>OU343219.1:96818974-96885289 GCA_910596185.1 Chrysanthemum makinoi | reverse complement strand
TAACACAATTATCTCTTTCAATCACATAGCTGCCAAGTAATTTTTGATAAAAATCATGACAATTTGAGCATACCTCAGAGATAGGGGGTGAACTTGGTGAAGTAGCCACCATTGCAAGTTGAACATGATCATCTTCACTTTCCATGCTCCAATCAAATCCTCCAAAGCCATCTCCATATTCCAAAGCAGCATGTTCAGGTTCCTCATCAAAATCAGTGCTCCAGTCCAATTCTTCCATTGAATCTTCAACTGCTTCTTCCACGCTACCATACAAGAAGTCACGGTTCATCATCAAACTCTTCACTCCAGTAAACTTCTGATAACTTCTCTTGGGCTACCAAAGCCTTTGTTTCAGTAATTGGAATTTCTTTGAGCTCCAACTTTGGTTTTTTAGTAAACCTGTTTGCTTGATATTTAGCAAACCTGCACTCCCTAGCAAAATGTCCAGTCTTTTGACAATTGAAGCATTCAATCTTGGATTTGTCAAAAGTAATACCCTGTTTTGGTTTGAAGTCAATGCTTTTTCCTGTTTTCTTCAAGTACTTCTTGATCCTTGTAGTGATCATTGCAACTTGCCACCTGATATCAATTTCTTCAAGAGCATCCTCTTCAATCGTGGAGATCTTCTTCATAGGTTACAGGTAAAGAAGCTTGCTGTGCAAAGAAAGAGCATACAACTTCATCTGAGTTCATAGTAGTAGTCTGGTGGGACTTGCTTGAGGAGGTGTGTACAGCAGTACTTTGAGCCACAATACTTTGAGGAGAAGCGGTAATTTTGATGGAAGTACGCCCTTCTTTTAGGATGACAGAAAAGCAATACTGTGTGATTTAGAACTGGTTTGGCCACTCATCTCATGCTCATACACCTTCAGATGATTGTAGAGATCATCAAAGTCCATGACATCCAAACATGGTTGTCCTCTGATCATAGTGGCAATCACATGCCATGTGGATGGCAAACTCCTTAAAAACTTCAGATTAGCATCTTCTACAGATACTACGCCTTGTATAACTCCAACATGTTGAGTAGATTTTGAAATCTATCATATGCAGCATCAAGACTCTTTCTTTCACCAACAGTGAAAGTTTCAAACTGTTGCTTCACAAATTTCGTGCATCTTCTTAGAAGCTTCATTTCCTCCAAATTGTCTTGAGAGCAGACCCAGAGCTGCTTAGCATCTTTAGCATCATGAAACGTCAAGAGATGTCCATCAGGTATAGCAGATAAGAGTATGTTAAGAGCCTTCTCTTGATTCCTTAATGTAGCTTCTAGTAAGACTGGTTTAGGTGCTTTAGGTTGTCCAGGAACATCAATAGTTTCTGGAACTACTTCATTACCATTGACAATTACATTCCATAGTGCATGGTCTGTAATGGCAATGTACTGCCTCATCTTCATGCACTATAGGTCATATTCTCCCTTCTTGATGATTGGAATTCCGAGTGAGGTGATTGATGGTGGTGGAACAGCTTCAGTCGACATCTTTAGGTTTTGTTGTAGTAGGGTTTCTTCCAAGTCAGAGTTTCCACACAAGCTCTGATACCACTTGTTGGATCGATGTACTCTAACCAAACTAACTTAAATAGCTTGTTAAGTTTTAATAACCTTGGATAAATCCTAAGTTATTAACAGAGAAACACTGAGCAAACTCTATTAAGTATGCGGAATTTACTTAACAAAGCTAAGAAGAATAACTTTAACTTGATACGATTTTATTAATAACACTAACTCTGCTTATTTTGCAGATTCTTTAACAACTCTAATAATATCGAAATTCTCTAAACTTGTGAACTTGTAAACTCTAAAACTCGTACCTCTAATGCCAATCTAAGGGTCCTTTTATAGGCTCACGGATATCCCTAGTCGGTTTACAATTTTTATCCTTGTACGACAAGTAATCTAATAAAGAATATTCTAGAATTACAAGACTTTCTATAAAAGAATATAACAGTTCTTTGTTCTTGCAATACTTTGACTTCAATCAGCAGTACTTTGACTTTATCTTTAGCAGTACTTTGACTCTTTAACTCTTTCCAGTACTTTTATCATTCTTCAGCACTTTCATATCCCAACAACTATGATTTTATTGAAATTAAACCTATGAACTCACCAGCGTAAGCTGAACTTTTAGCATGTATTCTAAGGTATTTGAATGATGTTTGGAATACGTGATCGGTGGAAGCTTGGCAAGAAGTCAGGGTTCAAGGATCATATTCGACTCTGATAAATTATGGGGACCTGTTTATTAAATCATGTTTTGGGCCTAATATTTATACTTTTGGATTAATGTTTTAAATATTTAAATTTGGGATTGGTTTTGAATGAAAATGACTATCTTGTTTGCTATACTTGTGTGAGATACCAATCCAATCGTAACGCCCCGAAAACTTGATTAAGTCTTCCGCTGTACCGAGATTTGGGGGTGTTACAGATTGGTATCAGAGCACAAGGTTATAGAGAACTAGGTATTTTATAAACCCTAAACTATAACCACTTTTTAAGAAAATTGATCCTCGACCGGCGCACGCCCGCTTGCTGAAGCTTCTTATTTGATTATGGTATGAACTGCGATTTGACTTATGAGATGATACGTTTCGGGATATGATTATTGATTATGGGTAAATGTGATGCGATTATCGAGATATTTAGGATTTGATTTGAATTATCGATATGTTATGATTTGGAGATTTTGAACTCGATTGATTTGATATAGGATTATGTGATAGAACTTAACTTGCATGTTTTATTTAAAGGCATATTTTGAGTAATGTGGTACCTCTATTTTTAAAAACTTTCATTATGTGATACATGTTTTGGTTGAATTGATGCGCTTATTAAAACTAGTTGTTTTCGAACACTTATACCTACCCTATGCCATTGTCACAGACTATGCCTTCACTAGCTTTTGATGTGTCTGAGGAGGTCCTTGCTGTTGCTAGTTCCCCAGCATTGACTCTCATGACGGTTGCGCAGGGTGATCCTTATGAGATTGCCCGTCACTCTAGTTCATCATCATCAGATCGCCCAAGCTCATCTAGGCAGCTCACTTTACATCAGGTCTTAGCACGAGCCCAGACTCCTAGGCTTGCTCATAGTACTGCCCGCATGTCCGTGAGACCACCATCATCACCTATCCGTTTAGCAGCCCACTCTCTTCTGTCATCACCACCAGTATCACCATGTCTTAGAAGACATAGATCCCCTACTGTACCACCTCAGGATTTACCCACACAGAGACTCCGACTCATGGAATCTCCCTCTGAGGATGAGGACTAGGAGCAGGATGAGGGCGAGGAGGAGCATGAGGTCGAGGATGAGATTGAGGAGCAGTATGTAGATGGGGATGAGGATCCTCAGGAGGAGGATGATGAGGACATCCCAGAAGGGGGTACTCCTCCATTGCAGAGCCCTGCACATTCTCCAGGACCAGGCTCTCCTTTGCCTGAGCCTGATTCCCCTGGATAGCCTTTTGGTTTTGATTCACCTCCACATTCACCTGAGATAGGTAGCCCATTAGGATCTCAGATACCATCGGAGATTGCTTCAGAGCCCAAGGAGTATGGAGGTACGGGTCTGATCTTGAGGAGGATTATATCCCAGAATATTAGTCTCAGTAGATTGTTAGATCGATTAGACGGAGTGACGAGGACTGGTGTAGAGGATTTGAGGATAGATTTGACTAAGATAGAGAAAAAGTCGATGACCCTGAGAGAGGGTCTGACGGGACTTTATGAGTAGGTGGGAGACCGACACGCAGAGTGTTTGACAGCCTTAGAGGCAGACCAAGCGCTTCAGCGCAAGGTCAACGGGTTGGAGAAGGAGATCGTGAATCTTAGGAAGGATTGCGACTCTCAGCGTTTGGGGATTTTATCGCTATGGAGAGTGATGGATGATGTTTGGATATCATTTAGGAGTGCCTGTAATCGTGGCTAGATAGTGTTAGATTCATGGCTTTGTACCATCTTGAAACTAAGTAGTACTTAGTTCGAGATGTAGGCTCATCCTAGTTATCTTATTAGTATCGTTGTTAGGATCATTTTTGATTTCCCTGTATCCTTTCATGTATTCCATCTTGAAACCTATGAGTTATGGTTATTGGAACGTGCATCCTTTAGTTATGATTCGGTCTATGATTGTTTTGTTCTTGTATAGCATTATCCTTGTTGAGCTTGATTATGTATTCGAGAGATATTTGGTGATCCTTAGAACCCAAATCTATCTTTTAGAGCGTGAATTGTGAACTTATGAAACTGTTATTCTTGCCTTCAGAATGATGGCAACAAGACGAAACCCGTCTAGGAACAACCGAACAGCCCCTGCTGTTGAGGTTGCCCCTGTCCGTCGAGGTCATCATCCGGCCCCGACCACTCCACCTGTTGAGAACCTGAACACTGATAACCCGGCTGTAGGAAACCCGAATGTGAACGACTGTGCTGAGAATGGTCCTGTTCCACAAAACCCTCCACCTGTGAACCCAGTCCACATTGACCAGCTAATGACGCAGCGTGTCGCTGAACTGCTAGCTGAGACTAACCTCTCTAACACCTCTGGTGGAACCCCAATGCTGAATCGAACTTGATGTTGTACCTAGAAAGAGTTCCGATTCTGTGGTCCCATCGAGTTCGAAGGAACTAAGGGAGTAGTTTACCTAACTAGGTGGTTGGAGAAAACTAAATATGTGTTTGCCGTTAGTAATTTTAGTGAAGATTGTAAGGTTAAGTATGCAACATTCACCTTGATGGACGAAGCGTTGACCTGGTGAAACAACTATCACAGATCTGTAGGAAGTGATGTAGCTTATAGCATGACTTGGACTCAGTTTAAGACTCTTTTGATCAAGACTTACTGTCCTAGGAATGAAGTTAAGAAGTTAGAGATTGAGTTCTGGAACCATAAGGTTAAGGGTACTGACATGACGACTTAGAATTGTCGTTTCCAAGAGTTATTTTTCCTTTGCCCTGACATGGTTCGCACTGACGACCTTAAGATTGAGAGGTATATTGATGGATTGCCTTTAGCTACTCGAAATGATGTCATCGCTGCGAAGCCAACTAATTTGCATGAGGCAATTACTGTGGCTCAGCGTTTGATGGACTCTTATGTATTATAAGTAGGAGACAAGGGTAAGAATGATAGGAGTGATAAGAGGAAGAGGAACGAAGTTGTTAATGGGAATGGCAACAAACGGCATGAGACAACCAGGGTGTTCGCCATAGGAAATGGAGAAAGGAAAGGTTATGAAGGTAGTAGACCCATGTGTGGTCGTTGCAATCGACACCACCATGGACTGTGCCCGAACGTGTGTAGGAAGTTCTCTAAGGTAGGACACTTGGCCAAAGACTGTAGGTCCCGATCACTTGCTGCAGCTCAAACTGCACAAGGAGCGGACTTGAAGGCCACTGTCACCTGTTTTGGATGTGGAAAGAAGGGACACTTCAAGAATGAGTGTCGAGAGCCGTGGATGAGAGGAAATTATGGTAATGTAGGAGGATTTGCTAACCAAGGTGTGGGAAATAATGGCTTAAACCCTGTGAAGCATGAGGTTGTGAAGAACCAGGGAAACTATGGTGCTAGGAATTAGTAGAGAGACATGGGAACAGCGCGTGTGTATGCTATTGGGAAGGAAGCTGGTGAGGAACCTAACGTAGTTACGGGTATGTTCCTTCTCAATAATCGTTATGCTTCCATACTGTTTGATACTGGTGCGGATATGAGTTTTGTATCCACCAATTTTATGCCATTACTAGGAATCTCCCAAACACCTCTAGGGTTTAGTTACGATGTGGAATTAGCTAATGGGAATAGGGAGAAGATAGACAACGTAGTTCGAGGTTGTACCTTAAGTTTCTTAGACCGCCCGTTTAGCATAGACCTATTGCCAGTTACCTTGGGAAGTTTTGACGTCATTATCGGAATGGATTGGTTGTCGAAGAACGGTGCACACATCATCTGCGATGAGAAGATCGTGCATTTACCGTATGGTGGAAAAGTTCTGAGCATACAAGGAGATCGGAGCGACTGTGAAAGTCCTTCCCGGTTGAGCATCATCTCTTGTATTAAGGCCAAGAAGTACATCGATAGAGGAGGTTGCCTTTTCTTGGCTCGAATTTCTAAAAAGAAAATCGAGGAGAAGAGTGAAAGACACCTTAATGATGTACCCGTCGTTAGAGTATTTTCGGATGTGTTTCCCGAAGATCTGCCAGGGATTCTACCTGTCCGACAAGTGGAATTCCAAATAGAGTTGATACCCGGTGCTGCACCCGTAGCCTGGGCACCCTATCGACTTGCTCCAAGAGAATTAGAGGAACTGTCTAAACAGTTGGCAGAGTTGTCAGAGAAGGGATACATTCGACCAAGTTCGTCACCGTGGAGAGCACCGGTGTTGTTTGGGAAGAAGAAGGATGGATCGTTTCGGATGTGTATTGATTATAGAGAGTTGAATAAGTTAACGGTGAAGAACCGATATCCGTTACCTAGAATAGATGACCTATTCGAACAACTCCAAGGAGCTAGTGTCTTTTCTAAGATCAACTTACGATCTGGTTATCACCAGCTTAGAGTTCGAGAGGAGGATATCCCTAAGACGGCGTTTAGGACTCGTTATGGACACTATGAATTCCAAGTGATGTCGTTTGGTTTGACCAACGCGCCAGCGGTTTTCATGGATCTCATGATTTGTAAGCCATATCTGGATAAGTTTGTGATAGTATTTATAGACGACATCTTGATATACTCCAAGAGTAGTGAGGAGCACAAAGAGCATTTGAGGCTCATTTTAGGATTGTTGAGAGAGGAGAAGCTGTATGCCAAATTCTCTAAGTGTGAATTTTGGATTCCGTCCGTGCAATTCTTAAGTCACGTGATAGATAGTAGAGGTGTTCATGTTGACCCAGCTAAGATTGAGGCCATTAAGGAATGGGCAGCTCCTAAGAACCCATCGGAAATCCGCCAGTTTCTAGGTTTAGCAGGCTATTATAGGAGATTCATTGAGGGATTTTCCAAAATAGCTAAGTCGCTGACCAAACTAACACAGAAGGACGTTAAGTATGAGTGGGTAGAAAAGGAAGAAGAAGCATTCCAACTTCTGAAGGAGAAGTTGTGTAGTGCGCCCATCCTAGCTTTGCCTGAAAGGCGAAGACTTTGTCGTGTACTGCGATGCTTCGCATAAAGGATTAGGTGCTGTTTTGATGCAACGGGAGAAGGTGTTGCTTATGCATCCTGACAACTTAAGAAGCATGAGAAAAACTACACCACCCATGACCTTGAGTTAGGTACTGTAGTGTTTGCCCTTAGGATTTGGAGACATTATCTGTATGGAACTAAGTGTGTAGTATTTACCGACCATAAGAGCTTGAAGCATATCTTAGATCAGAAGGAATTGAACATGAGACAACATCGTTGGTTAGAATTGCTTAGTGATTATGATTGTGAGATTCGTTATCATCCTAGTAAGGCTAATGTTGTGGCTGATGCACTTAGTCGTAAGGAGAACATTCCACCATTACTCGTCTGATCCCTAGGAATGACCATTCTTTCGCCTCCACCATCTCAAATCTTAGCCGCCCAAGCTGAGGCTTTGACGGAGGAGAACCATCCTTACGAGAATCTTCATGGAATGGTAGAAAGTGAAAATGGCTTCTTGAAGCGTTCTGATGGAACCTTATGCTTCAAAGAAAGAAGTTGGATACCATTTCATGGTGGAATCCGTGAGTTGATTATGCACGAGTCGCATAAATCAAAATACTCTATTCATCTCGGAGCCCATAAGATGTATCAGGACCTTAAGAAACTCTACTGGTGGCCTAACATGAAATCCGACATAGCTCAGTATGTCAGTTGGTGCTTGACTTGCTCTAAAGTAAAGGCCGAACACCAGAAACCCTCAGGACTCTTAGTTCAACCCGAAATCCCAGAATGGAAATGGGAGCGAATTACCATGGACTTTATCACCAAATAACCAAGAACATCTAGCGGCAATGACGCTATCTGGGTAATCGTAGATCGTTTAACTAAGTCTGCTCACTTCTTAGCCATTAGCGAGACCGATAGTCTCGATAAGCTCACTCGACTGTACCTTAAGGAGATAGTATCGCGTCATGGAGTACCGGTATTTATCATTTCCGATCGAGATAGCCGTTTTACATCCCACTTTTGGAGATCCTTACAGTCAGCGTTAGGAACAAACCTGGATATGAGTACTGCTTATCACCCTCAAACCGATGGTCAAAGCGAGAGAACCATTCAGACCTTAGAGGATATTCTTAGAGCCTGTGTTATTGATTTCGGCAAAGGCTGGGAGAGACATCTCCCTTTGTCCGAATTCTCTTACAACAATAGTTATCATTCTAGCATTAAGGCCGCTTCATTTGAGGCACTGTATGGCCGAAAATGTCGTTCTCCTGTTTGTTGGGCTGAAGTTGGCGAGAGTCAACTAACAGGTCCCGAACTTCTCCTAGAAACCACTGAGGAGATAGTTCAGATTCGTAACCGATTACAAACCGCTCGTGATAGACAAAAGAGTTATGCCGATAGGAGACGTAAACCCTTAGAAATTCAGGTTGGAGATCGTGTTATGTTAAAGGTTTCTCCTTGGAAAGGAGTGATTCGATTTGGAAAGCGTTGAAACTCAATCCCCGATATATTGGTCCCTTTCCAATCCTGGAAAGAATCGGACCGGTAGCATACCGCCTGGAGCTACCATCGGAATTGAGCAGTGTACACAATGTCTTCCATGTTAGTAATCTTAAGAAATGTCTTTCGGAGGAAAACATAGTTGTGCCTTTAAGATATATCCGTATTGATGAGAAATTGAATTTCGTTGAGGAACCGATTGAAATCATGGATCGTGAGATTAAACGGCAGAAGCATAGCCGTATCCCGATTATCAAAGTTTGATGGAACTCCCGACATGGACCGGAGTTCACTTGAGAATGTGAGGACGTTTTCCGTAGGAAGTATCCTAAACTTTTCATGACATCAAGCAACTCGGAGTGAAACCCGGGACGGGTTTCTTCTGAGGCTGGGAGGCTGTGATAACTGGCAATTTAGGGAATCTATTTTAGGAAACCGCATTACGTTAAACTAAACCGAGTTTTGCCTTTAATACTATTTTTATCGACAATGACTTGATTTTATATCGTCTATTGGTTTTTATGGTTTATTTCATTATTAAACGAGTTATCGTGTGAGTTTTAACTCTTTTTGATAGGCACTATACGATTCGGCACTAGAAAAACCTAAAACGAGAAATATTGTAACTTTTAGACCGTAACTCGAAAATTGGCAAATAAATAGTCAAAACTCGTGGAAAAACATAAATAACGATATTAGAAAGTTGAATGAATGTCGTGGGACACTCGGGGGACAATATATGAGCTCGGGAATGGGTAAACGGGTTAGTTTACGAAAAATGACGCCTTCGGCCCCTCCTTTTTCCCTCTAGCCGGCCACCCCTCCCTCCCAAAATGTTTTGCAAGTTAGTCCATCCCTCATATATATATATATATATATATACCCTCACCTCACCTCATTCCCACCCTTTTACTTCTCTCACTAAAAAACATACACTACACCTTTCTCTCTCTACTCTCTCTCTCTCCTCAAGAACAAAACCCTAACCCTAAAATAATACCACCACCGCCGGCCACCTTTCGGCCAAAATCTGGCCATTTTTCGGCGAGTGAACATACACCTCCACCACCATCTTGTAGATCTCCTTTCCCTCTTTCTATCCATATATATTACTCTCACTAGAACCTTCATTAACACCTTCAAATCTTAAGATTAAGATTCGTAAAATTAGGGTTTTCATCAAATATTGTAGATCGAGCTTGAATAAGGTAAATGGAACATGGGTAACACTTGTTTGAGCTTTAATAAACCACGTATGGCAACAATATGGTTCAACCATATTATAAAATTTGGGGCTTTTGGTTTAAATGTGGGATTAAATCTAATTAACACTTAAATAAACATGTAGCTAGTGTTTGGAAAGCATGTGGTGTATCATATTATTGGGTTTTTGCATTTTAGGTCTAGTTTCATGTTTTTGATTAGAAATAGTTGATGGGTTTGATGTTTAGTTGATGATTGGAGGTTGATTGATTGTATTTGGATGTTGTGGTATTGACTTGGGAGATGTTTGGCTATGTTGGTGAGGCGTACGAGCCACCATGACCACGATGGTCATGGCTTGGATGGTGTACGAGACCCATATGGACCATGAGTCCGATTCGGGTCGTTGTGGTAGCTTGTTGATTGATGTTGTTGGTGTTTGGATGAGACGCATCGAGCCGAAAATCTTCTAGAGCTTGTTTGGTTCACGTGGTCTTAACCGTGACCGTGTCATGACCATTAGGGAGATAACATTGGTTTCGGGTATATTTGGTTGGTTGATTAGTTGGCAAGATTGTTTGGAGTTAATTTGGGATTGAATTGCGCTATTATGACTTTTAATTTGGACTTGATATCTAAATTGACAACTTTGAGCAACGTCGGTGTTGCTTTGACTTTTTAGTCAATAGTTGACCCCGACAACGCCGTAACATTGACTTTAGTATAGTTTGGACTATTGATTGATTAAAAGCCGAGAAGTCATGACTCGTGCTTGTGGACTCGAAACGACTAACGATATGAAACTATAATTGAAATTTGATGAAATATATATATATATATATATATATATATATATATATATATATATATATATATATATATATATATATATATATGAAAATGCTAATAGACTATGAAATGTAAATAATAAAAAGGACTTTTATACCAAAAATATCGATAACAAGACTTATCTTGTTATTTACTATTTTAAATAGAAACTAACGACTAAAAATGGAAATGTTCTATAATAAATAAGCAATTAATGTTTCGATTACACGTTTATCGAAATATGCCAATTATGGGCATTTAATACTAGTTCAAATATTTATTTACTTACGTTGTGTGCATGGGTTACGGATAACCTAATATTAATAGTGTTGATCCACGTGGGTAGCGGACTTATTAGGTTGACGAATCTAATAAGAGCCCGCTAGGTACGTTGCGTAACCCTATTAATGGGTGAATTATCCTTATGACTCTTTAGGATGCGACTGATTTATAGGATAATAAGCGACACGAATGAATAATTGAGTTTATCGAGGACGAATTCGATAAGGTCTACTATTTATTCTGAAACTTATTGGACTATGGAGTTTATCGCTTAGATGTCTCATTGTGTTGCATTGAGTCACATATTGGTTGTTGAGTGCATTCATGGCATCATATTGAGTCGATACACCCACACGAGGATACCAAACACTAGGATTAAATGGTGAAACGAGAAATTTTTGGAAATAATGAAATGGAATACATTGGGGTAGATAACATTGATTTTGGGAAATATATATTAAAATTGGTTTACATTAATAGGTTGTGCCGAGTCGATAGTTGCTGTGCCGTGATTACCTGTTATCTTCTGCTAGTGTATATTCGTACGTTGCTTGCTTGAGGTGAGTTTCATAGCCCCACTTTTATCTACGTTTTTAACTAATTTGGGGTGAGAATCATGCTAAAACTATTTGGATTTGATTATGTGCTTGACTGTTTAGATAGATGTGCGGTAGTTGTTGCCTTAGACTAGGGTACCGTTACCTAGCTAAGAATAGACCTCTACCTCGACCTAGTCCGGGGTTGGCAACTGTTCTAGAGGTTGCCACGACAGTGCTGGACTAGAGTCGCGGGGCCCAAGTAATCCCTGGATGCGGGATATGGTTGGTGATCCGGGTAGGATCGGTTTATGAACGGTGTTTATCTATCTTAGGTCTTGCATAGCAAATCAACTCCTACAGGTCCACTATGGTTTTATTGAAATTAAACCTATGAACTCACCCAGCAGTAACCGACCTTTTAGCATGTATTCTCGTGTGTATTGGAATGATGTTTGGAATACGCGGATCGGTGGAAGCTTGGCAAGAAGGCATGGTTCAAGGATCATATTCGACTCTGATAAATTATGGGGACCTATTTTATTAAATCATGTTTTGGGCCTAATATTTATACTTTTGGACTAATGTTTTAAATATTTAAATTTGGGATTGGTTTTGAATGAAAATGACTATCTTGTTTGCTATACTTGTGTGAGATACCAATCCAATTGTAATGCCCCGAAAACTTGATTAAGTCTTCTCCGGCTGTATCAAATTTGAGGGTGTTACAATAGATAAACCTAGTACTCGAACTTCCTAAAAACAAACTTGTAACTAATTTGGAGCTATTAATAAAGCTTAAAAGAAAGCATCAAAAAGGACATTTGGGCACTTTTGGGGACTGTATGACAGAAACACAAGGGCATATGGGGCAGTTTTGAGAGCATAAATAAGCTACAAAACAAGCTCTAATGTGCAAATTAAGCTCAAAAATATTAAATCTATACTACTAACTACTACTACAACAAAAATTGATCTGTGCTGAAAACAGTCAAGCTACCTCACACAAACCGGCCACTTGTGAATGGCCGACCGTAAGAAGCTTAAAACCGCTTAAAACACAAATACAATGAAGATCAGAGAATACAGTGAATTCCCGGGTCGTTATGTCCCACGGAGACTCAATTGTGTGTCAAAACACAAACTCAGATGATAGAGTGATCACTAAGGATAGTGATCAATAAAGGTTTTGGATGGAATAATTACACTAAAGAAAAAGTTTATAAACTAAAGTAACTTAAATACAAATTAAGAAAATTAAAAAGATAAAATATATTAAATAAACGCTATCACTATATTTAAATTGATGAACGTTTAAAACTTAAAACTTAAAACTTACGTTTAAATAAAAATAACGTAAACGTACAAAATAAAAAATGATATTTAAGAAATAAAAGTCCTAAAAATATGAAAAATACATTTTTATAAACCTAAAGATATAAGAAAATTTTAAGAAAAAGAAAATTAATTTTATAACTACTTAATTAATTATTATTAATTAAAAACTATTTTTAACTATTTAATAATTACTTAAAATACAAGAAAATAGGAAATAAAGCTAGAAAAATAAAATTAAGACTTGGAAAAGTCTAAAATAACAAACTAGAATTTTCAAAACTATTTTTGTATTTTTCTGAATATTTTTCTATTTTTTATGAATTAAAAACTATTTAAAACTTCTTAAATTATTAAAAATTACAAAATAAACTAAGAAAAATCTGAAAAATTACTTTTTTTACTTTTTATATTTATCTTAACTTAATAAAATTGAAAAATTATTTTTTTGAAGCTTTTCTTAAATTTTTATATTAAATACTATTTAAAAATGCTTAAAAACTAATTTAAATTGAGAAAAATAGCAAAACAACTTAGAAAAATCTGAAAATTTCAGGAAAAGTCTAAAATGATATTAGGAAGCTAGGAAAATTAGAAAAACAGGGGCTTGTTTGGAGGAAAAAGGATCTGATGTGCCAAGTGCTTATAAATAAGCACTTGGATAAGCCAAAAGCACACCAAAGGGTACCAAACTGAGACAGAAACTCAAATATGCTAAAACTACTCTAATGCAACTAGAAACAACAAGCCATGACCTCTGATTAACAATTACAACAGATTTGAGCAATTGAGCAAATGAACTAAAACAGTTAAAGGGGGTCTATTTTGAGCTTAAAAATAAGCACATGAATAAGCTAGAAACAGGAAAGCAACAAATGGAACCTAGACTAGACCTGGGTGAGAGTGTTTAAACCAAGAATCAGGCCTAGGTGAGCCAAGGTGATGCCTACACAAGCTCTGCACAATCTGCTAAACCCCTGCAATGTTTGATGCCCTGCACAGGGCATTTAAGCCCATGATCACAAGCAATTTTGATGGTTATAAAAAATTAACAAAAATGTACAAAAATGATGACAAGTAAATAGACCTATTGAAGTTTTAAAATCCACAAGTTTCACTTAAAATAGCCCAAGAATGACCCCATGAAAAATCATCTTAGATTGGCCAAAACTGAGATTTTGCAATTTTTGACTTTTTCACAAACATGGACAGTTGACCAATTTGAGTTTTGATCTAGAATTATGAACTGAAAATGGTATATTATGATGAAATAAGACTGAATCAAGCTAGTTCTATGAATTTCAAACACAAAATAAAACTTGTATCTAGCAAAATTCCCACAGATAAGTTATTAGGACAGGTAGCATGGGATTTTGACTTTTGAGCTTAAGCAGGCTCAATATTTGGACAGATATGACTATATTAGAGCTTAACCAACCTAAAATAACTAGCTTCTACTACTACATAAACCTCTAGCACAGTATAAGTCCCAAATCCAAACACCCTTAATTACAACTGTTATGAAGATTAAAAGAGTAAATCTCTGAACCAACAAATTTTAATGATCAATCTAAGTCCAACTGACCTAAGTACAATTATTTAAACAGGTATTAGCAGTTTATGACCACAGATACAGGTACAAGCAAAACTGCAAATAGACTTGAAATATGAAAACTGATAAACTCACTTACATGTGTCCAGATTGTTTGCAGGTTAAAACAAACCCAAGACTAACCTAACCTATGCTATTACAACCCAAATCACCCTCTGCATCTGCTTTAATCATCACCATTCCCATTGTGAGCTCATAGTTGACTTATGTTGACCATTAGACAAAATTACTTGAAAATGAAATGTAAGCTTATAAAAAGCTTAAAAGGACATTAACTAAACTTGTTTAAGCTTAAAACAAGCACCTAACAACTTGGACAGAAGACTTTGAAACTGAGAATCTCAACAGTAAACTCATAAACTTGGAAATTTAGCACAACTGAAATTAACACTTGAAATAGGTCTTAATACACTATAATAACTTACTTTAATAAAGTTTAACTTGAAATTACAACATTTAACTTAAACTAAAACAGTTTATTAAAAAACGACATTAAAGAGGAAAAATCAAACTAGCTACTCCCTTTCCTTTGCTTCTTCACTCTCTTTTATAGCTTCACATGATTCTCTCACATCTTCTGAGTGGATCCCACCTGATTCCAGAGCATTTGGGTGACTTTTGTGAGTTTTGGCCAAAATGTCAATTTTGGCGGGAAAGGTTTATTCAATACCGGTGGGTGTTGAGTGTTTTGGAGAAGGGCACAATTAATGTATCTTGGATTGTAGGAGAGGTGGGGGGGACAAGGAAAGTGATATGGAGAGGAGGGGGGTGGTTTTGTCTGAGTTGCAGAGAGCCAGGTGGGGGAGAAGGAGAAAAACGCGCCAAGGTGTTTGTTTGACCAAGAAGGGATGACCAGGGCAGTGTTATTGCAAGGGGGTCCAAAATTGGGAAAGGGTCCAAAGGTTTGTTGGCTGGGGTCCAAAATAGGATTGTGACAAGGGGCCAAGGTTTAAAGGGTTTAAAATCCAAGGACTAGATGTGCCAATTCTGAAAATCAAGGGACCATTTCTGCCAATTCTGCAAAGTTTCTCCAAGGACTAAAACTGACAATCTCAAAAAGTACAAGGACTAAACTTGCCATTTTCCAATTTCCAGGGGCCATTTTTGCCACTTTTCAAAGTTGAAGGACCTTTTCCG
This sequence comes from Chrysanthemum makinoi, assembly GCA_910596185.1. Classification (NCBI taxonomy): domain Eukaryota; kingdom Viridiplantae; phylum Streptophyta; class Magnoliopsida; order Asterales; family Asteraceae; genus Chrysanthemum; species Chrysanthemum makinoi. The sequence continues at coordinate 96,869,724 of OU343219.1, read as the reverse complement.
CCATTTGACCAAAAATTCATTCAAGGACCGTTTTTGACAAATTAAAATATTTCAGGGACCTTGAATGATATTTTCCTTTATTTAGATTTACCAGGGACTGTTTTTGACAACTTTTGAAACTTGGGGGACTAAAACTGCCATTTTTGCAAATTTGATACGTTTTTCATCTGATTTTGATAATTTTGCATTTAAAACACATAAAATACTGATTTGTGATATATTTATCATTTTAAAGCATTTTTGAGTGTTTTCAGATGATTTTGCAGTTTATATTGTACAAAAATGATGAGTATTTAGACACTCATCAATCCCCCACACTAAGATATTGCTAGTCCCTAGCAATGATTTAGAAATTTTAATGGATTTTAAAGACTCTTTACCAAAAGCCATTACTTCTGGAGTAGCCAAATGTTTCAGTTCAAGTAAGAACCATGGTACACCGATAACCATGTGATTTTGAGCAAACCACCAGCTTTCAACGGATTTGATTTTGTCTTTACCAGAAGCCGTACCCTCCTGGACTAGTCAACTCTTAGATAAATTATCAATATTATCTTTGGTGAGCTGATTACCAATTATGGTTTTTCCACTGCCTTTACCACAAGCCATAACCTTGCGGGCTAGCCAACTCTTCACTTTTTAGGATATGGTGAGTTGAGAACCATACAATTTTGGGCAAATTGCAAGCCATATAAACGGATTTGAGAAATCTTTACCAAGAGCCGTTTGCTCCTGGATTAGCGAATCCTTTAGTTTATCAAACATGGCGGACTGATAACCAATTGAGTAAGTGTAAAACACTTACTCCAAAAAAATATTTTGGCCAAAAACGGGGGAATTGGGTGGATAATATATGAAATTCGTGAGAATTCCCCCACACTTAGAAATGAATATTGCCCTCAATATTCAAAGTACCGGCGGTTATGCCGAAACAAAGAATGTAAAAGGGAAATACTACGGCCATTATTTTAAAATTTTTTTAGAGTTTTTATATATATATATATATAACCTGTGGGGCATCACCCCCACACTTAGGTGGTAGAAAGGGGGTAAGAAGACAGAAATATGGGTGAAAACCCATATAGTGTGTGCTACTGTTTTTGGTTACCGAGTCGCTAGCTTGACTCGACCCCGAATTCATTGGTTCATGGGGAAGCAAAGTGGAAGAAACAATCTCCATCGGACTTTCATTCAAGATGTTTGGACAAACATTGAAGTATATGAAAGTTCCACACCGACGAGATATACAGAGAAAGACCCGGCTCACAAATGATAAATGAAAATGCCGGGATCAAAAATAGTGTCCTCATTCCCGAAGGAATGAAGAAGAGAGGAAGTCACCAGGTAGGTGAAGAAAAGAAGGAAGATCATGATAACAATCATAACTAGATCTTCTTCCTCGGGATTAAGTGCAGTTGCACTTATTTGGATTTTGTTGGTTGAGCTCTTTGGGTTGGAAGGCATCTCGGTTGGGAGGGTGGGAAGATTTGTCATAACTATGCAAATTGAGATTCTCTCCCCCCGATCATGATTTTTGCCATCCAAGCAATCATACTCCAGCGGAGATATGATATGAGTGAGTTCACTGGAGAACTCCTCGCGAAGAGTATACGGAGGTGGGACATGTGCGGTACTTCGTGGGCTATAAATATGCACCTCGTCCATTATAGTATCCGTGTCAGACTCATCACTATCAAAGATTGGATTATCTGAATTTAGAGTAAATTAATCGAATTCAATAAGGGATTAGTGATAGTCGTATTAATTGTTGTGGAAACAACATGGTCAACATCCTCTTCTAAGTTGACGATCTCAGAATGTGGAAGTAATGCATCAATAAATTCTATGTCTTTAGAATATAAAGAATCGGCATCACTATAATCACTGTCAAAATCTGAGAAAGTCTCAACAAGATTATTTGTAAGAGGAGAAAACACATCACACTTATGGTCAAGAATTCCCTCAGACTCACTTGGGATTGGGATAAGGTTCTCAACATTAGATGATTCCGTTTCCGGAATAGTGCTGAGATGCTTATCCCCCATGGTGAGAGAGTCTTTGGGATCAAAAAATTTCAAAGAAATAGGATCATCGACCTCTTCCAAAAGGAATTCACTTCTCTCAACCGGCGTGAGTGAAGGGGAAGAGTCGGAAATGAAAGGCTCTGAAACGGGAGTGGGATTGCCACTCGGAGCATCGACTTTATCGTAAACATATATAGCTCCTATGCTCTTCATATTCTCCTCCGCCAACAATTCTCCCATACTCTTTCCTTCTTCAACGGGAGTGAGATTGCTACTCGGAGTCGTAGATTCCTCATCAAAATCATCATCGTCGTCGTCATCATAATCGTTACCGAGAGGTTTCCAATATTGGGAACTTACTCTAGTCTGCTTGTTCTTCAGCATAATGCGTTTCTGACGAGACTCTTCTTTAACCAATTCTTTCAAATCTTTGAGTATATCTAGACAATTTTCGAGAAGTTCTTGAGGAATTTGCAGAGGTTGTGTTTGAATCGTTTGGTACTGTGGAGGTTGGTCATGATAAGAGTAGTCATAATTGTTACAAGGATTATGCTCATAGACAAGCGTGTTCCCTGTTTGACACTCAAAACTCGGGTGAGGACCTCCACAGTACTCACAAGAATATGTCTCCATCTCATAGTGCGGGGGTTGGTTGAGGAAATTAGTTGTTTCATTGTAGGGATTTTGGTCATAGACAAACCCGTTTCCCGGATTCACAATGCCACAACCGGGGCAATTTCCACCATTTTGAGGACCACCACACCATTGACAACCAAGAGGGTGAGGATAAGACATAGAAAGAATCAAAAGTTAACAGAGGGTAAGAAATGAAGAATCAAAAAGGTAAGAGGGTAAAGAGGAATATTTTTGGTATTTTTGAAAAACATTATGATAAAAACAAAGAATGATAAAAACTTTTTACAAATGGTGGTATATGTGCAAGAATGGGTCTGAAAAAGGCTGAACACACGCTAAAGCCTCCCCGGCAGCGGCGCCAAAATTTGATCTGTGCTGAAAACAGTCAAGCTACCTCACACAAACCGGCCACTTGTGAATGGCCGACCGTAAGAAGCTTAAAACTGCTTAAAATACATATACAATGAAGATCAGAGAATACAGTGAATTCCCGGGTCGTTATGTCCCACGGAGACTCAATGGTGTGTCAAAACACAAACTCAGATGATAGAGTGATCACTAAGGATAGTGATCAATAAAGGTTTTGGATGGAATAATTACACTAAAGAAAAAGTTTATAAACTAAAGTAACTTAAATACAAATTAAGAAAATTAAAAAGATAAAATATATTAAATAAACGCTATCACTATATTTAAAGTGATGAACGTTTAAAACTTAAAACTTAAAACTTACGTTTAAATAAAAATAACGTAAACGTACAAAATAAAAAATGATATTTAAGAAATAAAAGTCCTAAAAATATGAAAAATACATTTTTATAAACCTAAAGATATAAGAAAATTTTAAGAAAAAGAAAATTAATTTTATAACTACTTAATTTATTATTATAATTAAAAACTATTTTTAACTATTTAATAATTACTTAAAATACAAGAAAATAGGAAATAAAGCTAGAAAAATAAAATTAAGACTTGGAAAAGTCTAAAATAACAAACTAGAATTTTCAAAACTAATTTTGTATTTTTCTGATTATTTTTCTATTTTTTTATGAATTAAAAACTATTTAAAACTTCTTAAATTATTAAAAATTACAAAATAAACTAAGAAAAATCTGAAAAATTACTTTTTTTACTTTTTATATTTATCTTAACTTAATAAAATTGAAAAATTATTTTTTTGAAGCTTTTCTTAATTTTTTATATTAAATACTATTTAAAAATGCTTAAAAACTAATTTAAATTGAGAAAAATAGCAAAACAACTTAGAAAAATCTGAAAATTTCAGGAAAAGTCTAAAATGATATTAGGAAGCTAGGAAAATTAGAAAAACAGGGGCTTGTTTGGAGGAAAAAGGATCTGATGTGCCAAGTGCTTATAAATAAGCACTTGGATAAGCCAAAAGCACACCAAAGGGTACCAAACTGAGACAGAAACTCAAATATGCTAAAACTACTCTAATGCAACTAGAAACAACAAGCCATGACCTCTGATTAACAATTACAACAGATTTGAGCAATTGAGCAAATGAACTAAAACAGTTAAAGGGGGTCTATTTTGAGCTTAAAAATAAGCACATGAATAAGCTAGAAACAGGAAAGCAACAAATGGAACCTAGACTAGACCTGGGTGAGAGTGTTTAAACCAAGAATCAGGCCTAGGTGAGCCAAGGTGAGCCCTACACAAGCTCTGCACAATCTGCTAAACCCCTGTGCAGGTTTGATGCCCTGCACAGGGCATTTAAGCCCATGATCACAAGCAATTTTGATGGTTATAAAAAATTAACAAAAATGTACAAAAATGATGACAAGTAAATAGACCTATTGAAGTTTTAAAATCCACAAGTTTCACTTAAAATAGCCCAAGAATGACCCCATGAAAAATCATCTTAGATTGGCCAAAACTGAGATTTTGCAATTTTTGACTTTTTCACAAACATGGACAGTTGACCAATTTGAGTTTTGATCTAGAATTATGAACTGAAAATGGTATATTATGATGAAATAAGACTGAATCAAGCTAGTTCTATGAATTTCAAACACAAAATAAAACTTGTATCTAGCAAAATTCCCACAGATAAGTTATTAGGACAGGTAGCATGGGATTTTGACTTTTGAGCTTAAGCAGGCTCAATATTTGGACAGATATGACTATATTAGAGCTTAACCAACCTAAAATAACTAGCTTCTACTACTACATAAACCTCTAGCACAGTATAAGTCCCAAATCCAAACACCCTTAATTACAACTGTTATGAAGATTAAAAGAGTAAATCTCTGAACCAACAAATTTTAATGATCAATCTAAGTCCAACTGACCTAAGTACAATTATTTAAACAGGTATTAGCAGTTTATGACCACAGATACAGTGTACAAGCAAAACGCAAATAGACTTGAAATATGAAAACTGATAAACTCACTTACATGTGTCCAGATTGTTTGCAGGTTAAAACAAACCCAAGACTAACCTAACCTATGCTATTACAACCCAAATCACCCTCTGCATCTGCTTTAATCATCACCATTCCCATTGTGAGCTCATAGTTGACTTATGTTGACCATTATACAAAATTACTTGAAAATGAAATGTAAGCTTATAAAAAGCTTAAAAGGACATTAACTAAACTTGTTTAAGCTTAAAACAAGCACCTAACAACTTGGACAGAAGACTTTGAAACTGAGAATCTCAACAGTAAACTCATAAACTTGGAAATTTAGCACAACTGAAATTAACACTTGAAATAGGTCTTAATACACTATAATAACTTACTTTAATAAAGTTTAACTTGAAATTACAACATTTAACTTAAACTAAAACAGTTTATTAAAAAACGACATTAAAGAGGAAAAATCAAACTAGCTACTCCCTTTCCTTTGCTTCTTCACTCTCTTTTATAGCTTCACATGATTCTCTCACATCTTCTGAGTGGATCCCACCTGATTCCAGAGCATTTGGGTGACTTTTGTGAGTTTTGGCCAAAATGTCAATTTTGGCGGGAAAGGTTTATTTGACAGCTGGTGGGTGTTGAGTGTTTTGGAGAAGGGCACAATTAATGTATCTTGGATTGTAGGAGAGGTGGGGGGACAAGGAAAGTGATATGGAGAGGAGGGGGGTGGTTTTGTCTGAGTTGCAGAGAGCCAGTGGGGAGAAGGAGAAAAACGCGCCAAGGTGTTTGTTTGACCAAGAAGGGTTGACCAGGGCAGTGTTATTGCAAGGGGGTCCAAAATTGGGAAAGGGTCCAAAGGTTTGTTGGCTGGGGTCCAAAATAGGATTGTGACAAGGGGCCAAGGTTTAAAGGGTTTAAAATCCAAGGACTAGATGTGCCAATTCTGAAAATCAAGGGACCATTTCTGCCAATTCTGCAAAGTTTCTCCAAGGACTAAAACTGACAATCTCAAAAAGTACAAGGACTAAACTTGCCATTTTCCAATTTCCAGGGGCCATTTTTGCCACTTTTCAAAGTTGAAGGACCTTTTCCGCCATTTGACCAAAAATTCATTCAAGGACCGTTTTTGACAAATTAAAATATTTCGGGACCTTGAATGATATTTTCCCTTTATTTAGATTTACCAGGGACTGTTTTTGACAACTTTTTGAAACTTGGGGGACTAAAACTGCCATTTTTGCAAATTTGATACGTTTTTCTTCTGATTTTGATAATTTTGCATTTAAAACACATAAAACACTGATTTGTGATATATTTATCATTTTAAAGCATTTTTGAGTGTTTTCAGATGATTTTGCAGTTTATATTGTACAAAAATGATGAGTATTTAGACACTCATCAAAAATCAAACCTTAATGCTATTTCTACCTATCTTAAAACTGATATTGAAAAAGGGTGTATGGGCAGATTCAGGACAGTCAACAGAAGACAATTCTTGGATTTGCATAAAAAAAAACTATTTGGTAACTAAAAATTTGCTTAGAATTCTTATGATACTGATTGAACATATCACTAAAACTAATTTTGAGACCCAACATGGGTCATAATTGGAGTTTGACCCAATTTTACTGCAAATCCAAACACCCCTTTAGGGGCAGAAAAAGGTAAAAAAAAAAAAAAAAAAAAAAAAAAAAAAAAAAAATTGAGACTTTAAAAAATTTAAGAAAACTGATTATCAACTTTAACCACCAGCTCACAAGTGTTTTTACAAGTGATTCGTTGTTGTGAGTGGTGAATAAACACAATATCAATATATCCAATTAATCGTGAAATTCGACAAATCAACCTTTTAGGAAAAGGGTTAACGTGCCAAATCTCACGAATGTGATAAAAATGATACCAGGAAAGTGATTTCCCCGGGTCGTGTCCTAACGCGGTGTGAAATTGACTGCGGTGTCGTTGAGTTTTCGAGATTAGACTTGAATTTGTTAAACGAATTTGGGCTTTGATTACGTTAATCTACAAACTAAAGAACGGGAATAAAAATAAAGCACGTAAAACAATGTAAACACTAAATAAACTACTACTAAGCCTAAGGAACAATAAAACGATGCTAAACTACATCCTAGGGTGCTAAAAAGCAAAAACGCGAAAAACAGGGAACGCACCGAACCCCGAAAGTGAAAAATATGCAATTTAAGTCCTACGAGTGCAAAACTAATTTTTCTACTTTCTAAAGGACTAAAAATAATTTTAGGAAAAAGCCGGGTATTTTTTCGACTTTTATTTTATTTATTACGAATTAAAAACTATTTTAAACTAAATTAATTATTAAAAATAGTAAATATATTCATAAAAATCAAAAAAATTTACACAAAATACTTTGGATGAAACTAAATTTAATAAAAATAAAAAGGTGGGCTACTGCTTTTGGAAAATAAGTAGTTCAAAAGCTTAAGGGCTGATAAGCTAAAAAGGAGGACAGGTTAAATATTAAACGTCACAATCACAACCAAGAAACACCAGTAGAGCAGTTGGTAGTTTTGTTAGTGTGTGGATGTGCTGTTAATGCCGAGAGACCAGGGTTCGAATCCCTGTACCAGTCCTTTTTCCACTTTTTTTTTTGAATTTTTCTTTTACAAGCTAACTTAAGGACCAAGTGAAGACTTATTTACAGAAACTAAAACTTACAAAAGCTTAAAAATTAGAGGAAATTTCTTAAACGAACATATTCTATGCTACTTTACGAAACAGGTTCTCGCACAGGGTATTTACGAAAATGAACTTCCAATGTTATGCGTTGGATCTCTTAAAACATAAAATCGCAACCCTACACGTGTATTGCGAGGCCCTGGGCGTGGCATGGGCATGGTGCTTGCTGGGCGTGGTTCCTGGGCGTGGGCGTGGCCCTGGGAGTGGGTGTGGCCCTGGGCGTGGGAGGTCTGCAATGGTGGGCTTGGGCGAGGCAAGGTGAGCCTGGGCGTGAAGCTAGGCGTGGGGCGCTGCAATGGTGGCTGAAGTCGAGGTGCTGCAATGTCTCTCTGGTTTAGAACTTATACCTGATGCACAAAATTACACAGGATCATATCCTTGCTTAGCTAGTGAATTATGATCTGATTCATAAGGATTGAGGTGTGTAGCTGTATGTACTAATTTATCAGCAGAGTGCATTGGTATGCTCTGATGTTTATGAGTAGTGGCCCTTGGTGTAATGCATTAAAACCCAAAATACAACAAGATGATCAACATTAATTGTCATTTTCAACTATACATGAAACTAGTTGAGATTGCCAAACTTGAAAATCTCAAAAGTCTATCTCTGGTATTGTGTGAACTTGAGGATTTCACAATTACAAGTTACAATATTTTGAGTAGGTATATGATATATGGTTGCTGCAATATGTAGATATATGAGCAGATGATGAAGAAAAGAAAGAAAAAGGAGATGGCTGAAGAAAGAAAAAAAAGTTGTCCTCACACTCACAGTTGATGTGACATTTTTATGTTCGTTATTGTAAAGTGTTGAAAAAGAGTTTGTATTTGTAAAATGAGTTTTGATATGGTCCGTTTAGGTAATTTGCTTTAAAAATTAAGATGTGAACAGCTAAAAAAAGTAAATGAAAGCTGAAAAGAATCCTAAGGTACTGTTTGGGATAAAGGCTGTTAGGACATAAAAAGGTAACATTAAGCTACAATAACATTGTTTAAACTAAAATAAGCAACTAACATTCAAAAAGCAATAACCAAAAAAAAAGAAGAGCAGTTGGCATAATGCTACACTAGGGAAGATCCTAAGCTAAGAACATGAAAGTAAGCAGTCAAATATTAACAATAAACACTAATAAGCTACAAGAAAACATGAAAAAGCTAAAATCTAACAAGGATGGCTGATGCTGTGGTCTGCTGTTGGTGCTTCAGCAGCCTAGGGGCTCGAATGGGCTACTTGCAGCCTATAAATAAGCCACAATATGGCTTCAAAACACAAAATAAGCAATGAAATACACTATTCTTACATCTAACTAACTGATTGCATCTAAAATTAATCCTAAGTCTAACCTTAAGCAACCTAAATCTAAGCTAAAAAAAGGGAAAGGCTGCTGTTGCAGTCTCAGGACACGAAAGGAAAAACATATTTTAAAAAAAAAATCTAAAAGCTATGAAGCAACTAAAAATTGAATGGACTCACTACCATAACATCACATGAACTAAATTAAAGCTTAATTAAAACAATTTGACACCCAACTTGGGTAAAATTATGAACTTTGACCCAAATATTCTACAACCCAAACAGTCCTTTAGGCATAATGCCTTAAAACTGTTTTCAAAAACTTTTTGCTTGAGACCTTGAAATTGAAATTATACTACTAACAGAAACTCAAAATGAGTTTCTACCATTAAGCAACTTTTAAGAATAATAAAAGCCTACAGAATTTAAGAACCTGGATAGAATAAAAAAAAGCTTTGGAATTAAAGACTTAAACTTAACTTGCATTGAAAATTTAACATTACATGAAATTAAACTGACAATAAAACTAAATAGGTGACTAGAACAAAATTTCTAGACAATTTTTTCATTATCTCTGAATGCCTATTTATAAAAAAGAATCTCAAAACTGTCTTCTGTGTTTTTTTTCTTGTCTGTTTGTTGTGTGCTATTTGTGTGAGAGGAGAGTGAATGAACTTGAACTTGTGCTTTTTCATATCCCATCACAGCCTTCAATTTCATCTTGGTGCCAAAGCCTTGCATCACAGCCATCCATTTTCATTTTGTATGTTTGGATTGCCAAGGTGGCAATGAAGTACCCATGTGATAATATTTTGGATGGTAGCTGGGGTGAGAGATGGGAGTGAGAGTGATAGGAGGGGGGGAGTGGGATTTGGCACCAATGAATTTTGCAGTTTCTGGGTCTGATGGTTTTGGGTAAAAATGGGTTAAAGGGGAAAGGTTTAAGTGTTGGGTGGTTCAATGGGTTTTAAAAGAGGTAATTGTTTTAAAAAAAGTTTTGTTTTTAAGGTTTTGGTTTTTCAAAAATTAGTTTAGGTAATTAGTAGAAGTTTAAATAAAATGTATTTATTTTTTTTTGTTTAAACTTTTTTTTAGAGAGAAAAATATTTTTAATAAAAAATTAGTTTTAATAAAAATAATTGTTGTAAATAAAAAATGGTTAAAAATAAAAATAATTGTTTTTAGTGAAAAATGTTTTAAGGGTAAAATGGTAAATTGGGTTTAGGGTTTGGTTTCGGATTTGTTTTCCCAATCTCACTCCAAAAACACGTCCCGGTATCCGAAAATGCAGAAAATCCACTCCCGGCTTCGTCCTCAAAGCACTTTTTTACCAATTTCTGCTTGATTTTGCTCGTTTTCGCTCTGTTTTCAATCCTTTTGTACCTGAAAGACACAAAACACACTCCGAGGATATTTTTAACATATTTTGATCATATTTGGGTGTTTTTGGTCGTTTTTGTGGTCTTTGGTGGGTAAAAACGATGAGTGAATAAGCACTCATCAAATCCTCCATACTAGGCAATTGCTAGTCCCTAGCAATCAATCATGTGAAGAAATGAAAGACTCAAGATTACCAAGACTACCCCGTTTCGACTATTTATTTGATGCGAGTAATTTAAACTAGACAGAAAGGTAAACAACATGCTTGATTATCAAAAAATAAGCGGTATCATGGAACGGGATTCACACAAAATGGGTGTCTCCAGGGAATTGAATCGTCATCCTCTTTTTTATACTCCCAACTAAGTTTAGACTTATTGTGCAAATGTTTTTGTAAAATGCTAACACTACTTATACAAATAATCTATGTAAGTCAAGACTTAACTTTTTACTCCGGCAATTACTATAAGTTAGGTGTGTGTGCCATTTTCAAAACTTTGATCACAAAAATTGACACTCATCACGGTTTTTATCTATTCAAGTTGATATTAATCACCGGAAATCTAAAAACTTAAGGTTCGAAAAAGGCTTTTTCCATGTAGCGGCTTTCTTCTCGGCACATCCCAAACCAGTTGGCTTTAGGTGACCAGGCTTTTGACACCTCACAGAGAATAGTACCTTCAGCTGGATTTCTATTTCCAAAGGTTTAGAGATTTCCGCTAGCTTAATATTAAGACTTCAATGGATAACTTGACCAACGATTATCTAGAGATTTGAAAACTCAAAGGCCAAATTACTCCATGTAACGGATTTCTTCTCGGCTACATCCAGAACCAGTTGGTTTTAGGTGACTAGGCTTTGACACCCCACTGAGAATACTACCAAAGCTTTCTAGACCTTTGAAATTAACAATCTCTAAATTCCCGCTACTTTTTAAGATAAGATTGACGAATACTTGAAGTTCAATTCCCCGATTTAAATTTGAGAAAAAGCATGTTTCGCATACAATTATTCATAACGCTTTTTATTTCACCACCATTTTCATTTTTTTCACTCATTTTTTCGCTTTTTATTTTTTTTTCACTTTAACTTTAAACTTGCAACTTTTGCAATATTCAAGCACTTTTACTTATACTTTCATTTTGTAAAAATTATTCCATTTTAAGAAAGTATGCTTTTCCAAAATTTAAATAAAAGTTGAACTCTAAATCTTTATCAAAATTGCTTAAAAATTTTATTGCATAACAAAACGATTTTTATGTTCAAAGGTTTGAAAACAACACTATATTAAGTTCAATTAAGAGCTACTGGGAGAAAAAGCCATAGATTACTTATATAAGCTTTAAAGAGAACCAACTACTCCACGCTTAGCATTTTCATTTGCACAACTCGTAAAAACTTAGCCTAATTGTTAAGAGAGCAGCTAGATCAACACTCTAGCAGAGTTGGGATTCCCTTTGTTCTAACCTAATCAAGATTAAACTTTCATTAATACTGAAGCATTAACACTTTATTTTCGTGCAAAGCACTTCTTTTTCATGCAAAAAATTTTATATTTTGGTCAAAACGGGGGTACTAGGGAATAAAGGGTACACATGTGACAAAATTTGACAGAATTCCCCCCCACACTTAGAACTGAATATTGCCCTCAATATTCAAAGTCCCGACCGAAGCCGATACTATCGAACGGAAAAAGGTAATACCACTGACAAAGTGTTTGGACGAAATCTGTTATTTTAACACAAAAAGGATTTTTTGAAAATATATCCCCAGATAAACCTTAGTAAAATAATCGGATATTGGGCGGCTGGATTGAAAACAGGCGCATCAATCATCACGATCAAAGGGATTCCTAAAAACATGAGAAAACACACAAGTAGCAAACACTGTGGAGGTTTCCCTCCACACTTAGTCATTAGAAAATAGAAAGAAGTCAGAGATATGGGTGGACACCCATGAAATGCTACTGTTTTTGTTAACCGAGTCGCTAACTTGACTCGACCCCGAATTCATTGGTCATGGGGGAGCAAGTGGAAGAGAAAATCTCCATCGGACTTTCATTCAAGTTGTTTGGATAAACATTGAATGTGTTGAACGTTCCACTCCGATGAGATATAACCGGCTCAAAAGAATGAGAGATGCCGGGGTCAAAGATGGTATCTGTTAATACAAATATCGTCATTAAACATTATTTATATTTTTGATCTTTACCTAAGTTTTGTTAACGACAAAAGTAAATTTAATTTTTATAAAGCTTAAAGCTTGTCAAATTTAATAGATATTAAAACAAGCTTTTTCAAACAATATCATCATCACTCTAGAATTTACATTGTGATTAATCATATCTTAATGTGACTCTAACCATAATGTATGATAGTAGTTTTTAGAATGTTTTAGTTTCTTAAAAACTAAACATTACTTATGTATTTTCATATTTCTAAAAATAGAAAAACAACACATGACATCATGTGATGCATCATGGAAATCATTGGAAGATTTCATTAGATATTTTGTGTAGATTTGTACTCTTCATATCTTACACAATCTTGCATAGATATGGTTGACTTTGGCAAGATCTTGATATCTTGCTGTCAGACCTCGGCGGCACCAAAAGCCATAACGGGCGGAACCCTTTTAATGGGTCCGCGGTCCGTGGAGGCTGCTGATGGTTTAGCTATAAATAGCAAAGTCATACCAAGTAGTTTTTCATCATTTTCTATCATACTCTCATACATATCTTCTCTCTAACCTTTCTAACTCAGTTTCATATCATATTAGTGATCTCTTTTGTAGCAAAGAAGATCAAGTCACATTCAAGCTTCAACGAGAAGTTGGAAGTCTTGTTTGTTTAGTGTTGTATGATCTTGTGTTGATTCATACTTCATTGTTGTACTAAACTATCATAATCTTGTGAGTGTAAGTGGTTAGTATTTTAGTCCTCAAAATACATTGTGTGTGGGAGTGGTTGTACCCTTGGAAAGATTGTATCACCATAGCTAAAGGAGTTAGGAAAAATAACATATACGTCATGAAAATAGATAAAACATCTAATGACAAACTTTGTCTAACAACGTTAGATGATAGCTCATCTCTTTGGCATAGACGCTTAGGTCACGCTAATATGAGACTTATACAAAACCTATCTTCAAAAGAGCTAGTTAGGAATTTACCAAAACTAAAATATGACCAACACTTTTGCGACGCTTGCAAAATTGGTAAACAAACCCATAGTAGTCATAAATCTAAAAATATGGTGTCCACATCTAAGTGTTTAGAATTATTGCATATAGACTTGTTTGGTCCATCCGCTATAAGAAGCTACGGAGGCAACTTATACACTTTGGTCATAGTAGATGATTACTCAAGGTTTACTTGGACGTTGTTTTTGAAAACCCAAAATGAAGCTTTTGATAAATTTGAAATTCTTAGCAAGAAAATTCAAAAACAACTAGGTGTTAAAATTGTGTCGATCCGAACGGATCATGGTCGGGAATTTGACAACGAAACTCAATTTGGAAAATTTTGTGATACAAATGGTATAACATATAACTTTTCGGCTCCACGAACACTTCAATCAAATGGAGTAGTAGAACGTAAAAATAGAACAATTCAAGAAATGAGTAGAACAATGCTTAATGAACAAAACATTCCTCAAAAGTTTTTGTGTAACGCGGTCGACACTTCTACATATATTTTGAATAGAGTCTTAATACGTCCTTTCCTAAACAAAACACCATATGAGCTTTATAAAGGTAAAAAGCCAACTTTAGGATATTTTAGAGTTTTTGGATGTAAATGCTTCATTCTTAATACTAAAGATTATCTCACAAAGTTTGACCCAAAGTCTTATGAAGGTGTATTCCTTGGTTATTCTCAAACTAGTAAAGCTTACATTGTCTTAAACAAAGAAACAATGATAGTCGAGGAATCGTTGAACATAACATTCGACGAAAGTCCACCTCCCTCTAAGACATCACCTTTGGTAGATGATGACTTAGTTGAAAGTCAAATGATGGAAAGTCAAGAAAAAAATAACAAGGAAGATGAACCATTAAATAAAGAGATTTTAAACATCAAAGAATCTAAAAGTCATCCTTTAGAAAAGGTCATAGGACAACTTAATCAAAGAACCTTAAAGGTCACAAGCCGAAATCAAAGTAATTATTTTTGTTTTGTATCCACCATCGAACCGAAAAACATAAATGAAGCAATAAAAGATGAATCATGGGTAATTGCCATGCATGAAGAGTTAAACCAATTTGTTAGAAATGATGTTTGGAAATTAGTTACAAAACCTAAAGATCAAACTATAATTGGAACGAAATGGGTTTTTTGAAATAAAATGGATGAAAATGGTGTAGTATCTAGAAACAAAGCTAGGCTTGTTGCACAAGGTTATAATCAACAAGAAGGGATTGATTATGATGAAACTTATGCACCGGTAGCTAGACTTGAATCTATTAGAATATTACTTGCTTATGCATGTGCTTATGACTTTAAATTATTTCAAATGGATGTTAAAAGTGCATTTCTTAATGGGTTTATTAACGAAGAAGTATATGCTGCTCAACCTCCCGGTTTTACCGACTTTGAGAAACCTCATCATGTCTTCAAACTCAAGAAAGCATTATACGGTCTTAAGCAAGCACCAAAAGCTTGGTTCGACCGACTTAAGACTTTTCTTATTGATAACAAATACACTATGGGATTAGTAGATAATACTCTTTTTACCAAGAAAAAGGATTCACATATTATCATTGTTCAAGTATACGTTGGTGACATCATATTCAGATCAACTTGTCAAGAGCTATGTGATGATTTCTCTAAAATCATGCACGAAGAGTTTGAAATGAGTATGATGGGTGAATTAAATTTCTTTCTAGGACTTCAAATTAAACAACTAGAAGATGGTATATTCTTTAACCAATCTAAATATATAAAAGACATGCTCAAGAAATTTGGTCTTAAAGATTCCAAACCAACTAAGACACCCATGTCCTCGGACACTAAACTCACCAAGGATGAGTAAGGTGAATCCGTAGATAACACTAAATATAGAGGAATGATTGGTAGCCTACTTTATCTTATGGCTAGTAGACCCGACATTATGTTTAATGTTTGTCTATGTGCTCGCTTTCAAGAAAACCCAAAGGCATCACACTTAGAAGCCTTAAAAAGGATATTTAGATACATTAAGGAAAACGACTTTAGGATTATGGTATCCCAAAGGAACGGGTTTAGAAACCATAGTGTATGCCGACTCGGATCATGCCGGTGACTATGTCGATAGAAAAAGTACAAGTGGTATTTGCACTTTTGTTGGACATTGTCTCACCTCATGGTTTGCAAAGAAGCAAACGGCTTTAGCCATCTCAACTACTGAAGCAGAGTACGTCTCAGCCGGAAAAGCATGTCAACAAGCTCTTTGGATGAAGCAAGCTCTCTTAGATTACGGAATTCATCTCAACGATATTGTTATACTTTGCGACAACAAAGGAGCCATCGATCTCAGCAAAAATCCCGTTCAACATGCTCGTACAAAGCATATTGAAATCCGTCATGACTTTCTTCGCCACAATATTCAAAAAGGAAACATCTCAATCGAGAAAGTATCCTCCGAAGAAAACATTGCCGACATCTTAACTAAGCCTCTTAAACGAGAACCTTTTAATCTTCTTAGACTTGGTTTAGGGTTAATGGAACCAAACATATAGGATAAACATAGCCTAAACCTTAGAATAAACAAAACAAAACAATTTTGTTTTGTATTTGCTACTGTAGCCACGACACCAAACGACAACACGGACGAAACCAAAAATTTGGTACCGTCTGGTCCGTGGTGACTACAGAAGCAAAACTACTACCTACAAAACATCTTCTTCCTCAAAACCCACTTTACCAAAACGTGTAAACATTAAACCAAGCTCATTATTGACACCTTCTCACTCACTAATCACTGGAGATAACATCATTGTAAGTATCCTAACTACATTTTATCTCTTAATTCTGAGTCTAGGATTCTTATTTGTGCACAAAATCATTACAAATCATTACATGGGGTTTATGTATACTTTTGTACTAAATATGAATTCAATTGGCAAATTGCATAACTAGTCATTGAAATTAGGTACTACATTATCATATTGCATAAACAAATCATGCTTCCCACTAATCAATAGATAATGACTATAAGGCCTTATTCAAATAACCAAACACCCCATGTCAAAAAAATTTGAAAAGCTTCTCACTTGTAGGAAAACAATTTTCATTGTTAATACAAATAGAAACGTTAGATTTTCATCACTTGCATGCTCTTGAATACTAAAGGTATTGCATAACTAATATGCATTCCCGGGTCTATTCAAATGAAGTCACATTGAATTAGGAGCATTTGGGTTATCTCATGGTATTTGCCAAACACCTCACTAAAACCATTTTTGTGCATAAAATGAGTCGAGATAACCGCAACTCCAAATCGTTTTCATATAGGCACACACTAGAACCACAACATTGAGTTTATTCTCATTTTTAACATGATAATTCTTGATACTAGGAATAACCATGGTAGCCGCAAGATTCTATGATCACAAGGACACCCTTGGCTACATTCCCAAACATCACAAAACCAAAGGACTTTCCAAAGAACAAGTTGAAATCTTTAAGAGTCTAGAATCAAGGTATTTCCATGAGGGTAGAAGCATTCACTCATCTTTCAATGAAAATACCAATCTCCATCAAGAACTAGCCGCCATTCAATTCGATTGTCTTCTTGACATTGATGAACCGATTTGTCCTAGGTTTGTGTTAGAGTTCTATGCTAGTGTGACCGGCTTCATTGATGAAGATGATGAGTTTAGTCTTTGGTTTAAGATCAATCAAAACGACTACACCATCTCCTTAACCAACTTTGCTCAAGTGCTAGGAATTCCCAACCGAGGGACATGTGTCTACTTGGATAAGTGGTCACTCACCATTCTTGATGCAATCAATGACGCGCCTCTTCCTACCGAACACCTCTAGTAAATAAGGATGTCATCCGTGAGCACCTATTTATCCCAAGGGGAGATACAACCCAGTTCACCCGAAAGGAAAAGAAGTGAACCGAGATCCATATGGAATGGAGCTAAATGAACTTAAGCCCGAATTTAAGAAATGGGAAGAACTACTTAGAGCGAACGTCATTAGCACCATAGGAAATAGGGATCACATCAATGCTTGTCTTTGCCATATGCTCTACAACTTGTCCACCCGTAAACCATTCAATTTAGCCTACTACATCGCTAGGAGAATGATTGAGATTCCAACACAAGGATCGGTTGCTCTTCCATATGGGATGTTTCTCACCCGTCTCTATAGAGCCTTTGCACCAATTCCACCAAGCCCAAAAGGGATGCACTTTCACTATGAGCTCATCCCTCACATCTTTGTACCTTTGAGTGATGAACGAGTTGCTAAGACAAAAGGCAAGAGAGCAAAACCTCCAACTCCATCATCATCATCATCAAATAGCTCCGATGATGGTCTTCCAAATTCTCGCCTTCCACCTCATGAGTATTATGAATCTCTTCCCAAGATAGAGAATGAATCAGCGGAGTTCAAGCAAACCAAGGGGATGTTCAAGTGCCTTGGTAGAATGATGACCAAGATCTACAAGAGGTTGGATAAGTGAGAATCGTTTTAAGGAGTGTTTGGAACAATACATTATCTTTAATGTTTGATACAATTTGGTTGTTTTTATTTTGTAGGATGATAATATAACTCGAAACAATGATGTATGCTAACAATCTTATGCAGGGGGATAGCACAAGTATGTTATCAAATTTTACCCATTTTCACTATAATGTGAAAATCACTTAGCCTTGCTCAAAATCTATGCTCCATTATGTTTGTGCATGTGTTATTTACTTTTCCTAACTAGAAATGATTAATGTCACATGTTTTGAGCAAAATTTCAGGTTTCAAAAATGTCCCCGACACTTGAAAATACACTCTGTGAACTTTTCTGGTCTGCACGGATCAGACGGCACCAAAAATTTGGTATCGTCTGTTATGCAATTTGGTACCGCCTTACCTGTACAGGCGGACCAGGCGGCACCCTTTTAAGGGTTCCGCCTGTGTAAAATTTTGGTGCCATGGATCCTCCAGGTAATTTTCTGAATTTTGATTATTTCAACATTCCAAATTACCATACATTGCTTGTAAGTTAATCTTAACTAGTATTTACCCATATTAGAACTAGTATAACATACTTAGGCATATAAGAAATCCACTTCCCACCAAAATTCAAAAATTTAAAAACTTTACCCAAGGAGTCCTTTTGCATAAAGGAAGGAACCAAAATCTTGGTACCTTGAAATCCGTGGGTAATCTGATTGTTAGGTACTTACAATCATTAGAACACATTTATTGTAAATCTTTGCCTCTTCACTCCATCCATCTTGTATGGCTTGACTTGGGTGATATGACTAGCATTTAACCCACTTCCAAATCATTAGGAACCTCATCCCTTCTATGGTTTAACATCAAATCAAACACATTTCTCCATAATTTTTCACTTCTATAAATTAAGAGGTTTTACCATGATCACCTTCATACCTTCTTCATTCTTACTATCAACTAGCAAAAACACAAGTCAAAATGACAAAATCTTCACCTTCCACTAAGCCTTGCAAGAAAACGCTAGGATTAGCGTAAGGCCATGTTGTTTTGTCAACTTGAGCCCTTCATCCGAATCTTCTCCACTCACCATCTCATCTCCCATAAGGGATGACACAAGCCTAACCTTGGCTACTCCTACTCAATCACCTATGGTCATCACCACTCCACCGCCACAAAACACCAACATCACCACCACCGACACCTCTCCAAACATCAAAAACACCATCACCACCAAAGTCTCCAACCCTTATTCCTTTGGAGTTATTCTCCACACCTCCCACTTCTCCATATCCTTTCTTGGAGGACTTGGAAGATTTGCCTCCTAGGCCCAATCATCCACCACCATTGACATCATTTGGCACCATTGAGTGGATTTCTCATGAGTCTCCTAGTCTCCTAGACCCTCGTTTGATCCAAACGCCCCGTTAGGGCCAAGACCTCTTCTCTTCCACCCCATCCACAAAGACATCCATGGTCCTTTGTATGGGGATCAACCACTCCCTACATCAATGTCCCCTCACATAGAGGACATTGAGGAGTCCATGTGGGAAGATCATCCCACAAGAGAGGAGATTCAAGCCGAACTCTAACATCTACACCAATTCTCAAATATGGTGGATTCTCACCTTAGTGAGACTATGCAAATGCAAAGTGCTTTGCTAGCCTCTATAATCACCACCCCAAACACCAACACCAACATCAACACATCTACCATTCTACCACCACAACCTCATCAATCATACTACCCACCTAGGCATGGTTGCTCAACTTGTGAGCAAACCGCCCAAACCATTGACCGGACCCGGGTAATGGTTCATGACTTCTAAGAGGAAATGAGGTTCATCCTCAATCACATACTTGAGCGACTCAACGCTCTTTCTAATCCACCATCTCATTAGAATGGTCCTAGATTAGCTTTTCTAAGCTTTTTTTTTCTAGGATTTCCTTTATTGTACTAAAACACTTCATTGTGTTCTCTTTTCATGGTTTTTAAATCATGAAAAATTTTAACTAATGAATGGTGTTTTCTATATTGTTGGTGCTTATTACATAGTGTTTGGAAATGCTTGTGAGTGATGATTATTACTAAAAATTCTTTTTGTATCTTTTTCACAATCCATGTATCTTCCCATTGGCACCCAATTTAGGGGGAGCTTTGATCAAGGTGGAGATAATGGCTCGGATCATTATCCATTCGCATCACATCTTCTTTTGTTGAGACACAAAAGGGGAGAATTATATAGAACTTGGTTATATTCGACTTTTCGAAAAGTCAACTGCATACATTGACTTTCTGAAAAAGTCAACATGATACTTCATTGGTAATACTTGACTTTGAAAAGTCAATGCATACTTGACTTTTGAAAAAGTCAACATCATGCTTCAACTAGTGAAGACTTTGACTTTCTGAAAAAGTCAAACATCATACACTTGCATTATCATTTCTTTTTCAAGTTCTAAAACTAATATTTTTATAACTCTTGTACAATCTTTGTATCTTTAATAAAAATAAAATTTATATTTTGTCCTCAACAAAAAGGGGGAGATTGTTAATACAAATATCGTCATTAAACGTTATTTATATTTTTGATCTTTACCTAAGTTTTGTTAACGACAAAAGTAAATTTAATTTTTATAAAGCTTAAAGCTTGTCAAGTTTAATAGATATTAAAACAAGCTTTTTCAAACAATATCTTCATCACGCTAGCATTTACATTGTGATTAATCATATCTTAATGTGACTCTAACCATAATGTATGATAGTAGTTTTTAGAATGTTTTAGTTTCTTAAAAACTAAACATTACTTATGTATTTGCATATTTCTAAAAATAGAAAAACAACACATGACATCATGTGATGCATCATGGAAATCATTGGAAGATTTCATTAGATATTTTGTGTAGATTTGTACTCTTCATATCTTACACAATCTTGCATAGATATGGTTGACTTTGGCAAGATCTTGATATCTTGTTGTCAGACCTCGGCGGCACCAAAAGCCATAATAGGCGGAACCCTTTTAAGGGGTCCGCGGTCCGTGGAGGCTGCTGATGGTTTTGGCTATAAATAGCAAAGCCAAACCAAGTACTTTTTCATCCCTTTCTATCATACTCTCATACATATCATCCCTCTAACCTTTCTAACTCAGTTTCATATCATATTAGTGATCTCTTTTGTACCAAAGAAGATCAAGTCACATTCAAGCTTCAACGAGAAGTTGGAAGTCTTGTTTGTTTAGTGTTGTATGATCTTGTGTTGATTCATACTTCATTGTTGTACTAAACTATCATAATCTTTTGAGTATGAGTGGTTAGTATTTTAGTCCTCAAAATACATTGTGTGTGGGAGTGGTTGTACCCTTGGAAAGAACTCGACATTTAGCTTAGTGTCGGAAATAGTGTAAGCGAAGTGTAAAGGTTTCTCCACCGGTGAAAGGAGCTTGTTGACTAGTGAAGTTAAACTCTCGAGTGTGAGACTCGGGGAGTGGAGTAGGGTAAGGAGAAAGAGTCCTTGTAGACCGAACCACTATAAACAACTTGTTGTGGTTTGATCTTTTCTTTCCTTATTTACTCTTTACATATTGCTTACATATTTCATCAACATATCTAAGATCAATATCAATTGATCTTTCAATAAGTTTCAAAACAAAGTTTTTAATTGGTAAACTATTGATGAGTGTGTAAATACTCATCATTTTTTGGTCAAATCTGAACTGCAAAACATTTAAAAACACTCAGAAATGCATCAAAATACTGAAAATATTCCAAAATTGTATTTTATATGTTTCAGATGCAAAATGTTTAAAATCAGATGAAAATCGAGCTAAGTTTGCATAATTGGCAGTTTCAGTCCCTCAACTTTCAAATCTTGACAAAATCAGTCCCTGAGCATTTGTTTTGGAATAAAAGTCAACCCAAGTCCTTTCAAAATCAAAATTTATCAAAAATGATCATTGGGTAAAAAGTTTGGAGAATTTACAAGTTTGGTCCTTCAAGTTTCAAAATTGGCAAAAATAGTCCTTGGAAGTTTAAAAAATGGAAAATTATCTTTTATGGTCCGTGTACTAATGAAACTTGGCAAGATTGACCCTTGGAACAACTTTGAAAAATTACAGATTTGGTCCTTGGTTTTTGTGGAATTTCAACTTTGGTCCTTGTGTTAACTACAAACAAACGGACCCTTTGTATTATTGAACCCCCAGGCCAAAACAACCCTTGACCCCCCTGTCTTGAACCCCCTTCCTTAATAATACACCGGTCAAACCCCCAGTCAACTCTCACCCCTTTCCCTCCAAAACCACCTTCTTACACCCCCCTCTGCAAAACCACTCATCAGCCATGCCTCCAGCTCATATCCCACCACCCTTATCACTCCACCTCAACAACAATCCAAGAAGCATTAAATGTTTCTCCTTCCTTGCACTCAAAACCCTCCCCCAGTGCTATTTTCAGTTTTGGCGCCAAAATTCATCAAATGGCTAAAATCCACTCCAATGATCCAATGGCTCTGAAAAGAGGTGGGAAATGCTCAGAAGACATGTGGGAGACTTTTTGTTGATAAATAGAAGGAAGAGAAGGCAGGGAAGGAGAGTAGTTAATTTTTATAATTTCTTGTAAAATCGTTTTTATTATCAATGTCTTAGTTTAAGTCTTAAAGTGTAATTTTCAGTTTCTATGTACTGAATTTAAGTTACTTAATCGTTTGTAATCCAGTTCAAGTTCTCATTAAAAGTTTATCCAAGTTTCCTGTTTTTAAGTTTTCTTTTATTTATGCAGTCTTAAATAATCTAAATCCAGGCTTCAAAAAGTCTTTTTTATAGCATAAGTGAGCTTATTAAAGCTGTGTATAGCTTGTAGTAAGCTCACCACTCAGTTTCAATCAAAGTTGGCATTTGGTCAACAAAAGTCAAACTGATGAATGGAAGCTTCAATTGGGTAGGATTGCTAATGTGGTTTGAATTTGCTAGTCGTTTACGTTTATTGGGAATGCTTATGCAAGTTATAGTTGCTGGACTTGAGTAAGAGCTATCTAAACTTTGTTTTCACTATTTTGAGCTTATATCTTGCATTAGTAGTTTTTCTTGTAGCTTGTTGTGTTGGTTTGCTTTATTACTACTGCTTTCAGTTGTAAGTTGGTTAGCATGTAGATAAGCATTGGTTTAACTCTGACTTAAGTAGATTATAGGTTTAAGTTTATATACAGTTGGAAACTAGGGTTTGGAACAAGTAAGCTAGCTGAGTTATGGCTTTTCAGAAGCATAGTTCAGTGGTATAAGTCCATTCTAGGTAAACTAGACTCAATTCAATCATTTACTTGCATCTGTTTTCATCCAAAGTCAAAATCCCTCTAAATCTGTTTTCATTTGCATATCTGTTGGAATTTTAAAGATCAAAAGCTGATTTGTGTTTAGAATTCCAGTAGGGTAGCTTATTTTGTTTCACTTTAGCTTAATACATCATTCCATTTCAAAATTGGATTCAAATCTCATTTTAGTCAACATTTCAGTTTTATCTATAAAAGTCAAATTGCACAAAGCAGTTTCGCCCAAACTTTGTAGATTTATCATTTGTTAATCCTTGGTTAAGAGATTTTGGTATTTTGGATTTATGAAGTTGAGCTGGTCTAGTTTCTAAAACTGAATTTTATGAAATTTTTCCAAATCTCTTTAAGCTTCAAATCAGCTCCTCAACTAGGTACCATTTGCCTTGTGCACATACTCAGTGTATACTGAGTGTGCACAGGTTTTGTGCAGAGCTCTCAACAAGCTCATAAGAGCTTGTCTTGGGCTAAGATTTGGTTTACAAGTCCCTTGCTAGGTCTAGTTTGGATTGCTTAAACTGGCTTTAGGTTTCTTGCTTATCCAGTAGCTTATTTTAGGTCAAGTTAATGTAAAGCCTGCTTGGCTTTAAGTGCAATTCACACCAAATGCTTGTTTCCTCGCCAGAGGTTGAGAGTGGTTAACTTAGGTTGCTTTCTAATAGTTTTAGCATAAGTTAGGTCCTGTGGATCACTTGATTCTCAAGCGCCTATAGCTTATTTTTAGTTTATTTATAAGCCATTCACTTAGCCATTTTCTCACATAACCCTAGTTTTTTATATTTTTCATAAATTTAGAATAATAATTTAGACTTTTCCTGAATTTTTCATAATTTTAAGTACCGCTTGTTATTTTTCCCTATTTAAATTAGTTTTTAAGACTTTTAAATAGCTTTTAATACAATTAAATCGAAAAAGTTCAAAAATAATTTCATTTTTCCTAGATTAAGAAAAAAAAAAAAAAAAAAAGCATAAAAATTATTTTTTACTTAATTTTTCTAGTTTAAATAGTAATTTTTAGCAATTTAATTAGTTTTAGATAGTTTTTAAATCATAGAAATTAGAATATAAATCAGAAAAATACAAAAATAGTCTTGAAAATTTTCTTTAGTTATTTTAGATTTTTTAAAAATATTTTTATAATTTTCCCATTAATTTTCATAATTTTTAGTATTTTAATTTAGTTTTAAAGTTTAAAATTAGTTTTTAATTCAAATTTATAAAAGAAAAATCAAGAAAATCCAATTTTAAAAATAGTGATAGCTTATTTAATAATTTAACTTTTTAATTTTCTTTCATTTTTCCTTTGTTATCTAGTATCAATCATAACCCATTTCTTGTTCAATATCATTCATCACTACACGTTGTTATTCGGCCAAGATGCTCGCTTGGACTTAACGACCCGGAAACACTATGCTCTCGGACTTAATTGTTTTGTTCTAGACCGTTCGACTTTTATT
Source organism: Chrysanthemum makinoi (assembly GCA_910596185.1). Classification (NCBI taxonomy): domain Eukaryota; kingdom Viridiplantae; phylum Streptophyta; class Magnoliopsida; order Asterales; family Asteraceae; genus Chrysanthemum; species Chrysanthemum makinoi. Next base: position 96,844,858 of record OU343219.1, on the reverse strand, counting down.
ACGGTTGACCATTCACAAGTGGTTGACTGTGTAATAAAAGATAACCGCTTCGGGACAATCAAATTTACGCCACGCCGGGAGCTGTGCTAACAATCTTACGCTTAGCGATTAGTGATTTGAATATTCACACCTTGTTCATACCATCTATATATGTTTATATTTTCTTATAAAAATCCAAAAATCCAAAAACATATTAAGAACCATAAAACCCAAAAGATTCTTTTCCCCATTTTCATAATTCTTCGACTCAAATTTCAGTCAACTCTATATGCGACTGCCTTTCTAGGTCTATGAGCCCATTTCGTGAGCTTGTCGATTCCAAGAAGGCGAGTAGACGTTTTCCATCACGTCCGGATCGAGATCCGGATCGCCGCACTACTTCCGCTATCATGGCGAAGAACGCCCTATGCGCGAAGCTTCTCGTGCACCCATCGATGGGTATGGAGATGTTATTGTTATTCAGCAAATTGTGGTGAAAATTTTGAACTCAAAACCAGGTTACTAAATCTTGTAACCTCAAGTCAATTCTATGGTTTTGAGAGGGATGATCCTCATGCTCATATTTGATGGTTTAACAAGATTGCATCTACCATCAAATACAAGAATGTCCCTACCGATGTCGTCAAACTTTTCTTCCCATTTTCCTCGAGGGACAAGCCCGGATTTGGCTTGAAAACAACCCCCAATCGATCGAACATGGGAAGACCGGTGAAGAAATTTGTGAACGAGTTCTATCCACCTTCTAAAACCACGAGTCTTAAAAACGAAATCATCAAATTCACACAAACGTTTGATGAATCCTTCAGGAATCGGGATCGTTTTAAGGAGTTGTTCTAAATGTCCTCACCATGGTTTCTGAAGTTGATGCAACTCGATACTTTCTATAATGGAGTGAGTCAATCGATCAAGATTCTTCAATTCTCCGCTGGAGGAAATTTCTTGAGCAAAACTGTAAAAAAGCTTTAGCGATAATTGAAAACAAGTCTAAAGTCCGCGACCGCACGGCAAACCGGTTGTTTCAAGTCATGTTGGTCCTTCGCTTATCGCCTCGTGAGTCAATCTAGCACCATGCTAAGATTGACAAACTCACGGAAGCAATTCAAGCTTTGTTCTCTAACCAAAGAAAGTTTTTCCACAAACTTCACCTCCTCGCCAAGTTAAGAAAGTGGAGGTTACTTAAGTGCGGGCCCCCATGCCTATTACAACTGTATGGCCACCGATGGTAACCCTTTGAAGCAAACTGTACGGGACTTCCAATTCGAGGCAACCAATACCGCTCCTATGGACCAACCACCGCCCTAACCACTACCCCGACCACCCGGTTTCAACCAAAACCAAAAATGTAATCAAAATCAGAATAGAACAAACCAAGGTTTTCAAAACCAAGTTAATTTTAGTCAATAACGTTTTCAAAATCAAAGTCAAAATTTCCAAAACCAAGGAAATTTTAATAGAAACCAAGGTCGTGGAAATTTCAACCTGTGGTATTTTCATGGCAATAATCAAGGAAATTTCCAAAATCAAGGCCCTAATCCAAACAATAGAGGCCAGAATTTTCCTACACAAAATCGAGCCATTGTTCCAACCGACCATCATCCATGAGTTGTTGAAGCAATTCATGAAATCCCAAGAGGAAATGAATAGGTTGTTGGTTAGCCGACACATTAAGAAGTCTTTAAATGATCGACCCTCTGCCTCGTGTACTTTTACCTAGCAACATCGCTAATCGAGGGGCGATGCAAAGGCGATCACAACCGTATGGTGCTTCATATGATGGACCCGCTTATTCCTACTACCTCTTCTTCTTCTCTCCGGTAGTGGAAAGTGAACCCGAGGCTTAAAGCGACCAAGTGCAACCCACTAGCTCACAAAGTACAAAGACATGTCCATCCTCGTTGTCCCAACCCAAATCCAAACCAGAGTTGTTTTGAACCTCCCAGTAGCTCCAGCTGAAAACCCCAAATCCAAAACGCCTATTCCTTACCCATCACGCTTAAATGAGCAAAGCTCTAAAAGCCAGCCATCAAATGGAAATTTTTTTCAAATTTTCCAAGAACTACATTTTGACATAAGCTTTTATGGATGCTATCATGTCGATGCCCAAGTTTGCATCAACTCTCAAACACATGTTAAGCAACAAGGAAAAACTGTTTGAATTGGCTAAAACTCCTCTTCAACGAAACTTCGCCAGTTTCATAAAGAAGCTTCCGAAAAGCTTGGAGATCCCGGAAAATTTCTTCTACCTTGTGTTTTTCCAGAATGATTGAATGTTTTGCCCTCACGATCTTGGTGCAAGCATTAATCTGATGCCTTATTCAAGATGGAAGAAACTTTCCTCCACTTATTCATTCCACCTGCATGACTCTTGAGCTTGCAGACGTTTTATATCAAGGTCCTCTTGGCATCGCCGAGGATGTATTCGCTAAAGTAGGAAAGTTCCATTTTCCACCGACTTTGTGGTTGTTGATTTCGATGTCATCATGGGTTCCCTCATTGTGGACGATTCCTCGAGAACGGGTCGTGCTCTCATTGATTTATTTGAGCAAGAAATCACATTACGTGTGGGTAATGAAGTCGCCACCTTTAACCTTGATCAAACTTCAGGTACTCCTCAAACTATGATGTCAATCTTAATCGATCGATTTAATTGATATTGTTTTCGTAGAGTACTCTCAAGAGTTTCTGGTTATTTTCATAATTCGTGATGGGGATCCCACCACATCTTCAACCATTATTGCCGATCCTTCCCCTCTTACTCCGCTTAAGGGAGGTGACTTCTTCTAGAAGAGATCGATGAATTTTTGCTAATGATGAATCGATTCTCACGGGAATTGATAATGGTGTTTATGATTCGGAGGGAGATATCCTTTATCTTGAGCAATTGCTTAATGAAGATCCATTACTCCCTCCAAAGAGATCAATATTGAAGAAATCAAATCCGCATAAACATCTAACAAGAATTTCCGAGGTTGAACTTAAGGACCTACCTCCTCATCTCGAAAGTATGCATTCTGGAGGGTGATGATAAATTACCCATCATAATTGCTAAGGACTTAATGGGGGAGGAGAAGAATGCTCTCATAAAGGTCTTGAAGTCACACAAGCAAGCAATTGCTTGGAAACTCTCCGACATTGGGTATCAACCCGAAGTTTTGTACTCACAAAATCTTGATGGAGGATGACTTCAAACCAGCAAATTCAACATCGAGAAGGTGAATCCTAAGATTCATGAGGTTATCAAACAAGAGGTTCTCAAACTTCTTGATGCCGGTTTAATTTACCCCATCTCGATAGTCTTTGGGTCCACCCCACAATCGTTCCAAAAAGGGTGGCATAAATCGTTGTCACAAATGAAGAAAACGAAGTTAATTCCAACTCGATTGGTTACGGATGGCGTGGTGTATTGACTATCGCAGTTAAACTAAGCCACCGTAAAGACCATTTTCCTCTACCCTTCATGGACCAAATGCTTGAGAGATTAGCAGGGAACTAATACTATTGTTTCCTAGATGGTTTCTCGGGGTATTTTCAGATCCCCATTGATCCATAGGATCAAGAAAAGACCACATTCACCTGCCCATATGGAACTTTTGCCTACAGACGTATGCCTTTTGGCCTATGTAACGCTCCCCGCACGCTCCAACGATGTATGATGGCAATTTTCCACGCATGATCGGGAAACAATGGAGTGTTTATGGATGACTTCTCGGTCATTGGGGACTCGTTTCAAACATGTCTCTCCCATTTAGAAAAATGCTCAAACGGTGTGAAGACACCAATCTTTGTCTAAATTGGGAGAAGAGCCATTTTATGGTCAAGGAAGGAATTGTCCTAGGCCATAAGATTTCAAAAACGGGATTGAGGTTGACAAAGTAAAAGTGGATGTCATTTCCAATTGCCTCATCCTACTACCGCCAAAGGTATTAGGAGTTTTCTAGGTCATGCCGGGTTTTATCGCAGATTCATACAAGATTTTTCTAAAATCATGCCTATGACTCATCTCCTTGAGAAGGATGCTCCTTTTATCTTCTCACCCGAGTGCATCGAAGCTTTTGAAACATTAAAGAAAAAGCTTACGGAAGCACCCATTCTCGTTGCCCCCGACCGGGATTTACCCTTTGAACTCATGTGCGATGCAAGTGATTTTGCTATCGGTGCAGTCCTGGGGCAACTTAAAACCAAGCATTTTAGCCTATCCACTACGCGAGTAAGACTATGATAGCTCAAACCCATTACACCACTACGTAAAAAGAATTATTAGTGGTGTATGCTGCTGAGAAGTTTCGCCATACCTAATCTTGACCAAATGCGTGGTGTATACGGATCACTCGGCTCTCAAATATCTCTTTGCCAAACAAGATGCAAAAGATTGCTCGTTGGTTCTCCTCGCAAGAATTTGATATCATTATACGTGATAAAAAGGAGCGAGAACCCGGCCGCCATCATCTCTGGTCTCCGTTAGAACCCAGATGTATTCGAAAAGGAAATAAACGAAACATTTCTCTCAAACACTCAATGTGGTTTCTTTTCGTGGAGACTCTTCTACCCCATGGTTTGCCGACTTTGCAAATTACCATGCGGGTAACTTTGTGGTGAAAGGGATGTCGTCCCCAACAAAACAAATTCTTTAAAGATGTAAAACATTACTTCGGGACTAACCCTACTTATTCAAAATTTGTGCGGATCAAGTCATCGCGATGTGTGTATGGTCGTGAAGCCAATGACATTCTCAAGGCTTGCCATTCTGATCTACTGGGGACATCATAGCCCTAACTACACTACCAAGAAGGTGTTTGATTCCGGATTTTATTGGCCCACGATTTACAAGGATGCCCACAAATTTGTCAAAACCTGTGACGCTTGTCAACGTCACGGAAATATCTCAAAGAAATGAAATGCCGCAAAACGCCATTCAAGTGTGTGAGATTTTTGACATCCGGGGCATTGACTTTATGGGGCCATTTCCATCATCTCGAGGAAATAAATACATACTATTTGCCGTTGACTATTTTTCAAAATGGGTTGAAGCAAAAGCTTTGCCTACCAACGATGCCCGAGTTGTTGTGAAATTCTTAAAATCTCTTTTTGCTAGGGTTGGAACTCCACGAGCTATAATCGCGATCGTGGTGACGATTTCAATGACCCGCTGATAAAGTCATGCGGTATGGTGTAACTCACCGCCTCTTCATCGCGTACTACCCCAAACAAGTGGGCAAGTGGAAGTTTCCAACCGAGGGATTAAAAGAATTCGAGAGGACAGAGGGCTAAAACCGTGCCTCTTGGTCGATAAGCTAGATGACGACTCTGGGCTTTCCGACAACTTATAAACACCCATCGGGTGTACTCCATACAAGCTAGTGTACGGAAAGGCGCATCATCGCCGATTGAGCTTGAGCACAAGGCATACCGGGCCTTGAAACATGCCAACTTCGATATTCAGATACCGTGATCACCGGAAGTTCAAATGAATGAATTAAATGAACTCCGCGATCAAGCATACGAGAACTCTTTGATCTACAAAGAAAAGACAAAGAAGATTCATTACTCTAAAATCAAGAACCGCTTTCAACGCCGGTGATCGAAGTCCTTCTTTTCAATTCAAGATTGAAGATTTTCTCAGAAAACTAAAACTCACTGGTCTCGACCATTCACCATCACTAAAGTATTTCCGTATGGAACTATTGAGTTATCTCAACCCGATGGTCCAAATTTTAAAGTGAATGGTCATCGATTGAAGCACTAATTTGGAGAGGACATTCCACCTGTGGTTGTCCCTGGTCTACAAACTTTCCCCATGAACCAATGAATGCGGGATCGAGTCCAAATTTAATGACTGAATCAAAAAAAGAGCACACCATATGAGTTTTCACCCATATTTCTCACTTTCTACTTTCTACCACCTAGCTGGGGAGTCACGTTGTATATAGATTTCAAAAATAAATAAATAAATAAATAAATTCTCAAATGATGGTCAGTATTTCCTTTATCGTTCTATGTTTTGCATAACACTGTACTTTGAATATTGAGGGCAATATTCATTTCTAGTGGGGAATTTCACTTAATTTTATCATGTAATTATACCACCCAATTCCTCCATTTTTGGCCAAATTTTTTTTTGGAGTAAGTGTTTTGCACTTACTCAGCCTTACCACATCTATCCGCCATGTCTAATAAACAAAAGGATTGGCTAATCCAGGAAGCAAACGGCTCTTGGTAAAGATATCTCAAATCCTGGACGGCTTGTAATTTGCCCAAAATTGTATGGTGTTCAACTCACCATATCTTTAATTAGTGAAGAGTTGGCTAGCCCGCCAGTTTATGGCTTGTGGTAAAGGCGCTTGAAAACCATAATTGGTAATCACCACCAAAGATATTTTATCTAAGAGTTATTAGTCCGGCAAACGGCTTTCTCGTAAAGACAAATCAAAACCGTTGAAAGCCGGTGATTTGCTCAAAATCATTTGGTTATCATTGTACCAAGGTTCTTACTTGAATCAAAACAATTGGTTACTCGAGTAATGGTTTTGTAAAGAGATTCTAAATCTATTGTTTTTCAAAGAGATGTTGATAACCCACCCGCTTAAAACACTCGAATCCATCAAAATAATCAAAATATTCCAAAATTGTGTTTTATATGTTTCAGATGGAAAATGTTTAAAATCAGATGAAAATCGAGCTAAGTTTGCATAATTGCCATTCCTCAACTTTCAAATCTTGACAAAATCGCCCCCGAGCATTTGTTTTGAATAAAGTCAACCCAAGTCCTTTCAAAATCAAAATTTATCAAAAATGATCCTTGGGTAAAAGTTTGGAGAATTTACAAGTTTGGTCCTTCAAGTTTCAAAATTGGCAAAATAGTCCTTGGAAGTTTAAAAAATGGAAAGTTATCTTTTATGGTCCTTGTACTAATGAAACTTGGCAAGATTGACCCTTGGAACAACTTTGCAAAATTACAGATTTGGTCCTTGGTTTTTGTGGAATTTCAACTTTGGTCCTTGTGTTAACTACAAACAAACGGACCCTTTGTATTATTGAACCCCAGCCAAAACAACAACCTTGACTGCCTTGAACCCCTTCCTTAATAATACACCGTCAAACCCCGTGCAACTCTCACCCTTTCCCTCCAAAACCACCTTCTTCACCCACCTCTACAAAACCACTCATCACCATGCCTCCAGCTCATATCCCACCACCCTTATCACTCCACCTCAACAACCAAACAAGAAACATTAATTGTTTCTCCTTCCTTGCACTCAAAACCCTCCCCCGCTGCTATTTCTGCTTTGCCAAAATTCATCAAATGGCTAAAATCCACCCAATGATCCAATGGCTCAAAAGAGGGAAATGTCTCAAGACACGCGGGAGATTTTTGTTGATAAATAGAAAGAGAAGTAGAAGGAGAGTAGTTAATTTTATAATTTCTTGTAAAATTGTTTTTATTATCAATGTCTTAGTTTAAGTCTTAAAGTGTAATTTTCAGCTATGTAATCAATTTAAGTTACTTAATCGTTGTAATCCAGTTAAGTTCTCAAAAGTTTATCCAAGTTTCCTGCTTTTAAGTTTTCTTTTTATTTATGCGCTTAAATAATCTAAATCCGTGCTTCAAAAGTCTTTTATATAGCATAAGTGAGCTTATTAAAGCTGTGTATAGCTTGTAGTAAGCTCACCACTCAGTTTCAATCAAAGTTGGCATTTGGTCAACAAAAGTCAAATTGATGAATGGAAGCTTCAATTGGGTAGGATTGCTAATGTGGTTTGGATTTGCTATTGGTTTAAGTTTATTGGGAATGCTTATGCAAGTTATAGTTGCTGGACTTGAGTAAGAGCTATCTAAACTTTGTTTTCACTATTTTGAGCTTATATATCTTTAGTAGTTTTCTTGTAGACTTGTTGTGTTGGTTTGCTTTAATTATCGTTCAGCTTGTGTTGGTTAGCATTAGTAAGATTAAGCATTGGTTTACCGACTTAAGTAGATTATAGGTTTAAGTTTATATAACGCTTGGAAACTAGTGTTTGGAACAAGTAAGCTTAGTCGAAGTTATAGGCTTATTCGAAGCATAGTTCATGGTATAAGTCCATTCTAGGTAAACTAGACTCAATTCAATCATTTACTTGCATATGTTTTCATCCAAAGTCAAAATCCTCTAACTGCTTCATTTGCATATCTCATGGAATTTTTAAAGATCAAAAGCTTGATTTGTGTTTAGAATTCAGTAGGGTAGCTTATTTTGGTTTCAATTTAGCTTAATACATCATTCTCATTTCAAAAATTGGATTCAAATCTCATTTTAATTTCAGCTTATCTATAAAAGTCAAATTGCACAGCATTTCCAAACTTTGTAGATTTATCATTTGTTAATCCTTGGTTAAGAGATTTTGGTATTTTGGATTTATGAAGTTGAAATGGTCTAGTTTCTAAAACCAATTTTATGAAATTTTTCCAAATCTCTTTAAGCTTCAAATCACTCCTCAACTAGGGTATTTGCCCTCACACATACTCTCAAGATACTGAGTGTGCATTTGTTTTAGAGTTTCAACAAGCTCATAAGAGCTTGTATTGGGCTAAGATTTGGTTTACAAGTCCCTTGCTAGGTCTAGTTTGGATTGCTTAAACTGCTTTTAGGTTTCTTGCTTATCCAAGAGCTTATTTTTAGTCGCAAGTTAATAGGTAAAGCATGTTTTGGCTTTTAAGTGCAATTCACACCAAATGCTTGTTTCCTGCCTGAGGTTGAGAGTGGTTAACTTAGGTTGCTTTCTAGTAGTTTTAGCATAAGTTAGGTCTTGTGATCACTTGATTCTCTCAGGCAAATATAGTTTTTTTTGCTTATTTATAAGCCATTCCACTACGCTTTCATTTTCTCACACATAACTCTAGTTTTTATATTTTTCATAGAATTAGAATATTATTTTAGACTTTTCCTAAATTTTTCATAATTTTAAGTATTGCTATATTTTCCCTATTTAAATTAGTTTTTAAGACTTTTAAATATTTTTAATACAATTAAATCAAAAAGTTCAAAAATAATTTCATTTTTCCTAGATTAAGAAAAATATAAAAAGCCAAAAAAATATTTTTCCATAATTTTCCTAGTTTAAATAGTAATTTTTAGCAATTTAATTAGTTTTAGATAGTTTTTAAATCATATAAATTAGAATATAAACCTAAAAATACAAAAATAGTCTTGAAAATTTTCTTTAGTTATTTTAGATTTTTTAAAAATAGTTTTATAATTTTACCATTAATTTTCATAATTTTTAGTATTTTAATTTAGTTTCAGTTTAAAATTTTTTCATTATAAAATTATTTTATATGATATATCATTATATTTGCTTTTATCTATTTCCTATTCAATATCACCGTATCAATTAACGCTTCGTTATTCGGCCGCATTGCTGGGACTTAACGACTGGAAACACTATCCCGACTTAATTGCTTTGTTCTAGACCGCCCGACTTTTATTACGGTTGACCATTCACAAGTGGTTGACTTGTGTAATAAAAGATAACCGCTTGGGGAGCCAATCAATTTTGCCGCCGCCGGGAGTCAGGCTAACAATCTACGCTTAGTATTAGTGATTTGAATATTCACTCCTTGTTCATACCATCTATATATGTTTATATTTTCTTATAAAAATCCAAAAATCCAAAAAATATTAAAACCATAAAACCCAAAAAGATTCTTCTTTCCCCATTTTCATAATTCCTCACTCAAATTTCTTAGAGTCAACTCTAGTGTATGCGCGACTCGCCTTTCTAGGTCTATGAGCCCATTTCGTGAGCTTTTCAGATTCCAAGAAGGCGATACGTAGACGTTTCTCATCATCGGATTCGATCCGGACCGCTCGCACTACTCCGCTATCATGGCGAAGAACGCCCTATGAAGCTCCGTGCACCCATCGATGGGTATGGAGATGTTATTGTTATTCCGACCATTGTGGCTGAAAATTTTGAACTCAAAACCGCGTTACTAAATCTTGTAACCTCAAGTCAATTCTATGGTTTTGAGAGGGATGATCCTCATGCTCATATTCGATGGTTTAACAAGATTGCATCTACCATCAGATACAAGAATGTCCCAATACCGATGTCGTCAAACTTTCTTCCCATTTTCCTCGAGGGACAAGCCCGATTTGGCTTGAAAAACAACCCCTCAATCGATCAAACATGGGAAGACCTCGGGAAGAAATTTGTGAACGAGTTCTATCCACCTTCTAAAACTACGAGTCTTAAAAACGAAATCATCAAGTTCACACAAAAGTTTGATGAATCCTTCAGTGAATCGTGGGATCGTTTTAAGGAGTTGCTCCGCAAATGTCCTCACCATGGTTTCTCCAAGTTGATGCAACTCGATACTTTCTATAATGGAGTGAGTCAATCTGATCAAGATTCTCTCAATTCCTCCGCTGGAGGAAATTTTTGAGCAAAACTGTAAAAGAAGCTTTAGCGATAATTGAAAACAAGTCTAAAGTCCGCGACCGCATCGAAGCAAACCGTTGTTTCCCAAGTCAGTGTTGGTCCTTCTTGCTTTATCGCCGCGTGAGTCAATCTAGCACCGATGCTAAGATTGACAAACTCACTGAAGCAATTCAAGCTTTGGTTCTCTCCAACCAAAAGAAAGTTTCTTTTCCACAAACTTCACCTCCTGCCGAAGTTAAGAAAGTGGAAGTATGTGTTACTTGCGGTGGCCCCCATGCCTATTACAACTGTATGGCCACCGATGGTAACCCTTTTGAAGCAAACGATGTGGGCGGGACTTCAATTCAGAGGCAACCAATACCGCTTCTATGGACCGAACCACCGCCCTAACCACTACCTCGACCACCCGTTTCAACCAAAACCAAAACGTAATCAAAATCAGAACAAACCAAGGTTTCAAAACCAAGTTAATTTTAGTCAAAATAACGGTTTTCAAAATCAAAGTCAAAATTTCCAAAACCAAGGAAATTTAAATAGAAACCAAGGTCGTGAAATTTCAACCTGTGGTATTTTCATGGCAATAATCAAGGAAATTTCCAAAATCAAGGCCCTAATCCAAACAATAGAGGCCAGAATTTTCCTACACAAAATCAAGCCATTGTTCCAACCGGACCATCATCTGATGAGTTGTTGAAGCAATTCATGAAATCCCAAGAGGAAATGAAGAGGTTGTTGGTTAGCCGATTTTGACATTAAGAAGTCTTTAAATGATCGACCCCTGGCTCGTGTACTTTACCTAGCAACACGATCGCTAATCGAGGGGGGCGCAAAGGCGATCACAACCCGAAGTGGTGCTTCATATGATGGACCCGCTATTCCTACTACCTCTTCTTCTTCTTCTCTCCCAAGGTAGTGAACCTCGAGGCGACAAAGGACCAAGTGCAACCCACTAGCTCACAAAGTACAGCACATGTCCATCCTCAAGTTGTCCCAAAACCCAAATCCAAACCAGAGTTGTTTTGAACCTGTAGCTCCAGTTGAAAACCCCAAATCCAAAACGCCTATTCCTTACCCATCACGCTTAAATGAGCAAAGCTCCGCGAAAAAGCCAGTCATCAAATGGAGAAATTTTTTCAAATTTTCCAAGAACTACATTTTGACATAAGCTTTGCGGATGCTATCATGCCGATGCCCAAGTTTGCATCAACTCTCAAACACATGTTAAGCAACAAGGAAAACTGTTTGAAATGGCTAAAACTCCTCGAACGAGAACCGCCAGGCAGCTTCATAAAGAAGCTTCCCGAAGCTTGGAGATCCCGGAAAATTTCTTCTTCCTTGTGTTTTTCCAGGAATGATTGAATGTTTTGCCCTCGCCGATCTTGGTGCAAGCATTAATCTGATGCCTTATTCAAGATGGAAGAAACTTTCTCTTCCGTAACTTATTCCTACCGCATGACTCTTGAGCTTGCAGATCGTTCTATATCGCGCCCTCTTGGCATCGCCGAGGATGTATTCGTGAAAGTAGGAAAGTTCCATTTTCCAGATGACTTTGTGGTTGTTGACTTCGATGCCGATCATCGGGTTCCCCTCATTGTTGGACGAGGATTCCCGAGAACGGTCGTGCTCTCATTGATGTATTTGAGCAAGAAATCACATTACGTGTGGGTAATGAAGGTGTCACCTTTAACCTTGATCAAACTTCGAGGTACTCCTCAAACTATGATGTTGAATCGGTTAATCGAATCGATTTAATTGATATTGCTTCAGAGGAGTACTCTCAAGAGTTTCTTGGTTATTTTCATAATTCTGTGAGTGGGGATCCCACCACATCTTCTCAACCAATAATTGCCGATCCTTCCCTCTCTTACTCGTTTGAGGGAGGTGACTTCTTTCTAGAAGAGATCGATGAGTTTCTTGCTAATGATGAATCGATTCCACCGGGAATTGATAATGGTGTTTATGATTCGGAGGGAGATATCCTTTATCTTGAGCAATTGTTAAATGAAGATCCATTACCGCCACTCCCTCCAAAGAGATCACGATTGAAGAAATCAAATCCCATACAAACATCTACTATCAAGAATTTCCGAGGTTGAACTTAAGGACCTACCTCCTCATCTCGAGTATGCATTCTTGGAGGGTGATGATAAATTACCCGTCATAATTGCTAAGGACTTAACGGAGGAGGAGAAGAATGCTCTCATAAAGGTCTTGAAGTCACAAGCAAGCAATTGCTTGGAAACTCTCCGACATTAAGGGTATCAACCCTAAGTTTTGTACTCACAAAATCTTGATGGAGGATGACTTCAAACCAGCAGTCCAACATCCGAGAAGGGTGAATCCTAAGATTCATGAGGTTATCAAACAAGAGGTTCTCAAACTTCTTGATGCCGGTTTAATTTACCCGATCTCTGATAGTCCTTGGGTTAGCCCAATTCACTGTGTTCCAAAAAGGGTGGCATAACTGTTGTCACAAATGAAGAAAACGAGTTAATTCCAACTCGATTGGTTACGGGATGGCGTGTGTATTGACTATCGCAAGTTAAACGAAGCCACCCGCAAAGACCATTTTCCTCTACCCTTCATGGACCAAATGCTTGAGAGATTAGCAGGGAACTAATACTATTGTTTCCTAGATGGTTTCTCGGGGTATTTTCAGATCCCCATTGATCCGTAGGATCAAGAAAAGACCACATTCACCTGCCCATACGGACTTTTGCCTACAGACGTATGCCTTTTGGCCTATGTAACGCCCCCGCACGCTCCAACGATGTATGATGGCAATTTTCCACCACATGATCGGGGAAACAATGGAGGTGTTTATGGATGACTTCTCGGTCATTGGGGACTCGTTTCAAACATGTCTCTCCCATTTAGAGAAAATGCTCAAACGGTGTGAAGACACCAATCTTTGTCTAAATTGGGAGAAGAGCCATTTTATGGTCAAGGAAGGAATTGTCCTAGGCCATAAGATTTCAAAAACGGGATTGAGGTTGACAAAGCGAAAGTGGATGTCATTTCCAAATTGCCTCATCCTACTACCGTCAAAGGTATTAGGAGTTTTCTAGGTCATGCCTGTTTTTATCGCAGATTCATACAAGATTTTTCTAAAATCGCGCGGCCTATGACTCATCTCCTTGAGAAGGATGCTCCTTTTATCTTCTCACCTGAGTGCATCGAAGCTTTTCAAACATTAAAGAAAAAGCTTACGGAAGCACCCATTCTAGTTGCCCCCGACTGGGATTTACCCTTTGAACTCATGTGCGATGACAGTGATTTTGCTATCGTGCAAGTCTTGGGGCAACGAAAAACCAAGCATTTTCAGCCTATCCACTACGCGAGTAAGACTATGACCGAAGCTCAAACCCATTACACCACTACAGAAAAAGAATTATTAGCTGTGGTGTATGCGCTTGAGAAGTTTCGGCCATACCTAATCTTGACCAAATGCGTGGTGTATACGGATCACTCGGCTCTCAAATATCTCTTTGCAAAACAAGATGCAAAGCCGAGATTTCTCCATTGGGTTCTCCTCCCCGCAAGAATTTGATATCATTATACATGATAAAAAGGAGCCGAGAACCTGGCTGTTATGATCATCGTCCCGCCTAGAAAACCCTCACCAGATGTATTCGAAAAAGGAAATAAACGAAACATTCCTCTCTAAAACACTCAATGTGGTTTCTTTTCGTGGAGACTCTTCTACCCCATGGTTTGTTGACTTTGCAAATTACCATGCGGGTAACTTTGTGGTGAAAGGGATGTCGCCCCAACAGAAAAACAAATTCTTTAAAGATGTAAAACATTACTTTTGGGACGACCCCTACTTATTCAAAATTTGTGCGGATCAAGTCATCCGGCGATGTGTATATGGTCGAAGCCAATGACATTCTCAAGGCTTGCCATTCTCGACCTACCGGGGACATCATAGCCCTAACTACACTACCAAGAAGGTGTTTGATTCCGGATTTTATTGGCCCACGATTTATAAGGATGCCCACAAATTTGTCAAAACCTGTGACGCTTGTCAACGCCACGGAAATATCTCACAAAGAAATGAAATGCCGCAAAACGCCATTCAAGTGTGTGAGATTTTTGACATCTGGGCATTGACTTTATGGGGCCATTTCCTTCATCTCGAGGAAATAAATACATACTCGTGGCCGCTGACTATTTGTCAAAATGGGTTGAAGCGAAAGCTTTGCCTACCAACGATGCCCGAATTGTTGTGAAATTCTTAAAATCTCTTTTTGCTAGGTTTGGAACTCCACGAAGCTATAATCGTGATCGTGGTACGATTTTCGCAATGACCGTTTGATAAAGTCATGCAAAAGTATGGTGTAACTCACCGCCTCTCTATCTGCACTACCCCCCAAACAAGTGGGCAAGTGGAAGTTTCCAACCGAGGTATTAAAAGAATTCGAAAGGACAAGAGGCGCTTAAAACCGCCTCTTGGTCGGATAAGCTAGATGACGACTCGGGCCTTCTCGCACATATTTATAAAACACCCATCGGGTGTACTCCATACAAGCTAGTGTACGGAAAGGCGTGTCATCTGCCGATTGAGCTTGAGCACAAGGCATACTGGGCCTTGAAACATGCCAACTTCGATATTCAGACACCGGTGATCACCGAAAGTTCAAATGAATGAATTAAATGAACTCCGTGATCAAGCATACGAGAACTCTTTGATCTACAAAGAAAAGACAAAGAAGATTCATGACTCCAAAATCAAGAACCGCGCTTTCAACGTCGGTGATCGAGTCCTTCTTTTCAATTCAAGATTGAAGATTTTCTCAGGAAAACTAAAATCCCGCTGGTCCGGACCATTCACCATCACTAAAGTATTTCCTTATGGAACCATTGAGTTATCTCAACCCGATGGTCCAAATTTTAAAGTGAATGGTCATCGATTGAAGCACTATTTTGGAGAGGACATTCCTCCTGTGGTTGTCCCGATCTACAAACTTTCCCCATGAACCAATGAATGCGGGGATCGAGTCAAGCTAGCAACTGAATCAAAAAACAAGAGCACACCATATGGGTTTTCACCCGTATTTCTCACTTCTTTCTATTTTCTACCACCTATGGGGAGTTGCACCCCAGTTGTATATAAGTTCTAAATATATATATATATATATATATATATATATATATATATATATATATATATATATTTCAAATAATGGCCGTAGTATTTCCCTTTACGTTTCTATGTTTTCGCATAACCGCCAGTACTTTGAATATTGAGGGCAATATTCATTTCTAGTGTGGGGTGGGAATTCTCACTAATTTTATCATGTAATTATACCACCCAATTCCCCATTTTGGCCAAATTTTTTTTGAGTAAGTGTTTTGCACTTACTCAGCTTATGGTTATCAATCCGCCATGTCTAATAAACAAAAGGATTGGCTAATCCAGGAGCAAACGGCTCTTGGTAAAGATATCTCAAATCCGTTGACGGCTTGCAATTTGCCCAAAATTGTATGGTGTTCAGCTCACCATAGCTTTAATTAGTGAAGAGTTGGCTAGCCCGCAAGTTTATGGCTTGTGGTAAAGGCAGTTGGAAAACCATAATTGGTAATCGACTCACCAAAGATAATTTATCTAAGAGTAGGTTAGTCCGTATAAACGGCTCTCGGTAAAGACAAATCAAAACCGTTGAAAGCCGGTGATTTGCTCAAAATCATTTGGTTATCATTGTACCAAGGTTCTTACTTGAACTGAAACAATTGGCTACTCCAGAAGTAATGGCTTTTGGTAAAGAGATTCAAATCCATTAAGTTTTTCTCAAAAGATTGCTAGGGACTAGCAATAGTTTATTGTGTGGGATTGATGAGTGTGTAAATACTCATCATTTTAGTCAAACTGAACCGCAAAACATTTAAAAACACTCAGAAATGCATCAAAATACTGAAAATATTCCAAGAATTGTATTTTATATGTTTCAGATGCAAAATGTTTAAAATCAGATGAAAATCGAACAAAGTTTGCATAATTGGCGTTCAATTCTCAACTTTCAAATCTTGACAAAATCACCCCGAGCATTTGTTTTGAATAAAAGTCAACCCAAGTCCTTTCAAAATCAAAATTTATCAAAAATGATCCTTGGGTAAAAAGTTTCAATAATTAACAAGTTTGGTCCTCACTTTCTGAATTTGCAAAAATGGTCCCTAGGAAAATGTTATTGTTGGAAATATCATGTATGGTCCCTGGATTATTGGGACATGGCAGGAATCACCCTTGGTTTATTTTGGAAGATATACAACTTTGGTCCTCCAATTTTCAGAATTTACAAACTTGGTCCTTGTGTTATTAAAGCTAAACAACCAAATGGACCTTTTGTATCCTTGACCCCTGCCAAAACACCTTGACCCCCTTTTGAACCCTTTGTCTAATAATATATCCCCAGTCAAACCCATAGTCAAATCCTGCCCAAATCCATCTCTTCTCCACCGCTCTGCAAAACCATCTCCCATCACCCCCTCACCTCCAGCTCACAACCCACACCTTATCCCTCCACCTCACCCAACAATCCAAATGCATTAAATGTTTCTCCTTCCTTGCACTCAAAACCCTCCCCCAGTTGATATACCATTTTGGTGCCAAAAAGCCATCAATGGCTAAAATTGACTCCAGTGATCCAATGGTTCTAAAAAGAAGTGGGAATTGATCAGAAGACACGTGGGAGCAATCTTGTTATATAAATAGAAGGAAGAGAAAGCAAGAGAGTAGTAGTTAGTTTTATTTCTCATATAAGTCGTTTTGTAATTTTTATGTCTTAAGTAAGTTCTAAAGTGTAATTTTAACCTTCATTGTACTTAAACTAAGCTTTTGTATCAGTTGTAATTCATTTCAAGTTCTAATTCGAAGTTTGGTTAAGTTTTCTATTTTTCCATTTTCTATAATCAAACCTATTTTAAATGTACTAAATTCCAAGCTTCAAAGAGCTTATTTACTTCTCAAATGAGCTTACTAAAGTTTGCTATAGCTTCCAATAAGCTTACTACTGGGCCAATCAAAGTTGGTATTTGGTCAACGAAAGTCAACCTGTTAAGAAATTTTGGTTAAGCAAATATGGAAATGGAAATGGTTGATGCAGGCTGGAATGGGTTGGAATTTAGTAGTTTAGTATAGATTTGCTTATGGTATGAGCTACATAATACTGGACAAGTCGTGAGCTCTAAATCCCTTTTCCATTTTATTTTTTTAGAATCTGCATAATTAGCATAAGTGTAGAATTGATAGTTATAGTTGAAGTTCTTGTATCATTTAGGTATTTCAATGAGATTAGGACTTGAGTTGATAGTAGTCATGGTGTAGAACTGTGATTTGGTGGTGGAAATTTGCATTGGTCCATTAAAGAGAGAGTTTGGATTAGGCTTTAAATCGTGCAAAGATTTGCTTAGTGGTTAAAATCAGTTGCCCTAGCCTCATTTAGCCTCACTTAGTCTATATCTGCTATTCGCTTGCACCTTTAGAACACTCAAAGTCAAAATCCCTCTAAATCTGTTTTCATTTGCATATCTGTTGGAATTTTTTAAAGATCAAAAGCTTGATTTGTGTTTAGAATTCAGTAGGGTAGCTTATTTTGGTTTCACTTTAGCTTAATACATCATTCTCATTTCAAAAATTGGATTCAAATATCATTTTAGTCAACATTTCGCTTTATCTATAAAAGTCAAATTGCACAAAACCAGCTCCCAAACTTTGTAGATTTATCATTTGTTAATCCTTGGTTAAGAGATTTTGGTATTTTGGATTTAACAACTTGAATTGGTCTAGTGTTGAAAAATGATTTTTGGGGAATTTTTGAATTTTCTTAAGCTCAATAAGCTCCTCATAAGCCACCTTTGTTTCCTGCTCACACCTCAAGATAACCTAGTGTGAATCGGCTTTCTTAAGTTCCTGCACAAGCTTCATTTTAGCTTGGTAGATTTGGCTGAAACTTGGTCTTGAGATAGTTAAGTCGGTGGTCTTTAGGTTTCCAGTTTTGGTTTTCCATTTAGCTTATTGAATAAGCTGGTGCCTTAGCTCAAAAGTAGATAGAAAACTGCTTTTTTTGGCACTTAAGTTTAAATCACCAAATCATTGTAGCTTATAATTCAGTGGTATAGCTTAGTTGAATTTAGCTCATTTCGTGTAGTTATAGCATAATCTAGCTTCTGTGTTCATTTGGTGTCCATTTGTGGTCTTTGGCTTATTATTAAGTGCTTATTCATAAGCAGTTTGCACTGCAGCTTCATATTCTCACACATAAGACCTAGTTTTTATATTTTTCTTAGACTTAGAATATAATTTTAGACTTTTCATGAATTTTTCATAATTTTTCATCACTGTTTGCTATTTTTCCCAATTTAAAACAGTTTTTAAGACTTTTTAAATAGCTTTTAATACAAGTAAATCAGAAAATCTTGAAAAAAATAATTTTTCAATTTTCATAGATTAAGATAAATATAAAAAACCAAAAAAATATTTTTCCATAATTTTCCTAGTTTAATTTGTAATTTTTAGTCATTTAATTAGTTTTAAATAGTTTTTAAATCATAGAAATTAGAATATAAATCAGAAAAATACAAAATTAGTTTTGAAAATTCTCTTTAGTTATTTTAGATTTTTGAAAAATAGTTTCACAAATTTCCTCTTATTTTCATAATTTTTAGTATTTTAATTTAGTTTTAAAAGTTAAAATTAGTTTTTAATTCAAATTTAATAAAGAAAAATTAAGAAAATCCAATTTTAAAAATAGTGATAGCGTTTATTTAATATAATTTAGCTTTTAATTATCTTTCTTAGATTTTTCCTTTGTCATCTACTATCAATCATAACCCCTTTCTTGTTCAATATCACCGATCACTACACGCAGTAGCTTCAATCGCACATGCTCGTTGGACTTAACGACTTGGGAAACACTAAACTCTCCTGGACTTAATTGCTTTGGTTTTAAAATGACTGACTTTTATTACGGTTGACCATTCACAAGTGGTTAACTTGTGTGATAAACCTGACCGTTTGGGACCGATCAACCTTCCTTTCGACTTTCTGCTTATTGCAGGACTTCCAAAGACTTCCTCTTCTCGTTCTCCGAGTAGGTGTTCCAGAAGGCTTTTCATCGAGATGACCAACTTTGCCTTCTCGCATCGCTACTTGATACCTTTGTATGTTTCAAGCTTTTTGATTTCATTTGTCGAAGGTGATCAAAAGACGGCACCTTTGTTTCTTTGTTGTCGATTCCTTGATTCTGATAGAAAGGATAGGTTCGGACAACACGTCGTGATTGTCATGGTCATTGAGCCTCTTGGGAATATCAGGATTAAGTCCAAGTGCTCTCTGGATCAAAAGCTTTGTGTATCCGACATAGGGAATCTTTGAGCCAAGTTTCTTGTGAAATGTCATCATGTCATCCCATATCCGTGCTTCGATTTCAATGTCCTTCTTATTGATCAATGACCAGAAGACTTGCAGTTCCATGAGCTTGGGTTGCTCATAGCCACTGCTACGCACCAGAGACAGACTTAGTGATGATGATGTAGAGTGTTCTCCACAGTTGAGGAATGTTCTTAAGCTCCACGTGAGAGTGCTTGTTAATAATTCCCGACGCTTCATCATAGCCAATATCAAGTAGAAATCGCGAACCGTCTCTTCGAGGTGTGGCAAAGAAGTCAGTTGGCACGATGTCCGAATGATAAGTAAGTACCGTAAGTCCGAAGGAGTGATGGTGACTTGTTTGTGATTATGTCACTGTCACTGCGACTTTGACCAGTGATCCTCTGCATAGAGTCCCGCACTGCTGAATGTAGATTTCCTGGATCAGCAGTGAAGTGTGAGAGCATGTTCCGGTAGGGATGATTCCTTAGAATATCCACAGCAATGAGACAAGAAGATTCTGAGCATGTGAGGGTGTCAAAGTCAACCCTAAGGTTGTTCTTTCCAATCTTTCTCTGATAGCCATTTGGGAAGATATCAGCAATAGTGAGAACCTCAGGTGCATCCACATTCATTTGAGCAACCATGTCGTGATCCAAATAACATTAGCCAAAAGAACCAACATATCGGAAGACATAATGTTAGTCAACAGAAGGTCTTATTGTCTAGTTATTGAATGTAAAGTAACAATGATTGTTACGAGTCCTAAGTCACTTGTTTGTCCAATAGTCCAATGACGTCGTGAAATGTTTCGTGAGTTAGTTGACTTTAAGTTTTAAAGTTTATGTTATCACTTATTGTTCACAACATATCAAACGATTAAGTTTATTAGTGACATTATTGGATTCGCGACGTTATGATTAGTTTATTTACAAGTGTGTACACGTAACAATTCATAATGAAGGTCAATCAAGGCTTAGGCGTAGTTTTGAAAAAGTTAAGCGTAAATGAATAACATACGCAGATGAAAGCTTATGCGCGATCCTAACTTACGCGTAAGAAATGTTACGCGTAGGAAAAGGGGACCTTATGCGTAGAGCTTACGAGTAGGCGTATATAAACCTTACGCGTAAGGCTTACTCGTAAGAGTAGACCTTATGCGTAGAGGTCACTGTGTACACATATCCTTCACAGATACCGTAGTCCCATTGTAGAACCTTATGCGTAGACGCTACGCGTAAGATTACTCGTACGATAACCTTCTACGCGTAAGGTGATCCTTATGCGTAGAGATTCAATGACCTTGATTCTCGAAGTTTTACGAAAAGCAAGCCTGAAATAAAATCATCATTACATCAATATTAACACATATATTCATTCTAAAATCAAATCATG
Organism: Chrysanthemum makinoi; assembly: GCA_910596185.1. NCBI lineage: Eukaryota > Viridiplantae > Streptophyta > Magnoliopsida > Asterales > Asteraceae > Chrysanthemum > Chrysanthemum makinoi. The sequence goes on along the minus strand of OU343219.1, from coordinate 96,823,680 downwards.
TCATGAAAGCTTGTTAAACATTTATGCGAAGAAACACTTACGCGTAGGTCAAAACCCTAAGGGTTATGAATTACGCATAAGAGTTTTAACCATAGGATTAGCACCAATTCAATTCTGGTAGGTCATGGATGTTATGAGAGTCTAATAACGGAGTTATAACATCTAAATCGTGGTGAATCAAAAATACCCAAACACAAGAACATTAAACCCTAATATCTAATTCTAACTTGATTAGTGTTTCTGGGTTGTTATAGGGCCTAGATAACATTAATTCAACATGGTATAAACATCTCACAACAATTTATTTGACCAAAACCATTCACATTTTAAAATACCCAAATCGACTTAAGAACCCTAATTTTGAAAAATCATCAATTCGTGTTTCTGGGGATTTTGAGGGAAAAAATAGTATCATTGTTGTTAAAGACACGTTTTGACACATTATTTTCAACCACAAACACACACCAATGATTGTGTGTTCATTCGCTTATGTGAGAACACATAATCACACATATCTAACGATTTAGCCGTTGGATTTGCATCAAATTCAAAACCTTTGCTTGTATTAACGTTAAGATCATGAAAACACTTACACTTTGATGATCAAAAACACAGATTTCTTGAACGAATTTTGTGCGTAGGATTAGTTAGATGAGAGTAATAAATGTGAAGTGAAGGAATTAGGTGGGGTGTTTTATTTAAAATAACTTTAAAGGTTTGACAGTTTTGGTCCCTCCACCTTTTCCTTTTTCATCCAAAGCCATTTAACTTCCGTTTTGGTTATCACACAAAGATTTTAAGAAAGAAACTTGACGACACTCCCCCTCGACTTAAGAAAATAATGAAAGGTTATAAATTTTAGTCCGAGGAGTGTCAGTTTGACCAGAAAAGTTTACCACCATTGATAAAAGAAACAACCGGGATATGATAACATGCAAGTACACAGATGTTTTGAAACATTTAAGTGATTATTTTCTCCCCCTCAACACTTGATCGGAAAAATACTGAATTTTGAGAGATTAAAGTGTTGATGAAAGAAATGTACTTGCCATGTTGAAAGAAAAATAGATTAGAAGAATATTTTTGTTGTTTTATCAGGTTTTATATTTTTTGTATTTTGTTTTTGAAAAATATTTACAAAAGAGATTTTGGTGTTTGACAGGTTTTTAAGACTGTTTTAGGAGGGCATCCAATTCCTCTTGAGTCAAACACCTCATACCAATCCGGTGGACCAACTCATTAAACCTAGCGGGAGGCAAGGATTTGGTGAGAAGATCTGCCAATTGGTATTCTGTACCCACGAAATATAATTCAACAAAGCACTCGTTCCACGTGATCCTTGATGAAATGATATCGAAGATCGATGTGCTTTGATTTCGAGTGTTGAACTGAGTTGCACGAGATCGCAATGGCACTCCGATTGTCGCAGTACATCGGGATTCTGTCACAAATACGTAACCATAGTCTTTGAGTTGTGTTCTCATCCAAATGACTTGAGCACAACATGCCGACATGGCTACATATTCTGATTCGGTTGAGGACAAATGCGATGTACAACTGCTCTTCGACAAGCTAGACACCAGCCATCCCCAAGAAAGAGCGATTAGTTCAAAACCGAATCCTTCGGATACCAGATCCCCAAGTTAATGGTTCCCTTTATGTATCGGAGGATTCTTTTAGCCTCAGAGAGGCGAGTTTCAGTTGGTCGCGACTCGATAACAAGAGCAAAGATATACGGCAAAGACAATATCGCTAGCTGTTAGATACATGAGAGACCCAATAATACTATGGTATTTTGTAGGGTCCACCAATTTCCCATGTAAATCAGCGTCTAGCTTTTTGGTATGATCCATTGGTGTGGCATAGGTGTCACAGTTTTCATTCCAAATTTGTTTAACAATTCAAGGGCATATTTGGACTGACTCAAGAAAATACCACGGGGTGATTGATGAACTTGCAGTCCGAGAAAGAACGTGAGTTCACCCATCATGGACATTTCACAATTTTTCTTCATTAGTTTTGCAAAAGCGATTGAAAACTTTTTATGTGTAGACCAAAAATGATGTCATCCACGTAAATTTGAACAATTAAGATATGTGCCCCGTGATATTGTATAAAAAGAGTTGGGTCAACCGAACCTTTGGTGAAATTATTAGCAATGAGGAACGATGATAGCTTATCGTACCATGCCCGAGGAGCTTGTTTGAGACCATACAGAGCTTTGTTCAGTTTGTAGACGTGATTATGAAACTCAGGATCAATCGAATCCATCCTGGTTGGTCGACATAAACCGCTTTAAGTTGTCCATTGAGAAACGCAGTTTTGACATCCATCCGATAGACCGTCATATTCATATGAGCCGCGAACGCGAGAAATATCCGAACAGCCTCAAGACGAGCGAGCGGAGCAAAATATTCTTCAAAGTCTATTCCCTCTTCTTGACGATAACCCTTAGCAACTAGATGTGACTTGTTTCGGATTACGTTTCCTTCGACATCCAATTTGTTTTTCCAAATCCATTTGAGACCAATGACGTAGACCCCTGTTGGTCTTTCAACCAGTTCCCATACTTCAAGACGTTTGAATTGGTTGAGTTCTTCTTGCATGGATTCAATCTAGTTGTCTTTTGTCATTGCTCTTTGATGTTTTTAGGTTCAGATTGGCAGACAGTGAGTGCATAAATGCAATGTTCACCGTCTCGTGTGAAGACGCTTGTCTCGAACGATCGGTTGATTCGGGTTGCCAATAATGTTTTCCAGAGGATGGTCTTTCGTCCATCTATGTGTGGAGGGTTGATGTTGGTATACATTGTGCTGATTTTGAGGATTCAAATGTCTTGTTGAAGATTCTCGACATCGTGCGCAGCCTCATTAGCAAACGGGTTAAAGAACGCATTTGGATCAAAATCTGCAGGTGGGGGTACTTCATTCCGAACATCATCAGCCGGTTCATCATTGTTGGAAGCGGTTTGTTCAACCGTTGTGTTGGAGTCAACTGGTGGTGCTTCTTCAACCGTAGTTGTTGTAGCGGTGTATCGTATAAGAGTATTATCGTTGAGCAACGGAAAACGGATACACCGAGCACGTTCATCAATATCGTCATTGAACAGTTGAGCAAATAACCTTTCCATTTGTTGACGAGTAAGCTGGGGGCTTTGTTCAGCTGATGATGGGGTTTGGGGGGAAGTTTAAGCGGTTGTGTCCGGGTTCCAAGTGTTATACTCGAAGCCATTATGAAGAAGTTTCAATCAGCTTCCCAAATCCCTGACAACGTCTTTAGCAGATTTGAAACTTTGATGAAGTCTTCATTTCCTCTAACTTTTGAAGGTTTCAGTATGCAGCGGAATTTGTAGATGAGCAATAAACCACACAAAGAAAATCTGACTAATTGCGGAAGATCTGTTCGAGGGTAACATTCCAGAAATCAACAAGATCTTCTCACGTATTTGGGTAACTTCACACAAGATCACCCGTGAAATCGAGACGATAACTCCAAAATGAGACGTTTGAGCCACATATCGTCTTATTTCATCCCCCTAATTGAAGAAATTCAAGAAGGCATTGGGTTTTCGCAAAGAAGCATGTAGAAGAACAATGAAGCAATGACCACCTACACACTCTCTCCCCCTCGATGTTTTCAATGATTCAGAATCATACACCACGTATGTTGATGATGAATTGAAGACAGCGAAGCTATGTATAAGGAGACAAATGAAACCATGTATGTCCAATTGATCAAACAAGTGTGAAGTACCAAAAATAGTTCGAGAGAGTCAACTGCGATAAAACTTCTCTGTTCATATTGTTGATCATCAATTGTGACATTGTTGTAGGAAACACTTTGATCTTCTGTTATAGAAGATTCGGTTGTTGTTGTAGATTCATGTGTATCTGAAATTAGAGTATTATCGGTTATGCAGCGGAAACATTCGATACATACGAAGCACGACTTTTGGCGAATCTTTAACCGAGGAGCAAGCAATGTTTCCAATTCATGACGATTAAGTACAATGGTGGAACAGTTGATGGATCATTAAATTTTAGACGGTGAGAAATGGGTCCTACTGTATTGCAGAGAAGCCATAGTCTGTTGCACCGCATAGAAAAATAGAAGGGGGGCAAGAAAGAAGAAACATGGATCCCCAAGTGTAACTGGGTTCTAGATGTTAGAGGCATAAAGATGTAGTGTCAATTATCTTCTTGACACCTGAACAAGCTATTTTAATAAGTTCCTTTCCTACCTCAGGGATGGATGTTATGGGTTTCACACTTGTGTTGATGCAACTACTTAGTATCTTGCCTGTAGGAATCCACCTAAGACCAATAGTGTTGAAAACTCTACCCGTTGGAATCCATCTAAGGTAAGATCTAGGGGATGTTGAAACTTCTTTTGGGAAGAGTCTGTGTCCTATATTGATCCACCTAGTAGGTTTCTGAAATTTTACGTTTAGATCAACGAGTTTATTTCTAACTATTTGTTGAGTAAACTTAGGTTTTGGATTGCTACTACATACAGTGTTATGCAACACACTAGAAGGCATCACACTAGGTCGTGAACCTAAGATTCCATCCTTTTGGAGTAGTGCCCTTTTTCTAGATCACAGTTCTTGTACGTGTCATTTGAATCATATGAATCTTTACTTTTAATGCTCAGTTTAGACACAGTGTTCGAACTAATCCTAGATTTGCCAGGAGCAGCCACATGTT
>OU343219.1:96759241-96818874 GCA_910596185.1 Chrysanthemum makinoi | reverse complement strand
CATACCAAAAAGTTGTCAAGAGACCACTTCCCCCAAGTAGATGAATTGATGCAGTCAGTCTCTTAGACTAGAGCTCACGAACCCGAATACACGTATACCCAAAGACAGAGAAACTTATAACATCGAAGTAGCATTAAGTCCGATAGCCAAAGAGTAACCCCGATGAATACTTTTCTCTCCCCTGATGATAGTGTATGAAGCTCAAGAACCCGAAGTACCCGAATGCCCAAAGAAAGAATAACCGATAACACTGAAGAGGCATGCTGAATCACTGATTATCTCTGCGGATGACAATCTCTGCGGATGTCAACTCCGGAATAAGTGATTATATCTCTGAATCACTGATTAAGCCCTCAAGTGAAACAATTGAGCATCCCCAATGTACACAATCTCTCTCCCCTGATGGTTGCGATAACATCGAAATCATCACACTCTTGTGTACCTATTTTATCTTCAGAAACTTTCTCTTACATCACTTCCCCCACGTAGTTGGAATAAGAAAACTAGAAGCCACTAGATACACTGAGTTTCTCTGCGGTCATGACATTTGTTTTCCCGGGATATCATCAATCACTTAGAAGAGTTAAGTTCATCAAGTTTACTCGCCATGAGTCAAACCTTGAGTTTCTCTGCGGTAGTACCATTTGTCTTCCCGGGATATCTTCAATTACTTAGAAGTATTAAGTTCATCAAGTTTACTCGCGTTTAGGTATGTGTCTCCTTCCCCTTGCTGGTTTTGATACTTCAGAATCAGCAACTCATTGTAAGACCGTGTACTAGAAATCATTTGAGAAGAACATCATTAGCTCATATGTATCTGTGAGAATCAACTTGCTGCAGAATGTGAGCAAGTCTAATTGAGGATTAAATCTGACTTTTCACTCTCCCCAATTAGTGCTCTCCCTAAACCGACAATCTGTTTGATTATGCCCGGATTAAGAAGAAGTCTTTAGATCGTTAAATGCAACTCGTCTTTAGTCTTCTAACATTCATCAGAAAATGTAGAACAACGTAGACTCGACCTTCTTCAAGATTGTCGGTTGGGGATTAGATAGTTAACATCTTCGACTCACCAAAACACGAGAACATCACCAAAAAGCATCCTAATTAACTTACATCTTGCAAATCCCCTTAATTAAGATCCCTCCCAATCAAACAAGAAACGTAAATATGTTCATCAAGGAAATCGACAATCACCATAGCGAACACACGAAATAGTAACACCAAGCAAACAATCACATCAAACAAGAACAGAAGGTTGTTCGGGATCATCATGTTGATGTGCGTGAAGCATTAACGGAAGCACTTTGTCGATAAACTCATCGTCCGTGAGAAGATGTCAACCAAGCGGCTCTTAGAAGAGTTTGGAGCCATATGACCATATATTCTCGATATCGATCAACCATGCAGATTATCATACTTCTTCTCCCCCTCAAGAATTGCATACGGAGATGTCATTCTTGATTAAACAAGTGAATATCTTTAACAAATGTAGTCTATTCACACTTCTCCCCCGCAAAATTAGCACATGATGTCGCCATCGTCATTATAGTTGAGCAAGTGGAATAAGAAAACAATCAACTGTAGCCCGGTTCACTTGATGACTGAAGCACATGGAAAAAGCATGAAGCATGTTGAAGAGAATGGTCATGAATTAGAAGATTTCTCTTCTTCAGAAGATAAAGCGCACTGACACGTACACTTTTCTTTTATTTTGAGAACGAGGCCTGAACTGTTGTGTTCAAACGTCATTAATCTCTCTCTTTTCAGCTCTCTTGGCAAAACTTGTAATCAACCCCATTATCATTCAGTAGGCTCTTTGTCGTGACAGCTGATGGAGAAAACCCAATATGATGAATTTGACCTTGAAGTAAACTACCCCAAACTTGTGACTTAAACTTGCACATATGTAACAAAGAGCGGTGCCGATTTCCATTAGCATCTCTAAGTACTCTCTATGTACTCTATACTCTTCAACCAACCAACCATCAAGTATAAGACGTACATTACCTCTTGAAAATTCACAATTGAATGTGACACTGAGCACTACAACGTAACTCCTTAAAGTGATAGTTATTTTGTGGTGTTGTGAGCCCAATTCCCCCAAGAGGTAAAAGAAAAGGAAAAAGTCACCCAAAAATAACTAGAATTCCAAGTCTTCGTTTTTGATTAAGCTCAAACAAGGATCTCGAAGAATATTCATCCAACCATCCCCGATACCTTCAGATACTAAGTACACTTCCCGTGATATTTCACTTCAACCTCAAATAAATAATACTGAATTAATGCCGTTGTCACATCTTCTGATTAAACGCTCAAATCTAGCTTCCTTTGACATTTTAAGTGAACTATGATAATGGTTTCCATCCCGACCATGGTTAAAAATCACATAACCCCGTAAAACCATGTAGTAACCAAACTGCCATGACGAATATCCAAACACACATCCAATTCATGAAGTATACCCTTTTATCCTTTCTTCGAAGTAGAAACCGTATCACCAGCATCAGATAAGATCCAGAAATACACCTTCCTTTCTCCAAGATGGTCCATCAATACGGGATTTTACAGTTCTATGGTTTAAACCGAGAAATAGTTTCTTTCGCGGGATTTTACAAAACAAAGAATAAACCGCAAGATAGATCTGGAAATGCTCATTACTTTAACCAGGATGTTTCCATTGTTACGGGATTTTACAAGTCTATGATTTAAACCGAGAAATAATTTCTTTCGCGGGATTTTACAAAATCAAGACAAAACCGTAAACAATGTCAGCTTGAATGTGTTAAGACAACTTTGGTTTCGGTGAATATCTGTTTTTAGGGGAACATGCAGCGGTTCAACGGCTAATAGTAATGACCACATATGGAGATAACGTCACTTCAATAAAGCCGTACACAAACCCCGTAGTCATTTTCCACTTTTTCGCTCAAGCCGTGAATTTGTATCCTTCCGTGAAAATTTACCATACCAAAATACCACTCTTAGGAAATATATCAAACAGTGTATCCAAATTTTTTGTAAACACAAAAGAAATTCGGATGACAATTTTTGAAGTTATACATGCGTTTGAGACCGTTAGCTCAACGAAATATATGTTACCACCAGCCCAATGCACGTCTTAAACTCAAAGCCCACGTATAATTCTAAAAGCCGAAACTCAAAAGAAGCTGGTGGCCCGATCCAATCCTCATTGCATAACCGGATATAAAAAATGCACCATTTAACCCTAAACTCATTTGTTATCTTAGCCAAACCCTAAAACACTTCTCAAAAACCTGCGCCCCCATTTTCACATCTCTCGTGAGACAATTCACATCTCAGATCAATCTCATCTCAATTCACATCATCCCTTGTAATATTAAACTCGAAACAACAAACCTAATTACTACCCATCCTATAACGATATTGTTTCACCCAAATAATTATCAAGACAATCGAGAGGTCATGTTAAAGGCTTCAAGATCATTAGGATATGGTCTCGGTAGGTTTAATTGCATGTGTTTTCTCGTCTTAAACGAACCAAGGATAAGAATCTAACTTAATAGTTATGATTCTTTCCTTATGTTTCGGATAATTAATGAAGGGAAGCTTCAAAATTAGATCGATGAAGAATTATTTTTCGTGTTTATGGACCTTTGAGTCCTGACTTATTATTGAGAATCACGAAAAAGCTAAACTGAGATCAATTAGTAGTTTTGTTTTGAGTCTTGGTAGATTGTTGAGAGTTGATGGAGTGTTGTGAGGGTATGGGTTGAGTCTAGATTAGGTTAAGTTAGTTGTGGTAGTTTCGGACTGATGATGGATATGTAACCTGAGGTTGTGTTGTAAATGGTATTTGGTATTCGTGGTCTAAGCTCTCGTGGTCAATGGTCATTTTTTACGCGTAACTCTTTTATCACCCTTATGCGTAAAACTACGCGTAACACTCATTTCTTATGCGTAACACGGAGTTATGTGTAAGTCAAGGCATATGCGTAAGATTTTTACGCGTAACCTTGCTTAGGCGTAAAGCCAGTTTACTCGTAAGCTTTACCTTACGCATAACTTCCGCGACTATACGTAAATAACTCGTAGATGCTCCTTATGCGTAGAATAGGGTTTTGACCCATTGACTTTTACGCGTAACCATTTCTTACGCATAACTTCACAGCTATGCGTAAATATCACTGAAGATGCTCCTTATGCGTAAGAATAGGGTTTTGACCCTCGTTGACTTTTTCCGATGAGTTTTCCGACCACTTTTTCCGTTCATCTTCATACAAACCCAGAGAAATACCATAAAGAAGCCTCCTTTTAGACCCATTTTGACCATAGAAACTGAGCATAAGACCACTTGTTTTCACATATATTATTGGTAACCAAAAGATGTCTAAAAAGGATGATATATCTTGTTTGGACCAAAATAGACACAAAACAGATATAAACTTTAAACTTTGAAGGGACCAAGACATATTTTGACCAAAGAAAAAAGGATACAAAAACATGTAAAAAATTGTTTGCCCAAAGTAATCAGAAAAACAAATATTCTGGCCAATAAAGATATTCGACCACATAAAATACACAAACCGGTTTAAAACAAGTATCAAAAACACAAAAATTTTCGGATCCAAAACATGGGTAAAAACAGCTTCAAAACATAACACGAAAAACCACACAAATCAACACAACACAATAACCTTGGCTCTGGTACCATTTGTAGGATCTTACATATATTGTGTTATGATGATTCGGGTGATCTTGGATGGTGATGATACAAGTATGCCATGGTTTTAGAGAGATGAAGAGAGGAGAGGATGAAACTAGAGAGAGAAAGTTCAACAAAAAGAAAGGTTAGATTGAGAGTGCCACCCCTTCCAAGGATGGAAGGGGTATTTATAGTTACAGAACAAACGTCCTCCTGTCGGACTGTGGATCAGGCATACAGTGGGTAAAGACCCGTCCTTCCTCCACGGTGTCACTCTAAACTAAACTACACTAATAAACACGTAAATAACGATATGTCTACGAGCTAACTTATGCTAGATAATAGTTGGGGTGACCGACTCTTCACTATGGATTTTCTGAATCCTAACAAATCTCTTCTTCTCCTAATCATTGAGCTCATCATACGTCTTTGGTCTGTCTATTCCATAGATCATTGTTCCATCTTCAGCTGTATCAATTATGTCTCTAGTAGTCTCAACTAGATAAGGTCCTTCATCGATTGACTTGAGAATGTTGACTCCGTTTTCCTTTCCCAAACAGTACAATCGGATTCGTTGTGCCCATGAATCATAATCAGTTCTGTCAAGCATAGGTAGACGAGTATCTGACCCTGCTGCTTGAACGTCCTCAACTACGGAAGAAACAATAGTAGGAACGATGTTTGCCATGATTACAAGTTCTACGGGATTTTACAATTCTTTGATTAAACCGGGAAATTGATTCTTTCACGGGATTTTACTAAACCAAAAGAACAACCGTAAGAATGTATCACGAAGAAGTGACAAGTCTAAATTAGACAAGTAGCAAAACAGACAACTTCGCAGTTATCAACTCGCTAAACAACCAACTCGCTCAAGGAGACAACTCGCTTAAGGAATCAACTCGCTAAATATCTAAGTCGCATTAGCATCAACTCGCAACACTGTCAACACACTTAATGGAACAAGTCGCTAAATAGCCAACTCGCTTTAGTATCAACTCGCAAGACACACAAATCGCTTAATGAAACAACTCGCTTAGAACCCAAGTCGCATGAAAATCAACTCGCTAAATAGCCAAGTCACATATACTAACTCGCATGCAGGAACACAGCAACTCGCTTTGAAGAAAAACAAGTCCGAGACTCAACTCGCTTCGTCCTATGTTCACAAATAACCACTTTATCAATGAAAAACAACCAAACCACAATGATTTAAGCCTTCCAATTCAAAACATAATCACATATGATGATCCTAAACACAAAAGTAAAAGCAAAATTCAAACTTTAACACTAGAATTTGTCCAAATGAATCAAACTCTCCTAAACCCTTAATACCCCAAAAACCTTATGAAATCCACCAAAACAAAGAGCATGAAAGATGAGTGATCAAACCATGGCTCTTGATACCAATTGTAACATATTGGATTTCACAAACACACTAAACCATAAGATCAAATAGACGTATTATGAGTTCTAGAGAGAGAAAGTTAGAGGTTTAGGGAACTTTAGTGAGAGAAAGAAAAATCTTATTATGAGCTCCAACTCTTTACCTTGGGAGGTAGAGAGTATTTATAGTACTACAATATAAGCCACACAACGGTGGATCAGGCATACAGTGGGTAAAGACCCGTCCGTCCTCCACGATGTTACTAAACTAAATACTACTAAACATTAAATAACTACGACTACGAGCTTTCTAACGATTACATATACTTGAGGTGACCGACACTTTAACTACAGGATTTTCCAAATCCTAAAAATTCCTCTATGTTCTCACACACACGTTTTATTAGCGATTCAATTAGAATGCTAGTTCTTGATCACGAAACAAACCAATCACTTGTGTTCTAGTACCAAAATCAAAACCCTAGCCTACAAAGGGATAGTGTTCGATCGGTCAAGAAGGAGAGGAAAGAAGAAGAGAAAATTGGTTTGCTAGGTTTCACAAGATTAGAAAAATAATGAAGACTAAGGCTTCATCATATAGTATTCTAATTACTTGGAGTGCAAGCAAAGCCAACCCCTCCTCCAATGAGGGTGTTCGGCCGATCCATGGGGGGGGGGGGATTCTAGAACCTTCTTTCCCTATTTTATATTCGGGTCCTCTCACTTTTCATCTAACGACCGTTAGTTAATAGTTTAACTATCGTTAAGTGGTTTTCGTGAATTAATAATTAATATAATACATAATATTAATTATATAAATTGAATCTCAAACGTAACGTGTGCAATCCCATAGGCTCGAGCATGTCTCGGACATACATTCTGAAACGTGTTCATAATCCAACATAAGTTTCAATACCTTTTACTATTTCTAAAAATAGTTTACGGCTTATACGAAATCGTCGTCTAAAATAGTACTCCGGATATTTTGGATCATCACAAAATAGCCGTCTAACAAGCATGCTTCAGCAGTATCACGTTCACGGTGTATCGGATTACGAGTACAACTTCTTGTTGCAACGATTGTTGATACTGAATAGCTTGCGTAATCAGAAAAATGTCACTCAAATCATCGGCATCAGATGCATAAAAAAAGAATCATCGCTATACATTTTGTCATAGAGTATATGTTTTTGTAAGCGTTGTGTGAAAATTTGCTAAAGTAGGGTAATATATATAGTGTTTAAAAAGATTAATTCGGAATTAATTTTTTTTTGAAAAACTAACGACATTTTTTGCCTTCTTCCCAGTTTCATACACGCCGATTAACGAGCTCAACAAATGGCAAAGAGAGGCGTATCGTGGCGTGAAGATGGTGGCGCTAAAACAAATGCCACGTCGGATTTGGTGTAAGTTTGAACCATGGTACCGTGTGATCTAAGGCATGTTGCAAGAATTTATTACATTGATGCACATGTCACTAAGTTGAACTTATTGGTTGTCATTTCATAGTACATTTTGGATATTAAAAAGACTTGTGAATTATGGTTTGGGATGTGATATAGATCACTCTACTTATATTGTCATATCATAGGGTTTTGGTCAAATCATATAACCCGCGATGCACACTGTACAAGCCCGCGATGCACCCAATCATTAGATACATTTTCTATGAGAGGGTGTGGATAACTTGTCCCTTATGGTTTATAAAACCAAAAGGTTTTCGATCATAAATAAACTAGGCGTTTTGAGGTCCCAAAGTACAACTACATACAAGTAGTACTAGGAGAATATGCCCCTCCCTACAATGCCACAATCATCTCTTTACTCACACTCATCTAGAAAGCTATAATCCAGATAAAAGAGATAAAGGAATAATCATATCATTTTTGCAAAGATTATGCTATACATTCTTAGGCTAGCCACAGTGGTGACTATGGACGATCATGCCACGTCAACTTTCTTTCTCCAACAATCTAACGACGATTGTCATAGTGGCGACCAAGTTATATATTTCTTATTTTTTTAAATTCAATTTTTTTTAAACAAAAAATTTAAACTTCATTAATAATAAAAATATTACATAAATTATATACTACGATACGAAATACGATACGGAAAAAAAACATACGAAATACATAAACATGTCTTAATATGAGTAATCCCCGCATAAAGAATTATACGAAGGAGACTTATACCCAGAAAATTCCTCTATGAACGCCCCTTGTTCTGCTTCTTTCCTGAGTTTCTCATCCCACTCTTGTTGAAGCCTTGCTTGTTCTGCTTCAAATTCTCTTAAAGCCTCTTAACACATAATATCATAATGATTGCTTGCAATTAAGCCATGCTCATTAACCGCCCGTCTGCATAACCTAGCCCAATTTGAGTCAGTGGAGGTTGATAATGTTGTTGCTCAATAAATCCTAGTGCATCAGTTGAAGTTGATGCACCTAGCCCAAGTTGAGTCAATTATTGTGATACAAAACCAACAATTTTGTTTTCCTCATAACTCCAACGGATTTTGTTCGCGATGTTGGCTTTATCGTGAAACACCCCCAACATGTCACTAACGGCGTCGTCTTTCTTGGCTTCATCGCTAAAAAATTGGTCAATCACAGCTTGTCTTTCCAGAGAAATGTCTTTGCATTTCACGTATCGTTGTTTCAAACGTTCTTTCTTTGCTTTTGCGAGCTCAAACTGCTTGATAACGTCGACAATAGCCTTTTCTCGAGCCGCATCGTCTTTATTGCATTGTTTTTTTAATATACACTTGCATTTCTTAGACGAAATGTGGGAAACGACAAACAATAATTTTGTGTTATAATGATTAATAATTGAGAGAATAGTTGCGAGAATTGTTGTTTGCATTGTGTTGAGAGAATTGTTGTTTGAATTTGTTAATGAAATTAGGAAATAAATGGGGTATTCATAAGATTGTAAAAGTGGTAAAAAAAAAATTTAAAAAGTGTTTTTTTTTCTCGCAGACGGTAACAATATTTAGGAAGTTTGTGTGTATTAAAGTCGGTCGCTACAACAAACTAGTTCCTAAATTTTTTTATCGACGACCGATGACCACATCCCACAGTGGGACGACCGACCAGAACGACTGACGTCGACCGACCCACTGTGCAGTGACGGAACTATGTAGGGGCACGGGACCCCCCCCCCCCCCCCCCTCCCCCCCCCAAAAAAAAAATTTGCGGCAACTAATGTAAATATTATAGGTTTTACGGGTAATTTAGTTGAGGTTACAAACAAATCTCGGATTCGGTCATCCTAAAATAAATTCGGCCACAAAAAACATAAAATCAAGAGCCAGTGTGGTAGCTAAGCCTTATACTCTTCAAATTTTAGAGGAGCAAGACATCATTTGTCAAAGCTGTCGATCACATAGTTGATGATAGCAACACGCTTGTCATTTAGTAAAATATCTGTAAAGCATCAACTGATTACAAAACTATATGTATTAGAGCAGATATGCAATTTGCTTGTATGTGTAAAGGGTTTCTTAAAACATGCTTACTTCTCAAAGCGGGAAACAGACCTGATAACGGTCAATAACTAACCATTCCCACTTCTTACACGACGTGATGTCTCACCTCGTTTTTGTTCTTAGGACATATATTATGGTGAAATTATGAGAAAGTTTTAAATGATTGAAAGTGTTTATGCGGCGCATTTCATTTCAACCGCGATACACATTCATTTCATGTTTATATGTAAAGTCATGATTCTTAAACCTCTTTATAATTTTAATACAAAAAAAATGCATGTGTTATATAAGACACTTTATTAAGTTATGAAGGTTTATACTAATGAGTATGAATCTAGTGAGAAGAATTATTTAAATGAGAAGAGTGAGAAAAAATTATTGACACATATTTCAAAAAAAAAAAAGATAATAAGGAGATGTATCAATTTTTATATATACATATAATATTTATGGTTATGGTTGTGCTTTCTTATCATTCTTCACATCTTAATTATATTTCTCATTTGATCCTACCTCTTATACTAATACTAATGTAGATTTATAATATCATAATGAATGCTATTAGCGATCATATAAAAATAAATTAGATATAGATCTCCTATATTTATATCAATTATTCTAATTCTTTAATTACAAAAACCTTCATAAGAATAACCGTTATGTTAAACCTTTACAAAAGTTTATATAATGACAAATCAATAATTTTTAAATCTTTTGATATTATAAACCTATATTTATTATAGTATAAATCTTTATAATTTCATAAAATGTTTTATCTATACTACATATAAAATGAAAATAGTCAAATTTAAAAGTTAAAAGTTGAAAATTGAAAATGGTTAAAGGTGAGAGAAATGTATAGTGTAATTAATACTCTTAGGGTGATGGGGGTTGTTGCCAAATTTTGGTATAGAAAAAAAATTGGCATGGAAATGGACCAGTGACACGATGCCATGTCACTTGCCAATTTCCATGCCAATTCTACTATAACTAATGGGGGGGTCGTTGCCAATGCCAAACAGCGGTACCGAGAAAAAAACGGTCACAAGAAAAGGGTCAAAGATGAGAAAAAAACGATCACAAAAAAAGCCTAACGGTTACATCCATCTAAGCATACATATGCCGATATATAAAGCCGATGCCGATGCCGAAAAACGGTAAGGGTGATGGGGGTGGCGTTTGCCGATGCCAAACAGCGGTACCGATGTCTGTTGGGATATGAAAGTGCTGAAGATTGACAAAGTACTGAAGATTGATAAAGTACTGGAAAAAGTCAAAGAGTCAAAATACTGCTAAAGATAAAGTCAAAGTACTGCACATGAAAGTCAAAGTACCGCAAGAACAAAGAACTGTTATATTCGTTTATAGAAAGTATTGTAACTCTAGAATATTCTGTATTAGATTACTTGTTGTACAAGGTTACAAATTGTAAACCGACTAGGGTTATCCTTGAGCCTATAAAAGGACCCTAGATTGGCATTAGACGTACGAGTATTAGAGTTTATGAGTTCATAAGTTTTAGAGAAGTTCGATATTATTAGAGTTGTTGAAGTATCTGCATAATAAGCGATTTAGAGTTAATAATAAAAGTTATTCTTCTTAGCTTTGTTAAGTAAATTCCGCATACTTAATAGAGTTTGTTCGGTGTTTCTTTGTTAATAACTTAGGATTTATCCGAGGTTGTTAAACCTTAAACAAGCTATTTAAGTTAGTTTGGTTAGAGTACATCGATCCAACAAGTGGTATCAGAGCTTGTGTGAAAACTCTGACTAGGAAGAAACCCTACTTCAACAAAATCTAAATATGTCGACGATTACTTTCCACCACCTTCCATCACCTCAATGAGGATTCCTGTCATCAAGAAAGGCGAATATGATCTATGGTGTATGAAGATGAGGCAGTACATTGCCATTACAGACCAAGCTCTATGGAATGTACGTAATTGTTAATGGTAATGAAGAAGTTCCAGAACCTATTGATGTTCTTGGACAACCCAAAGCACCTAAGGCGTCTTACCAGCAGCAACCTTAAGGAATCAAGAGAAGGCACTCAACATTCTCTTGTCTGCCATTCCAGATGGTCATCTTCTTAAATTTCATGATGCTAAGCGACTGGGCGAACGCTCTCAAGACAAGATTTGGAGGAATGAAGCTTCTAAGAAGATGCATAGAAATCTTTGAAGCAACAATTTGAAACTTTTACGGTTGGTGAAGAGAGTCTTGATCTGCATATGATAGGTTTCAAAATCTCCTCAACATGTTGGAGTTATACAAGGCATAAGTATCAGTTGAGGATGCTAATTTGAAGTTTCTAAGGAGTTTGCCATCTACATGGCATGTGATTGCTACAATGATCAGAGGACAACTAGGTTTGGATGTCATGGACTTTGATGATCTCTACCATCAACTGAAGGTGTATGAGCATGAGATGAATGGTCAAACTAGTCCTAAATCACACAGTATGGCTTTTCGTCATCGAAAAGAAGGTCGATACTTTAACCAAAAGTACGCTTCTCCTCAAATACTTGTTTCTCAAAGTACTGCGATTACACTCCCCCACCTATGCTCGAGCAAGCCCCACCAACTACTACTATGCACTCAGATGAAGTTGTGTGCTCCTTCTTTGCACAACAAGCTAGTTTACCTGTCACTTATGAAGAAGATCTAGCACAAATTGAAGAAGATGCACTTGAAGAAATTGATATCAGGTGGCAAGTTGCTATGATCACTGCTAGGATTAAGAAGTATATGAAGAAGACATGAAAAAGCATTGATTTCAAACCAAAATAGGGAATAACTTTTGACAAATCCAAAATTGAATGCTTTAATTGTCAAAAGACTGGACACTTTGCAAGGGAGTGCAGGTTTGCTAAGTATCAAGCAAACAGGACATCTGAGAAACCAAAGTTAGAGCTCAAAGAAATTCCTATTACTGAAACAAAAGCCTTGGTTGCTCAAGAGAAGTTATCAGAAGTTGACTGGAGTGAAGATTTTGATGATGAACCAGTGACTTATTGTATGGTAGCAGTGGAAGAAGTAGTGAAGAGTCGGTGAAAGAATTGGACCGAGCACTGCTTTGATGAGAACCCTAAACATGCTGATTTGGAATCCAGAGATTGTCTAGGAGACTTTGATTGGAGCATGGAAAGTGAAGATGATCCTGTTCTTTTTGCATTGGTGGCTACTTCACCAAGTTCATCTCCTATCTCTGAGGTATGCTCAAATTGTCATGATTTGTATCACAAATTACTTGGCGCTTATGTGATTGAAAGAGATAATTGTGTTAGGGCTAGGTCGAGGTAGTGGTTACCAAATAACCTTAGAATCTATGGAAGCTAAAATCTTAACACATGAAAATAATGAAGTAGCTTGGGCTAAAAAATATGCACAACAGGATTATCAGTTAAAACTAAGTGAATGGAAATTAAACCGTAAAATTTCTGAAATAGAGAAACTGACTAAGGAAAGAGATGATTTGTTAGCTAAGTTTGATGCTTGGGGTGAGTCCAGTGCTGTCACATGTTACTTATGTTCAAAAACAGAGAAGAGCTTACATTAAAACTGGCTTAGGTTTTGGAATGGACTTTGATAACATAGAAGAGAATCAAGTTGATGATGACCTAGAGGATATAACCACTAGTGATGATGAACTCATTAATTATGTAGACACACCTAGTAATGAGGATTCAATTAGTGAACCACCTCCTGAGTATAAGAAAGATAATGGCTATCATGTAGTTCCCCATCCCACTGGAAGTCATCAACCCCCTAGGCCTGATGTTTCTCATTTTGGAGTCGACCGTCTTGAGTTTAGGAAAAAGCTAGTTGCTCAATCTAGGTCTGAAACCCCAAAGGAAACTATTGAAAATAATGTTCAAAGTCAAGCAGTACGTTTAAATCAAAGTTGCTTCACAAGCAAGATACCTTTGGCAAAACCTTTTCAAAACAGCTTGCTAAACCTTTTGGGATAACTTTGGTCAAAACAGGTTTAATCATTCACCTAGAAGGCAAAATAGTTTTGGTCATAGACATAGAAGAAATCACTTTGGAAGTATGGGTCAAAACGTATTTTGTGTGTTTTAGTCCTACTCATTTAATCAAGGATTGTGAACATCACTCAAAATACCTTAGAAAATTTCCAAAGAACAGGTCCGCCAACCGAAACCGAGAGAGCACAAACCAGTTTGGAATAATTCAAATAGGGTCAATCACAGAAATTACTCACCGGATCATAGATACCCACACCAGAGAAGACCTTTTTCAAAACCTTCAGTATCTCACTGTACTTTCCAAAGTATCTTGTTAATTCTGACCAGATACTTTCTCAAAGTACTTGCTCAAACAAAACAAGGTACGATCACTCTCATTGGAATAGGAACCCTAGGAGATCTCATCACTATCAACCTCGAAGGTATTATAATTCACATAGGGGATCTAGATCACAAGAACCATGTGTTACACCAGAATGGGTTTAGAGGGAAAGTACTTTGAGGACAAACAGTACTTTCAACAAAAAGTGAATCAGATGTTTTTGTGATACAAGAAAAAGAGAATGAACTTGTAAAAGAGAGATGTGTTGAAAAACCAGAAAGTTTTGAAAATCCACATGCTAAAAATCAAAAGATAATTCCGGATCATGTTTTGAAAAACAGTGGAAATTACATACTCAAAGAATTTGAGTTTGTAACTCCACAAAGGGAACACAAGTCGATGTGGCTTGGGTTCCTAAAAATCACTAACTCCTTTCTTTTTGTGCGGCAACCCGAAGAGGAGCTTAAAGATCATCTGATTGTAGATAGTGGTTGCTCTAGAAGTATGACAGGAGACAAAGAGATTCTGTCTGATTTTAGAAATATTAGTGGAGGAAGAGTTGCATTTGGGAATGATCCCAATGGAGGAAGGATTACTGGTAAAGGAACTATCAAAGCGAGCATATATTTTGAGACTGTTAGATATGTGAAGGAGCTTAAGTTCAATTTATTGTCAGTCTCTCAAATCTGTGATAAAAGCATCCTGTGTTATTCACTGACACAGAATGTCTCATCCTTTCCCCTGATTTTAAGCCTGTTGATGATAACTTGGTAGTTCTTAGAGTACCAAGAACAAATGATGTGTATAGTTTAGACATGAAGAGTCTACATTCTTATGGGAGAGCCACATGTTTGGTGGCTAAAGCAACAACTGAAGAGGCATATCAATGGCATAGAAGACTGGGCCATGTTAATTTCAAGAATATCAACAAACTGGTCAAAGGCAATTTAGTTAGAGGTTTACCTTCAAAGACTTACAAGAATGATCATTCATGCTTGGCATGCAAGAAGGGTAAACAAC
This sequence comes from Chrysanthemum makinoi, assembly GCA_910596185.1. Lineage (NCBI taxonomy): Eukaryota > Viridiplantae > Streptophyta > Magnoliopsida > Asterales > Asteraceae > Chrysanthemum > Chrysanthemum makinoi. Next base: position 96,803,981 of record OU343219.1, on the reverse strand, counting down.
ACAAAGCTTCATGCAAGAAGCTTGAGGGGAGGACTATTTAGTCTTAGTATAGTCCTGTGCATTGCTTGAGGGGAGGATATTTATGTGTACTTAGCTTATACATAGGAATTTGGAAAAGTACTGTTATTTATGAAAGTCTTGCTTGGAAAGTATCTTGCTTGGGAAAGTATGCGCATACGTGGAAAGTCTTGTTTGTCTTATTAACGTCTTGTTCCAACGGTAATATTGAGGGTAATTAATTCTAACGGTAACTTTGTTATTATGGGTGATTTTTGAATCTCACCTATAAATAACTACTCTCCGCTTTTCCCTCTCATATTGATACTTTAGAATATTTTACATATTTCTCTCATCACCTCTATATTATTCGATTATATCTCTTATTGTGCTCACATATTCAACAATGGCGAATCATCCAACAGTTTCAAAGCACAATATGGTTGCTAATTTAGATAAGACTGACGCGAATGCACTTTTTCATGATATCATTAATTATCTTCTTGGATCGCCAATCAGTTATGCTCTTTTAGTGGAGCCGGATATAATTGAGCCCTGGATTCAAGATTTTTAGGCTACTGCTATGGAGAATGATGAATTTTATATTAGAGCTACAGATTCTTTGGAAGAACTGTGAAGATTACTGAAGCCTCTATTAGAGAAGACTTGTTGTTTAATGATGAAGATGGGGCTATTCGGTTTGATAAACAGTTGATTTGGGATACTTTTGGACATATTGGTTATGAAGGGTCTTTAAATGAACAAAAATTTAGAAAACAACTCTTTTGCCCTCAATGGAAGTTTTTAGTACATGTGTTGCTTCATTGTATTAGTGCAAAAAGTACTTCTTGGGAGCAATTTGGATCAAATATAGCATCTGCTATTGTAGGTTTGGCTACAGATCGTGTTTTTAATTTTTCAAGGCTCATTCTTGATGGAATGCTTTCCCACATCACTCATGGTTCAAAATGGCTAATGTATCCAAGGTTTGTTCAAGTATTCCTCAATAAACAACTTTCTGATGTTCCTAAGCCAACAGATCTTTTACCTATTGTGGTTCAACAAGCCAAAATTTTCACCTTTATGGCTAGGAAGAGTGATCAATTCCTGGAAGGATACTCCCTTAACTACTTCTATGATGGAAGTTGTTCGTGTTAGAGCTGATCTTTGAAGAAGATGAAGCTACTGAAGGTACTGCATCTGCAAGTACTGCACCTGCAAGTACTGCATCTGCAAGTACTGCTTCTCAACAAGCTGCATCTCAAGAAGGTATTGCATCTCCACAAGGTACTGCTTCCCCAAGTACTGAAGTTCAAGAAGATGTTGCAGTTTCACCTTCTCCATCGCCACAAAGATCTGTTTTCGCTTCTCAATCGAGTAACATTCATCACTTCAAGGAGATGATTCACATACCATACCCCTGTAGAATTAACATTGGATAATTATGTTTTGACAAGGGAGTTAGTTAAGTTAAAAAAGACTATTGAGGCTCAAGCTAAGCAGATTAAGAAATTGAAGCTCAAGTTTAGACGGCTAAAGAATTTTGTTTGGCCTTTGGTTCAACATCATCGTATATGGGTTAAATCAAAGAAGAAAGAGCAAAGGCAGTCTAAGAAAAGCAAATGCCAAAAGGTTCACCAACAATCTTCTGTCTAATTGGGGAGGAATTTAGAAGAAGAGAATTTGAAAGAAGATGTTGTTAAGGAGAATGAACACGAAGGTCTGAAGAACATGAAAAGACTGAAGAACAGATCATTCAAGATATCAAGAGCAAGTTCAAGTTCAAGTTCAAAGTACTTCGATGATCAAGGTCTTGAAGATCAAAGTATTGCTTTTCAACAAGGATCATACAGGCAAGAATTGTTAACACCAAGGTTGTTGGACTTTCAAGAGAAGGCTGGTCCTTCAACAACTCTACATGAAGAAGTTGTTGGTCCCTCAACTGTTATGCAAGAAGAGAAAGCTACACTCAAACCCATCCATACTGCAAGTGATGATGAGTTCATTTCTGTAATTTTGCAAGATTTATCACAACCAAGGGGTGGTGTTACTATTTCTGAAGTTGCAGAGGAACAACCAAGAGCTTCTCAACCTACAATTGATCCTAATGATAAAGGAAAGGGTGTTCTGGTAGAAATTAAGAAGAAAAAGTTAACTTTGGCAGAGCTTAGAGCAATTGAAATTGCTAGGAATGAAGCTGCAGCTAGAAAAGTACAAGAAGAACTTAATGCTGAAGTAGTGGTTGAAGTTACTAATGAAGAGGCAATTAATGAAGAAGCAGCTAGGAAAATACAAGAAGAATTAGATGCTGAAGCTGCTGAACCATTACAGTCACCTACTCCTGTTAGATTTATGCCAAAAAGACCTAATAAAGCTAAAGACATAAATGCTATGATGGCTTATCTTAAAAGTCAAGGGTATAAAGGATTGCAAAGGTTTAATTATTTTGAGATGAAAAGATTGTATGATGCTGCTAGGGAAGCTTATAAGAAACATGTTGAAAGCATCAAAGATTTTAGAGATGAAGCTACTTGGACTGAAGCAGAAAGGAAGAATAGTTTAAAAAGAAAAAGGAAAACTGAAGTTAAAGATGTTCAGTTCTCAAAGAAAGAAAAAGTTGAGTTAAGATCTGAGACTAGGGATGAAATAAGGAATTATCTCAGAGTAGTAGATTTTGAATATTCCAAAGAAGATGCTGACATGAAGATGAACAGATCTCAGATTAGTGCTTTTGAAGTTGTGAAATCCAAAGAAGGAGATTATCCAATATTTCATAAAGAAGATGAAAGTTTGAGTATTCAATAGATTATGGGATTTTGTTGCACATTATAGATAGAGTGGATCTATTCTATTTATATCATGTGGTGAAAGCTTACTTTGAACATAATCCATTAGAAGGGATTGGTTTAGTTTTACTTGGAGATCTCCCAACTGCATGGGAAACTCAAGAACAAAGCACCGATGATATTTGGAAGAATCAAGAGAATTGGGAAATTGTTAGCTGGAGATTCTTTGAAGAGTCTGGTGTTCATGTTTTAGAGCTGGAAAATGGTACAATGATACACATGTTTACAAATAGAAGATACCCTCTTACAGTTGAGCTTATGAGAAGGATGCTAGAGCATGGAATGGAAGTAGAAGAAGATAATGAAATCGCTTGCATGGTTATCAATCTATTTATCAACCGGACTACTATTGCGATGAGGATGACCGGTATGAATCTTATTTGAATAATTTTTTGATAAATCAAGACTTTATTCAAAGTATGCGATCAAACAGTACTTTCATCAAAGTACTGCTTGCAAGCTTTTAACCAGCTTAAGTGATTTTTGAAAGAAACCTTTTGTTAAGTAACAAATATTTTGAAACAAAGGTTGAATAAAATAAATGGTTTTGAGATGGCAACATCAATAGGTCATCAATCCACCATGGTTACAAAAGGATTGGCTAATCCATGAGCAAACGGCTCCGGTAAAGATATTTCAAATCCGTTTTTAGTTGACAACTTGCTAATAAGTTGTATGGTAATCAACTCACCATATCAGTTAATGTGAAGAGTTGGCTAGCCCACAAGAGAATGGCTTGTGGTAAAGGCTGTGGAAAAACCATTATTGGTAATTAGTTCACCATTAGATTGAAGAACTAACTAGTCCGAATGGTACAGCTTTTGGTAAAGACAACTCAAATCGTTGATAGTGATGATTTGCTAAAAATCATATGGTTATCAATGTACCATGGTCTTACACACCAAAACATTTGGCTACTCCAGAGTTAATGGCTTTGGTAAAGAGATCTAAATCCATTAAAATTTTTAATGATTCACCTCTCACGGAGTTAACACACCCGAAGTGATGAGAATAGTATGCAACTTAAACTGAATTAACGTACAAATAGTCATATGTTGCTGTGTTTACGAAAAGATGGAGCTTCTGGATGATCTGTAAAAGAATAATTCTAGAGATACTTTGACAAGCACAGACACTACAAAGATACAATCCAAAGACTAAGAAATAATCTGTTCTTAAAGATGAAGCTATTAAAGATAAATTCACAAAGGAACTTGAAGTCAAGCTAGTAGAATTCAAGTTATGGGAGGATTGTTGGGATATGAAAGTGCTGAAGATTGACAAAGCACTGAAGATTGATAAAGTACTGGAAAAAGTCAAAGAGTCAAAGTACTGCAAGAACAAAGAACTGTTATATTCGTTTATAGAAAGTATTGTAACTCTAGAATATTCTGTATTAGATTACTTGTCGTACAAGGTTACAAATTGTAAATCGACTAGGGTTATCCTTGAGCCTATAAAAGGACCCCTAGATTGGCATTAGACGTCAGTATTAGAGTTTATGAGTTCATAAGTTTTAGAGAAGTTCAATATTATTAGAGTTGTTAAAGTATCTGCATAATAAGCAGATTTAGAGTTAATAATAAAAGTTATTCTTCTTAGCTTTGTTAAGTAAATTCCGCATACTTAATAGAGTTTGTTCAGTGTTTCTTTGTTAATAACTTAGGATTTATCCGAGGTTGTTAAACCTTAAACAAGCTATTTAAGTTAGTTTGGTTAGAGTACATCGATCCAACAATGTCCCATGCCAATGACCCCTCTCACCCTTATTAAAACACCACAACGCGCCAATATCTATACTACATATAATAGAAAAACGGTCAAACATTGAAAATTGAAATGTTGAAAGTCAAAGGTGATAGAAATGTATGGTGTAATTAATACTGTTATTAAAACACCTCATTACTTAAAAGTACAATAATATATTCACATTGTACAACCAATTAAAAGCATATCTACCAAATTAAAAACACCCCTTACTAAAAAGTATAATAAAATTTTTACAATGTACAATTTAAATAAGCTACAACATAATACAAAATGTAAAATAATTAAAACACACTAATTAATGTTATTTTTAAAACACCATAAAATGAAAAGTACATGTTATTATACACATTATACAAATTAATAAAACACATAATTCATACAAGCTAACAAGTTGATGGTACATATAGTTTTGAAAATCGGACCGGACCAACGAGTTCAACCGAGAACCGGTTTCGCCACTGGTTCGGTTAATCGTCACAGAGTACCCGCCGCCGCGACGCACAAGTACCCTGCTATACTATATATAAAGGAAAAACAAACAAATTAAAAAGTGAAAAGTTGAAACTAAAAAAAGAAACGTTGAAAACATATATTTCAAAAGAAAACTATTAATACATATCGACAACCGGGTTGACTCGGACCCGGTTTAATTTGACCCGTTTTTTACCTAACCCGTCGGGTTGACTCGGTTTAAATCGACCCATTTCTCGACCGGAACGGTTCAACCAGTTGAACCACCCGGGTTGAACCGGGTTTCAACTTTCAATACATTGTGTTTAATCCCCAAATCTTCAAACTTTTATTATTTTTCGTTTATAACCCTTAGATTTTTTTTAACACAAAACGATCTGTCGCTATAAAATTCCGTTTCTATGCACGGGTACTCGTCTATATTTTGAATGTACGCAAAACACTTACGACAATATTGCATATCGTTAATTGTCTGCCTCTAGGAACCGCTACCGCTAGGCGCGGGTACTCGCCTATTATAAAGAAAAACAAAAAAGTGAAAAGTTGAAACTAAAAAAAGAAATGTTAAAAAAATATATTTCAAAAGGAAACTATTAATACACATCGAAAATCGGGTTAACCCGTGACGCTTCAAGCCCGACGGGTTGACCCAGTTTTGACCCAACCCGTCGGGTTGACCCGGTTTAAATCGACTCGTGTTTTGACCGGAAAGGTTCAATTGATTGAACAATGAACCGGGTTTCAAAACATTATGTTTAATCCCTAAATTTTCAAACTTTTATTATTTTTCGTTTATAACCCATAAACTTTTTTTTATTAACAAACGATCAATCGCCATAAAATCCCTTTGCTATGCAATTGCATTAAACATATTGAATTTACAAAGAGCTTCAAAAATTAGTACTCTATCCGTCTCAAAATTATAACCTATAAAAATTGTTTACTTTTCATTTTAAGTAATAAAATAAAAATTTAGTGAAAAATATTCAATTTGTGTGGTTAAAAATTATAATAGTTCTATTTTTGGTAAAATTGTATAATTTTAAGGATGTCACATATAAATGAATATCATTATGATTAAAATGACACATAATCCTTTCCAACATGGTAGACGAATATAAACACCCTAATGTGTGGTCCTCTTGGCAACATGGTAGTCATCATTCTCCATATTTACACAAAATTAAATAAATCAAAGATTCTCACTTAATTATACCAAATTTCCTTCCATCTTTTCCCACAAGCAAAAAACAATCAATAACTCATTATAATAACTCATTCAATAAATTAAAAAAGAGAAAAAATGAAAACAAAACAAAACACAACATCTAGATCTTGCCATACTACAGAAGCTTCACCTCTTTCACACACAAACAAAAACAAAAACAAAAACACAAAACACAAATTGAATGTTTTAGTGACACAAATACCATGATACTAAATTACTAACACCATGAAACCTTATACAACAACAATCTTTGTCATCTTATTATTCTTTACATCCACCACAACCACCATAACCACCACTCACCGGAGAATACTCCACCAGCCATTATTCCCGGTAACGCCATCACCACCTCCACAACCACCATCACCGCCATCATCACCAACCACCACCGACAACCCATTCTTCCACTCAAACCCTGATGACCCAAACGCATCATCACCACCACAACCACCGTCACAACCATCAACCACCACCACAACTAACTCCACTCACCCCATAGCCCCACAACCAGCTAACAAACCAGCTAAAAAAATAGCAGTAGTAATATCAGTCGGTATAGTGACGCTTGGTATGTTGTCAGCTTTAGCTTTTTTTATATACCGACATAAAACGAAACAACAAAACGACACGACGAAACTTGTACGAGGTAACAGTTTTCATGAAACATCATCTAACAACAACAACTTACCGCCGTCAAATTTCTTATATATAGGTACAGTTGAACCACCTCGGACTGAATCTTTGTCGGATAACACTGCTACTTCAGTTAGTGTCAGTTCTCCTTATAGTAAGTTACATAGTATTAAAAGATCATTTCATGATCGGTATAGACCTAGTCCTGAGTTACAACCACTTCCACCGTTGAAAAAAACACAACTACCTACACAACAACCGACACATACGTCAGACATGACGTCATCGTCATCTTCTGATGATGATGATGATTTAGAAGAAGTTGAGGAGGAGACTAATGAGTTTTATACACCGCATGGTTCTACTGCTAGTACTACTGCTAGCACAGATGATGGGTATTCTCTGTTTAGTATAAATGCTACGCGTAAGATAAATTCGAGTTACATGTCTCATTCGAAAAGAACCAGTCCCAAGTCGAGGCTTTCGGTTTCGAGTTCTCCGGATACTCAATCTGATCATCAGCATTCTCCTGTGGTGAAAAGTGGCAACAGGAGGGCTAAATTTGGTGGGCCACCGCCTGCTCCTGATATGACACGGTTGAATCTTGGTAGGAAGCCGCCTCAGCCGCCTCCGTTGCCTCCGGTGTTGCTGACGCCAACAGAGAAGGGTGCGGCTTCTTCGATTAAGGGCTCAAAGTCAATGAGTCCTGGTGGTGCTAAAGTGATTCCAAAGATTGTTAAAACATTGTCTTTTCCAGATGGGAAGAATGATGATCTTGAAGGTGGTGATTCGAAGCCGAAGCTGAGGCCGTTACATTGGGATAAAGTGAAGGCTACTTCGGATAGAGCTACCGTGTGGGACCAGCTTAAAACGAGTTCGTTTCAGTAAGTGTGTGAAATTGATTAAATTGTGTGATTGTGGGATGTTAAAGATTGGATTTTGGATGTCAATTTTGTTTGATTTTGTAGGTTGAATGAGGATGTAATGGAGTCTCTTTTTGGATGTGATTCGGGTGGTTCTGGGAAGAAAGAAGATGGTTGGAAACCAAGTGTAGGTCCTGTTATTCGGGAGAATAGCGTTTTGGATCCGAAGAAGTCGCAGAATATAGCAATACTTTTGAGAGCATTAAATGTGACACAGGAAGAAGTATCAAAAGCACTTCTAGATGGTAAATTCCGCCTCAAAGCCTTTACTTTGCATATTAGAAACAACTATTACGCAAAACGTTAAAAGAAAAATAGCTAGCAATATGTTCACAAATAACAATAATGTGGTTTAGCGGAAAAGATCTTTCGTGTGGTACATGGATTTCTAACTATGAATGTTTATAATCAGAATCCTTAGATATAAAGTTACAATTGGGTCAGCCAGTACATAATTAGTGCCCCTTAGCTCTATGGCAGTTGTTCTTTTGCAATTCTACTTTGGGTTGTGCTGCTAAGTGTCGGTCAAAGTCCATTCGGCTTGCCAGCAATTCCAAGTCACATTTAACAGAAACAGTAAAGATATGTCATTTATCACTTAATACATCTGCATCTTAGACCGTTTTTGTTTGGTGGAACAGGAAATGGAGACAGTTTGGGTGCTGAACTCTTGGAAACACTCGTAAAGATGGCTCCAACAAAAGAGGAAGAGATAAAACTTCGAGATTACAGAGGTGATATATCAACATTAGGGTCAGCAGAAAGATTCTTGAAGGCAATACTTGATATCCCATTCGCATTCAAAAGAGCCAAAGCCATGCTTTACCGAGCAAACTTTGAAAATGAAATAATATTCTTGAGGTCTTCTTTTCAGACATTAGAGGTACTGTTTTTTAATCATTCAACAAAGTAAAATACTGGAATTTGTAGCTGATTTTATATACATTTATTTCAGTCAGCAAGTGAAGAACTAAAGAACAGTCGGTTATTCCTAAAGCTTCTTGAAGCTGTTTTACAAACAGGAAATCGCATGAATGTTGGCACGAATCGTGGTGAGGCCAAAGCGTTCAAACTAGACACTCTCTTAAAATTAGTGGATGTAAAAGGAACAGATGGAAAAACAACCTTACTTCATTTCGTGGTTCAAGAAATCATCAGATCAGAAAGTACAGATTCTATTACCAAAAACGACCCGTATCCAACATTCAGTGAAGGTACTTTTAAGAAACAAGGACTGCAAATAGTCAGTGGGCTAAGCCGAGAATTAAGTCATGTCAAGAAAGCAGCAGGAATGGATTCGGATGTCTTACGCGGTTATGTGTCAAAACTTGAAACAGGGTTGCAGAAAATTCGATCAGAAGGTCACGAGACCTCAGAAACGCAAGGAAACTTTTACGGGTCAATGAGAGTGTTCTTTAAAGAAGCGGAAATAGAACTTGCAAAGATCAAGATTTATGAAAAGAAGGCGTTGACATCTGTGAAAGAGGTAACTGAGTATTTCCATGGTGATAACACGAAAGAGGGAGCATACCCTCTAAGAATCTTTACGATCGTAAGAGATTTTTTGGGCATATTGGATAATGTATGCAAGGAGGTTGGACAAATGCAGGATAGAGTAATGGTGGGTTCTGCAAGATCCTTTAGGGTTCCTACCAGTGCACCGTTACCACTTGTGACTAGATACAACACCCGTCATAGTAGTAGTTCTGATGAAGAAAGCTCGTACTCATCTCCAAGAGACCGATAAGATTGTGACAGGAAATTCATCTTACATGTACAAAAATAAGATTACATTCTTATTTTACACTTGATCAAAGTGGATATCCGAAAACTGTTACCAAATCTACTTGCAGAAGGTATCGGGAGGTCTAAAACTCGGGATTTCGTGGATCTTGGAGTGAGGTATAGATTACAAATATATATTTGACTGTCTTTTTTGTTTACATACAACACTACAAGGACACAATATTTTATTGAGAGTATCATGTTTTAGTTTGAATTTTAGATCGATTATTTCATTTAAAGGCAAATTCTTTTATGTTTTCTGTTTCTTGATTTTCTTATAGGAGTGCCAAAATTTTGAATAATTTCTTATAGGATCCACCAAACAACTACACATCACAGATGTTGGTGATAATTATTTTATTTAGATTCATATGTCTTCAGGTCGAGTAAACCACTATCTTTGACTTTTACAGCTTTTAACCTTAGTGCTTGACTGCTTGAGAAGCATACTTGAAGCTATGTTACTATACTAAGGACATGTAATAATGTCACACATACAATGCAGTCTTGGGCCCTGCCATAAGTTTAGCACTCACGATAGGAACTTGTATCAAAAGGATTGTTTTAGGGCCCCATTTATATGTCATCAAGTGTATGTTGTTTTCTTATCTGAGAGAACCATTATGCACAGTCGGACGTAGGCCAGCTTTACAGGTAGAAATCAGACACACTATTCTCTGTTGAGGACTGGTTAGGTTTAATTCAGAGCCCGAATTTCGTTCCATATCAATACAAATTTCAAAGGTCATTTGAGGACCGCACCTGGTCCATAAAACGTATACTGGTTATGCTATTTTTGTGGTCAAATAGTCATGTACTTCTCTTTTGATATAAACTGCTTAGGATGTGATTAAGTTGAAATTGTTCTCCCTGGTGTCTTGCTAATGCTGCTTAATACTATTTTTAGTAGTAGGGAGTATCGGTTCTATCATACCAAGAGAACCACATTTAGGTGACACTCATTTCATTGTAAATGGACATCAACTCGAATCTAATCTCCGAACAAAACGCTAACTATTTTTTGTGTAATTTGATAATATTCTTCCATTAGATTTATCAACCAAACACAAACTTAGGTTTACAGCTGGCTTGATAAGATCATATAACCATAATTGGATTTTAGTACAATGAGCTGAAATAAAGCTGACCTTCCAATGTTCACCAACTACATATATGGAAAGTACAAGCTTCACATTGAAGAAAGGGACTAGGTGTACTCTAAAGTTCAAAGTTCTTATTGCTTTAGTAAAGAGGAAACTAAAAGTGACCTTTAACAATGGAGGGATAGATAGATGAGTGGAAGAAGGAATTCCAAATGCCGAGGCATCTTATCTTACAAAATATTCTGTCTCGGTTCTTTTTATTGTAGTGTTAGTAAGACTCAGGGAATGACACCTAAAACGGTTCAAAATAATCATAATTCAAAACCATGTATTCAAACCTTGGACTAAATTTGCTATCTAAAACGAGTTTTAATGACTTCAACAAGCTTCGCTAAACATCGGATCTATAATTCCTGAGATATCATGGTTAGTGAAAAGCATAAACTTACACCACCTTAATAGAAGATCACAACCATGCTATGTTAAATACTTTGGGGGGTTCAGCTTGTAGTATACGACTCAACAGACTGGTTTGTTTAGAAGACAATTCATTGTCCAAGAGTAATTCTTGTATCCAATCTTTAGCTCAACCACATGCAGAAGAACTTGGGAATCGACTTTCTTTAGAACACGATAGCCGGTAGATTGCACCTTAACATGACAACCTTAAACTCTTGGTTCATTCAAAAGTGTGATTACATTATCGACGAGACTCTTAACTGATAAACCATTTGAGGCAGAAGCGTCTCTAACTGATCAACCATTTTATGCAGGAAATATCACCGCTAAATTGGAATTATAAGTGAAAGAAACTTTTCAGGATAATCTTGTTCATTATCAAATAAAAATAACATAAAAGTACTAAGAAAGCAAATTGGAAAAGTACTTTAACTGAAGAACCACAATATTAGCTCAAAACTCTTGGGACACATAGAGATTCACCATCAGGATACTAGACTTTAACTAAATGTGGCCCGAAACTCCCTAAAATAAAAGTAATATCTGTTATCTCTCAAACCACTCACAATTTTCTTTAAGGTTGTAGTAAGATCCCAGATTTTAATTTCATCTACTCGTCTACTGGATAGCTTAACGGAAAAGATTTGATCAAGTGGTACCTGTTCAAGAATCCTATTTAGATTAATACCTTGATCAAAAGAATAAGCTTCTCAACCTAATGAAGATAAGATAACTCATCTAGCTGATGGAAACTCAAACTGGGATCATCTTCAAGATCACTGCAATCGGCATGCTCAAAAAGCCAGTCAAAATACAATAGTACCATTGTATCATTGTTAGTGGATGTGTATTCGCAAAGGTACCCAGAAACTCGATTATTATGACCTGGAAAACCATAGTTGCACCAAGAACGCTCACAAACACATTGTTATTCCATATCCCATTTAACACATCTATTTTCTCCATTTCTCTAGAGTTAACCTCGTTGAAAAGCTGAAACACGTTAGCACAAAGATATAAGCATATGGTCATCTAAATATCACATATTAACAACCTCTTTTAACTTACCTGACAGAAGACAAAAGAGTTGAATATTAGCGTGTTAAGGATCAAATCAGAATCGTCTCCATAAAGGCCATAAAAGATTTCCTTTAGCCTGAAGTAGCCATATAACAACGAACTGGTACAAAGACTGTCCAAAGATGTTCCTCCACATAACGTTGCTTATGAAATTGCCTTGCCTTCCAACTGGGGTCCTCTTCATTAGCGCATCATTTGGAGGCTCAGTGGCTAGTGCGAGTGCTCCCAATGTATCCATGATCATGTTAACCCACAACAGTTGAACAGCCGTGAGGGGTGTGCTTCCTAAAATAGTAACAAATAAACACAATTGAGCAAGCTTATAAAACTATAAGACGATTTCGATTCAAGTAGTTTTACCTGTTAAACAAGCTGAGGTGAAGTTAACCATTAAAGCAACAATGTTGACAGTTAACTGAAACTGTACAAATTTTTGAATGTTAACGTAGACTGATCGTCCCCATTTGGCAACAGTCACAATTGTTGAGAAATTATCATCCAGAATTATAACATCTGCACTCTCTTTGGCTACCTGAAGAATGAAGATATATTAGAACTACAGATTTTACATCTAATTTGTAAAACCATGGTATAACGTCACTAATTCACCTCAGTTCCAGCAATGCCCATAGCAAGCCCGATATCTGCTTCATGAAGTGCTGGTGCATCATTTGTTCCATCACCCGTGACTGCCACAACCTCACCTAAAGTAGTCCTCAAGTATTTTACCAGTGTATGTTTATCTAGAGGTGAAGATCGAGCCATCACCTATACGAAGTAAGAATATAAATTAGGTTAGGCTAATATCTTATCAAATACTGTGACTAGCCAACATATGCCATAATACAAACCTGAATCTTAGGGATGAGATCATATAATTCATCCAGACTCTTCTCACGAAAATCTGGACCTTCAATTGCTATACCATCATCTCTAAGTATACCACATTCTTTAGCTATAGCTTTTGCAGTATTTATATTGTCACCTGTAACCATCTGACGGTTATACCAGCTGATTTACAAAGAGCAACCGACTCCTTGACACCTGGACGGACAGGATCTTTAATACCCACAATTCCAATACAAGTATAGCCCGAAGATGGAATAGGAGTATCAGCCGACACATTCTTATCCAAATCTACGTAAGCAAGACATAGAGTTCTAAGAGCTTCACCAGCAAATTCATTAATAGTACTTTTTAAATGACCAAGCGATCCTTCTTTAAGGTCAACAATTTCACCATCTGCATTAATCACCTTGTCACATGCATCCAATATTATTTCTGAAGCACCTTTACAATGAGCTCTAACACTACCATCCGGAAGCTTCAACACCACCCCCATTCGTTTTTTTGATGAGTTGAATGGCTCAACTCTAAGAACAGAAGATGACTCACGCTCGGCGTGAAAATCACCACCAAGTGATAACCCGAATTCCAATATCGCGGCTTCTGTTGGTGATCCTAGTATTTCACGCTTCCCTTGTTTGTTATTCACTACTTCGCCACCTGTATTAGTGAATATTGATTCTAGAAGAATTTTAAATGCCTTATCTGGGATGTCGGGTTTTTCTTGTTTGCTTACATCTTTGATGTTTAAACAAATGCATGACTTGACAACAGTCATTTTATTGGTTGTTAATGTACCGGTTTTGTCGCTGCATATACTTGTTGCTGACCCCATAGTCTCACAGGCGCAAGATGGCTTAACAAGTGCTTTATCGTTCATCATTTTTTTCATAGCAAATGCAAGACTCAAGGTGACAGCAAGAGGAAGACCCTCAGGAACAGCAACAACAACAATAGTAACAGCAATAGCAAAATATTCCAATAGCTCTAAAGCATCATCACCAGACCAACTCCACTGAGATCCTACTTGAATCTTACAGTAAGCAATTTTGAACCAGAACTGCAAAAGTCACTATAGCAAAGAATAGCCCTATTTTTCCAATTATAGTCGCGACTCCATTTAGTTTAACTTGGAGTGGTGTTTCATCGTCTCCCCCTTCACTAAGAGTCGCCATTAGTTTTCCCCATTGAGTTCTCATCCCAACTGTTGTAACTAACATTTTGCATGAACCATCTTGGACTTTAGTACCAGACATTAACCAAGGGTTCTCTGCACTTACCATAACTGGTTCACTCTCTCCAGTCAAACTTGATTCATCAATAGAAACTGCAAAACCTGAAAGGAAAAGACCATCTGCAGGGACTTGATCTCCTATAGCAAGATGTACAATATCACCAGGAAGTAGCTCATATATAGACAACTTTTGCCTATACCCGCTCCTTGTAACTTGTATCGATATCTTTTTCTTCTCTTTGTCAAGATCCCGAAACTGTAAAGATTGGCGATAATCACTTGTTGCAGTTACAAATACTACCAACAAGATACTGGCAACAATCCCAAGACCGTCGTGAGCTCCTCTAGGCCATCCTTCTGTTGCAATGCCTACAACCAAAGAAACAAAAGCACACATTGCGAGTATCATAAGTGTCATATCATGAAGTGCTTCCCATACAAACACCCAAAAGCTTCGTTGGGGGCTTTCAGCAAACTTGTTGACTCCATAGACTTCTTGTCTGCTAGCTAATCCTTCGTTATCAATTGAAAGACCGTTGTTGGTTGATGTATTGAGCTTTTCTGCAAGGCCTTCGACTCCACCATGAAATTTTAGCTTTTTGAGGTCGTGTGCCTCAACAAGAGAACCGGCTTCATCAGCACAGATTTCAAAACCAGCAGCTCTTACTTCCTCAGGCACTTTATAGTCCCCACTTTGTGCTCCTGCGTAAATCATGTCATGAGAGTAGCATAAAATCAAAAACAGTATATGATAGATTAATATGAGAAATTTGATTATAAAAGCATGTAAAACTTGCCTTGTATAAACTGAAATGCAGCCTTTGACACTAAAACCGCAATCCTCAACTTTTCCTAATCAATGAAAGCATGATCGGTGAGTCACTAACGCATAATCAGAACATATAAAAATGCATAACAGATTCAGTTCAAGTATCTTTTCAATCAGACCACGTTAATTACAATTGGCATGGCTATATAAAACCTACATAAGCAATGCATTCCAAATCTTATAACTCATAAATCAATACAAATAGCACGACGTTATTAAATAGAGTGACCTTTAATTTGCATATACATATAACTTATTTTGAATAACACAACCAAATTTTAAGGCAGAACTCTTGTGCAGCATAACTGAGAGAAAAACTATTCGATAATAATGAAGACAGGGAGGGATATTTTACCTGATTGGTACGACGCATTGCAGCAGCCTCATTGCGTTTGGTGAGGTTAGCAGTATGACGAAAGCGTCGTTTAGGATTCTTGACAATGTGACACAGACTCCTCCATTTTTGTAACACCTCTTCCGATGAATGTTTAGATTTCACTGCGTGAAAATTCTGATTCAAATAATTTTCCATTACCATTTTGTCCTCCTTCAAATCCCACCACTCCTAAATTTTTTCTTTTCTTATATATAGATAAACTATAGATCTCTCTAAAATTCTAATTTCTTAAAGCAAAACGAACGATCAATTCTCGAAATCAATACAGGAATTAGCTTCTTTTCCAAACAACATTGCATTGTGTACGTGATATAAACTTTAACAAAGTGTATTCACGCGAAGAATGTTACGTTCAATTATTCCAAATGGTCTTTGTTAAGCTACGTGCCAAACAAATGAAACGAAAAACAAAATGTGTGATTTTGATCTAAGAGGAAAATGTAATTAGCCAAGGAGAAATGAAAAAGATGATGAAGATCCGATATTTGCTGCTTTGTGACATAGAAACAAAGATGAGCTATGTTGTTTATTAGTTACAGTAGTTTATAACGGTTTTTTCTTTCTTTCTCATTACAATTTTCCGAAACTTGAGGAAACCCAATGACCGGTTCTGTTTTTTTTATGAAGTTGTAACTAATTGTACTTAAATTTTTTAACATTAGGTAAAAAATGCATAAAAAAGGTTATTAAGTTTGGTAATCATACTGAATACCAAATGGCAAAATCACAGAGAAACTTAAAGTAACCAAGTATCATTTGTTGGATGATTTAAAACCCCTATGCTAAACTTTATTAATCGTTAAATACTTATAGAGTATATGTAATTTGTTGGATGATTTAAAACCCGTATGCTAAACTTTATTAATCGTCAAATACTTATAGAGTATATGTGATGAAAGGACTCAAGCTTACAACCGCGTTTTAGTCAACTACCTAACACCAACTAATACTTCCCGACAATTCGAGCAACAAAATTGGAAAAATTCGAATTGGAGAAGAAGACTATAATTACTAAAAAAATAAAACTAAACACAAAAACTAACGATAGTTATCTTGATAAATAATCAAGACTTTGATAGCACTTAAGTAACGGCCGAATAAACATAACCTAAAAAAGAAAGTGAAACTCTTTATTTTAAATGATATTGTCGAAACTTATAACAGTGGCAATGCTTCGGACCGATGGAGGCAGACTATTTAGGATTATTTTATTCGAAATTTAATTATGAGTCCAAGACCGCTCACGATGTCAACTAACTCCAAGCGGTTTGAGAGTTATAAGCCAACCAGTGAGCCAATTGCATTTTTTAAAGCCGGTGGCTTGCTATGGCGCGTCGCGGACTATAGTGAGATTCAACTATACTTTTCTTCGGTATTTATTTACGAAGCCAATGGCATTGAGGTGTCAATTAACTTCTTACGGTTTAGGAATTATGGTCGCAACAAATGGCCAACTATGGTTTAAGCGAAAATTGGTTTGATTTTTATAAGGGATAAATGGTTTGGCGAGGTGCCATAGAGGTGTCGCTCAGCCGAGTAGTTTAGAAGATCGACATGATCAGATATCATATTGGATGATTGAAAACTAGGCTAAACTTTATTAATCGTCAAATACTAATAGACTAGAGTACATATGATGACACCTTAATAGACCCAAATCTAGGGGTGTGCAGAATTCAGGTTTCACTACAAAGACCGAAAATCGAAACCGAACCGAACTTGTCAAAACCGAACCGAACCAGAATAGATATTCGGTTCTCAATTCGGATATGGTTTTGGCGCAATAAACCAAAAACCGAACCGAAAACCGAATTTACATATATATATATATATAATTTTTATATATTTATATAAAAAGAGACATTAAAACTCTTTCATAGTATAAATATAACATTTTTAAGCTTGGTTTTTTTGGCGAAAAATCTATATAATTATATAAATAAATAATTAAAATTATGTAATTAGGGTTATTCGGTTTGATTTTCGGTTATTCGGTTTGCTTTTCAGTTATTCTGTTAGTTTTTATCAAAATTGAATTCGGTTAGGTTCGGTTTTCGGTTTTACCAAAAAAAAAAGTTAACCAAACTAACCGAATCAAACAAACCGAACCGAAACCGAACAACCCGATACCGAACCAATGAACATCCCTACCCAAATCCACAACCGAGTTTGAGCTAACTGCCTAATACCGTCTAATATCATTGTGTGTATTTTTCCATAGGAAGTCAGGTAGCAAGTAGCACAAGTCATTTGACTATAGCAAAACTTTTAAACTTTGTGAATGTTTCTCTAAGCTATGGACAATCAGAGTATAGAAATGTGTGCTGACATGTATGAGTAAAAGCAAATACATAACCTTTTTAAGGTTTTCTATGTTTATTCCCTTGTGAGTTTTGACATTCTGTTCCCGAGTCTGAAATGAAAAGATAAAAGAGAAGAGACGTAAATAGGTAGAAAAATGAGAAAATGTGTCGGAATAAACTTCCCAATAAAACCTAAAAATTTGGCGTGGATTTGATCAAATAACTCACAAAAAAAGTTAATAATGTTGGGTCAGTGAATCCCTAAACTTCACGAAATAAGGATTTGAAGATAAAATAACCTAAATGTTTAATAACCTTAAAGATAAACAAGTTCTTGAATGAACAGTTGTTCAGGTGAGTCATTTTAAGAAGCTCGGACAAGCCTAAGAAGAAGGTTTTCCATTCAGCTGGCGAGGACTCAATGGTTGATACATGAGCCAAAGAATAAGATGATGGATTGGGTAAGTGATGACAATAACTCATCGAATCCCCGGTCCTCACCAACTATGAAGACGAAGACTTAAAGCACGAAAAATTGAAGAGTAAAGGCGGATGAAGCGGGATAAGTTTGAAAGATAAGTGTGTGTCCTTATCTCAAGGTCAACTTACCTGAATGGATAAAAGACCAAGAGTGTATCAACATTGACACTAGAAAAGTGAACATGTCCCTTACTAGAAATAGGTTATTGTAACAAAGACACAATACGTAAGGTATTTTGTCATCTGAGACTTATGTCAGTCTTGTCTTTTAGGATAATGGTTGTATTTCATACTTGTATAAATAGCTGTTATAAGGTGGAGTGAAAGGGTTAAGCTTGTGTACTAAATGCTTAGACATTCACAAGCCCTTTCACTCCTCCAAATACAACTAAGTTCCTAAGGTTAGCTCAGTTGGTTAGCATAGTTGTACTTAAGCTTAGCTTAAGTTTAGTGAGGAGTATACCATGCATTGTCATTCAATCCCAAGTGTTGTTCACAAATACTTGAGTAATATATTCTCTGATTAACTTTTAATAAAAATATAAACGTTGAAAAACTTGTGTCTATTTTACTTTACGTTTTAACTTGTTAAACTGTTTTTCAATCAACATTGCTAAGCCATGGAGCTTGGATAGATTAACTTTGTAGTTAATTCTAACCAAGTTAACGGGAACAACAAGTGGTATCGAGCCTCGGTTTATAAAACTTTTAATCACGAGTCTCTAAGTTTTAAAATCAAGATCCTACCATGGCTGATAGTGATGTACCCCAACTAGTCCACCAAAAGGAGAAAGCTATTAAATTTGTTGCTCCCATTGGAAGTTGGAAAATTGAGTAGAAAAAGCATGCTTTGATACTTAACAGGAATGGAACCATACTACATTAAAGGCATTAAAGATGGTCCATTTATCCCAGCTGGCGAAGGTTTACCCAAGCACGAGCTCAATGCCTCTGATGAGAGAAGGGTGGTCAATCAGGACCAACACCTCAAAAGCATCATTATATCATGTCTCCCATACGATATAATAGAATCAGTCATTAATCGTATAACAACCAAGCAAACTTGAATTGACTTGGTTCATAGCTATGAGGGTCCCTCGAGATACAAGGAAAACAAGATTATGGACTAGAAACTTGAGTATAACACTTTGAGCCAAATATTCGAAAGTATCTCAAAAACCTATACCCATTACAAGACACCGCCAATGAGTTGTCCAATGATGGTGTCACCCTGTCTAAGCATGAGATGAATGTTGGCTTTGTCAACAGTCTCCTTGAGAAGTGGTTAAGCTTCTCTGGGGTCTTAGGAATGCTAATCACATTCAAAATCTTGAGCTCCACGAAATATATGGGAAGTTTGTCTATGAAGACAACTTAATCTCTAAGAGATACCCTGATTCAAAAAAGGATCAAGATACAAAAAGGCCCGACCATTACCCCATATCAACGCATTCTATTCAAATGGTGTTGTGCAGGATTTTCAAGAAAACTCTAATGATGAGTGTTAATACAAATATCATCATTAAACGTTATTTATATTTTTGATCTTTACCTAAGTTTTGTTAACGACAAAAGTAAATTTAATTTTTATAAAGCTTGAAGCTTGTCAAGTCTAATAGATATTAAAACAAGCTTTTTCAAATAATATCTTCATCACTCAAGCATTTACATTGTGATTAACCATAATGTATGATATGAGTTTTTAGAATGTTTTGGTTTCTTAAAAACTAAACATTACATATATATTTACATATTTCTAAAAATAGAAAAACAAACACATGACATCATGTGATGCATCATTGAAATCATTGGAAGATTTCACAAGATTCTTTGTGTAGATTTAGGAGCTACATATCTTACACAATCTTGCATAGATATGGTTTACTTTGGCAAGATTTTGAGATCTTCTTTGTCGAATTTGGCGGCACCAAATTTTATAACAGGCGGAACCCTTTAAAGGGTTCCGTGGTCCGTGGTGCCTGCTGAGAGTTTTGGCTATAAATAGCAAAGCTAAAGCAAGTATTTTTTCATCCCTTTCTATAATACTCTCATACATTTCTTCTCTCTAACCTTTCTAACTCAGTTTCATATCATATTAGTGATCTCTTTTGTAGCAAAGAAGATCAAGTCACATTCAAGCTTCAACGAGAAGTTGGAAGTCTTGTTTGTTTGGTGTTTTATGATCTTGTGTTAATTCATACTTCATTGTTGTATCAAACTATCATAATCTTGTGAGTGTGAGTGGTTAGTATTTTAGTCCTCAAAATACATTGTGTGTGGGAGTGGTTGTACCCTTGGAAAGAACTCGACATTTAGCTTAGTGTCGGAAATAGTGTAAGCGAAGTGTAAAGTTTTCTCCGCCGGTGAAAGGAGCTTGTTGACTAGTAAAGTTAAACTCTCGAGTGTGAGACTCGGGGAGTGGAGTAGGGCAAGGAAAAAGAGTCCTTGTAGACCGAACCACTATAAACAACTTGTTGTGGTTTGATTGTTTCTTTCCTTATCTACTCTTTACATATTGTTTATATATTTCACTAACATATCTAAGATCAACATCAATTGATCTTTCAATAAGTTTCAAAACAAAGTTTTTAATCGGTAAACTATTCAACCCCCCTTCTAGTTTTCTACAATTGGTACCAGAGCCTCGTTGCTCAAGAATTTCTAAAATATATTGTATTTTATAAACTTGAAATAATCCATGGATTCTGAAAACTTTAAAGAAGGGCAATCTATGCAAAGACCACCACTCTTTTAAACCAATGGATTTATCTATTGGAAAAACCGTTTTGAAACATATGTAAAATCAAAAGATATAGATCATTGGTTTGTTATTGTTAAAGGGTATTTTAGTTCTACAACAAAAGATATTTCTGTTGATGAACAAAAGAAATTAATTGCTAAAAATAATGAAGTTAAAATGATGTTTTATAATGCTTTGCCTAGAAAAGAATATGAAAGAATTTTTATGTTTGAAACCGCCAAAGATATTTGGGAATCTTTGATTGTTACACATCAAGGAAATTCATAAGTCAAGGATAACAAAATTGATATTCTTGTTCAACAATATGAACAATTTGTTATCCCTGAAGATGAAATCATTGATTGTGGCTTTGCTCGCTTTAATACTATTATTACATCACTTAAAGCACTTGATGAATCTTTTCGTAGTAAGAACTTTGTCTGGAAATTTCTTAGAGCACTCCATCCGAAGTGGAGAGCTAAAGTGACGGTCATTGAAGAATCAAAAGATCTCTCAAAAATGTCACTAGACTAGCTAATCGGAAACTTCAAAGTATACGAAATGGTGATGGAGAAAGATTCGGAAATCATCAAAGGAAAAAGAGAGAAAATCAAATCCGTTGCCCTAAAAGAAAGAACGTAATCAAGTGATGATGACGAATCTTGCTCCGGTAGTGAAGATGATGAAGAATCAAGAAAGGAGGAAATCGCTCTAATGGCACATGAGTCAAATGAGGTACATTCCGACTCATCTTATTCTTCTATTGATGATGACACTTTGCAAAAATAATACAATCAATTGTGTGAGCTAAGTCTAAAAATCATAACTAAAAATAATTTTTTAAAGACTAAAAAGGAATTTTAGAAAATGAAGTCTATGAGTTAAAAGAAAAGGCAAAACGATTAGAAAAGGGAAAAGCAAATGACGATGATTGCAAATCATGTCAAGAGCTTAATCTTGAAATAGAAAAACTAAAGCTCACACAAGATGTTCTAATCGAACATAATTCTAAATTTAAAAGGTTTAACAAAAACATCGCTTGTGCCAATGAAATAGTTAGAATTCAAAAAACACCAGGAAACATGAATGGGCTAGGATTTAATGAAGTATTAATTCCAAAGAGTCTAAACAAAACGGCCGAAAAAGACAAACAAACTGTCAAAACTGCTGCAAGTGCAACACGGACCGAGCGGACCCAAAATAAGGGATCCGTCCGTTTGTAAAAAATGGTGCCGTGGGGACTTCAGGCACAGACGAATGTTTGTGATACTGGGACCGCCAATTTGTCAAAGTAACAAAGAAAACCAAGGATAATGTTAAACTAAAACCTATTGTTACATTAGGAGTAGGACTTGCTAAAAATGAATTTAGATAAAAAACTACTCAACAACGATATAAAACATCTTTTGCCAAACGCCCCTTTCCTAAGAGCAACCACAACGTACAACCCAACTATCAACACAACGGTTGGAATCAAAACTTCCCTAGACCATATCAAACTCCAGATTACATGTCATGGAACCCTTATCCATCGTTTCCATACATGAATCAAATAAATGGTATGTTTAACCCAAACGGACCCATGAGATATTGGGGACCAAACGCTTGAGTTATTTTCTTCTTAGGTATGCTTGAAAGTTGGATTGGAACATGATGAGTGGATAAAAGATAGTGGATGCTCACGACACATGACGGGCAACAAAAGTCTCTTCTCATCATACCAAGAGTATGACGGAGGTAATGTTACTTTTGGTAGAAATCTCAAAAGCAAAATCATTGGCAAAGGTACGATCGCTCATAACTCTCTAACTATTGAAAATGTTGCTCATGTCGATAGGTTAGGATTTAATCTACTTAGTATTAGCCAACTATGTGATAAAAAGTATAAAGTACTATTTGAAGAAAATGGTAGTAAAATACTAAAAGATGGTATCACCATAGCTAAAGGAGTTAGGAAAAATAACATATACCTTATGAAAATAGATAAAACATCTAATGACAAACTTTGTCTTACAACATTAGATGATAGCTCAACTCTTTGGCATAGACGCTTAGGTCACGCTAATATGAGACTTATACAAATGATTGATGCTAAACCGTCAAGTTATCTCACACAAGCTAGCCACTTGTGAATGGCTAACCGTAAGAAACTTAAAACAGTTCAAACACTAATGCAATTAAGATCAGAGGAATATAGTGGATTCCTGGGTCGTTAAGTCCCACGGAGGATGAATTGGCGTTTAACACAGTCAGATGTCGAATAATCACTAAGGATAGTGATCGTAATGGGATTTTGATGAATAATTATACCTAAAGAAAAGATCTATAAATTACAGTGACTTAAATGCAAATTAAAGGAAATTAAAAAGTTAAAATATATTAAATAAACGCTATCACTATTTTTACAATGATGTTTTTGTGATTTTTATAAAACAAAATAACTTAAATAAACTATTTTAACTAAAATGTAAACTTAAATTACCTAAAAACGTAACTTAAAATGAAAATGTGCGTTATTTATAAAAATTGCGAGTCATAACAAAACGTAAAATTTATGAAATAAAAGTCCTACAAGTGTAAAAACAATTTTCTTACGTAGTATATGACAAAAGAAAATTTTAGAAAAAAGATTTATATTTTTTAGACTTTTATATTTTTTATTATCAATTAAATAAGTTTTTACACTAATTAAATGTTTAAAAATACTAAAACTATTAAGAAAAATCTGAAACTTTTTTACAAAATACTTTATACTAATACAAATTTATGAAAAATACAAAAGTTGCAAAAGCTAGTTTAAATAAGCTCGAAATAAGCTAAATTAACCAAATAAGCTAAACGGGACAAAGATGGGTTATATATTAAATTGTGCACGAGATAACCAGTCAAAGACCCAAGGGCAACTGGTATCCAGGTACACACTAACGCTCTCAAAGGTGGGAGGTCTCAGGTTTGAGCCTGCCTCCCACCTTTTGCAAAACATTTTTTTTTTTGATTTTCTTTTTGCAACTTATTAAGCACAAGAAAATAAGCAATTTTTACAACTACCACTTTTTATGAAAATGACTAATAAGCTCAGTTTTGAGCTTATTATCTTAACAATGGCTAGAAAATGGATTTAAGCACAAGATTTTAGCCAAGTGGCTTAATAAGCTGAAAATGAGCAAAGGCTAATTGAAATAAGCTAAACTAATGATTATAAGCTAAAATGAACACTGAATAAACACAATTGCTTATGAAATAAGCACTACAAATTCAAATAAGCACTTGTACTAAAAGTGAGTAGCAAACAGGTCTGACTAGCCAACTTCCGTGCCTTGTGGGGCCCACAGGATAGATTGGAAGTCCAAACAAATGGTGAATCCAATAAGCTGAGCTTATTGGCTTTTCAAAAGCTAAAGTACTTCTGTTTTGTTCACTGGAGAGCTTTTGAGAAGCTTATTAAAAATGGAAAACAGCGAATGCTCAGTGGACTAGATGAAATGGACAAATATAAAAGCTATTGCGGCTTATCAAATAAGCTACAAATGGAAAAATAAAACTTGGAGCCTTGAGTCAGCTAGATGAGCTTCTCAAAAAGCTAAAACACATAAGCTAGAGGCCATGAATAAGCTCTCTAAGAGCTTGTGAAATGGGGTACCTGCACAGGGCGATACTGCTGCTGAAGTCAAGTCTAATCACACAAGCCAGCCACTTGTGAATGGCTGACCGTAACAGACTTAAAACTGCTCAGACACAAATACAATGAAGTCCGGGAGAATATAGTGGATTCCCGGGTCGTTAAGTCCCACGGAGACTCAATGGTGTGTACAACACTTGATCAGACGGTAGAATGATCACTAATGATAGTGATCAGAAAAGATTTGGATAGGATAATTACACTACTGAAAAAGTTAATAAATAACAGCGACTTAAATTCAAATTAAGAAAATTAAAAAGATAAAATCTATTAAATAAACGCTATCACTATATTTAAAGTGATGAACGTTTAAAACCTAAAACTTACGTTTAAATAAAAATAACATAACGTACGAAATAAAAAGTGAAACTAAAGAAGGAAAATACCTACGGGTATGAAAATACATTTTACAATCCTAATTATATTAGAAAATTATTAGAAAAGGAAAATTATTTTTAACACTATTATTCTAATTATTATTAATTAAAAACTATTTTAAACTATTTAATAATACTCTAAAATAAAAGAAAATATGAAATAAGATTAGAAAAATAAGATTAAGACTTAGAAAAATCTAAAATATGATAAAACTAATTTTAAAACAGAAAATACATTTTTGACTTTTATATATTTATTACTAATTTAAAACTATTTAAAACTAATTAAAATGCTAGAAAATACTTTTTAAACTAAGAAAATTATGGAAAAATACTTTTTATTATTTTTATATTTATCTTAACCTAAGAAAATAGAAAACATATTTTTTTAAGCTTTTTCTAATTTATTTGTATTAAAAGCTATTTAAAAATACTTAAAAACTAGATTAAATAAAGAAAAATAGCAAAACAACTTGGAAAAATCTGAAAATTTCAGGAAAAGTCTAAAATTATATAAGGAATAAAGGAAAAATATAAAAACAATGTGCTATGTGGAGGAATTAGTACTGATGTTCCAAGTGCTTATAAATAAGCACTTGGATAAGCCAAAACTACACCAAAGGGTACCAAACTGAAACAGAAGCTACGTAGCTAAAATAACCAAAGTGAAATGAGAAACAACAAGTTAAACCCTCTGATATAGCAAATTGAACAGATTTGAGCAATTGATCAAATGGACTAAAAACAGTTAAAGGGTGGCTAATTTGAGCTCAAGAATAAGCAATCAAATAAGCTAGGAACTAGAAACAATAACTTGGAACTTGTACAAGACCTGGGTGGGTATATGCAAACCAAAAATCAGACCTTGCCAAGCTCAAATGAGCTTGGGGCAAGGACTGCAAGTTCTCAAAAGCCAAATGCAGCCACTGTGCTCTGCACGGCACTAACCATTTTGACAAGTTAGATTGAAGCTTTTAGAAATTTTACAAAATTATGGAAAAATGACAACAAGAAGGAAGCAGCTAAACTTTTAAAAGCCACAAGCTTCACTGATTTTGGCCCAAAGATGAGCTCTTAAAAATTCTTCCTAGTTGGGCTAAAAACGGATTTTTCAAACTTTGACTTTTTAACAAAACTAAAAAGTTGACTAATTTGAGTTTAGATCTGGATTTAAGTACTGGAATTGAAGTAACTAGATGAATGAAACATACTGCAAGATTACTTTATGAATTCTACACACAAGACAATGATCTGCAAATCCCAAATTCCAACATAAGTATGTTGAGCAGTTATAAGTGAAACTGACTTTTGAGCTTTGTGGGCTTAAGTTAAAGACAGGAATGGACTCATTTTGGCTAAACAAACATAACACCATAAGTTTTATCCACTGCTTAGGTCTGGGACAGTGTGCTGACCAAACCAAACACCCCTTTAAAAACTGAAATGAACTCAAAACTAAATTGTATACTTAACTAACTACTTTCACTGATCAAAATAAGTTCATATAACCTAATTGCAACTATTTAAACACATGAAAAACAGTTGTGACCACAGATGCATACACAAGACTGATATGCTACTTTGCTTGAAAAATGAAAAGTGAAATATAACTAACCCTGTTTCCGGCTTAAGCGAGGCCAAAACCAGAACCAAAACCTATTCTATACTAAGCTAATTTAAACCAAATCAACCTCTGCATCCACCAAATCCATCACCATTCCAATTTGAGCTTTCTGTTGACTTTTGTTGACCTTGCATGAAATTTACTTAAACGATTGCAAGCTTTCCAAAAGCTAAAATAAGCTTAAAGGAGCTTATGTGATTCTAGCATAAGCTTATGAGAAACTTGTAAACAAAATTCAAAACTGCAAATACCAACAGTGAACTTTAAAAATTGGAACTTACATAAAAGCTTAGGTTAATACTCAAAAGTGACTTACAAAGGTTTTTAAACTTAAAAGAGATATAATGAAACTGAAATTACATCATTTTAACTTAAACTAAGACATTAATTAAAAAAACGACATTTAAGGAAATTTAAAAAAACTATCTACTCTCTAAACTGCTTCATTCTTCTCTCTTTTATACTCCCCTTGCTTCTCTCTCACCTTCTGAGTGGATCCCACTAAATTCCAGAGCCTTAGGATAACTTTTGTGAGATTTGGCCAAATTGTCAATTTTGGCGGGAAATGAGGATTTGGCAGTTGAGGCTTGAGTGAAATGGTTGAAGAATCATTAAATGCTTCTTGGAATTGTGATGAGGTGGGGGGACAAGGAAAGTGATATGGTGAGGAGGGGGGGTGAGGTGGAGGTGTTTGCAAAGAAGCAGTTGAGAGGGAGGACTTTAGGCGGGTAAAGGGGGTGTTCTGTTTGACTGGTGTTAAATAATAGGGGGAGTCCAAAATGGTTAAAGACAGGGGTCCAAGGGGAAAGGCAGGGGTCACAATTGTTGACAAGGGTCCAAATGAGGAGTGTAAAGGGTTTTAAATACAAGGACTCTTTTGTAATTTCGAAAACTCAAGGACCTAGTGCCAATTTGAAAAGTTGTTCCAAGGACTAAAAGTGACAAGTTTCAATAATATAAGGACTAAACTTGACAATTTCCAAATTCCAAGGACCATTTTTGACAATTTTCAAACTTGAGGGACCAAAGTTGTAATTTTGCAAATTTTACATTTCAAGGGTTTGTTTTGACAACTTTTGAATCCCATGGACCTTAAATGACATTTTTCTTTATTTTGATATACCAGGGACTGTTTTTGACAACTTTTGAAACTTGGGGGACTAAAACTGCTAATTTTGCAAACTTTATACGTTTTTCATCTGATTTTGATATTTTTGCATTTAAAACACATAAAACACTGATTTGTGATATTTTCATCATTTTGAAGCATTTGAGTGTTTTGGATGATTTTGCAGTTTATATTATACAAAATGATGAGTATTTAGACACTCATCAATCCCCCACACTAAGATATTGCTAGTCCCTAGCAATGATTTGAGAAAACATGATGGATTTTAAACTCTTTACCAAAAGCCATCACTTCTGGAGTAGCCAAATGTTTCGGTTCAAGTAAGAACCATGGTACACCGATAACCATGTGATTTTGAGCAAACCACCGACTTTCAGATTTGATTTTGTCTTTACCGAAGCCGTACCATACGGACTAGCCAACTCTTAGATAAATTATCAATATTATCTTTGGTGAGTTGATTACCAATTATGGATTTTCCACTGCCTTTACCACAAGCCATAAACTTGCGGGCTAGCCAACTCTTCACTTTTTAGGATATGGTGAGTTGAGAACCATACAATTTTGGGCAAATTGCAAGCCATATAAACGGATTTGAGAAATCTTTACCAAGAGCCGTTTGCTCCTGGATTAGCCAATCCTTTAGTCTATCAAACATGGCGGTTGATAACCAAATGAGTAAGTGTAAAACACTTACTCCAAAAAATTTTGGCAAAAACGGGTGGGGATAATATATGAAATTCGTGAGAATTCCCCCACACACTTAGAAATGAATATTGCCCTCAATATTCAAAGTACCGCGGTTATGCGAAACAAAGAACGTAAAAGGGAAATACTACGGCCATTATTTAGAAAGAAGATTTTTTTTTTTTTTTTTTTTTAAATTGCATATATACACAACATGTGGGGCAAACCCCCCACACTAGGGTGGTAGAAAATAGAAAGAAGTCAGAAATATGGGTGAAAACCCATATAGTGCGTGCTACTGTTTTTGGTTTCCGAGTCGCTAGCTTGACTCGACCCCGAATTCATTGGTTCATGGGGAAGCAAGGTGGAAGAAACAATCTCCATCGGACTTTCATTCAAGATGTTTGGATAAACATTGAAGTACGTGAAAGTTCCACACCGACGAGATATACAGAGAACCGGCTCAAAAATGATAAATGAAAATGCCGGGATCAAAAATAGTGTCCTCATTCCCGAAGGAGAAAAGGGAAAGAGCAACCACACCATTAGTGAAGAATGGAATAAATATGTGCATCACAATGCATGTCCATTCCTCATTAGAAAGAAGCAAATCACCATTTTTGACATTTTTAAGCTTAAATTTGAAGCTTTTATGGTGATTGGCAACAAGATTTCCGGGAGGGAGAGCTGAAAACGGTTCTTCAATCAATAGATTTTCAAGAAAGAGGATGTCTCCCTCCGAATCCAAGTAAGTATTGTCAATTCTGTTGGAATCGACTCATCACTAAGAAAATCATCGACCTCCTTCCAAAAGTTGTCATCTTCCTCATTCGGAGTGAGAGAAGGAATGGAAGAGTCGGAAATGGGACAAGAAATGAGTGGATGATCATTATATAGGAGATTTCTAGTTTCTCCAAAATCGGCTTCAAAATCAAAGAGATCATCGTCACTTTCGATGAAAGTGGATGATGTGAGTGAGTTCATCGGTGAACTCCTCAAGAAGAGGATCAGACTGTGGGCGTGATGCCTCAACATACTCGATGTCTCCATAAGATTTACAATCATCGCTAAAATCGGAGAAAGTCTCAAATTGATCATTTGAACACTCGAGAGGGAAAGGGATATCACACAAATGCTCGAGAATTCCCTGTGACTCTCTTGGGATTGGGACAAGGCTCTCAACACTAGACTTTATAAATTCGTCCGATTCCTTTTCAGGAACAGTGTCAAGATGCTCATCCCCCATGTTCAGAGAGTGAGTGGGAGCTTCGGGTGTGATAACAACAGACTGAGGGAGTTTAGACGGACTAGCATACATATGTTTAATACTTTCCATTTGTTCTTCTGCTAGTAATTCCATCATAGTCTTTTCTCCCTGATTTTTCATGGAAGGAGTTTCAACTGATGAACTTGATGAATTTGTACATAATTCACTAATATCAAGGGTAACATCATCATCATCATCATCAGGAATGAAACGGAATCGAGAGCTAGATTTGAATGCTTTTTGTAGTCTAATTGATTCCCTAATAGTGTTTTCAATGGAAATTTGGGAATCTAATTTAGCAGCCCGCTCCTCGGCTAACAAAGCTTCCATGGATTTTGGATTATTTTGGGACGACATATCCGACTCCTCCTTAAGTTCTTTTAATAACTCCAGAGTCTTCAGTAGAAGGTCTGTCGTAGTTTCATGAGGAGTCGCTTGAATCATTTGGTACTGTGGAGGTTGGTCTTGATATGAAGAGTCGTAATTGTTACAAGGAAATGGATTCCTTGTTTGACAATCCGAGCTAGAGTGAGGACCTTCACAATACTCACACAGTAAAAGCTGATGTGGTACGTGAGTCATATGTCTTTGGAGTCATAATTGTTATCGGGAACACGCTCATAGACAAGCGTGTTTCCGATTGACAATCAGAACGGAATGTGAATCACCACGTACTCACAACAGTAAAACTGCTGAGTCTCACGGTGTGGTAGCTGATGGAATAAATCGGTTGTGTTATGGTAGGAATAGGGATCCTGGTTATAGACAGACCCGTTTCTGATTCCACCATGCTACAACTGGGGCAATTGCCACCATTATAAGGACCACCACACCATTGACAACCAAGAGGGTGAGGATAAGACATAGAAAGAATCAAATGGTTCTAGAGGGTAAGAAATGAAGAATCAAAAGGGTAAGAGGGTAAGATGGATATTTTTGGATTTTTGAAAAACATGCCATAAAAACAAAGAATGAAAATATTTTTGGTGTTGTTAACACTTCAGGAAAAGTGTTAATGAACTTTTTGATTTTTAAAATTGTTTACAAAAAGGTGGTATATGTGCAAGAATGGGTCTGAAAATGGCTTAACACACGCTAAAGCCTCCCCGGCAGCGGCGCCAAAATTTGATCTGTGCTGAACCGTCAAGTCTAATCACACAAGCCAGCCACTTGTGAATGGCTGACCGTAACAGACTTAAAACTGCTCAGACACAAATACAATGAAGTCCGGGAGAATATAGTGGATTCCCGGGTCGTTAAGTCCCACGGAGACTCAATGGTGTGTACAACACTTGATCAGACGGTAGAATGATCACTAATGATAGTGATCAGAAAAGATTTGGATAGGATAATTACACTACTGAAAAAGTTAATAAATAACAGCGACTTAAATTCAAATTAAGAAAATTAAAAAGATAAAATCTATTAAATAAACGCTATCACTATATTTAAAGTGATGAACGTTTAAAACCTAAAACGTACGTTAAAATAAAAATAACGTAAACGTACAAAATAAAAAGTGAAACTAAAGAAGGAAAATACCTACGGGTATGAAAAATACATTTTTACAATCCTAATTATATTAGAAAATTATTAGAAAAGGAAAATTATTTTTAACACTATTATTCTAATTATTATTAATTAAAAACTATTTTAAACTATTTAATAATACTCTAAAATAAAAGAAAATATGAAATAAGATTAGAAAAATAAGATTAAGACTTAGAAAAATCTAAAATATGATAAAACTAATTTTAAAACAGAAAATATATTTTTTTGACTTTTTATATATTTATTACTAATTAATTACTATTTAAAACTAATTAAAATGCTAAAAAAAATACTTTTTAAACTAAGAAAATTATGGAAAAATACTTTTTATTATTTTTATATTTATCTTAACCTAAGAAAATAGAAAACATATTTTTTTAAGCTTTTTCTAATTTATTTGTATTAAAAGCTATTTAAAAATACTTAAAAACTAGATTAAATAAAGAAAAATAGCAAAACAACTTAGAAAAATCTGAAAATTTCAGGAAAAGTTTAAAATTATATAAGGAATAAAGGAAAAATATAAAAACAAGGTGCTATGTGGAGGAATTAGCAACTGATGTTCCAAGTGCTTATAAATAAGCACTTGGATAAGCCAAAACTACACCAAAGGGTACCAAACTGAAACAGGAGCTACTGTAAGCTAAAATAACCAAAGTGAAATGAGAAACAACAAGTTAAACCCTCTGATATAGCAAATTGAACAGATTTGAGCAATTGATCAAATGGACTAAAAACAGTTAAAGGGTGGCTAATTTGAGCTCAAGAATAAGCAATCAAATAAGCTAGGAACTAGAAACAATAACTTGGAACTTGTACAAGACCTGGGTGGGTATATGCAAACCAAAAATCAGACCTTGCCAAGCTCAAATGAGCTTGGGGCAAGGACTGCAAGTTCTACAAAAGCCACAATGCAGCGTACTCTGCACAGGGCACTAACACCATTTTGACAAGTTAGATTGAAGCTTTTAGAAATTTCACAAAATTATGGAAAAATGACAACAAGAAGCCAGAGCAGCTAAACTTTTAAAAGCCACAAGCTTCACTGATTTTGGCCCAAAGATGAGCTCTTAAAAATTCTTCCTAGTTGGGCTAAAAACGGATTTTTCAAACTTTGACTTTTTAACAAAACTAAAAAGTTGACTAATTTGAGTTTAGATCTGGATTTAAGTACTGGAATTGAAGTAACTAGATGAATGAAACATACTGCAAGATTACTTTATGAATTCTACACACAAGACAATGATCTGCAAATCCCAAATTCCAACAGTAAGTATGTTGAGACAGATTATAAGTGAAACTGACTTTTGAGCTTTGTGGGCTTAAGTTAAAGACAGGAATGAACTCATTTTGGCTAAACAAACATAACACCATAAGTTTTATCCACTGCTTAGGTCTCTGGGACAGATTGTGCAGCCAAACCAAACACCCTTTAAAAGCGAAATGAACTCAAAACTAAATTGTATACTTAACTAACTACTTTCACTGATCAAAATAAGTTCATATAACCTAATTGCAACTATTTAAACACATGAAAAACAGTTGTGACCACAGATGCATACACAAGACTGATATGCTACTTTGCTTGAAAAATGAAAAGTGAAATATAACTAACCACTGTTTCCAGCTTAAGCAGGCCAAAACCAGAACCAAAACCTATTCTATACTAAGCTAATTTAAACCAAATCAACCTCTGCATCCACCAAATCCATCACCATTCCAATTTGAGCTTTCTATTGACTTTTGTTGACCTTGCATGAAATTTACTTAAAACTGATTGCAAGCTTTCCAAAAGCTAAAATAAGCTTAAAGGAGCTTATGTGATTCTAGCATAAGCTTATGAGAAACTTGTAAACAAAATTCAAAACTGCAAATACCAACAGTGAACTTTAAAAATTGGAACTTACATAAAAGCTTAGGTTAATACTCAAAAGTGACTTACAAAGGTTTTTAAACTTAAAAGAGATATAATGAAACTGAAATTACATCATTTTAACTTAAACTAAGACATTAATTAAAAAAAACGACATTTAAGGAAATTTAAAAAAACTATCTACTCTCTAAACTGCTTCATTCTTCTCTCTTTTATACTCCCCTTGCTTCTCTCTCACCTTCTGAGTGGATCCCACTAAATTCCAGAGCCTTAGGATAACTTTTGTGAGATTTGGCCAAATTGTCAATTTTGGCGGGAAATGAGGATTTGGCAGTTGAGGCTTGAGTGAAATGGTTGAAGAATCATTAAATGCTTCTTGGAATTGTGATGAGGTGGGGGGACAAGGAAAGTGATATGGTGAGGAGGGGGGTGAGGTGGAGGTGTTTGCAAAGAAGCAGTTGAGAGGGAGGACTTTAGGCGGGTAAAGGGGGTGTTCTGTTTGACTGGTGTTAAATAATAGGGGGAGTCCAAAATGGTTAAAGACAGGGTCCAAGGGGAAAGGCAGGGTCAATTGTTGACAAGGGTCCAAATGAGGAGTGTAAAGGGTTTTAAATACAAGGACTCTTTTTGTAATTTCTGAAAACTCAAGGACCTAGGCTGCCAATTCTGAAAAGTTGTTCCAAGGACTAAAAGTGACAAGTTTCAATAATATAAGGACTAAACTTGACAATTTCCAAATTCCAAGGACCATTTTTGACAATTTTCAAACTTGAGGGACCAAAGTTGTAATTTTGCAAATTTTACATTTCAAGGGTTTGTTTTGACAACTTTTGAATCCCATGGACCTTAAATGACATTTTTCTTTATTTTGATATACCAGGGACTGTTTTTGACAACTTTTGAAACTTGGGGGACTAAAACTGCTAATTTTGCAAACTTTATACATTTTTCATCTGATTTTGATATTTTTGCATTTAAAACACATAAAACACTGATTTGTGATATTTTGATCATTTTGAAGCATTTCTGAGTGTTTTCAGATGATTTTGCAGTTTATATTATACAAAAATGATGAGTATTTAGACACTCATCAATCCCCCACACTAAGATATTGCTAGTCCCTAGCAATGATTTGAGAAAACATGGTGGATTTTAAACTCTTTACCAAAAGCCATCACTTCTGGAGTAGCCAAATGTTTCAGTTCAAGTAAGAACCATGGTACCTGATAACCATGTGATTTTGAGCAAACCACCAACTTTCAACGGATTTGATTTTGTCTTTACCGAAGCCGTACCCTTCGGACTAGCCAACTCTTAGATAAATTATCAATATTATCTTTGGTGAGCTGATTACCAATTATGGATTTTCCACTGCCTTTACCACAAGCCATAAACTTGCGGGCTAGCCAACTCTTCACTTTTTAGGATATGGTGAGTTGAGAACCATACAATTTTGGGCAAATTGCAAGCCATATAAACGGATTTGAGAAATCTTTACCAAGAGCCGTTTGCTCCTGGATTAGCCAATCCTTTAGTCTATCAAACATGGCGGACTGATAACCAAATGAGTAAGTGTAAAACACTTACTCCAAAAAAAAATTTTGGCAAAAAACGGGGGAATTGGGCGGATAATATATGAAATTCGTGAGAATTCCCCCCACACTTAGAAATGAATATTGCCCTCAATATTCAAAGTACCGGCGGTTATGCCGAAACAAAGAACGTAAAAGGGAAATACTACGGCCATTATTTGAATGATTTTTTTTTTTTAAAATTGCATATATACACAACATGTGGGCAACCCCCACACTAGGGTGGTAGAAAGTAGAAAGAAGTCAGAAATATGGGTGAAAACCCATATAGTGCGTCTCTTGTTTTTGGTTTCCGAGTCGCTAGCTTGACTCGACCCCGAATTCATTGGTTCATGGGGAAGCAAGGTGGAAGAAACAATCTCCATCGGACTTTCATTCAAGATGTTTGGATAAACATTGAAGTACGTGAAAGTTCCACACCGACGAGATATACAGAGAACCGGCTCAAAAATGATAAATGAAAATGCCGGGATCAAAAATAGTGTCCTCATTCCCGAAGGAGAAAAGGGAAAGAGCAACCACACCATTAGTGAAGAATGGAATAAATATGTGCATCACAATGCATGTCCATTCCTCATCAGAAAGAAGCAAATCACCATTTTTGACATTTTTAAGCTTAAATTTGAAGCTTTTATGGTGATTGGCAACAAGATTTCGGGAGGAGAGCTGAAAACGGTTCTTCAATCAATAGATTTTCAAGAAGAGGATGTCTCCCTCGAATCAAAGTAAGTATTGTCAATTCTGTTGGAATCGACTCATCACTAAGAAAATCATCGACCTCCTTCCAAAAGTTGTCATCTTCCTCATCTGGAGTGAGAGAAGGAATGGAAGAGTCGGAAATGGGACAAGAAATGAGTGGATGATCATTATATAGGAGATTTCTAGTTTCTCCAAAATCGGCTTCAAAATCAAAGAGATCATCGTCACTTTCCGATGAAAGTGGACTGATGTGAGTGAGTTCATCGGTGAACTCCTCAAGAAGAGGATCAGACTGTGGGCGTGATGCCTCAACATACTCGATGTCTCCATAAGATTTACAATCATCGCTAAAATCGGAGAAAGTCTCAAATTGATCATTTGAACACTCGAGAGGGAAAGGGATATCACACAAATGCTCGAGAATTCCCTGTGACTCTCTTGGGATTGGGACAAGGCTCTCAACACTAGACTTTATAAATTCGTCCGATTCCTTTTCAGGAACAGTGTCAAGATGCTCATCCCCATGTTCAGAGAGTGAGTGGGAGCTTCGGGTGTGATAGCAACAGACTGAGGGAGTTTAGAAGGACTAGCATACATATGTTTAATACTTTCCATTTGTTCTTATGCTAGTAATTCCATCATAGTCTTTTCTCCACGATTTTTCATGGAAGGAGTTTCAACTGATGAACTTGATGAATTTGTACATAATTCACTAATATCAAGGGTAACATCATCATCATCATCAGGAATGAAACGGAATCGAGAGCTAGATTTGAATGCTTTTTGTAGTCTAATTGATTCCCTAATAGTGTTTTCAATGGAAATTTGGGAATCTAATTTAGCAGCCCGCTCCTCGGCTAACAAAGCTTCCATGGATTTTGGATTATTTTGGGACGACATATCCGACTCCTCCTTAAGTTCTTTTAATAACTCCGAGTCTTGTAGAAGGTGCGTCGTAGTTTCATGAGGAGTCGCTTGAATCATTTGGTACTGTGGAGGTTGGTCTTGATATGAAGAGTCGTAATTGTTACAAGGAAATGGATTCCTTGTTTGACAATCCGAGCTAGAGTGAGGACCTTCACAATACTCACAACAGTAAAACTGATGTGGCTGTGAGTCATATGTGCTGGAGTCATAATTGTTATCGAGGAACCTGCTCATAGACAAGCGTGTTTCCCGATTGACAATCAGAACTGGAATGTGAATCACCACAGTACTCACAACAGTAAAACTGCTGAGTCTCACAGTGTGGTAGCTGATGGAATAAATCAGTCGTGTTATGGTAGGAATAGGGATCTTGGTTATAGACAGACCCGTTTCCTGATTCCACCATGCTACAACTGGGGCAATTGCCACCATTATAAGGACCACCACACCATTGACAACCAAGAGGGTGAGGATAAGACATAGAAAGAATCAAATGGTTCTAGAGGGTAAGAAATGAAGAATCAAAAGGGTAAGAGGGTAAGATGGATATTTTTGGATTTTTGAAAAACATGCCATAAAAACAAAGAATGAAAATATTTTTGGTGTTGTTAACACTTTAGGAAAAGTGTTAATGAACTTTTTGATTTTTTAAAATTGTTTACAAAAAGGTGGTATATGTGCAAGAATGGGTCTGAAAATGGCTTAACACACGCTAAAGCCTCCCCGGCAGCGGCGCCAAAATTTGATCTGCGCTGAACCGTCAAGTCTAATCACACAAGCCGGCCACTTGTGAATGGCTGACCGTAATGCTGAACTTAAAACTGCTCAGACACAAATACAATGAAGTCCGGGAGAATATAGTGGATTCCCGGGTCGTTAAGTCCCACGGAGACTCAATGGTGTGTACAACACTTGATCAGACGGTAGAATGATCACTAATGATAGTGATCAGAAAAGATTAGGATAAGATAATTACACTCTTGAAAAAGTTAATAAATAACTTGACTTAAATTCAAATTAAGAAAATTAAAAAGATAAAATCTATTAAATAAACGCTATCACTATATTTAAAGTGATGAACGTTTAAAACCTAAAACGTACGTTAAAATAAAAATAACGTAAACGTACAAAATAAAAAGTGAAACTAAAGAAGGAAAATACCTACGGGTATGAAAAATACATTTTTACAATCCTAATTATATTAGAAAATTATTAGAAAAGGAAAATTATTTTTAACACTATTATTCTAATTATTATTAATTAAAAACTATTTTAAACTATTTAATAATACTCTAAAATAAAAGAAAATATGAAATAAGATTAGAAAAATAAGATTAAGACTTAGAAAAATCTAAAATATGATAAAACTAATTTTAAAATAGAAAATATATTTTTTTGACTTTTTATATATTTATTACTAATTAATTACTATTTAAAACTAATTAAAATGCTAAAAAAAATACTTTTTAAACTAAGAAAATTATGGAAAAATACTTTTTATTATTTTTATATTTATCTTAACCTAAGAAAATAGAAAACATATTTTTTTAATCTTTTTCTAATTTATTTGTATTAAAAGCTATTTAAAAATACTTAAAAACTAGATTAAATAAAGAAAAATAGCAAAACAACTTAGAAAAATCTAAAAATTTCAGGAAAAGTTTAAAATTATATAAGGAATAAAGGAAAAATATAAAAACAAGGTGCTATGTGGAGGAATTAGCAACTGATGTTCCAAGTGCTTATAAATAAGCACTTGGATAAGCCAAAACTACACCAAAGGGTACCAAACTGAAACAGGAGCTACTGTAAGCTAAAATAACCAAAGTGAAATGAGAAACAACAAGTTAAACCCTCTGATATAGCAAATTGAACAGATTTGAGCAATTGATCAAATGGACTAAAAACAGTTAAAGGGTGGCTAATTTGAGCTCAAGAATAAGCAATCAAATAAGCTAGGAACTAGAAACAATAACTTGGAACTTGTACAAGACCTGGGTGGGTATATGCAAACCAAAAATCAGACCTTGCCAAGCTCAAATGAGCTTGTGGCAAGGCTGCAAGTTCTGCAAAAGCCACATGCTGTGCTCTGCAGGGCACTAACACATTTTGACAAGTTAGATTGAAGCTTTTAGAAATTTCACAAAATTATGGAAAAATGACAACAAGAAGCCAGAGCTGACTAAACTTTTAAAAGCCACAAGCTTCACTGATTTTGGCCCAAAGATGAGCTCTTAAAAATTCTTCCTAGTTGGGCTAAAACATTTTTCAAACTTTGACTTTTTAACAAAACTAAAAAGTTGACTAATTTGAGTTTAGATCTGGATTTAAGTACTGGAATTGAAGTAACTAGATGAATGAAACATACTGCAAGATTACTTTATGAATTCTACACACAAGACAATGATCTGCAAATCCCAAATTCCAACAGTAAGTATGTTGAGACAGATTATAAGTGAAACTGACTTTTGAGCTTTGTGGGCTTAAGTTAAAGACAGGAATGGACTCATTTTGGCTAAACAAACATAACACCATAAGTTTTATCCACTGCTTAGGTCTCTGGGACAGATTGTGCAGCCAAACCAAACACCCCTTTAAAAACTGAAATGAACTCAAAACTAAATTGTATACTTAACTAACTACTTTCACTGATCAAAATAAGTTCATATAACCTAATTGCAACTATTTAAACACATGAAAAACAGTTGTGACCACAGATGCATACACAAGACTGATATGCTACTTTGCTTGAAAAATGAAAAGTGAAATATAACTAACCACTGTTTCCAGCTTAAGCAGGCCAAAACCAGAACCAAAACCTATTCTATACTAAGCTAATTTAAACCAAATCAACCTCTGCATCCACCAAATCCATCACCATTCCAATTTGAGCTTTCTGTTGACTTTTGTTGACCTTGCATGAAATTTACTTAAAACTGATTGCAAGCTTTCCAAAAGCTAAAATAAGCTTAAAGGAGCTTATGTGATTCTAGCATAAGCTTATGAGAAACTTGTAAACAAAATTCAAAACTGCAAATACCAACAGTGAACTTTAAAAATTGGAACTTACATAAAAGCTTAGGTTAATACTCAAAAGTGACTTACAAAGGTTTTTAAACTTAAAAGAGATATAATGGCTGAAATTACATCATTTTAACTTAAACTAAGACATTAATTAAAAAAACGACATTTAAGGAAATTTAAAAAAAACTATCTACTCTCTAAACTGCTTCATTCTTCTCTCTTTTATACTCCCCTTGCTTCTCTCTCACCTTACGAGTGGATCCCACTAAATTCCAGAGCCTTAGGATAACTTTTGTGAGATTTGGCCAAATTGTCAATTTTGGCGGGAAATGAGGATTTGGCAGTTGAGGCTTGAGTGAAATGGTTGAAGAATCATTAAATGCTTCTTGGAATTGTGATGAGGTGGGGGGACAAGGAAAGTGATATGGTGAGGAGGGGGGTGAGGTGGAGGTGTTTGCAGAGAAGCAGTTGAGAGGGAGGACTTTAGGCGGGTAAAGGGGGTGTTCTGTTTGACTGGTGTTAAATAATAGGGGGAGTCCAAAATGGTTAAAGACAGGGGTCCAAGGGGAAAGGCAGGGGTCACAATTGTTGACAAGGGTCCAAATGAGGAGTGTAAAGGGTTTTAAATACAAGGACTCTTTTTGTAATTTCTGAAAACTCAAGGACCTAGGCTGCCAATTCTGAAAAGTTGTTCCAAGGACTAAAAGTGACAAGTTTCAATAATATAAGGACTAAACTTGACAATTTCCAAATTCCAAGGACCATTTTTGACAATTTTCAAACTTGAGGGACCAAAGTTGTAATTTTGCAAATTTTACATTTCAAGGGTTTGTTTTGACAACTTTTGAATCCCATGGACCTTAAATGACATTTTTCTTTATTTTGATATACCAGGGACTGTTTTTGACAACTTTTGAAACTTGGGGGACTAAAACTGCTAATTTTGCAAACTTTATACATTTTTCATCTGATTTTGATATTTTTGCATTTAAAACACATAAAACACTGATTTGTGATATTTTGATCATTTTGAAGCATTTCTGAGTGTTTTCAGATGATTTTGCAGTTTATATTATACAAAAATGATGAGTATTTAGACACTCATCAGGCACTCTTTTTGACAAGGGGTCTTAAATAAGCTAAGTAATAAGCTAGTAAATAAGCTATTTAGAAAATATAAAAAATACTAGGTTAAAGATAAGCAGCTCTATTTTAATATCCTATTAGCTCAAGTTTTAAAGCTTAACAGTAAGTCTTATAGAAATTAATCTAGTTTATTAAAAAATGACCAAAGCGAGAATTTGACTTTTTAAGATTAACTAGAAAGTTGACTAAATTGAACTTTAATTTGATACTAAGCTTGATTATGTTGTTTTAAGGTGGATTAAGACTGGTTTGGGTAATACTAACAACTTATGAACACAAAACCTTGATCATAAAACATGGAAATCAAACAGTCAAGAAATAAGATGAGATCAAAAGGAATTTTGACTTTTCACCAAATGACCATTTGGTTTTTCTTGTTGATTTGAGATATTAGATACTAAAGTGACACAGAACAAGTACAAACAACAGCTCAAACAACCTATAGCCGCAGTTTAACTAGCAGATTCAAACACTCCTTTAGTGAATTTGTTTTGACACTTTTCAAAGATTTTAACAGATTTAAATCATGAACTTGATTAAGAAGCTTATAATATCATATAGTAAAACTAAATAAACATGAAACAATAGTATTAACAACATAAAACTCAAGTATGGTGATTATGCTACTATAACTGTGAACATGAGATTTTTGATAACTACAAATTTAAAAGAACAAACAACTGGTTTTATGGTTTGAATACACTTAACTATAACTAATGAACATGAAAACACAAAGATTTGAGCTTATGACTGTATTAAACAGTAAAATGCCAAAATTGGAGAATTAAGCTTACAAGATGATTCCAAGTGAAACATGAGAACCAAGGACTGAGAAGAGATCCTATAGCTTCCCAAGAAGCACTAAACCCAAGGCAATCCTTTATTAACCCTGCTCCAATGTCTTGATTTTCATTTCCACAGATTTTTGATTTTTCCACTATTTTTGAGTATTTTTGTGATTTTTGAGTTTAACTTCTAAACTGAATTTTAAGGTCTCTAATAGCTTTTAAAAGCTATCTAGGAGCTTACATGAGTTATTTCAGTCCAAACAACAACTAAAAACAACATTTGAATCATATTGAGATTTTTACTTAAAAATGCATAAACTTGAAATAACACTGAGATTTGAAATTGAGTACTTAAAACAGATTCACATACACTTGAAAAGTTTAAACAAAGCACTTGGAAAGCTTAAATTACAATGAGAAGCTTAAATTAATAAAAACGACTAAAGAAAATACAAATTACACTAGATAGTTATCACATTGCTTCCTCTGTCCTTTATAATGATCTTTTTGACTCTTGTCGACATCTCTGAGTGATTCCCACCTCATCTTGACCATTGAATCATTCTAATTCATCACCACTGTACACATGGCATTTTTGGCGCCAAATAGTCTTGAAGCAGGTTTTGTGCATTAAATGCATTTTGGTGTATGTAGAGGTGGAGGGGGGTTGGTATACAGCTGGGGGGGATAAGGTGAGGTGGAGAGGTGGGGAAAAACAAGCTCTGGTATTGGATTTGCAGTGTTTGTGAGGGAGATGTACAGTAATAGCTGTTTGGGCGGGGTTTGACCATTTGACCGTGGGATATTATAAACGGGGGTCCAAAATGGGGGGTCACAGGGCATTTGGCAGGGTTCTTTTTGGTTTGGCTGGGGTCTAAATACACAAAAGGGTCTAATTGGCTTATTTAATATAAAGGACCAAAGTTGTAATTCTGCCAAAGTTAAGGGACTGATCTTGAAAAGTTTCCAAAGTTATCATAAGGACCAATCCTGCCATATATGAATAGTACAAGGACCAATGATGATTATTTTCCATTTTTTAAATGTCCAAGGACCATTTTTGTCATTTTTCAAACTTGAAGGACTAAAGTTGTAATTTTGTCAAAGATTTATTCAAGGACCATTTTTGACAACTTA
Source organism: Chrysanthemum makinoi (assembly GCA_910596185.1). Classification (NCBI taxonomy): domain Eukaryota; kingdom Viridiplantae; phylum Streptophyta; class Magnoliopsida; order Asterales; family Asteraceae; genus Chrysanthemum; species Chrysanthemum makinoi. The sequence continues at coordinate 96,761,357 of OU343219.1, read as the reverse complement.
TAATATTTCAGGGACCTTGAATAACATTTTTCTTTATTTTGATTTACAGGGACTTTTTGACAACTTTTAAACTTGGGGACTAAAACTGCCAATTATGCAAACTTGATATGTTTTTCACCAGATTTTGATATTTTTGCATTTAAAACACATAAAACACTTGTTTGTGATATTTTCATCATTTTGATGCATTTCTAAGTGTTTTCAGATGTTTTTGCAGTCTAGACAGTATAAAAATGATGAGTATTTAGACACTCATCAACAAACCTATCTTCAAAAGAGCTAGTTAGGAATTTACCAAAACTTAAATATGACCAACATTTTTGCGACGCTTGCAAAATTGGTAAACAAACCCATAGTAGTCATAAGTCTAAAAATATGGTGTCCACATCTAAGTGTCTAGAAATTTTGCATATGGACTTGTTTGGTCCATCCGCTATAAGAAGCTATGGAGGCAACTTATACACTTTGGTCATAGTAGATGATTACTCAAAGTTTACTTGGACGTTGTTTTTGACAATGTTGCAAAAATCGGTCAACTCGGCTGATTAATCGTTAATCGGCCGAGTACCTTGTCGATTTTTGAAAATCGGTCGAAAAATCGGCCTAGGAAAAAAATCAACACTAAGCAGTCAAAAAATCGGCTGAATCGGCCGAATCGATAAAAAATCGTCCGAATCGGTCAAAAATCGGCCAAATCGGTCATTTTTAAAAAAATAATAATTTAGGCATTCTACTTAATTTGAGGATCGTATATTTCATTTATAACGCACAATGGGCATCATAATCAGAATTTGAGCCTTTTATTGAGGTTTGAAAACATAGCAGACTTGGAATCGGTTAAGATTTTTAGTTTTGTCTCCAGAAATACCAAAAATTGCGGAAATACAAGTTTCGATTAATCACGATTAATCCCGACTTGACCGATTACTGCTACTGGGGTGGTCGACCGCCCGACTACCGATTCACGATTTTTTCAACATTGGTTTTTGAAAACCAAAAATGAAGCTTTTGATAAATTTGAAATTCTTAGCAAGAAAATTCAAAATCAACTAGGTGTTAAAATTGTGTCGATCCGAACGGATCATGGTCATGAATTTGACAATGAAACACAATTTGGAAACTTTTGTGATACAAATGGTATAACACATAACATTTCGGCTCCTCAAACACCTCAATCAAATGGAGTCATAGAACGTAAAAATAGAACAATTCAAGAGATGAGTAGAACAATGCTTAATGAACAAAAAATTCCTCAAAAGTTTTGGTGTAACGCCGTTGACACTTCTACATATATTTTAAATAGAGTCTTAATACATCATTTCTTAAACAAAACACCATATGAGCTTTATAAAGGTAAAAAGCCAACTTTAGGATATTTTAGAGTTTTTGGATGTAAATGTTTCATCCTTAATACTAAAGATTATCTCACCAAGTTTGACCCAAAGTCTTATGAAGGTGTATTTCTTGGTTATTCTCAAACTAGTAAAGCTTACATTGTCTTAAACAAAGAAACAATGAGAGTCGAGGAATCGTTGAACATAATATTCGACGAAAGTCCACCTCCCTCTAAGACATCACCTTTGGTAGATGATGACTTAGTTGAAAGTCAACTTGTAGAAAGTCGAGAAATAATTGAAAATGACAAGGAAGATGAACCATTAAATAATGAGATTATAAACATCAAAGAATCCAAAAGTCATCTTTTAGAAAAAGTCATAGGACAACTAAATCAAAGAACCTTAAGATCACAAGCCCAAAATCAAAGTAATCATTTTTGTTTTGTGTCTACCATCGAACCGAAAAACATAAATGATGCAATAAAAGATGAATCTTGGGTAATTGCTATGCAAGAAGAGTTAAACCAATTCGTTAGAAATGATGTTTGGAAATTAGTTCCAAAACCTAAAGATCAAACTATAATTGGAACGAAATGGGTTTTTCGAAATAAAATGATGAAAATGGTATTGTGTCTAGAAACAAAGCTAGGCTTGTCGCACAAGGTTATAATCAACTAGAGGGGATTGATTATGATAAAACTTATGCTCCGGTAGCTAGGCTTGAGTCTATTAGAATCTTACTTGCATATGCATGTGCTTATGACTTTAAATTATTTCAA
>OU343219.1:96709259-96759141 GCA_910596185.1 Chrysanthemum makinoi | reverse complement strand
ATGCAAGATTGTGTAAGATATGTAGCGCCTAAATCTACACAAAGAATCTTATGAAATCTTCCAATGATTTCAATGATGCATCACATGATGTCATGTGTTTGTTTTTCTATTTTTAGAAATATGTAAATATATATGTAATGTTTAGTTTTTAAGAAACCAAAACATTCTAAAAACTCATATCATACATTATGGTTAACCACAATGTAAATGCTTGAGTGATGAAGATATTATTTGAAAAAGCTTGTTTTAATATCTATTAGACTTGACAAGCTTCAAGCTTTATAAAAATTAAATTTACTTTTGTCGTTAACAAAACTTAGGTAAAGATCAAAAATATAAATAACGTTTAATGATGATATTTGTATTAACACTCATCATTAGAGTTTTCTTGAAAATCCTGCACAACACCATTTGAATAGAATGCAGTTGATATGGGGGTAATGGTCAGGGCCTTTTTGTATCTTGATCCTTTTTTGAATCAGGGTATCTCTTAGAGATTAAGTTGTCTTCATAGACAAACTTCCCATATATTTCAGGGAGCTCAAGATTTTGAATGTGATTAGCATTCCTAAGACCCTGAGAGAAGCTTAACCACTTTTCAAGGAGACTGTTGACAAAGCCAACATTCATCTCATGCTTAGACAGGGTGACACCATCATTGGACAACTCATTGAGCAGTGTCTTGTAATGGGTATAGGTTTTTGAGATACTTTCAGAATATTTGGCTCTGAAAGTGTTATACTCAAGTTTCAGGTCCATAATCTTGTTTTCCTTGGTATCTGAGGGACCCTCATAGCTATGAACCAAGTCAATTCAAGTTTGCTTGGTTGTTATACAGTTAATGACTGATTCTATTATATCGTATGGGAGACATGATATAATGATGCTTTTGAGGTGTTGGTCCTGATTGACCACCCTTCTCTCATCAGGAGTGCATTGAGCTTCAGGCTTGGGTAAACCTTCAGCAGTTTTTGGGATAAATGGACCATCTTTAATGCCTTTAATGTAGTATGGTTCCATTCCTGTTAAGTATCAAAGCATGCGCTTTTTCTACTTACTGAATTTTCCAACTTCCAGTCGGGGAGCAACAGCTGAATAGCTTTCTCCTTTTTGGTGGACTAGTTGGGGTACATCACTATCAGCCATGGTAGGATCTTAATTTTAAAAACTTAGAGACTCTGTGATTAAAAGTTTTATAAACCAGAGGCTCTGATACCACTTGTTGTTCCCTTATACTTGGTTAGAATTAACTACAAAGTTAATCTATCCAAGCTCCATGGCTTAGCAATGTTGATTGAAAAACAGTTTAACAAGTTAAAACGTAAAGTAAAATAGACACAAGTTTTTCAACGTTTATATTTTTATTAAAAGTTAATCAGAGAATATATTACTCAAGTATTTGCGGAACAACACTTGGGATTGAATGACAATGCATGGTATACTCCTCACTAAACTTAAGCTAAGCTTAAGTACAACTATGCTAACCAACTGAGCTAACCTTAGGAACTTAGTTGTATTTGGAGGAGTGAAAGGGCTTGTGAATGTCTAAGCATTTAGTACACAAGCTTAACCCTTTCACTCCACCTTATAACAGCTATTTATACAAGTATGAAATACAACCATTATCCTAAAAGACAAGACTGACATAAGTCTCAGGTGACAAAATACCTTACGTATTTTGTCTCGGTTACAATAACCTATTTCTAGTAAGGGACATGTTCACTACACTCTTGGTCTTTTATCCATTCAGTGTAAGTTGACCTTTGCAGATAAGGACACACACTTATCTTTCAAACTTATCCCGCTTCATCCCGCCTTTACTTCAGTCTTCAATTTTTCAAGCTTTAAGTCTTCAGTCTTCATAGTTGGTGAGGAGCCTGGGGATTCAGTGAGTTATTGTTATCACTCACTGAATCCATCATCTTATTCTTTGGCTCATGTATTATCCATTGAGTCCCGCCTCACTGAATGAAAAACCCTTCTTCTTAGGCTTGTCCTGAGCTTCTTAAAAATGACTCACTGAACAACTGTTCATTCAGTAACTTGTTTATCTTTAAGGATATTAAACACTTGGGTTATTTTATCTTCAAATCCTTATTTCAGGAAGTTTAGGGATTCACTGACCCAACATTATTAACTTTTTTTGTGAGTTATTTGATCAAATCCACGCCAAATTTTTAGGTTTTATTGGGAAGTTTATTCCGACACATTTTCTCATTTTTCTACCTATTTACGTCTCTTCTCTTTTATCTTTTCATTTCAGACTCGGGAACAGAATGTCAAAAACTCACAAGGGAATAAACATAGAAAACCTTAAAAAGGTTATGTATTTGCTTTTACTCATACATGTCAGCACACATTTCTATACTCTGATTGTCCATAGCTTAGAGAAACATTCACAAAGTTTAAAAGTTTTGCTATAGTCAAATGACTTGTGCTACTTGCTACCTGACTTCCTATGGAAAAATACACACAATGATATTAGACGGTATTAGGCAGTTAGCCCAAACTCGGTTGTGGATTTGGGTAGGGATGTTCATTGGTTCGGTATCGGGTTGTTCGGTTTCGGTTCGGTTTGTTTGATTCGGTTAGTTTGGTTAACTTTTTTTTTGGTAAAACCGAAAACCGAACCTAACCGAATTCAATTTTGATAAAAACTAACAGAATAACTGAAAAGCAAACCGAATAACCGAAAATCAAACCGAATAACCCTAATTACATAATTTTAATTATTTATTTATATAATTATATAGATTTTTTGCCAAAAAAATCAAGCTTAAAAATGTTATATTTATACTATGAAAGAGTTTTAATGTCTCTTTTTATATAAATATATAAAAATTATATATATTTATGTAAATTCGGTTTTCGGTTCGGTTTTTGGTTTATTGCGCCAAAACCATATCCGAATTGAGAACCGAATATCTATTCTGGTTCGGTTCGGTTTTGACAAGTTCGGTTCGGTTTCGATTTTCGGTCTTTGTGGTGAAACCTGAATTCTGCACACCCCTAGATTTGGGTCTATTAAGGTGTCATCATATGTACTCTAGTCTATTAGTATTTGACGATTAATAAAGTTTAGCCTAGTTTTCAATCATCCAATATGATATCTGATCATGTCGATCTTCTAAACTACTCGGCCTGAAGCGACACCTCTATGGCACCTCGCCAAACCATTTATCCCTTATAAAAAATCAAACCAATTTTCGGCTTAAACCATAGTTGGCCACTGTTTCGACCATAATTCCTAAACCGTAAGAAGTTAATTGACACCTCAATGCCATTGGCTTCGTAAATAAATACCGAAGAAAAGTATAGTTGAATCTCAGCTATAGTCTCGGCGACGCGCCATAGCAAGCCACCGGCTTTAAAAAATGCAATTGGCTCACTGGTTGGCTTATAACTCTCAAACCGCTTGGAGTTAGTTGACATCGTGAGCGGTCTTGGACTCATAATTAAATTTCGAATAAAATAATCCTAAATAGCTGCCTCCATCAGTCGGAAGCATTGCCACGCGCCGTTATAAGTTTCGACAATATCATTTAAAATAAAGAGTTTCACTTTCTTTTTTAGGTTATGTTTATTCGGCCGTTACGACTAAGTGCTATCAAAGTCTTGATTATTTATCAAGATAACTATCGTTAGTTTTTGTGTTTAGTTTTATTTTTTTAGTAATTATAGTCTTCTTCTCCAATTCGAATTTTTCCAATTTTGTTGCTCGAATTGTCGGGAAGTATTAGTTGGTGTTAGGTAGTTGACTAAAACGCGGTTGTAAGCTTGAATCCTTTCATCACATATACTCTATAAGTATTTGACGATTAATAAAGTTTAGCATACGGGTTTTAAATCATCCAACAAATTACATATACTCTATAAGTATTTAACGATTAATAAAGTTTAGCATAGGGGTTTTAAATCATCCAACAAATGATACTTGGTTACTTTAAGTTTCTCTGTGATTTTGCCATTTGGTATTCAGTATGATTACCAAACTTAATAACCTTTTTTATGCATTTTTTACCTAATGTTAAAAAATTTAAGTACAATTAGTTACAACTTCATAAAAAAAACAGAACCGGTCATTGGGTTTCCTCAAGTTTCGGAAAATTGTAATGAGAAAGAAAGAAAAAACCGTTATTAACTACTGTAACTAATTAACAACATAGCTCATCTTTGTTTCTATGTCACAAAGCAGCAAATATCGGATCTTCATCATCTTTTTCATTTCTCCTTGGCTAATTACATTTTCCTCTTAGATCAAAATCACACATTTTGTTTTTCGTTTCATTTGTTTGGCACGTAGCTTAACAAAGACCATTTGGAATAATTGAACGTAACATTCTTCGCGTGAATACACTTTGTTAAAGTTTATATCACGTACACAATGCAATGTTGTTTGGAAAAGAAGCTAATTCCTGTATTGATTTCGAGAATTGATCGTTCGTTTTGCTTTAAGAAATTAGAATTTTAGAGAGATCTATAGTTTATCTATATATAAGAAAAGAAAAAATTTAGGAGTGGTGGGATTTGAAGGAGGACAAAATGGTAATGGAAAATTATTTGAATCAGAATTTTCACGCAGTGAAATCTAAACATTCATCGGAAGAGGTGTTACAAAAATGGAGGAGTCTGTGTCACATTGTCAAGAATCCTAAACGACGCTTTCGTCATACTGCTAACCTCACCAAACGCAATGAGGCTGCTGCAATGCGTCGTACCAATCAGGTAAAATATCCCTCCCTGTCTTCATTATTATCGAATAGTTTTTTCTCTCAGTTATGCGTACAAGAGTTCTGCCTTAAAATTTGGTTGTGTTATTCAAAATAAGTTATATGTATATGCAAATTAAAGGTCACTCTATTTAATAACGTCGTGCTATTTGTATTGATTTATGAGTTATAAGATTTGGAATGCATTGCTTATGTAGGTTTTATATAGCCATGCCAATTGTAATTAACGTGGTCTGATTGAAAAGATACTTGAACTGAATCTGTTATGCATTTTTATATGTTCTGATTATGCGTTAGTGACTCACCGATCATGCTTTCATTGATTAGGAAAAGTTGAGGATTGCGGTTTTAGTGTCAAAGGCTGCATTTCAGTTTATACAAGGCAAGTTTTACATGCTTTTATAATCAAATTTCTCATATTAATCTATCATATACTGTTTTTGATTTTATGCTACTCTCATGACATGATTTACGCAGGAGCACAAAGTGGGGACTATAAAGTGCCTGAGGAAGTAAGAGCTGCTGGTTTTGAAATCTGTGCTGATGAAGCCGGTTCTCTTGTTGAGGCACACGACCTCAAAAAGCTAAAATTTCATGGTGGAGTCGAAGGCCTTGCAGAAAAGCTCAATACATCAACCAACAACGGCCTTTCAATTGATAACGAAGGATTAGCTAGCAGACAAGAAGTCTATGGAGTCAACAAGTTTGCTGAAAGCCCCCAACGAAGCTTTTGGGTGTTTGTATGGGAAGCACTTCATGATATGACACTTATGATACTCGCAATGTGTGCTTTTGTTTCTTTGGTTGTAGGCATTGCAACAGAAGGATGGCCTAGAGGAGCTCACGACGGTCTTGGGATTGTTGCCAGTATCTTGTTGGTAGTATTTGTAACTGCAACAAGTGATTATCGCCAATCTTTACAGTTTCGGGATCTTGACAAAGAGAAGAAAAAGATATCGATACAAGTTACAAGGAGCGGGTATAGGCAAAAGTTGTCTATATATGAGCTACTTCCTGGTGATATTGTACATCTTGCTATAGGAGATCAAGTCCCTGCAGATGGTCTTTTCCTTTCAGGTTTTGCAGTTTCTATTGATGAATCAAGTTTGACTGGAGAGAGTGAACCAGTTATGGTAAGTGCAGAGAACCCTTGGTTAATGTCTGGTACTAAAGTCCAAGATGGTTCATGCAAAATGTTAGTTACAACAGTTGGGATGAGAACTCAATGGGGAAAACTAATGGCGACTCTTAGTGAAGGGGGAGACGATGAAACACCACTCCAAGTTAAACTAAATGGAGTCGCGACTATAATTGGAAAAATAGGGCTATTCTTTGCTATAGTGACTTTTGCAGTTCTGGTTCAAAAATTGCTTACTCGTAAGATTCAAGTAGGATCTCAGTGGAGTTGGTCTGGTGATGATGCTTTAGAGCTATTGGAATATTTTGCTATTGCTGTTACTATTGTTGTTGTTGCTGTTCCTGAGGGTCTTCCTCTTGCTGTCACCTTGAGTCTTGCATTTGCTATGAAAAAAATGATGAACGATAAAGCACTTGTTCGCCATCTTGCCGCCTGTGAGACTATGGGGTCAGCAACAAGTATATGCAGCGACAAAACCGGTACATTAACAACCAATAAAATGACTGTTGTCAAGTCATGCATTTGTTTAAACATCAAAGATGTAAGCAAACAAGAAAAACCCGACATCCCAGATAAGGCATTTAAAATTCTTCTAGAATCAATATTCACTAATACAGGTGGCGAAGTAGTGAATAACAAACAAGGGAAGCGTGAAATACTAGGATCACCAACAGAAGCCGCGATATTGGAATTCGGGTTATCACTTGGTGGTGATTTTCACGCCGAGCGTGAGTCATCTTCTGTTCTTAGAGTTGAGCCATTCAACTCATCAAAAAAACGAATGGGGGTGGTGTTGAAGCTTCCGGATGGTAGTGTTAGAGCTCATTGTAAAGGTGCTTCAGAAATAATATTGGATGCATGTGACAAGGTGATTAATGCAGATGGTGAAATTGTTGACCTTAAAGAAGGATCGCTTGGTCATTTAAAAAGTACTATTAATGAATTTGCTGGTGAAGCTCTTAGAACTCTATGTCTTGCTTACGTAGATTTGGATAAGAATGTGTCGGCTGATACTCCTATTCCATCTTCGGGCTATACTTGTATTGGAATTGTGGGTATTAAAGATCCTGTCCGTCCAGGTGTCAAGGAGTCGGTTGCTCTTTGTAAATCAGCTGGTATAACCGTTCGTATGGTTACAGGTGACAATATAAATACTGCAAAAGCTATAGCTAAAGAATGTGGTATACTTAGAGATGATGGTATAGCAATTGAAGGTCCAGATTTTCGTGAGAAGAGTCTGGATGAATTATATGATCTCATCCCTAAGATTCAGGTTTGTATTATGGCATATGTTGGCTAGTCACAGTATTTGATAAGATATTAGCCTAACCTAATTTATATTCTTACTTCGTATAGGTGATGGCTCGATCTTCACCTCTAGATAAACATACACTGGTAAAATACTTGAGGACTACTTTAGGTGAGGTTGTGGCAGTCACGGGTGATGGAACAAATGATGCACCAGCACTTCATGAAGCAGATATCGGGCTTGCTATGGGCATTGCTGGAACTGAGGTGAATTAGTGACGTTATACCATGGTTTTACAAATTAGATGTAAAATCTGTAGTTCTAATATATCTTCATTCTTCAGGTAGCCAAAGAGAGTGCAGATGTTATAATTCTGGATGATAATTTCTCAACAATTGTGACTGTTGCCAAATGGGGACGATCAGTCTACGTTAACATTCAAAAATTTGTACAGTTTCAGTTAACTGTCAACATTGTTGCTTTAATGGTTAACTTCACCTCAGCTTGTTTAACAGGTAAAACTACTTGAATCGAAATCGTCTTATAGTTTTATCGCTTGCTCAATTGTGTTTATTTGTTACTATTTTAGGAAGCACACCCCTCACGGCTGTTCAACTGTTGTGGGTTAACATGATCATGGATACATTGGGAGCACTCGCACTAGCCACTGAGCCTCCAAATGATGCGCTAATGAAGAGGACCCCAGTTGGAAGGCAAGGCAATTTCATAAGCAACGTTATGTGGAGGAACATCTTTGGACAGTCTTTGTACCAGTTCGTTGTTATATGGCTACTTCAGGCTAAAGGGAAATCTTTTTATGGCCTTTATGGAGACGATTCTGATTTGATCCTTAACACGCTAATATTCAACTCTTTTGTCTTCTGTCAGGTAAGTTAAAAGAGGTTGTTAATATGTGATATTTAGATGACCATATGCTTATATCTTTGTGCTAACGTGTTTCAGCTTTTCAACGAGGTTAACTCTAGAGAAATGGAGAAAATAGATGTGTTAAATGGGATATGGAATAACAATGTGTTTGTGAGCGTTCTTGGTGCAACTATGGTTTTCCAGGTCATAATAATCGAGTTTCTGGGTACCTTTGCGAATACACATCCACTAACAATGATACAATGGTACTATTGTATTTTGACTGGCTTTTTGAGCATGCCGATTGCAGTGATCTTGAAGATGATCCCAGTTTGAGTTTCCATCAGCTAGATGAGTTATCTTATCTTCATTAGGTTGAGAAGCTTATTCTTTTGATCAAGGTATTAATCTAAATAGGATTCTTGAACAGGTACCACTTGATCAAATCTTTTCCGTTAAGCTATCCAGTAGACGAGTAGATGAAATTAAAATCTGGGATCTTACTACAACCTTAAAGAAAATTGTGAGTGGTTTGAGAGATAACAGATATTACTTTTATTTTAGGGAGTTTCGGGCCACATTTAGTTAAAGTCTAGTATCCTGATGGTGAATCTCTATGTGTCCCAAGAGTTTTGAGCTAATATTGTGGTTCTTCAGTTAAAGTACTTTTCCAATTTGCTTTCTTAGTACTTTTATGTTATTTTTATTTGATAATGAACAAGATTATCCTGAAAAGTTTCTTTCACTTATAATTCCAATTTAGCGGTGATATTTCCTGCATAAAATGGTTGATCAGTTAGAGACGCTTCTGCCTCAAATGGTTTATCAGTTAAGAGTCTCGTCGATAATGTAATCACACTTTTGAATGAACCAAGAGTTTAAGGTTGTCATGTTAAGGTGCAATCTACCGGCTATCGTGTTCTAAAGAAAGTCGATTCCCAAGTTCTTCTGCATGTGGTTGAGCTAAAGATTGGATACAAGAATTACTCTTGGACAATGAATTGTCTTCTAAACAAACCAGTCTGTTGAGTCGTATACTACAAGCTGAACCCCCCAAAGTATTTAACATAGCATGGTTGTGATCTTCTATTAAGGTGGTGTAAGTTTATGCTTTTCACTAACCATGATATCTCAGGAATTATAGATCCGATGTTTAGCGAAGCTTGTTGAAGTCATTAAAACTCGTTTTAGATAGCAAATTTAGTCCAAGGTTTGAATACATGGTTTTGAATTATGATTATTTTGAACCGTTTTAGGTGTCATTCCCTGAGTCTTACTAACACTACAATAAAAAGAACCGAGACAGAATATTTTGTAAGATAAGATGCCTCGGCATTTGGAATTCCTTCTTCCACTCATCTATCTATCCCTCCATTGTTAAAGGTCACTTTTAGTTTCCTCTTTACTAAAGCAATAAGAACTTTGAACTTTAGAGTACACCTAGTCCCTTTCTTCAATGTGAAGCTTGTACTTTCCATATATGTAGTTGGTGAACATTGGAAGGTCAGCTTTATTTCAGCTCATTGTACTAAAATCCAATTATGGTTATATGATCTTATCAAGCCAGCTGTAAACCTAAGTTTGTGTTTGGTTGATAAATCTAATGGAAGAATATTATCAAATTACACAAAAAATAGTTAGCGTTTTGTTCGGAGATTAGATTCGAGTTGATGTCCATTTACAATGAAATGAGTGTCACCTAAATGTGGTTCTCTTGGTATGATAGAACCCATACTCCCTACTACTAAAAATAGTATTAAGCAGCATTAGCAAGACACCAGGGAGAACAATTTCAACTTAATCACATCCTAAGCAGTTTATATCAAAAGAGAAGTACATGACTATTTGACCACAAAAATAGCATAACCAGTATACGTTTTATGGACCAGGTGCGGTCCTCAAATGACCTTTGAAATTTGTGTTGATATGGAACGAAATTCGGGCTCTGAATTAAACCTAACCAGTCCTCAACAGAGAATAGTGTGTCTGATTTCTACCTGTAAAGCTGGCCTACGTCCGACTGTGCATAATGGTTCTCTCAGATAAGAAAACAACATACACTTGATGACATATAAATGGGGCCCTAAAACAATCCTTTTGATACAAGTTCCTATCGTGAGTGCTAAACTTATGGCAGGGCCCAAGACTGCATTGTATGTGTGACATTATTACATGTCCTTAGTATAGTAACATAGCTTCAAGTATGCTTCTCAAGCAGTCAAGCACTAAGGTTAAAAGCTGTAAAAGTCAAAGATAGTTGTTTACTCGACCTGAAGACATATGAATCTAAATAAAATAATTATCACCAACATCTGTGATGTGTAGTTGTTTGGTGGATCCTATAAGAAATTATTCAAAATTTTGGCACTCCTATAAGAAAATCAAGAAACAGAAAACATAAAAGAATTTGCCTTTAAATGAAATAATCGATCTAAAATTCAAACTAAAACATGATACTCTCAATAAAATATTGTGTCCTTGTAGTGTTGTATGTAAACAAAAAAGACAGTCAAATATATATTTGTAATCTATACCTCACTCCAAGATCCACGAAATCCCGAGTTTTAGACCTCCCGATACCTTCTGCAAGTAGATTTGGTAACAGTTTTCGGATATCCACTTTGATCAAGTGTAAAATAAGAATGTAATCTTATTTTTGTACATGTAAGATGAATTTCCTGTCACAATCTTATCGGTCTCTTGGAGATGAGTACGAGCTTTCTTCATCAGAACTACTACTATGACGGGTGTTGTATCTAGTCACAAGTGGTAACGGTGCACTGGTAGGAACCCTAAAGGATCTTGCAGAACCCACCATTACTCTATCCTGCATTTGTCCAACCTCCTTGCATACATTATCCAATATGCCCAAAAAATCTCTTACGATCGTAAAGATTCTTAGAGGGTATGCTCCCTCTTTCGTGTTATCACCATGGAAATACTCAGTTACCTCTTTCACAGATGTCAACGCCTTCTTTTCATAAATCTTGATCTTTGCAAGTTCTATTTCCGCTTCTTTAAAGAACACTCTCATTGACCCGTAAAAGTTTCCTTGCGTTTCTGAGGTCTCGTGACCTTCTGATCGAATTTTCTGCAACCCTGTTTCAAGTTTTGACACATAACCGCGTAAGACATCCGAATCCATTCCTGCTGCTTTCTTGACATGACTTAATTCTCGGCTTAGCCCACTGACTATTTGCAGTCCTTGTTTCTTAAAAGTACCTTCACTGAATGTTGGATACGGGTCGTTTTTGGTAATAGAATCTGTACTTTCTGATCTGATGATTTCTTGAACCACGAAATGAAGTAAGGTTGTTTTTCCATCTGTTCCTTTTACATCCACTAATTTTAAGAGAGTGTCTAGTTTGAACGCTTTGGCCTCACCACGATTCGTGCCAACATTCATGCGATTTCCTGTTTGTAAAACAGCTTCAAGAAGCTTTAGGAATAACCGACTGTTCTTTAGTTCTTCACTTGCTGACTGAAATAAATGTATATAAAATCAGCTACAAATTCCAGTATTTTACTTTGTTGAATGATTAAAAAACAGTACCTCTAATGTCTGAAAAGAAGACCTCAAGAATATTATTTCATTTTCAAAGTTTGCTCGGTAAAGCATGGCTTTGGCTCTTTTGAATGCGAATGGGATATCAAGTATTGCCTTCAAGAATCTTTCTGCTGACCCTAATGTTGATATATCACCTCTGTAATCTCGAAGTTTTATCTCTTCCTCTTTTGTTGGAGCCATCTTTACGAGTGTTTCCAAGAGTTCAGCACCCAAACTGTCTCCATTTCCTGTTCCACCAAACAAAAACGGTCTAAGATGCAGATGTATTAAGTGATAAATGACATATCTTTACTGTTTCTGTTAAATGTGACTTGGAATTGCTGGCAAGCCGAATGGACTTTGACCGACACTTAGCAGCACAACCCAAAGTAGAATTGCAAAAGAACAACTGCCATAGAGCTAAGGGGCACTAATTATGTACTGGCTGACCCAATTGTAACTTTATATCTAAGGATTCTGATTATAAACATTCATAGTTAGAAATCCATGTACCACACGAAAGATCTTTTCCGCTAAACCACATTATTGTTATTTGTGAACATATTGCTAGCTATTTTTCTTTTAACGTTTTGCGTAATAGTTGTTTCTAATATGCAAAGTAAAGGCTTTGAGGCGGAATTTACCATCTAGAAGTGCTTTTGATACTTCTTCCTGTGTCACATTTAATGCTCTCAAAAGTATTGCTATATTCTGCGACTTCTTCGGATCCAAAACGCTATTCTCCCGAATAACAGGACCTACACTTGGTTTCCAACCATCTTCTTTCTTCCCAGAACCACCCGAATCACATCCAAAAAGAGACTCCATTACATCCTCATTCAACCTACAAAATCAAACAAAATTGACATCCAAAATCCAATCTTTAACATCCCACAATCACACAATTTAATCAATTTAACACACTTACTGAAACGAACTCGTTTTAAGCTGGTCCCACACGGTAGCTCTATCCGAAGTAGCCTTCACTTTATCCCAATGTAACGGCCTCAGCTTCGGCTTCGAATCACCACCTTCAAGATCATCATTCTTCCCATCTGGCAAAGACAATGTTTTAACAATCTTTGGAATCACTTTAGCACCACCAGGACTCATTGACTTTGAGCCCTTAATCGAAGAAGCAGCACCCATCTCTGTTGGCGTCAGCAACACCGGAGGCAACGGAGGCGGCTGAGGCGGCTTCCTACCAAGATTCAACCGTGTCATATCAGGAGCAGGCGGTGGCCCACCAAATTTAGCCCTCCTGTTGCCACTTTTCACCACAGGAGAATGCTGATGATCAGATTGAGTATCCGGAGAACTCGAAACCGAAAGCCTCGACTTGGGACTGGTTCTTTTCGAATGAGACATGTAACTCGAATTTATCTTACGCGTGGCATTTATACTAAACAGAGAATACCCATCATCTGTGCTAGCAGTAGTACTAGCAGTAGAACCATGCGGTGTATAAAACTCATTAGTCTCCTCCTCAACTTCTTCTAAATCATCATCATCATCAGAAGATGACGATGACGTCATGTCTG
Organism: Chrysanthemum makinoi; assembly: GCA_910596185.1. Classification (NCBI taxonomy): domain Eukaryota; kingdom Viridiplantae; phylum Streptophyta; class Magnoliopsida; order Asterales; family Asteraceae; genus Chrysanthemum; species Chrysanthemum makinoi. The sequence continues at coordinate 96,746,069 of OU343219.1, read as the reverse complement.
ACGTATGTGTCGGTTGTTGTGTAGGTAGTTGTGTTTTTTTCAACGGTGGAAGTGGTTGTAACTCAGGACTAGGTCTATACCGATCATGAAATGATCTTTTAATACTATGTAACTTACTATAAGGAGAACTGACACTAACTGAAGTAGCAGTGTTATCCGACAAAGATTCAGTCCGAGGTGGTTCAACTGTACCTATATATAAGAAATTTGACGGCGGTAAGTTGTTGTTGTTAGATGATGTTTCATGAAAACTGTTACCTCGTACAAGTTTCGTCGTGTCGTTTTGTTGTTTCGTTTTATGTCGGTATATAAAAAAAGCTAAAGCTGACAACATACCAAGCGTCACTATACCGACTGATATTACTACTGCTATTTTTTTAGCTGGTTTGTTAGCTGGTTGTGGGGCTATGGGGTGAGTGGAGTTAGTTGTGGTGGTGGTTGATGGTTGTGACGGTGGTTGTGGTGGTGATGATGCGTTTGGGTCATCAGGGTTTGAGTGGAAGAATGGGTTGTCGGTGGTAGTTGGTGATGATGGCGGTGATGGTGGTTGTGGTGGTGGTGATGGCGTTACCGGGAATAATGCCTGGTGGAGTATTCTCCGGTGAGTGGTGGTTATGGTGGTTGTGGTGGATGTAAAGAATAATAAGATGACAAAGATTGTTGTTGTATAAGGTTTCATGGTGTTAGTAATTTAGTATCATGGTATTTGTGTCACTAAAACATTCAATTTGTGTTTTGTGTTTTTGTTTTTGTTTGTGTGTGAAAGAGGTGAAGCTTCTGTAGTATGGCAAGATCTAGATGTTGTGTTTTGTTTTGTTTTCATTTTTTATCTTTTTTAATTTATTGAATGAGTTATTATAATGAGTTATTGATTGTTTTTTGCTTGTGGGAAAAGATGGAAGGAAATTTGGTATAATTAAGTGAGAATCTTTGATTTATTTAATTTTGTGTAAATATGGAGAATGATGACTACCATGTTGCCAAGAGGACCACACATTAGGGTGTTTATATTCGTCTACCATGTTGGAAAGGATTATGTGTCATTTTAATCATAATGATATTCATTTATATGTGACATCCTTAAAATTATACAATTTTACCAAAAATAGAACTATTATAATTTTTAACCACACAAATAGAATATTTTTCACTAAATTTTTATTTTATTACTTAAAATGAAAAGTAAACAAATTTTATAGATTATAATTTTGAGACGGATAGAGTACTAATTTTTGAAGCTCTTTGTAAATTCAATATGTTTAATGCATTTGCATAGCAAAGGGATTTTATGGCGATTGATCGTTTGTTAATAAAAAAAAGTTTATGGGTTATAAACGAAAAATAATAAAAGTTTGAAAATTTAGGGATTAAACATAATGTTTTGAAACCCGGTTCATTGTTCAATCAATTGAACCTTTCCGGTCAAAACACGAGTCGATTTAAACCGGGTCAACCCGACGGGTTGGGTCAAAACTGGGTCAACCCGTCGGGCTTGAAGCGTCACGGGTTAACCCGGTTTTCGATGTGTATTAATAGTTTCCTTTTGAAATATATTTTTTCAACATTTCTTTTTTTAGTTTCAACTTTTCACTTTTTTGTTTTTCTTTATAATAGGCGAGTACCCGCCTAGCGTAGCGGTTCCTAGCGGCAGACAATTAACGATATGCAATATTGTCGTAAGTGTTTTGCGTACATTCAAAATATAGACGAGTACCCGTGCATAGAAACGGAATTTTATAGCGACAGATCGTTTTGTGTTAAAAAAAATCTAAGGGTTATAAACGAAAAATAATAAAAGTTTGAAGATTTGGGGATTAAACACAATGTATTGAAAGTTGAAACCCGGTTCAACCCGGGTGGTTCAACTGGTTGAACCGTTCCGGTCGAGAAATGGGTCGATTTAAACCGAGTCAACCCGACGGGTTAGGTAAAAAACGGGTCAAATTAAACCGGGTCCGAGTCAACCCGGTTGTCGATATGTATTAATAGTTTTCTTTTGAAATATATGTTTTCAACGTTTCTTTTTTTAGTTTCAACTTTTCACTTTTTAATTTGTTTGTTTTTCCTTTATATATAGTATAGCAGGGTACCCGTGCGTCGCGGCGGCGGGTACTCTGTGACGATTAACCGAACCAGTGGCGAAACCGGTTCTCGGTTGAACTCGTTGGTCCGGTCCGATCCGATTTTCAAAACTATATGTACCATCAACTTGTTAGCTTGTATGAATTATGTGTTTTATTAATTTGTATAATGTGTATAATAACATGTACTTTTCATTTTATGGTGTTTTAAAAATAACATTAATTAGTGTGTTTTAATTATTTTACATTTTGTATTATGTTGTAGCTTGTTTAAATTGTACATTGTAAAAATTTTATTATACTTTTTAGTAAGGGGTGTTTTTAATTTGGTATATATGCTTTTAATTGGTTGTACAATGTAAATATATTATTGTACTTTTAAATAATGAAGTGTTTTAATAACAGTATTAATTACACCATACATTTCTATCACCTTTGACTTTCAACATTTCAATTTTCAATGTTTGACCGTTTTTCTATTATATGTAGTATAGATATTGGCGCGTTGTGGTGTTTTAATAAGGGTGAGAGGGGTCATTGGCATGGGACATTGTTGGATCGATGTACTCTAACCAAACTAACTTAAATATCTTGTTTAAGGTTTAACAACCTCGGATAAATCCTAAGTTATTAACAAAGAAACACTGAACAAACTCTATTAAGTATGCGGAATTTACTTAACAAAGCTAAGAAGAATAACTTTTATTATTAACTCTAAATCTGCTTATTATGCAGATACTTTAACAACTCTAATAATATTGAACTTCTCTAAAACTTATGAACTCATAAACTCTAATACTCGTACGTCTAATGCCAATCTAGGGGTCCTTTTATAGGCTCAAGGATAACCCTAGTCGATTTACAATTTGTAACCTTGTACGACAAGTAATCTAATACAGAATATTCTAGAGTTACAATACTTTCTATAAACGAATATACCATTTCTTTGTTCTTGCAGTCTTTGTATCTTAGCAGTACTTTGACTCTTTGACTTTTTCCAGTACTTTATCAATCTTCAGTGCTTTGTCAATCTTCAGCACTTTCATATCCCAACAATCCTCCCATAACTTGAATTCTACTAGCTTGACTTCAAGTTCCTTTGTGAATTTATCTTTAACAGCTTCATCTTTAAGAACAGATTATTTCTTAGTCTTTGGATTGTATCTTTGTAGTGTCTGTGCTTGTCAAAGTATCTCTAGAATTATTCTTTTACAGCATCATCCAGCAAGCTCCATCTTTTCAGCAACACAGCAACATATGACAATTTGTACATTAATTCAGTTTAAGTTGCATACTATTCTCATCACTTCCAGGTGTGTTAACTCCTGTGAGAGGTGAATCATTGAAAATTTTAATGGATTTAGATCTCTTTACCAAAGCCATTAACTCTGGAGTAGCCAAATGTTTTGGTGTGTAAGACCATGGTACATTGATAACCATATGATTTTTAGCAAATCATCAGCTATCAACAGATTTGAGTTGTCTTTACCAAAAGCTGTACCCTTCTGGACTAGTTAGTTCTTTTACCTAATGGTGAACTAATTACCAATAATGGTTTTTCCACAGCCTTTACCACAAGCCATTCTCTTGTGGGCTAGCCAACTCTTCACATTAACTGATATGGTGAGTTGATTACCATACAACTTATTAGCAAGTTGTCAACTAAAAACGGATTTGAAATATCTTTACCAGAGCCGTTTGCTCATGGATTAGCCAATCCTTTTGTAACCATGGTGGATTGATGACCTATTGATGTTGCCATCTCAAAAACCATTTATTTTATTCAACCTTTGTTTCAAAATATTTGTTACTTAACAAAAAGGTTTCTTTCAAAAATCACTTAACTGGTTAAAAAGCTGCAAGCAGTACTTTGATGAAAGTACTGTTTGATCAGCAGTACTTTGAATAAAGTACTGATTTATCAAAAAAATTATTCAAATAAGATTCATACCAGTCAGTCATCCTCATCAGCAATAGTAGTCCAGTTGATAAATAGATTGATAACCATGCAAGCAATTTCATTATCCTCTTCTACTTCCATTCCATGCTCTAGCATCCTTCTCATAAGCTCAACTGTAAGAGGGTATCTTCTATTTGTAAACATGTGTATCATTGTACCATTTTCCAGCTCTAAAACATGAACACCAGACTCTTCAAAGAATCTCCAGCTAACAATTTCCCAATTCTCTTGATTCTTCCAAATATCATCAGTGCTTTGTTCTTCAGTTTCCCATGCAGTTGTGAGATCTCCAAGTAAAACTAAACCAATCCCTTCTAATGGATTATGTTCAAATTAAGCTTTCACCACATGATATAAATAGAATAGATCCACTCTATCTATAATGTACAATAAATCCCATAATCTGTTGAATACTCTGAAACTTTCATCTTCTTTATGAAATATCAGATAATCTCCTTCTTTGGATTTCACAACTTCAAAATCACTAATCTGAGATCTGTTCATCTTCATGTCAGCATCTTCTTTGGAATATTCAAAATCTACTACTCTGAGATAATTTCTTAGTTCATCCCTAGTCTCAGATCTTAACTCAACTTTTTCTTTCTTTGAGAACTGAACATCTTTAACTTCAGTTTTCCTTTTTCTTTTTAAACTATTCTTCCATTCTGCTTCAGTCCACGTAGCTTCATCTCTAAAATCTTTGATGCTTTCAACATGTTTCTTATAAGCTTCCCTAGCAACATCATACAATCTTTTCATCTCAAAATAATTAAACCTTTGCAATCCTTTATACCCTTGACTTTTAAGATAAGCCATCATAGCATTTATGTCTTTAGCTTTATTAGGTCTTCTTGGCATAAATCTAACAGGAGTAGGTGACTGTAATGGTTTAGCAGCTTCAGCATCTAATTCTTCTTGTATTTTCCTAGCTGCTTCTTCATTAGTAACTTCAGCCACTACTTCAGCATTAAGTTCTTCTTGTACTTTTCTAGCTGCAGCTTCATTCCTAGCAACTTCAATTGCTCTAAGCTCTGCCAAAGTTAACTTTTTCTTCTTAATTTCTACCAGAACACCCTTTCCTTTATCATTAGGATCAATTGTAGGTTGAGAAGCTCTTGGTTGTTCCTCTGCAACTTCAGAAATAGTAACACCACCCCTTGGTTGTGATAAATCTTGCAAAATTACAGCAATGAACTCATCATCACTTGCAGTATGGATGGGTTTGAGTGTAGCTTTCTCTTCTTGCATAACAGTTGAGGGACCAACAACTTCTTCATGTAGAGTTGTTGAAGGACCAGCTTCCTCTTGAAAGTCCAACAACCTTGGTGTTAACAATTCTTGCCTGTATGATCCTTGTTGAAAAGCAATACTTTGATCTTCAGTACCTTGATCATCAGTACTTTGAACTTGAACTTGAACTTGCTCTTCAGTATCTTGAATGATCTGTTCTTCAGTCTTTTCATGTTCTTCAGTACCTTCAGGTTCATTCTCCTTAACATCTTCTTTCAAATTCTCTTCTTCTAAATTCCTCCCCAATTAGACAGAAGATTGTTGGTGAACCTTTTGGCGTTTGCTTTTCTTAGACTTCCTTTGCTCTTTCTTCTTTGATTTGACCCATATACGATGATGTTGAACCAAAGGCCAAACAAATTCTTTAGCCGTCTAAACTTGAGCTTCAATTTCTTAATCTGCTTAGCTTGAGCCTCAATAGTCTTTTTCAACTTAACCAACTCCCTTGTCAAAACATAATTATCCAATGTTAATTCTTCAGGGGGTATGGTATGTGAATCATCTCCTTGAAGTGGTGAATGTTCCTCTGATTGAGAAGCAGAAACAGATCTTTGTGGAGATGGAGAAGGTGAAACTGCAACATCTTCTTGAACTTCAGTACTTGGGGAAGCAGTACCTTGTGGAGATGCAGTACCTTCTTGAGATGCAGCTTGTTGAGAAGCAGTACTTGCAGGTGCAGTACTTGCAGATGCAGTACCTTCAGTAGCTTCATCTTCTTCAGCATCAGCTCTAACAGCCTGAACAACTTCCATCATAGAAGTAGTTAAGGGAGTATCCCTTCCAGTGAATTGATCACTCTTCCTAGCCATAAAGGTGAAAATTTTGGCTTGTTGAACCACAACAGGTAAAAGATCTGTTGGCTTAGGAACATCAGAAAGTTGTTTATTGAGGAATACTTGAACAAACCTTGGATACATTAGCCATTTTGAACCATGAGTGATGTGGGAAAGCATTCCATCAAGAATGAGCCTTGAAAAATTAAAAACACGATCTGTAGCCAAACCCACAATAGCAGATGCTATATTTGATCCAAATTGCTCCCAAGAAGTACTTTTTGCACTAATACAGTGAAGCAACACATGTACTAAAAACTTCCATTGAGGGCAAAAGAGTTGTTTTCTAAATGTTTGTTCATTTAAAGACCCTTCATAACCAATATGTCAAAAAGTATCCCAAATCAACTGTTTATCAAACCGAATAGCCCCATCTTCATCATTAAACAACAAGTCTTCTCTAATAGAGGCTTCAGTAATCTTCACAGTTCTTCCAGCAACTGTAGCTCTAATATAAAATTCATCATTCTCCATAGCAGTAGCCCAAAAATCTTGAATCCAGGGCTCAATTATATCCGGCTCCACTAAAAGAGCATAACTGATTGGCGATCCAGTAAGATAATTAATGATATCATGAAAAAGTGCATTCGCGTCGGTCTTATCTAAATTAGCAACCATATTGTGCTTTGAAACTGTTGGACGATTCGCCATTGTTGAATATGTGAGCACAATAAGAGATATAATCGAATAATATAGAGGTGATGAGAGAAATATGTAAAATATTCTAAAGTATCAATATGAGAGGGAAAAGCGGAGAGTAGTTATTTATAGGTGAGATTCAAAAAATCACAGCCCATAATAACAAAGTTACCGTTAGAATTAATTACCCCTCAATATTACCGTTGGAACAGTACGTTAATAAGACAAACAGTACTTTCCACGTATGCAGTACTTTCCCAAGCAGTACTTTCCAAGCAGTACTTTCATAAATAACAGTACTTTTCCAAATTCCTCTGTATAAGCTAAGTACACATAAATATCCTCCCCTCAAGCAATGCACAGGACTATACTAAGACTAAATAGTCCTCCCCTCAAGCTTCTTGCATGAAGCTTTGTGTTGTTTACCCTTCTTGCATGCCAAGCATGAATGATCATTCTTGTAAGTCTTTGAAGGTAAACCTCTAACTAAATTGCCTTTGACTAGTTTGTTGATATTCTTGAAATTAACATGGCCCAGTCTTCTATGCCATTGATATGCCTCTTCAGTTGTTGCTTTAGCCACCAAACATGTGGCTCTCCCATAAGAATGTAGACTCTTCATGTCTAAACTATACACATCATTTGTTCTTGGTACTCTAAGAACTACCAAGTTATCATCAACAGGCTTAAAATCAGGGGAAAGGATGAGACATTCTGTGTCAGTGAATAACACATGATGCTTTTTATCACAGATTTGAGAGACTGAAAATAAATTGAACTTAAGCTCCTTCACATATCTAACAGTCTCAAAATCTATGCGCCCTGCTTTGATAGTTCCTTTTCCAGTAATCCTTCCTCCATTGGGATCATTCCCAAATGCAACTCTTCCTCCACTAATATTTCTAAAATCAGACAGGATCTCTTTGTCTCCTGTCATACTTCCAGAGCAACCACTATCTACAATCAGATGATCTTTAAGCTCCTCTTCTGGGTTGCCCTGCACACAAAGAAAAGAGTTAGTGATTTTTAGGAACCCAAGCCATTACTGACTTGTGTTCCCCTTGTGGAGTTACAAACTCAAATTCTTTGAGTATGTAATTTCCACTGTTTTTCAAAACATGATCCAGAATTATCTTTTGATTTTTAGCATGTGGATTTTCAAAACTTTCTGGTTTTTCAACACAGATCTCTTTTACAAGTTCATTCTCTTTTTCTTGTATCACAAAAACATTTGATTCACTTTTTGTTGAAAGTACTGTTTGTCCCTCAGCAGTACTTTCCCTCTAAACCCATTCTGGTGTAACACGTGGTTCTTGTGATCTAGATCCCCTATGTGAATTATAATACCTTCGAGGTTGATAGTGATGAGATCTCCTAGGGTTCCTATTCAAATGAGAGTGATCAGTACCTTGTTTTGTTTGAGCAGTACTTTGAGAAAGTACTGGTCCAGAATTAACAGTACTTTGGAAAGTACTGTAAGATATTGAAGGTTTTGAAAAAGGTCTTCTCTGGTGTGGGTATCTATGATCTGGTGAGTAATTTCTGTGATTGACCCTATTTGAATTATTCCAGATTGGTTTGTGCTCTCTCGGTTCTGGTTGTGGCAGACTGTTCTTTGGAAATTTGCTAAGGTATTTGGAGTGATGTTCACAATCCTTGATTAAATGAGTAGGACTAAAACACACAAAATACAGTTTTTGACCCATACTTCCAAAGTGATTTCTTCTATGTCTATGACCAAAACTATTTTGCCTTCTAGGTGAATGATTAAACCTGTTTTGACCAAAGTTATCCCAAAAAGGTTTAGCAGTACTGTTTTGAAAAGGTTTTGCCAAAGGTACTGCTTGTGAAGCAGTACTTTGATTTAAAGGTACTGCTTGACTTTGAACATTATTTTCAACAGTTTCCTTTGGGGTTTCAGACCTAGATTGAGCAACTAGCTTTTTCCTAAACTCTAGACTGTCTACTCCAAAACGAGAAACATCAGGCCTAGGGGGTTGATGACTTCCAGTGGGATGGGGAACTACATGATAACCATTATCTTTCTTATACTCAGGAGGTGGTTCACTAATTGAATCCTCATTACTAGGTGTGTCTACATAATTAATGAGTTCATCATCACTAGTGGTTATATCCTCTAGGTCATCATCAACTTGATTCTCTTCTATGTTATCAAAGTCCATTCCAAAACCTAAGCCAGTTTTAATGTAAGCTCTTCTCTGTTTTTGAACATAAGTAACATGTGACAGACCAGACTCACCCCAAGCATCAAACTTAGCTAACAAATCATCTCTTTCCTTAGTCAGTTTCTCTATTTCAGAAATTTTACAGTTTAATTTCCATTCACTTAGTTTTAACTGATAATCCTGTTGTGCATATTTTTTAGCCCAAGCTACTTCATTATTTTCATGTGTTAAGATTTTAGCTTCCATAGATTCTAAGGTTATTTGGTAACCAGCTACCTCAGACCTAGCCCTAACACAATTATCTCTTTCAATCACATAACTGCCAAGTAATTTGTGATACAAATCATGACAATTTGAGCATACCTCAGAGATAGGAGATGAACTTGGTGAAGTAGCCACCAGTGCAAAAAGAACAGGATCATCTTCACTTTCCATGCTCCAATCAAAGTCTCCTAGACAATCTCTGGATTCCAAATCAGCATGTTTAGGGTTCTCATCAAAAGCAGTGCTCCAGTCCAATTCTTTCACTGACTCTTCAGCTACTTCTTCCACTGCTACCATACAGTAAGTCACTGGTTCATCATCAAAATCTTCACTCCAGTCAACTTCTGATAACTTCTCTTGAGCAACCAAGGCTTTTGTTTCAGTAATAGGAATTTCTTTGAGCTCTAACTTTGGTTTCTCAGATGTCCTGTTTGCTTGATACTTAGCAAACCTGCACTCCCTTGCAAAGTGTCCAGTCTTTTGACAATTGAAGCATTCAATTTTGGATTTGTCAAAAGTTATTCCCTATTTTGGTTTGAAATCAATGCTTTTTCCTGTCTTCTTCATATACTTCTTAATCCTAGCAGTGATCATAGCAACTTGCCACCTGATATCAATTTCTTCAAGTGCATCTTCTTCAATTTGTGCTAGATCTTCTTCATAAGTGACAGGTAAACTAGCTTGTTGTGCAAAGAAGGAGCACACAACTTCATCTGAGTGCATAGTAGTAGTTGGTGGGGCTTGCTGAGCATAGGTGGGGGGGGAGTGTAATCAGCAGTACTTTGAGAAACAGTACTTTGAGGAGAAGCAGTACTTTTGGTTAAAGTACTGCCCTTCTTTTCAGATGACAGAAAAGCCATACTGTGTGATTTAGAACCAGTTTGACCATTCATCTCATGCTCATACACCTTCAGTTGATGGTAGAGATCATCAAAGTCCATGACATCCAAACCTAGTTGTCCTCTGATCATTGTAGCAATCACATGCCATGTAGATGGCAAACTCCTTAGAAACTTCAAATTAGCATCCTCAACTGATACTTATGCCTTGTATAACTCCAACATGTTGAGGAGATTTTGAAACCTATCATATGCAGCATCAAGACTCTCTCTTTCACCAACTGTAAAAGTTTCAAATTGTTGCTTCAGCAGATTTCTATGCATCTTCTTAGAAGCTTCATTCCCTCCAAATCTTGTCTTGAGAGCAGCCCAGAGCTGCTTAGCATCATGAAATTTGAGAAGATGACCATCTGGAATGGCAGACAAGAGAATGTTGAGTGCCTTCTCTTGATTCCTTAAGGTTGCTGCTGGTAAGACTGCCTTAGGTGCTTTGGGTTGTCCAGGAACATCAATAGGTTCTGGAACTTCTTCATTACCATTAACAATTACGTACATTCCATAGAGCTTGGTCTGTAATGGCAATGTACTGCCTCATCTTCATACACCATAGATCATATTCGCCTTTCTTGATGACAGGAATCCTCATTGAGGTGATGGAAGGTGGTGGAACAGAATCAGTCGACATATTTAGATTTTGTTGAAGTAGGGTTTCTTCCTAGTCAGAGTTTTCACACAAGCTCTGATACCACTTGTTGGATCGATGTACTCTAACCAAACTAACTTAAATAGCTTGTTTAAGGTTTAACAACCTCGGATAAATCCTAAGTTATTAACAAAGAAACACTGAACAAACTCTATTAAGTATGCGGAATTTACTTAACAAAGCTAAGAAGAATAACTTTTATTATTAACTCTAAATCTGCTTATTATGCAGATACTTTAACAACTCTAATAATATCGAACTTCTCTAAAACTTATGAACTCATAAACTCTAATACTCGTACGTCTAATGCCAATCTAGGGGTCCTTTTATAGGCTCAAGGATAACCCTAGTCGGTTTACAATTTGTAACCTTGTACAACAAGTAATCTAATACAGAATATTCTAGAGTTACAATACTTTCTATAAACGAATATAACAGTTCTTTGTTCTTGCAGTACTTTGACTTTCATGTGCAGTACTTTGACTTTATCTTTAGCAGTACTTTGACTCTTTGACTTTTTCCAGTACTTTATCAATCTTCAGTACTTTGTCAATCTTCAGCACTTTCATATCCCAACAGACATCGGTACCGCTGTTTGGCATCGGCAAACGCCACCCCCATCACCCTTACCGTTTTTCGGCATCGGCATCGGCTTTATATATCGGCATATGTATGCCGATGGATGTAACCGTTAGGCTTTTTTTGTGATCGTTTTTTTCTCATCTTTGACCCTTTTCTTGTGACCGTTTTTTTCTCGGTACCGCTGTTTGGCATTGGCAACGACCCCATTAGTTATGGTAGAATTGGCATGGAAATTGGCAAGTGACATGGCATCGTGTCACTGGTCCATTTCCATGCCAATTTTTTTTCTATACCAAAATTTGGCAACAACCCCCATCACCCTAAGAGTATTAATTACACTATACATTTCTCTCACCTTTAACGATTTTCAATTTTCAACTTTTAACTTTTAAATTTGACTATTTTCATTTTATATGTAGTATAGATAAAACATTTTATGAAATTATAAAGATTTATACTATAATAAATATAGGTTTATAATATCAAAAGATTTAAAAATTATTGATTTGTCATTATATAAACTTTTGTAAAGGTTTAACATAACGGTTATTCTTATGAAGGTTTTTGTAATTAAAGAATTAGAATAATTGATATAAATATAGGAGATCTATATCTAATTTATTTTTATATGATCGCTAATAGCATTCATTATGATATTATAAATCTACATTAGTATTAGTATAAGAGGTAGGATTAAATGAGAAATATAATTAAGATGTGAAGAATGATAAGAAAGCACAACCATAAATATTATATGTATATATAAAAATTGATACATCTCCTTATTATCTTTTTTTTTTTGAAATATATGTCAATAATTTTTTCTCACTCTTCTCATTTAAATAATTCTTCTCACTAGATTCATACTCATTAGTATAAACCTTCATAACTTAATAAAGTGTCTTATATAACACATGCATTTTTTTTGTATTAAAATTATAAAGAGGTTTAAGAATCATGACTTTACTTATAAACATGAAATGAATGTGTATCGCGGTTGAAATGAAATGCGCCGCATAAACACTTTCAATCATTTAAAACTTTCTCATAATTTCACCATAATATATGTCCTAAGAACAAAAACGAGGTGAGACATCACGTCGTGTAAGAAGTGGGAATGGTTAGTTATTGACCGTTATCAGGTCTGTTTCCCGCTTTGAGAAGTAAGCATGTTTTAAGAAACCCTTTACACATACAAGCAAATTGCATATCTGCTCTAATACATATAGTTTTGTAATCAGTTGATGCTTTACAGATATTTTACTAAATGACAAGCGTGTTGCTATCATCAACTATGTGATCGACAGCTTTGACAAATGATGTCTTGCTCCTCTAAAATTTGAAGAGTATAAGGCTTAGCTACCACACTGGCTCTTGATTTTATGTTTTTTGTGGCCGAATTTATTTTAGGATGACCGAATCCGAGATTTGTTTGTAACCTCAACTAAATTACCGTTAAAATCTATAATATTTACATTAGTTGCAAAAATTTTTTTTGGGGGGGGGAGGGGTCCGTGCCCTACATAGTTCCGTTAATGCATCGCTGCAGTGGGTCGGTCGACGTCGTCGTTCGATCGTCGTCATTTGTGGGATGTGGTCATCGGTCGTCGATAAAAAAATTTAGGAACTAGTTTGTTGTAGCGACCGACTTTAATACACACAAACTTCCTAAATATTGTTACCGTCTGCGAGAAAAAAAAACACTTTTTAAAATTTTTTTTTACCACTTTTACAATCTTATGAATACCCCATTTATTTCCTAATTTCATTAACAAATTCAAACAACAATTCTCTCAACACAATGCAAACAACAATTCTCGCAACTATTCTCTCAATTATTAATCATTATAACACAAAATTATTGTTTGTCGTTTCCCACATTTCGTCTAAGAAATGCAAGTGTATATTAAAAAAACAATGCAATAAAGACGATGCGGCTCGAGAAAAGGCTATTGTCGACGTTATCAAGCAGTTTGAGCTCGCAAAAGCAAAGAAAGAACGTTTGAAACAACGATACGTGAAATGCAAAGACATTTCTCTGGAAAGACAAGCTGTGATTGACCAATTTTTTAGCGATGAAGCCAAGAAAGACGACGCCGTTAGTGACATGTTGGGGGGGGGGGTGTTTCACAGATAAAGCCAACATCAGCAACAAAATCTGTTGGAGCTATGAGGAAAACAAAATTGTTGGTTTTGTATCACAATAATTGACTCAACTTGGGCTAGGTGCATCAACTTCAACTGATGCACTAGGATTTATTGAGCAACAACATTATCAACCTCCACTGACTCAAATTGGGCTAGGTTATGCAGACGAGGCAGTTAATGAGCATGGCTTAATTGCAAGCAATCATTATGATATTATGTGTGGCGAAGAGGCTTTAAGAGAATTTGAAGCAGAACAAGCAAGGATTCAACAAGAGTGGGATGAGAAACTCAGGAAAGAAGCAGAACAAGGGGCGTTCATAGAGGAATTTTCTGGGTATAAGTCTCCTTCGTATAATTCTTTATGCGGGGATTACTCATATTAAGACATGTTTATGTATTTCGTATGTTTTTTTTCCGTATCGTATTTCGTATCGTAGTATATAATTTATGTAATATTTTTATTATTAATGAAGTTTAAATTTTTTGTTTAAAAAAAATTGAATTTAAAAAAATAAGAAATATATAACTTGGTCGCCACTATGACAATCGTCGTTAGATTGTTGGAGAAAGAAAGTTGACGTGGCATGATCGTCCATAGTCACCACTGTGGCTAGCCTAAGAATGTATAGCATAATCTTTGCAAAAATGATATGATTATTCCTTTATCTCTTTTATCTGGATTATAGCTTTCTAGATGAGTGTGAGTAAAGAGATGATTGTGGCATTGTAGGGAGGGGCATATTCTCCTAGTACTACTTGTATGTAGTTGTACTTTGGGACCTCAAAACGCCTAGTTTATTTATGATCGAAAACCTTTTGGTTTTATAAACCATAAGGGACAAGTTATCCACACCTTTTCATAGAAAAGGTATCTAATGATTGGGTGCATCGCGGGCTTGTACAGTGTGCATCGCGGGTTATATGATTTGACCAAAACCCTATGATATGACAATATAAGTAGAGTGATCTATATCACATCCCAAACCATAATTCACAAGTCTTTTTAATATCCAAAATGTACTATGAAATGACAACCAATAAGTTCAACTTAGTGACATGTGCATCAATGTAATAAATTCTTGCAACATGCCTTAGATCACACGGTACCATGGTTCAAACTTACACCAAATCCGACGTGGCATTTGTTTTAGCGCCACCATCTTCACGCCACGATACGCCCCTCTCTTGCGCCATTTGTTGAGCCTGTTAACTGGCGTGTATGAAACTGGGAAGAAGGCAAAAAAAATGTCGTTAGTTTTTCAAAAAAAAATTAATTCCGAATTAATCTTTTTAAACACTATATATATTACCCTACTTTAGCAAATTTTCACACAACGTTTTCTACAAAAAACATATACTCTATGACAAAATGTATAGCGATGATTCTTTTTTTATGCATCTGATGCCGATGATTTGAGTGACATTTTTCTGATTACGCAAGCTATTCAGTATCAACAATCGTTGCAACAAGAAGTTGTACTCGTAATCCGATACACCGTGAACGTGATACTGCTGAAGCATGCTTGTTAGACGGCTATTTTGTGATGATCCAAAATATCCGGAGTACTATTTTAGACGACGATTTCGTATAAGCCGTAAACTATTTTTAGAAATAGTAAAAGGTATTGAAACTTATGTTGGATTATGAACAAGTTTCGTAAATGTATGTCCGAGACGTGCTCGAGCCTATGGGATTGCACACGTTACGTTTGAGATTCAATTTATATAATTAATATTATGTATTATATTAATTATTAATTCACGAAAACCACTTAACGATAGTTAAACTATTAACTAACGGTCGTTAGATGAAAAGTGAGAGGACCCGAATATAAAATAGGGAAAGAAGGTTCTAGAATCCCCATGGATCGGCCGAACACCCTCATTGGAGGAGGGGTTGGCTTTGCTTGCACTCCAAGTAATTAGAATACTATATGATGAAGCCTTAGTCTTCATTATTTTTCTAATCTTGTGAAACCTAGCAAACCAATTTTCTCTTTCCCTCTCTCCTTCTTGACCGATCGAACACTATCCCTTTGTAGGCTAGGGTTTTGATTTTGGTACTAGAACACAAGTGATTGGTTTGTTTCGTGATCAAGAACTAGCATTCTAATTGAATCGCTAATAAAACGTGTGTGTGAGAACATAGAGGAATTGTTAGGATTTGGAAAATCCTGTAGTTAAAGTGTCGGTCACCTCAAGTATATGTAATCGTTAGAAAGCTCGTAGTCGTAGTTATTTAATGTTTAGTAGTATTTAGTTTAGTAACACCGTGGAGGACGGACGGGTCTTTACCCACTGTATGCCTGATCCACAGCCTGTTGTGTGGCGTTATATTGTAGTACTATAAATACTCTCTACCTCCCAAGGTAGAGAGTTGGAGCTCATAATAAGATTTTTCTTTCTCTCACTAAAGTTCCCTAAACCTCTAACTTTCTCTCTCTAGAACTCATAATACGTCTATTTGATCTTATGGTTTAGTGTGTTTGTGAAATCCAATATGTTACAATTGGTATCAAGAGCCATGGTTTGATCACTCATCTTTCATGCTCTTTGTTTTGGTGGATTTCGTAAGGTTTTTGGGGTATTAAGGGTTTAGGAGAGTTTGATTCATTTGGACAAATTCTAGTGTTAAAGTTTGAATTTTGCTTTTGCTTTTACTTTTGTGTTTAGGATCATCATATGTGATTATGTTTTGAATTGGAAGGCTTAAATCATTGTGGTTTGGTTGTTTTTCATTGATAAAGTGGTTATTTGTGAACATAGGACGAAGCGAGTTGAGTCTCGGACTTGTTTTCTTCAAGCGAGTTCTTTGTGTTCTGCATGCGAGTTAGTATATGCGACTTGGCTATTTAGCGAGTTGATTTTCATGCGACTTGGGTTCTAAGCGAGTTGTTTCATTAAGCGAGTTGTGTGTCTTGCGAGTTGATACTAAAGCGAGTTGGCTATTTAGCGACTTGTT
Organism: Chrysanthemum makinoi; assembly: GCA_910596185.1. Taxonomy (NCBI): domain Eukaryota; kingdom Viridiplantae; phylum Streptophyta; class Magnoliopsida; order Asterales; family Asteraceae; genus Chrysanthemum; species Chrysanthemum makinoi. The sequence goes on along the minus strand of OU343219.1, from coordinate 96,729,582 downwards.
CCATTAAGCGTGTTGACAGTGTTGCGAGTTGATGCTAATGCGACTTAGCTATTTAGCGAGTTGATTCCTTAAGCGAGTTGTCTCCTTGAGCGAGTTGGTTGTTTAGCGAGTTGATAACTAAGCGAGTTGTCTGTTTTGCTACTTGTCTAATTTAGACTTGTCACTTCTTCGTGATACATTCTTACGGTTGTTCTTTTGGTTTAGTAAAATCCCGTGAAAGAATCAATTTTTCCGGTTTAATCAAAGAATTGTAAAATCCCGTAGAACTTGTAATCATGGCAAACATCGTTCCTACTATTGTTTCTTCCGTAGCTGAGGGCGTTCAAGTAGCAGGGTCGATACTCGTCTACCTATGCTTGACGAGTGATTATGATTCATGGGCACAACGAATCCGATTTATGCTTGTTGGGAAAGGAAACGAGTCAACATTCTCAAGTCAATCGATGAAGGACCTTATCTAGTTGAGACTACTAGAGACATAATTGATACAGGTGAAGATGGAACAATGATCTATGGAATAGACAGACCAAAGACGTATGATGAGCTCAATGATTAGGAGAAGAAGAGATTTGTTAGGATTCAGAAAATCCATAGTGAAGAGTCGGTCACCCCAACTATTATCTAGCATAAGTTAGCTCGTAGACATATCGTTATTTACGTGTTTATTAGTGTAGTTTAGTTTAGAGTGACACCGTGGAGGAAGGACGGGTCTTTACCCACTGTATGCACAGTCCGACAGGAGGACGTTTGTTCTGGACTATAAATACCCTTCCATCCTTGGAAGGGTGGCACTCAATCTAACCTTTCTTTTTGTTGAACTTTCTCTCTCTAGTTTCATCCTCTCTCTCTTCATCTCTAAAACCATGGCATACTTGTATCATCACCATCCAAGACCACCCGAATCATCATAACACAATATATGTAAGATCCTACAAATGGTACCAGAGCCAAGGTTATTGTGTTGTGTTGATTTGTGTGGTTTTTCGTGTTATGTTTTGAAGCTGTTTTTTACCCATGTTTTTCGAATCTGAAAATTTTTGTGTTTTTGATACTTGTTTTAAACTGGTTTTTGTATTTTATGTGGTCGGAATATCTTTTATTGGCCGAAATATTTGTTTTTCTGATTACTTTGGGCAAACAGTTTTTTACATGTTTTTGTATCCTTTTTTCTTTTGTCAAAATATGTCTTGGTCCCTTCAAAGTTTAAAGTTTATATCTGTTTTGTGTATATTTTGGTCCAAACAGCATATATCATCCTTTTTAGACATCTTTTGGTTACCAATAATATATGTGAAAACAAGTGGTCTTATGCTCAGTTTCTATGGTCAAAATGGGTCTAAAAGGAGGTTTCTTTATGGTATTTTTCTGGGTTTGTATGAAGATGAACGGAAAAAGTGGTCGGAAAACTCATCGGAAAAAGTCAACGAGGGTCAAAACCTAATCTTACCTAAGGAGCATCTTCAGTGATATATCGCATAGCTGTGAAGTTATGCGTAAGAAATGGTTATCGCGTAAAGTCAATGGGTCAAAACCCTATTCTTACGCATAAGGAGCATCTACAGAGTTATTTACGTATAGCTGTGAAGTTATGCGTAAGGAAAAGCTTCTGAGTAAAGCGGCTTTACGCCTAAGCAAGGTTACGTAAAATCTTACGCATATGCCTTGACTTACACATAACTCCAGGTTACGCATAAGAAATGAGTGTTACGCGTAGTTTTACGCATAAGGGTGATAAAAGAGTTACGCGTAAAAAATGACCATTGACCACGAGAGCTTAGACCACGAATACCAAATACCATTTACAACACAACCTCAGGTTACATATCCATCATCAGTCCGAAACTACCACAACTAACTTAACCTAATCTAGACTCAACCCATACCCTCACAACACTCCATCAACTCTCAACAATCTACCAAGACTCAAAACAAAACTACTAATTGATCTCAGTTTAGCTTTTTCGTGATTCTCAATAATAAGTCAGGACTCAAAGGTCCATAAACACGAAAAATAAATCTTCATCGATCTACTTTTGAAGCTTCCCTTCATTAATTATCCGAAACATAAGGAAAGAATCATAACTATTAAGTTAGATTCTTATCCTTGGTTCGTTTAAGACGAGAAAACACATGCAATTAAACCTACCGAGACCATATCCTAATGATCTTGAAGCCTTTAACATGACCTCTCGATTTGTCTTGATCATTATTTGGGTGAAACAATATCGTTATAGGATGGGTAGTAATTAGGTTTGTGAGTTTAATATTACAAGGGATGATGTGAATTGAGATGAGATTGATCTGAGATGTGAATTGTCTGCTGAGAGATGTGAAAATGGGGCTGCAGGTTTTGAGAAGTGTTTTAGGGTTTGGCTAAGATAACAAATGAGTTTAGGGTTAAATGGTGCATTTTTTATATCCGGTTATGCAATGAGGATTGGATCGGGCCACCAGCTTCTTTTGAGTTTCGGCTTTTAGAATTATACGTGGGCTTTGAGTTTAAGGCGTGCATGTGGTGGTGGTAAATATATTTCGTTGAGCTGATGGTCTCAAACGCATGTATAACTTCAAAAATTGTCATCCGAATTTCCTTTGTGTTTACAAAAAATTTGGATACAACTGCTTGTTGATATATTGCCTAAGAGTGGTATTTTGGTATGGTAAATTTTCACGGAAGGATACAAATTCACGGCTTGAGCGAAAAAGTGGAAAATGACTACGGGGTTTGTGTACGGCTTTATTGAAGTGATGTTATCTCCATATGTGGTCATTACTATTAGCCGTTGAACATTTGCATGTTCCCTAAAAGCGAGATATTCACGAAACCAAAGTTGTCTTAACACATTCAAAGCGACATTGTTTACGGTTTTGTCTTGATTTTGTAAAATCCAGCGAAAGAAATTATTTCTGGTTTAAATCATAGAATTGTAAAATCCCGTAACAATGGAAACATCCTGGTTAAAGTAATGAGCATTTCCGGATCTATCTTGCGGTTTATTCTTTGTTTTGTAAAATCCCGCGAAAGAAACTATTTCTCGGTTTAAACCATAAAACTGTAAAATCCGTATTGATGGACCATCACGGAGAAAGGAAGGTGTATTTACGGATCTTATCGATCGATGTTGGTGCTACGGTTTCTACTTCGAAGAAAGGATAAAAGGGTATACTTCATGAATTGGATGTGTGTTTGGATATTCGTCATGGCAGTTTGGTTACTACATGGTTTTACGGGGTTATGTGCTTTTTAACCATGGTCGGGATGGAAACCATTATCATAGTTCACTTAAAACGTCAAAGGAAGCTAGATTTGAGCGTTTAATCAGAAGATGTGACAACGGCATTAATTCAGTATTATTTATTTGAGGTTGAAGTGAAATATCGCGGCGAGTGTACTTAGTATCGAAGGTATCGGGATGGTTGGATGAAGATTCTTGAGATCCTTGTTAGAGCTTAATAAAAAGCGAAGACTTGGAATTCTAGTTATTTTTGGGTGACTTTTTCCTTTTCTTTTACCACTTGGGAGAATTGGGCTCACAACACCACAAAATAACTATCACTTTAAGGAGTTACGTTGTAGTGCTCAGTGTCACATTCAATTGTGGATTTTCAAGAGGTAATGTACGTCTTATACTTGATGGTTGGTTGGTTGAAGAGTATAGAGTACATAGAGAGTACTTAGAGATGCTAATGGAAATGGCACGCTCTTTTGTTACATATGTGCAAGTTTAAGTCACAAGTTCGGGGTAGTTTACTTCAAGGTCAAATTCATCATATTGGGTTTTCTCCATCAATCGCGACAAAGAGCCTCTTGAATGATAATGGGGTTGATTACAAGTTTTGCCAAGAGAGCTGAAAAGAGAGAGATTAATGACGTTTGAACACAACAGTTCAGGCCTCGTTCTCAAAAAAAAAGAAAAGTGTACGTGTCATGATGAGTGTGTAAATACTCATCATTTTTGGTCAAATCTGAACTGCAAAACATTTAAAAACACTCAGAAATGCATCAAAATACTGAAAATATCTCAAAATTGCATTTTATATGTTTCAGATGCAAAAGGTTTAAAATCAGATGAAAAACGAGCTAAGTTTGCATAATTGGCAGCTTTCAGTCCCGACTTTCAAATCTTGTCAAAAATAGTCCCTCGAGCACTTATTTTAAAAGAAAAAGTCACCAAAGGTCCTTTTGAAATCATAAGTTGTCATAATTAGTCCTTTGGTGAAAAAATTCAAAAGTTTGAGAATTTAAGTTTGGTCCTTCAAGTTTCAAAATTGGCAAAAATAGTCCTTGGAAGTTTGAAAATGTCTTTTATGGTCCTTGTACTATTGAAACTTGTCATAATTGGTCCCTTGGCATAACTTTGCAAAAATGGCAGATTTGGTCCTTGGTTTTGTGGAATTGCAAAATGGTCCTTGTTTATTTATAACCAAACCTTGGCCCCTGTCAAAACACCCTTGGCCCCTGCCATGACTTGTGACCCCCCTGTTTTGACCCCCTGTCCAATATAAACACCCAAGTCAAACCAGGTTAACCCTCACACCTTTTTCCTCTTTTTTCCCCCTTCTTCAACACACTGCTGCCAAACTCGGACCTCAACCTCACCTCCAGCTCACAAACTCCTCTCCATGTCCCCTCCACCTCAACAACATCCAAGAAACAATAAATGTATCCCCTCCTTGCACTCCCCCCCCCTTTCAATATATCTATTTTGGCGTCAAAATCTCATCAATGGCCAATATGAGCTCGGAGTGATCCAATGGTCCGGAGTCTACAAGTGGGGCTTCGAGGAGGACACGTGGGAAGACTTTTGATGTATACATAGAAGAGGAGAAGGCAGAGAAGGGAGTTAGTTAATTTTTAGAGTTTCTTGTAAAATCATTTTTAGTATCAATGTTTTAGTTTAAGTTTAAAGTTGCAATCTCCTGTTTCTAAGTACTAAACTTAAGTTATTTTATCATTGTAATCTACTTTCAAGTATCAATTCAAAGTTTTATTATAGTTTCAAGTTTTTATGTTCACTGTTATAAAATTAGTTTTCTTGCTCTTATACTCAATGCTCCAAGTAGCTTATTTTTAACTCAAATAAGCTTATTTAAGCTATTGATAGCTTTTGGTAAGCTTATAAACCAGTGCCAAGCAAATTTGTCACTTGGTCAACAAAAGTCAAACTGAAGCTCATTTGGACTTGGTTATGGAATTGGGTTGATGCAGAACTTGGATTGGGTTGGAATAGCTTAAGTTAGTATAGTTATGGTTCTGGTATAAGCTGCTAATAAGCTGGACAACTTGTGAGTACTTATTCTATTTCAATATCTAGTATAGTTTACAAAATCTGTTGTGTTTGAATCTGTGGTCATTAATAGCTTAAACCTGTTTATTTAGTTGTCATTAGGATAACTAGATTCAGTTTAAGTGTTAGCATAAGCTAGCTCAGTAGTTAGCTTAGTTTAATTGCAAAACAGTTAGTTTAAGCGGTGTTTGGATTTTATATGGCAGGAGATTAAGGCTAGTTCAGTGGCTAACACTAGTGGCTTTAGTCTTACTTAGGTGTAATAGAGTTACTTTAGTCACTTGATTGTACCTAGGATTAGTAAAAGTCAAAACTGCATCAAATCCACTCTAATTCTCAAATCAGTTAGTGTAGCTTGTCCATATCTTGCAAAGAGGATTAAAAGTTAGTAAGTTAGCTTGCATCAGGTCCATTTTACCATAAAACATCACATTCAGTTCATAAATTGAAATCAAATCTCAGTTTAGTCAACTTTTCAATTCATTGTCAAAAGTAAAAGTCAAAACTCAGTTTCACCCAACTTGGTTGATTTTTCATTGATTCATTATTGGATCAATTCAAGTGAAACTTTGGGCTTAACAACTTCAATTGGTCAAGAGTTGAAATATGATTTTTGTAGATTTTTAGTAATTTTGTAAAAGCTCTAAATCAGCTTGTCAATTAGGTTCTAAAAGTGCTGTGCACTTGACTCAGAGTGTATCTGAGTGTGCAAAGGTTTTGTCAGAGTTCTCCACAAGCTCATTAGAGCTTGTCCTGGGCCCACATTTGGTTTACAAGTCCCTTGCCAGGTCTAGTTTAGGATCCCACATCTGGTTTGAGTTTCAGCTTATTTGAGTGGCTTGTTTTCAAGCTACAAAGTAGTAACTAAAACCTGTTTTGGCTTTTAAGTGCAATTCACACTAGATTCTTGCATCCTGCTTTCCAGAGGTTTAGAATAGTTAATTTAGGTTGTTTTCAGGTAATTATAGCATAATCTAGCTTCTGGGTTCATTTAGTGTCCATTGGTGGTCTTTGGCTTATTATTAAGTGCTTATTCATAAGCAGTTTGCACTACAGCTTCCATATCTTGCACACTAGTATATGTTTTTATATTTTTCTTAGACTTAGAATATAATTTTAGACTTTTCCTGAATTTTTCATAATTTTTCATCACTGTTTGCTATTTTTCCCTATTTAAATCAGTTTTTAAGATTTTTTAAATAGCTTTTAATACAATTAAATCAGAAAAAGTTCAAAAAAATAATTTCTCATTTTTCCTAGATTAAGAAAAATATAAAAAGCCAAAAAAATATTTTTCCATAATTTTCCTAGTTTAATTTGTAATTTTTAGCCATTTAATTAGTTTTAAATAGTTTTTAAATCATAGAAATTAGAATATAAATCAGAAAAATACAAAAATAGTTTTGAAAATTTTCTTTAGTTTTTTTAGATTTTTGAAAAATATTTTTATAATTTTCCTCTTTATTTTCATAATTTTTAGTATTTTAATTTAGTTTTAAAGTTTAAAATTAGTTTTTAATTCAAATTTATAAAAGAAAAATCAGGAAAATCAAAATTTAAAAATAGTGATAGCGTTTATTTAATATAATTTATCTTTTTCATTTTCTTTCATTTTTTCCTTTGTTATCTAGTATCAATCATAACCTCTTTCTGTTAATATCACCGATCACTTACCGTTTGGTTATTCAATCGCACAGCTCATTGGGACTTAACGACCTGGGGAAACACTAAACTCTCCTGGACTTAATTGCTTTGGTTCTAGACTGTCTGACTTTTATTACGGTTAACCATTCACAAGTGGTTGACTTGTGTGATAAACGGCCGGTTGGACTCAATCAAATTTTGGCGCGCATTGCCGGGAGTGCGCTAATAATCTTATGCGTTTAGCGATTAGTGATTTGAATATTCACTCCTTGTTCATACCACCTATATATGTTTATATTTTCTTATAAAAATCCAAAAATCCAAAAACATATTAAGAACCATAAAACCCAAAAAGATTCTTGTTTCCCCATTTTCATAATTCTCTTGTTTCCTCGAGTTACGTCTAGTGCATGCACTTTTCGTTCTTCTAGATCATTGAGCCCTTTTCGTGATCTAGCAGAAATTCCTAGAAATCGTTCTCATAGACGTCTTTTGCCCAAATAGTCGAACCCGAGATTCGTACTATTCCAAACAACAATATGGCAGACGAGCGAACTATGGCGGAAATGCTCCAGGCACCCACCGAGGGTTATGGATATGCCATCGTTTTACGTAATCAATTACGATCACTTTGAATTAAAGACACATTTGATCCAACTTGTGTCTACAAATCAATTCCACGGGTTTGATCGAGAAGACCCGTATGCACACATCCGTTGGTTTAACAAGTTGACATCAACGATCAATTTCAAAGATGTACCACAAAAAGTGATCAAGTTGATGCTATTTCCATTCTAACTTGAGGGGGCAGCCGAATTTGTGGAAAAAGAACCCCTCGATCCATCGAAACTTGGGAGGATCTTGTTCAAAAGTTTGTCAATTATTTCTTTCCTCCATCAAAGACGACTAATCTTAAAAATGAAATTTCCGGATTTCGTCAAAATTTCGATGAAAACTTTGGAGAGGCATGGGAGAGATTCAAAGATATCCTCGTGAAATGCCCCATCATGAATTCGGAGCTTCAACAAGTTAATATCTTTTATAATGGGTTGAACGGTAACGATCAAGATTCTTTGAGCACGGCCGCCCGGTGGCAATATCTTGAATCGTAAGCCTAAAGATGTGATTGAGATTTGCGAGATAAAATCAAAAGTTCCTATTTCTCGCAACAAATTCAATATTCGAACACTCCTCGCTTCTTCATCCGTAACTCTTCCGAGTTAGCGGCTCACTAGCTCTAACGGACGTCATCCGTTGTATGATGAAAGAGGAAAAGGAAATCAAAAGCGAAATTCATAAGCCGGAACCAATCAAAGCCGTGAACAAAGTGTGTGAAACTTGTAGTGGTCCACACGCGTATTATGATTGTCAAGCAACCGATGCTGCTCTTTACCAAGCTCCGTAGCCGGTAAACCACAATCAATACCGACCACAAGTGATCCTCACTCACCGTGCACCTAGCGGTGACACCACTGGTTTTCCTCCTGTGCAAAACCATGGCAATCAAAATCGCTTTGTTCCTAATCAAGGACAAAACTTCAATAACTCTCAAAATTTCAATCCGAACCGGAACAATTTCAACCAACCATATCAAGCTCCAAATCAGCAAAGTTATCAACAACCTTCTCAAGCTCCCTACCAAATGACTTCATGAAAATGACCGAGTCAAAGCATCACGACAATGCAAACTCGGATCAATAACATGAGAGTTGAGCTAAAAAAGGAAATTGATACCACATTGTCTCGGCAGACAAATGAGTTGAAGAATATGATGAGTAGTTTCATGAACATGAATATGAACAAAGCTTCGTCATCTTCTGGAGGACTCCCAAGCAATACAGGTCCAAATCCAAATGCGAGTTGAAAGTCACCACTCGTAGTGGTAAGACGCACAATGGACCTTCGACTCCAATACCTCCTCCACCAGGAGCAATGAGTCAAGTTACCAAGGATACAACGGACAAGGTGCATTTCTCAAGCCCACGAAGTACTGCACACGTCCCACCTTCGGTAGTCCAAGCTTTAAGTCCGAACACGAAGTTCAGAAGACAAATTTCGAGCCGAAATGACTTCCGTCCCGGCTCAAAAGTCTAGTCAACTTCCTTACCCATCAAGATTGCATGATGAGAAGCTCAAAGACAAAACCAAAGAGCAAATGGAAAAATTTTCCAAATTTTCAATGAACTACACTTTGATATAAGCTTCGTTGATGCTCTCGTTCTAATGCCCAAATTTGCATCCACGCTTAAAGGCTTATTGAGCAACAAAGATAAGTTATCCGAGATGGCTAAAACCCTCTCAATGAGCAATGCTGGTCAGCGGTTCTTCTCCAGAAGCTTCCCAAAAGCTTGAAGACCCCGCAGGTTTTAATCCCGTGTGATTTCTTGGGGATGGTTCAATGCTCCGCCTTGGCGATCTTGGCGCAAGCATTAACCTCATGCCACTCTCGTATGGAAGAAACGTCTCTTCCTAAACTTCACATCCACTTGTATGACACTCGAGCTAGCGGACCGTACCATAACTCGTCCACTTGGGATAGCCGAGGATGTCGTGAGGAAAGTAGGAAAGTTTCACTTTCCTACTGACTTTGTTGTAGTAGACTTTGATGCAGATCCTAGAGTTCCCTCATCTTAGGGAGAGCTTTCTTGAGAACGAGCCATGCTTTAATTGATGTATTTCTTGTGAAGAGTTGACCATATGGGTTGACAACGAAGAACTCACGTTTAATATCAACCAGAACTCTAAACCTCTATCCAAACATAGTGTTGCCACAATTGATCAAAATCGAAAGAATCAATGCAACACTCTCAAATTTCACGGTTAAGAGGAGTCACCAAAAGCGTCTGAGCTAAAAGCTTTGAAAATCAACCCTGGTTCAAACAAATGGTTTGAAAGTTGTACCAAGGAAGTCAAGAGTGTTCTTGATGATGATGATCTAGAATCGGAGACTTTATCGGAAGTGGTGGAAATTGCTAGCTCTAAGAGCACACCACTTGTCCCACCTCCGGAATCATTTTATCGTATCGAGTTTGTTAACTCTGTGGATGAAACCAAACTCTCTTCAGTTTCATCTGGATTGGATGATGATGTTGGTGATCCAATGGGAGACATTCTTCCCATTGAAGAATTGCTCAAAAATGATCCATCATCTCCTAGTCTTATTATTTTCGACTCTTCCATCCCTTCTCTCACTCCGGATGAGGAAGATGACAACTTTTGGAATGAAGTCGATGCCTTTCTTAGTGATGAGTCGATTCCAACAGGAATTGATAATACTTACTTTGATTCAGAGGGGGACATCCTTTTTATGGAAAATCTGTTGATTGAAGAACCGTCTCAACCCTCCCTACCGAAATTTTGTTGACAATCACCATACAAACTTCAAGACTAAGCTTAAAAATGTCAAAATTGGTGATGTTGCTTTTTACGATGAAGAATGGACTTGCATTCTCATGCATCTTTATCCCATTCTTCACGATGGTGTGGTTGCTCTTTCCTTTTCTCTTTGGGAATGAGGACACCATCTTGACCCGATATCATCCTTTATAGTTTCTACTATTAACAATACCGCGGTTGTATCTCATCGGTGTGGAACTTTCTGATGTTCATATGTTTATTAACACTGTGAACGAAAGCCCGATCGAGATTGGTTTTCCACGTTGCTTCCCCAAGAACAAATGAATACGGGGTCGAGTCAAGCTAGCGATTCGGGAATCAAAAACAGTAGCACACTATATGGGTTTTCACCCGTATTTATGACTTCTTTCTATTTTCTACCACCCTAGTGTGGGGGAGTTGCCCCCCGCTGTTTTAAAAAAAAATAAAAAATAAAATAATAATTTCTCAAATAATGGCCGTAGTATTTCCCTTTTACGTTCTAAGTTTCGGCATAACAGCCGGTACTTTGAATATTGAGGGCAATATTCATTTCTAGTGTGGGGGGGAATTCTCACGAATTTTATCGAATTTTATCATGTAATTATACCACCCAATTCCCCCATTTTTGGCCAATTTTTTTTTTTGGAGTAAGTGTTTTGCACTTACTCAGACTACTGATTATCAGTCCGCCATGTCTAATAAACAAAAGGATTGGCTAATCGAGGAGCAAACGGCTCTTGGTAAAGATATCTCAAATCCGTTGACGGCTTGCAATTTGCCCAAAATTGTATGGTGTTCAGCTCACCATATCTTTAATTAGTGAAGAGTTGGCTAGCCCGCAAGTTTATGGCTTGTGGTAAAGGTAGTTGGAAAACCATAATTGGTAATCAGCTCACCAAAGATATTTTATCTAAGAGTTGGCTAGTCCAGAGCAAACGGCTTCTGGTAAAGACAAATCAAATCCGTTGGAAGTTGGTGATTTGCTCAAAATCATTTGGTTATCAGTGTACCAAGGTTCTTACTTGAACTGAAACAATTGGCTACTCCAGAAGTAATGGCTTTTGGTAAAGAGATTGAAATCCATTAAGTTTTCTCAAAAGATTGCTAGGGACTAGCAATAGTTTAGTGTGGGGATTGATGAGTGTGTAAATACTCATCATTTTTTGGTCAAATCTGAACTGCAAAACATTTAAAAAAACACTGAAATGCATCAAAATCACGAAAATATCTCAAAATTGCATTTTATATGTTTCAGATGCAAAATGTTTAAAATCAGATGAAAAGCGAGCTAAGTTTGCATAATTGGCAGTTTCAGTCCCCCAACCTTCAAATCTTGTCAAAAATAGTCCCTGAGCACTTATTTTAAAAGAAAAGTCACCAAAGGTCCTTTTGAAATCATAAGTTGTCATAATTAGTCCTTTGGTGAAAAACTTCAAAAGTTTTGAGAATTTACAAGTTTGGTCCTTCAAGTTTCAAAATTGGCAAAAATAGTCCTTGGAAGTTTGAAAATGTCTTTTATGGTCCTTGTACTATTGAAACTTGTCATAATTGGTCCCTTGGCATAACTTTGCAAAAATGGCAGATTTGGTCCTTGGTTTTTGTGGAATTGCAAAAATGGTCCTTGTTTATTTATAACAAACCTTGGCCCTGTCCAAAACACCCTTGGCCCTGCCATGACTTGTGACCTGTTTGACCCCTGTCCAATATAACCACCCAAGTCAAACCCCAGTTAACCCTCCACACCTTTTTCCCTCCTTTTTCCCCCCTTCTTCAACCACTGCACCGCGAAACTCGGACCTCAACCTCACCTCCAGCTCACAAACTCCTCTCCATGTCCCTCCACCTCAACAACATCAAGAAACAATAAATGTATCCCTCGCACTCAAACCCCCAGGTTGCAATATATCTATTTTGGCGTCAAAATCTCATCAATGGCCAATATGAGCTCCAGTGATCCAATGGTCCAGGATACAAGTGGGAAAAGCTCAGAGGACACGTGGGAAGACTTTTGATGTATACATAGAAGAGGAGAAGGCAGAGAAGGGAGTTAGTTAATTTTTAGAGTTTCTTGTAAAATCATTTTTAGTATCAATGTTTTAGTTTAAGTTTAAAGTTGCAATCTCCTGTTTCTAAGTACTAAACTTAAGTTATTTTATCATTGTAATCTACTTTCAAGTATCAATTCAAAGTTTTATTATAGTTTCAAGTTTTTATGTTCAATATTATAAAATCAGTTTTCTTGCTCTTATACTCAATGCTTCAAGTAGCTTATTTTTAACTCAAATAAGCTTATTTAAGCTATTGATAGCTTTTGGTAAGCTTATAAACCAGTGCCAAGCAAATTTGTCACTTGGTCAACAAAAGTCAAACTGAAGCTCATTTGGACTTGGTTATGGAATTGGGTTGATGCAGAACTTGGATTGGGTTGGAATAGCTTAAGTTAGTATAGTTATGGTTCTGGTATAAGCTGCTAATAAGCTGGACAACTTGTGAGTACTTATTCTATTTTAATATCTAGTATAGTTTACAAAATCTGTTGTGTTTGAATCATGGTCATTAATAGCTTAAAACTGTTTATTTAGTTGTCATTAGGATAACTAGATTCAGTTTAAGTGTTAGCATAAGCTAGCTCAGTAGTTAGCTTAGTTTAATTGCAAAACAGTTAGTTTAAGTGGTGTTTGGATTTTATAGCAAAACTGAGATTAAGGCTAGTTCAGTGGCTAACACTAGTGGCTTTAGTCTTACTTAGGTGTAATAGAGTTACTTTAGTCACTTGATTGTACCTAGGATTAGTAAAAGTCAAAACTGCATCAAATCCACTCTAATTCTCAAATCAGTTAGTGTAGCTTGTCCATATCTTGCAAAGAGGATTAAAAGTTAGTAAGTTAGCTTGCATCAGTTCCATTTTACCATAAAACATCACATTCAGTTCATAAATTGAAATCAAATCTCAGTTTAGTCAACTTTTCAATTCGTGTCAAAGTCAAAAAGTGCAAAACTCAGTTTTCTCCCAACTTGGTTGATTTTTCATTGATTCATTATTGGATCAATTCAAGTGAAACTTTGGGCTTAACAACTTCAATTGGTCAAGAGTTGAAATATGATTTTTGTAGATTTTTAGTAATTTTGTAAAAGCTCTAAATCAGCTTATCAATTAGGTCTAAAGTGCCGTGCTGTTACTCGACTCGGTGTATCGAGTGTGCACAGGTTTTGTCAGAGAGTTCTCCACAAGCTCATTAGAGCTTGTCTGGGCCCATTTGGTTTACAAGTCCCTTGCCAGGTCTAGTTTAGGATCCCACATCTGGTTTGAGTTTCAGCTTATTTGAGTGGCTTGTTTTCAAGCTACAAAGTAGTAACTAAAACCTGTTTTGGCTTTAAGTGCAATTCACACTAGATTCTTGCATCCTGCTTTCCAGAGGTTTAGAATAGTTAATTTAGGTTGTTTTCAGGTAATTAGAGCATAATCTAGCTTACTGGTTCATTTAGTGTCCATTGGTGGTCTTTGGCTTATTATTAAGTGCTTATTCATAATCAGTTTGCACTACAGCTCCCATATCTTGCACACTAGTATATGTTTTTATATTTTTCTTAGACTTAGAATATAATTTTAGACTTTTCCTGAATTTTTCATAATTTTTCATCACTGTTTGCTATTTTTCCCTATTTAAATCAGTTTTTAAGATTTTTTAAATAGCTTTTAATACAATTAAATCAGAAAAAGTTCAAAAAATAATTTCTCATTTTTCCTAGATTAAGAAAAATATAAAAAGCCAAAAACATATTTTTCCATAATTTTCCTAGTTTAATTTGTAATTTTTAGCCATTTAATTAGTTTTAAATAGTTTTTAAATCATAGAAATTAGAATATAAATCAGAAAAATACAAAAATAGTTTTGAAAATTTTCTTTAGTTATTTTAGATTTTTGAAAAATAGTTTTATAATTTTCCTCTTTATTTTCATAATTTTTAGTATTTTAATTTAGTTTTAAAGTTTAAAATTAGTTTTTAATTCAAATTTATAAAAGAAAAATCAGGAAAATCAAAATTTAAAAATAGTGATAGCGTTTATTTAATATAATTTATCTTTTTCATTTTCTTTCATTTTTTCCTTTGTTATCTAGTATCAATCATAACCTCTTTCCTGTTCAATATCACCGATCCTTTACGCGTTTGGTTATTCAATCGCAAGCATTTGGTTGGGACTTAACGACCTGGGAAACACTAAACTCTCTGGACTTAATTGCTTTGGTTCTAGATGCTGACTTTTATTACGGTTAACCATTCACAAGTGGTTGACTTGTGTGATAAACCTGACCGGTTCGGACTCAATCATGTCAGTGCGCTTTATCTTCTGAAGAAGAGAAATCTTCTAATTAATGACCATTCTCTTCAACATGCTTCATGCTTTTTCCATGTGCTTGATCATCAAGTGAACCGGACTCTACGGTTGATTGTTTTCTTATTCCACTTGCTCAACTATAATGACGATGGCGACATCATGTGCTAATTGTGCGGGGGAGAAGTGTGAATAGACTACATTTGTTAAAGATATTCACTTGTTTAATCAAGAATGGCATCCCCGTATGCAATTCTTGAGGGGGAGAAGAAGTATGATAATTATGCATGGTTGATCGATATCTGAGAATATATGGTCATATGGCTCCAAACTCTTCTAAGATCCGTTGGTTGACATCTTCTCACGGACTGATGAGTTTATTGACAAAGTGCTTCCGGTTAATGCTTCACGTGCACATCAACATGATGACTCAGAACAACCTTCGTTCTTGTTTGATGTGATTGTTTGCTTGGTGTTACTATTTTTCGTGTGTTGCTGCGGTGATTCTTTGATTTCCTTGATGAACATCTTTCTATTCTTGTTTGATTGGGAGGGATCTTAATTAAGGGGATTTGCAAGATGTAAGTTAATTGGGATGCTTTTTGGTGATGTTCTCGTGTTTTAATGAGTCGAAGATGTTAACTATCTAATCCCAACCGGACAATCTTGAAGAAGGTCGAGTCTGATGCAATTCTACATTTTCTACATGTTAGAAGACTAAAGCGAGGTTGCATTAACGATCTAAAGACTTCTTCTTAGGCATGTAATCAAATGATTATTGTCGGTTTAGGGGAGCACTAATTGGGGGAGGAAAAGTCAGATTTAATCCCCAATTAGACTTGCTCACATTCACGACAGTTGATTTTCACAGTACATATGAAATAATGATGTTCTTCTCAAATGATTTCTAGTACGGGCTTACAATGAGTTCTTTGATTCTAAGAAAGTATCAAAACCAACAAGGAGGAAGGAGACACATACCTAAACGAGTAAACTTGATGAACTTAATTATTCTAAGTGATTGAAGATATCCCAGGAAGACAAATGTTACTCTGCATGAGAAACTCAAGGTTTGACTCATCGGTAAACTTGATGAACTTAACTTCTAAGTGATTGAAGATATCCGGGAAACAAATGTCATGACCGCAGAGAAACTCGGTGTATCTAGTGGCTTCTAGTGTTCTTATTCAACTACGTGGGGAAGTGATGTAAGAAAGTTTGAAGATAAAGAGGTACACAGAGTGTGATGATTTTGATGTTATCGCAACCATCAGGGGAGAGAGATTGTGTACATTGGGTATGCTCAGTTGTTTCACTTGAGGCTTAATGAGTGATTGAGAGATATAATCACTTATTCAGAGTTGACATCGAGATTGTCATCCGAGAGATAACCGTGATTGACATGCATCTTCAGTGGTATCGGTTATTCTTTCTTTGGGCATTCGGGTACTTGGTTCTTGAGCTTCATACACACTATATCGGGGAGAGAAAGTATTCATCGGGGTTACTCTTTGGCTATCGGACTTAACTGCTTCGATGTTATAAGTTTCTCTGTCTTTACAGTATCATGGGTTCGTGAGCTCTAGTCTAGAGACATTTGCATCAATTCATCTACTTGGAAGTGTCTCTTGACAACTTTTGGTATGGATCGCGGACTTGATTAGTAATAGAAATATGAGAAATTTCAAGATTGGATGATACGTTGTTGTTCTTGTTGATGATATAACCCCGAGCGAAGAATCGGTGATTTTCTTAAAAGGAGCGAGTACGGGTTTATGATAATGGTGTGCTTCTTTGTGCACAGCTAAAGGCTTGAAATAGAGCTTGAATCTGCTCAACATAAGGATTTTCGGTTTTGGGGAAGCTGCCAAAGTCTCACTGAGTGGCTCAATTTCTCTCTTCGATTCAAGAGTCTTGGAAGCTTTGGTGGTGGAAGTTTAAGAATGATGCTATCTTCTAGCAGAACATTCGATATCCTATACTCGGTTTCGTATCATCATCTTCTTTTACTATATCATATTCTATCTTGTATATATTTTTTAAAACAAATACAAAAATATAAAACCAAAAAAAAAAACCCATAAAAAATTAGAAAATTTGAAAAATACCAAAAATATTGTTTTTTCAAAGACATGTCTTACAGTCGATAACATCTACGGTCTTAGAAATGTCATTCAATAATGGCACGGGACCATAGATGAAGTTGGAGCAGGAGGTGTAAATATTCTTTTCCAAACATGTCTCAAAAGAATATGGCTTACGATTCATGGACTATAACCCAGACTTAAAGCTTAAACGTTTGCTATTATTTAGATAGCAACCCGCTCTTCAAGAAAGGAAAGTGTTGCGCTAAACCATTTTTCAAATATTTCGTGCACTTATCCTAAAACAATATGAGGAAAGTATGTGAGAAGAATGCTGTTTCCTACACAAATGTTTTCTTTCTAAAATTCTTCAGAAAAATATTTGTTGTTTTCAAAAAATTGGTGGTAAATGAGTTGCTTGAAATACAATCAGTTTGAGTTTTATAAAATTGAAAACTCAATCAATGACTTGGCGCTTTTAAACTTTTAGAAAATGAGTCATTGATTGAGAGGGAGAATGTTTTCAAATTTATATCATCTATCGGACTTATCTAATTATCCTAATATGCTTAATTATAAATGATGTTAACCTATGTTGAAGGACTAGGTGCCTAGGATATGATTGTTAGGATTAGATGATTAGAGTTTGATGAATACATTATTCCCATACTTTTGATATGATTGATATGTTGATTTTATTAGTTGATTGTTGTTGGGTGATGTCGACCACCATATATCACGTATGTATGTTCACTAGCATATGCAGGATATATGGATATATGAATGTTCGATCCGGATCCCAAAATGAAGATGATTGGATGCGAGAAAGGAAAGGGTAACTATTTCTTGGGTTGACAAATGAAGAAACGGAGCTTAATTGGACTTCCATGGAGAGTTGGCATAAATGCAACGTAAGAGGTCTCACTGCATTAGCAGATGGTTTTTCTCTAAGTGATTGAAGAAGGGCTTAATTTGACCTCGGTTGGCATTCAAAATGCAGCGTAAGAAAATCTCTTTGCATCGGCAGATGGTTTTCTTCAAACCTACAGTAACAACAACGAGAAACTCTCAACCACTAGCGTATCTTTGTGCAGGATACCATTTTTAAACAATTTTGAATAATTTGATTAAATTGTTTTAAAAATGGAAAAATATTGTTTTGAAAATAAATTTGACTAAATTTTGAAAATCACCGGACTTCATTTTATCAAAACCTAAGTCACTCAATTATCGACTTCGGTCATCGATTGAGGGGGGAGTGATTTAAAATATAATATTTTCATACAATTTTCTTCATAAAAGTTCGGTTTGTACGTTAAAATGTGGTGATCTAAAGATTTAATGTTATGTCATGGTATGATTTTCTTTAAAACTCAAAGATCTTTCAAAATAAAATTTTTCTGTTCTTGTTTGATTGTGAAATTGTTTTATTTTACTTAAAGATCTATTAAAACAATCATACTGACACTAACAATCTTTAATGTCTTAAAATGGTCCTTATCTGTCATTTTTCAAAACTAAACGAAGCCACAAGTTCTCCACGTTTTTATAAACCTTATTAAATCACTTGGGATCCAAAATCTCAAAGGTTTTGATATTTTTGATTGGGGGAGAATTTGTGATTTAATAATAAGTTTGATAAAAGGTGATCGTTTGATTCAAATTGCAAGTTCTCTATATGTGCTAAACTCTTTCAAATCTCGAGCACATATTGAGGAACAAATAGTTTTCTCTATGGCAGTGTGAAAGTACTTATAAGAACTCTTTCCTCTATGTGATAAAATGTTTTCAAATATCCTATTTTATATTGAGGAGAATTTACCAAGAAAAATCAAATGGCTTTTCTATGAAAATTGTGATCAAGAATATATTTCAAAGACTCTCTTGTCCTTGAAACAATTTCAAAATCATATGCATATGTTGAGGGGGATTTCTAAAATAAAAAAGATTAAGGTACAAAATGCTTTGATTTCGTATCACCAGTACCTTGATTGATTTTCCAAATGATTTTTCAATTGGTTTCAAGAAGGAAAGAACAATACCAAATGACCGACCAATTTACTTTATGCATGGTGTTATAAGGATGGTTAGGTTAGGTATTACGTTCCCGATCCGCCCGAGCGAAGGCATCTACCCGAGGACAACCTACTAGATAGTGTAGAGTCCTTAGGTATATTGAGAAAAGGAGAAAAGTGAGAAATGGGAAGAGTCTTGGATGAGATTGAGCTAGTCTTGGAATAAACCCAACAAGGTTCTAGTAATGAAGTCTCGGTAAGCCCTGAAGGGGTTGAAGAATGAAAAAGAATTGAATGAGAAAAAGGGTGAAAAAAAAGAAATCCTCAATAATTCAACCTTAGGGTAGAAACAGGGTTCAATACATATGCTCTGGTGGTTACTCGAGGTGAAGACAAGACATCATGGACCCAGTGATGCACCGCACTAAACTTCCCAAGCTACTCAAGTTCCTCTTAAATGGGCTTGTTTCATTCTCACGGGGAATCGACATTATCTATCGACTTTCTCTTAGAGATGGTTAATATTGAAGAAGGAGACCCTCTACCTAGTCTCCGACATAGGAACCAAATGTGCACTATTGAGTCTAGAGCCAAGAGATCATTCACAATATCTCATTAGGACACTGAATTAATGAAGACTTGCTGTTTCACACATTGTGGAAAGTGAGAATATATTAAGAGTCCTACGCATTATCCTTGTGGTACGGAACATCAAGAGTGATATACTAAATATTCACGATGAAGATGGAAATCCTCTAGAGCCAACATCAAACAAGCTCTTGGTGGGTGACATGTGAGATCTTGCAAAAGATCAAGCTTGTGACAACTGGATATAAACAATGGGGCGATTCATTCTTGAATCAACCTTGGTCCGGGAAATGGTGACGGATACCTTTGAAAAAGTGCGTTGTGCTTAAAAGATCTTTTCCATAGCACATCGGTACTGTATTATGTTTCAAAATTAAAAGGGTATTTATGATTGATAATTGATTTTCCATAAACGTTCGGTTATATGCAAAACACTTTCTATTAAGCAATAAACGATGTTTTTCAAATCATTTTCATCAATCGGGAATCTTAATTCGGTTCCTCCTCCGTGTTGTCTTCTTTGAGCGTTCGGTTTGAAACGGCTTGGATCTAGCTAGAAACGTAAGGAGATTCTTTGGAATTCTACGATCATAAGCAGTACTTGTACTGATCAACGGGGAACCGTGGGCCGTGTACCTCAATTTATCGAAAGTGGTCAAAGCACTTTGTGTGTTTTATTGCTAACTTTTGTTTGCAGGTACATTTGGACGGTTGCAGCTGATCGATATTGAGAAGTTAATTCATAGCCTCATGCTCACAACATCCACACTTAATTAAAGAAATCATGACAAGTGCTAAAATACATAACACGGATCGATAGATCAAATATCGCAGACGATAAAGCTTCGCTACTCTGATGAAAAATGTCATGATCAGAAAGTGTGATGTCGGTCGAAAGTCACAACTTCACATGATGGCAACACAACAAGGGTGATCTAAGAGATTTCTTTGTGGCGATGATCTCAATGGCTTCGAAGATCATCATGATGT
>OU343219.1:96675038-96709159 GCA_910596185.1 Chrysanthemum makinoi | reverse complement strand
GAATATTATTTGAAAATATATTGCGTATTTTTGACAATTTACAAATTACATTGCATACCTTTTATTTGAAAAAATATATTGCGTATTTTTAGCTTTCACGCTATTCCATTCCAACATAGCAACCAAATATTACTCATTCAATTACTATGTTCATTCTATTACATCATCGATTACATTCTTTTAAAAATCGATTACGATTAACCAAACAGACCCTTAGTTGGTGGGATTTTCTCATCATTTATTTCATACTTACTGCTGTTCTCACTTCTCTTTGATCTTATCATACCACAACTCTCAACACCCATACTTAGATCAATCATTTTTTTTCAAAATTCAACTTCTTTAATTTTGAATAAAGAAACTAGTATATTTTAGATCATTGTTTTGATTTTTATACAAACAACCTTTCATCACAAATCAATCGACGGAAAACAACAATTATGAGGATTGAGATAGTGATGATGAACAATGATGAATATTTGACTATCTTGTTCATATCTTTTAATTACATAGCATACGAACATACCGACAATCTTGTTCATCATTCCAACATTTTGTTCATGAGTTATAACTTGTTCATCAGTTACGACAGTCTTGTTCATCATTCCAAAATTTTGTTCATCATATATAACTTGTTCATCAATTACGTCAATCTTGTTCTCTAAAATTTTGTTCTCAGTTATAACTTGTTCATCAATCTAATAAGCAAATCATAACATTAAACGTAAATTTTCTTACATGATACAACTATTTTGACTTTGTATGTCATGCCATCATCTTGTTCATCATTCCGAGTTGTTCATCATCTCGAGTTGATCATAGGAATCGTTCACTAATAAAGAGAGTTGTTCATCAATTAAAATAATTGTTCATAAATTAAAATGATTGTTCATCGATAAAAAAGTTTTTCATCAATAAAAAAAATGAACATTAGAAAAAAAGAACAAAAAAAAAAATTTAGAAAAACAAGAAATGAAACAGTGTTTTGACTAACCATCATGAATGAGGAGGGAATGTGAGGACATATGTCACTCCCATCTCACTTTCTAAACTTTTTATAAATTTGAATTTTTTAAATGAACCCATCCTAGCGGCATAAAAGTAAGGCTTGTTTGTTTAAATTTTGTATTAAGTCGTGTTTAAATAGTAAATGATTTAATTCGGACATTCTTAGTTTTATCAAGTAAGTCAAATTCAAAAGTAAGACTTGTTTGTTTATATTTTGTATTAAGTCGTGTTTAGATAATAGATGATTTAATTCAAGCATTCTCAGTTTTTATCAATCAAGTCAAATTCAAACAGGACTTTCCCTAACCCTCACTCCCCTTTTTACAAAAAGAAGCCCCGCTCAACAACCTTCTCTGATAAGGAAGAAAACGAAAGAATCTCAAGCACCTTTTGAGGAAAGGCAATGCATACATCGCTTTCTTCTTCAATCTATCATCTGTTTTTAGCACGTACAACCATCAAACCAGAGACCAAAGTAAGGCTCGACAAAACAGAAAGTATCATGGTACGTCGTCCTTTCCTGAAGTGGAACTTTCATGCCGGTGCAAGAACTAGCATAAAATAAAGACTTTTTGAGAAATTCAAATTAGAAAAAAGAACTTGTGCTATGGCTTTTGCGCAATAGACGAACAGGAACAAGCTGAAGAAGCGAGAGAGATTTGACCGGAGCCTTGCCAAGGGGTTGGTTTAAAAGCCATCTGGGGTTGGTTTTCGTAAGCGAGAGAGATTGAGGGGTACAAGTTAAAAGAAAAAACAAAAAGTAAAAAACGCCATCCGTGGGACTCGAACCCACGACCACGTGGTTAAAAGCCACGCGCTCTACCAACTGAGCTAGAACGGCTTTTTGTCAACGTTGAGCTCTTTTATACTATTATTATTCATAATAAATTATTTCATTATTAGTTTTTTATTTTTTATTTTTTTTATTTTTTTGAACTAAATTTCATTATTAGTTCAAACTGATATTTTTAGTTTTCTGGGTTCAGAGAAAGGATTGAACAAGCCGGCTAAGCTGATGCACCATAAACCCTGCTCCAATTCACATTAAGAAGAAGGTATGTTTGTCAAGTTTCAACATTTAGACACAACACCACTTCTCAACTTTATCCAAAACAATAACATTAATGGCAGACTAGTCTCACTCCCCACCAAAATTCAACCTCAAAAACATGTTTTTATCACACCTAAACCAACCCCAGATGGCTCTCAACATAACCCAGATGCCAAAAAACCCAAAAAGGTCTGGTTAAGAAAGGAGAACCTGCACACCAACTGTTCGACCAATTTCCTGACCAAAAGAAACGACAGCTTTTTGACCAAATGGGCGAAATACGGAGGGTGTATACCCGCGATATTGGAAAGTTTGGAGAGATTTAGTGATTTGGACGAGGCGTTTAAGGCGTGGGAAATGCGGTTGAGTAATAAGGAAAGGACTATTATTTTGAAGGAGCAGAGGGTGTGGCAAAGGGCGTTGGAGATTTTCGAGTGGTTTAAGAGGAAAGGATGTTACGAGCTGAATGTCATTCATTATAATATTATGATTAGGATTTTGGGCAAGGCGCGCAGATGGGGGGAGTTGGAGACGGTGAGAGAGGAGATGGAGGTGAATGGGATTGAGGCGATTAATTCTACATATGGGACTTTGATTGATGTTTATAGTAAAGGTGGAGTTAGGGAGAAGGCAATGTATTGGTTGGATGTTATGAATAAGAGACGGATGGAACCGGATGAGGTGACTATGGGGATCGTTGTTCAGATGTTTAAAACCGCTGGACAGTTTGAAAAGGCTGAGGAGTTTTTTATGAGATGGTCGGGGCGTAAGTGTGTGGCTGAGGATGTCGTTGTGGCCGTCAGCAATGGGACGCCGATAAAAGATGATGGTTTGAGTAGTGATGCGCAAGGTCATGTTTGTTTAAGCTCTTATACGTATAATACATTGATTGATACTTATGGGAAAGCTGGGAGGCTTGAAGATGCGTCTGAAACGTTTGAGCAGATGATTAGGGAAGGTATTGTTCCAAATACAGTAACGCTTAATACAATGATTCACATGTTTGGTAATCATGGTCGGTTAGAGGAAGTTGCATCATTGATGCAGAAAATGGAACAACTTCAATGTGTACCTGATACAAGAACGTATAATATACTTATTTCACTACACGTTAAGCATGATGATGTCGCTGTAGCAACAGGGTACTTTAAGAAGATGCAAGAGGCGTCTCTTGAGCCTGATGCTGTGAGTTATCGTACACTTTTGTATGCTTTATCTATAAGACATATGGTTTGTGAAGCAGAAGAACTTGTAAATGAGATGGATAAAAGGGACCTTGAGATAGATGAATTCACACAATCTTCGCTTACTAGGATGTACATAGAGATGGGTATGCTTGAAAAGTCATGGTCATGGTTTAAACGTTTTCATATTACAGGGCAAATGAGTCCCGAGTGTTACTCTGCAACTATCGATGCTTTTGGAGAACGCAGGCATATTTTGGAAGCCGAGAAAGTTTTTGAATGTTGTCAAGAACGAAGAAGTCCAAGTGTACTTGAGTACAATGTCATGATTAAAGCTTATGGCATTAACAAGAAATATGATGAGGCGTGTGGATTGATCAATAGTATGGATGAACATGGTGTCTCCCCTGATAAATGTAGCTACAATTCACTCATCCAAACGTTAGCAAGTGCTGACCTACCACAAAAAGCTACTATCTATTTGAGGAGAATGCAGGAGTCGGGGTTGGTGAGTGACTGCATACAGTATTGTGCTGTGATCTCAAGTTTTGTGAAATCAGGTCAACTAGAAATGGCGGTGAAGTTGTTTGATGAAATGGTTGGATTCAGTTTGGAACCTGATGTGATTGTTTACGGTGTTTTGATCAATGCTTATGCTGATATTGGAAACGTGGAAGAAGCTTTACATTATGTGAACAAAATGAAAGGCAGGGGTTTGGCGGTGAATGGTGTTATATGTAATAATTTAATCAAGCTTTATACGAAAGTTGGGTGTTTAAGAGATGCAGAAGAAGCATACTATATGCTTCAACGTTTAGACGTGAGTGGTCCAGATATTTATTCTTCCAATTGTATAATTGATCTCTACACCGAGCGATCAATGGTGAAACCAGCAGAGGAAATTTTTGACAAGTTGAGAAGAAATGGGAAGGCAAATGAGTTTTCTTACGCGATGATGTTGTGTATGTACAAGAAAATTGGGAGTTTTGAGGAAGCCTTTGAGATAGCAAAACAGATGAGAGAATTAGGACTATTGACTGATTTATTAAGTTATAATCATGTTCTTGGATTGTATGCATCCGATGGTAGATTCAAGGAAGCAGTGACAATCTTTAAGGAGATGATTGAATCGGGTGTTCAACCTGATGATTCGACCTTTAAATCATTGGGAGTTGTTCTAATGAAACGCGGGGTTCCAAAGAAAGCAGTCACGAGGCTTGAAGTTATGTGGAGAAAGGATTATGATAGCGGTTTGCAGGCATGGCTGGCGACTCTCAGTTCCATAGTTGGTATGGTTTATCATGATATTAGTGACTTATGATGATTATTTGCGTTATTAGTT
Organism: Chrysanthemum makinoi; assembly: GCA_910596185.1. Classification (NCBI taxonomy): domain Eukaryota; kingdom Viridiplantae; phylum Streptophyta; class Magnoliopsida; order Asterales; family Asteraceae; genus Chrysanthemum; species Chrysanthemum makinoi. Next base: position 96,704,574 of record OU343219.1, on the reverse strand, counting down.
CAATATTTAGAACAGATGTGCATCTTAGATTACTTTGTTGTATGTTCATATAGATGTCTTCAGTCCTGAAAAATATTAGAATCACTACAAGATTGTCGTTTTACAATCTAACATGATATTATTGTACATATTTTCTCCGTATTTCCGTATTCTTCAGAAATTTATCGTTTATACAAGTAGGTCTTAAGCATCATTCTGAGCATATTCTTAAGATAAATTTTTATTTGCAACATGTTACATCTAAGATGAAGAAATGGACGGTCATGCGTAGATCCATCAAAGCTTGCTTCTTCTTTTTTTTTGTCTTTTAGAACTGTATAAAGTTATAAACAATCAATGTATTAGAGATAACATTATAAAAACTATAAAGTTTTAACATTTGAAAACACTTTTTTGACTTTCATTAATCAACCCCACTTACAGGCTAAAAGGCTTGAAATGAATTAATAAACGCTGTTCTGGAAGATATCTCTACACATCACACATAGCTGGATTAATAGTCTGATTAGAACACTATAAAGGTTAAACTTTTTATTAACTGACAGTACATATCCTTTAGATGTAAATTCATCACCAGATTATTCTATGTTATCACTAATCATTTAAAGGAAAAGACAAACTTTGGTTGTGCTAATGATTGAAAGAGGTTAGTTGAAACCTGAAAGTTGAGTATTGTTGTGTTGTTAGATAGGTTTATTTAGTACCAACTGAAGCAATTATTGAGAGAATAACACGCCTAAACACCATAATTTCTTTGAGGCATTAGTTGTGCTGCAAATAAGTTCAAATAATTAGTTTCCTGGAAAATGATATCTGAATCATTAGCGATTAACTTATTGATACTTGTCATATAAGCAAATTGACAACTTACATCTACATATGGCGAAATAACGAATGTTCACACTTCACCGAACCTCAGCTATCTTGTTTTTGATTCATAAAATCTTATAGATGAATTTCAACCGTGTATACTGATTATGCAAATTGTGTATATTTAATGTCAAACTTATCTGTCATCGGAAAGCATATTCATTTGGACATACATCCAACTTTGATGCATAGTGGACTCAAAAACACTTTTTAAGTCTCGAACCTATTAGATCTCAGCCGTGAAAGTAAACAACAACCCAAAGTTGACCGCATGCGAGTTGCCAATAATGTTTTGTATACTACTAACACTTCTCTTTCAACTCAAATTTTACTCCATTAAAAAGTGAAGCCTCCAGAAACTATAAAGTCGGCATTATTTTCATATTTTGTTTTCATCTGCACGTTTTCTTAATTGCAGTAAAATAATACTTGCATTTTAACTTCAACAGTTTAGCTTGCAGACTTCCTAGTAACTTCCTAGTGTGGCTGGAGATGCTTAAATTACAGTAGTCCATACTGATTTACTGATCTATGACAACAACTGTAGCACCCATATATTTTCTTCATTAGGTGACAGGTTACATGAATATTGGTGAAATGTGTTCTTAAATTAGATCTGATATTACTTTCATGCTCAAAGATAAACCTGAAAGACTGAAAATAACAACTGATTTATCTTAGCTTGGCCGATCAGGATGATTTATCCTATATTGGCAAAATTGTAAAAACCTTGCTGCGATGTTTCATTGAAGAGGCCTTACCGGATTTGAGAAGTACTAATCCGCGTAGGTGTTATTAGTGAAAATTTTACTCCTTTGATCAAACAATCAGATAGATATTACAAATACTGTATCAGAAAGAAATAAGAACACAAACAGAAATTAATAATAATCAGTCACTCCATTATTAGATATCTAAAAATTTGTTTACAAACAAAACAAAGAACAAACACTAATCAGTGCTAATATCTCAGATAGATTCAGGAGTCCGAAAAATATATACTAATTACATCAGTGACAATGCCATGAAACAACCACATCTTGAAACCCAACCTTCATTTCTTCCCATTCAACTTCACTAAATCCATCACCACCACCACCAACAACCACCATCTCGACTAACAACAACTCAAACGCAACCTCCAAAACCTTAGCCAACACCACCACTCGCCCTTTAACCAACCCAACAACATCCTTATTCCAATTCTCCTTATCCTTCATTTTCTTCCATCTGTATCCTAATCTCTCCCCAACTTCCACTACTCGTTTCTCAATCTCCGCTTCACTCGCTCTTGACGTAAATCGCCTCTCTTTCCTCACAACTTTCTCCTCAAAGATACCCGATAAGTTTAACCCGGACGACATTGATATTATATCAAACGCGTTCATTTTAGTTTTGTATTTCATTTCATCTCCATTAGTAGTAGTTTCGGCCTCCGCTATTGAGGAATCCTCAATAGCGGATACTGGTTTAAGTGATTTCTTAAACCAGGGTAGATTCATCAATGTGTCAATACTCATGCGTGTTTTCGGATTGGGGTCCAAAAGCTTCTGGATAATAATCCGAGGCTGCTTTGGAATCCAATCCGGAAACACATATTCGCGCTGATGTATCTTACGATACATTTCCGCTAAGTTACTATCATCAAAAGGGAGATACCCCGCTAAAAAACTAAACAAAATAATCCCACATGACCACATATCCGCTTTAGACCCGTCGTATCCGCGCCTGCGCACAATCTCAGGCGCGGTATACGCAGGTGTACCACACGCGGTATGCAACAACCCGTCTTTCTGCGACTCGGGCAGCGCGGACAGCCCGAAATCCGAAATTTTCAAATTCCCATCCGCGTCTAAAAGTAAATTCTGCGGCTTCAAATCTCGATGGGCGACCCCATTTTGATGACAAAAATTCAAAGTAGAAACAATCTGTTGAAAGTAGCGTCGCGCAGTAGATTCTTTCATCTTTCCGCGACGCGAAAGCTGCGAAAAAAGCTCGCCGCCTATGGCGAGCTCCATAACTAAATATATTTTAGTCTTGGTCGCCAAGACTTCGTGTAGTTTTAATATATTAGGATGGTTTAATCTCCGCATGGCAGCCACTTCGCGAATAAGAAGAGGCTCCATGCTGGGGTCAGCTATAGAAGGCTTTTCTATAACTTTAACCGCGACTTCTGAGTCGTCGGTTAAAGATTTCCCGTGATATACTTTTGCGAAGCTCCCGCGCCCCAAAAGGCGCGTGAGCTGGTATTTGTTGAAGATTATTGTTCCCCCGTCGCTTGAAGATCTGTTGATAGAAGATGTTTTTAGTGGTGCCATTGCTAAGGGCAACAAAAAAAATGTATTGAGATTTAGATTTTAGAGAGAGGAAATGTAGGTGTTAGTGGGGAGGAATAATGATAAAAAGAAAATAGGGTGAAATGATGAAATAAAATGATGTTATGTTTTTTGTGGGTTTTTTTTAGGTTATTTATAAGAGAGAAGAGTAAAAACAGTTGGGTGTTCGCTGTCGTGTTTTAAGCATCCTCGAAGAGCGTTCTCTTTCCTTTGATATTTTCTTATCTTTCGTATTTACAGTTTTGCCCCTCTCTCTTGTTGCTCATGCATCATGTGACTAAACCCTTCATTTTTCAGAAAGTTTTGTTTGACTTTTTTACTTTTATACGTAATTGGGTGGATTCGTATAGGATTGAGATATTTCTCGTTTATATGAATATGATTGGTAACGTTTCACAAACAAAATAGTGAGTCATGTTAAGGGATTTTTTTTTTTTTTTTTTTTCTTAATATTATGAGAGAATTTATCGGTCGTGTTTATATAAACTCGAGAGGATCTCAATCTATTCATATAGGGTTGAGCATGGTCCGAAAATTGAACTGGACAGAAAGTCGATTTGGCCCAAAGCATCGGACCGAGGACCGAACCGAAATGTTCGGTCCATGTCCGGGTTGCTCCGGTCCAGTTCGGCGGTCGGTCCGGTCCAACAAAGAAAATGTTCGAGTGTGTGTAAGACCGAACCGGATCGAGGACCGAAAATGGTTAAAAAGGTGGACCGAGGACCGGATCGAAATACATTCGGTCTGGTTCGGCCTGGTTTTTCAGTTTGGTTGATCTGCGGTCTATAATGCTCAGCCCTACGTATATACACGTACGGGTGCAAACGGGACGGGATAACTCGTAATCTATTTGAGGTTCACTTGAAAAGAATTCGAAGTCGAATCAACATTAATCGAGTCAAGCTACCTCACTCGAGAAGGAACACGAGTCAAATTCAAGTTTAAGAATACTTGGCTTTGTAAGGTTTATCGAGCTTTATTTAATGTGCATTTCTACCCTAATTTACATATAAATATTTTATTATTGAAACTATATGAAATAATATTTATTTGAAGCAAATTGAGTTGAGCTAAATATGTCAATGAGTTATCGAGCTCGAGCTTAAAATGCAGGCTCATTCGTGCTCGAGTTGAGTTTTGAGCTCTAGTCATTAGAGCATGGGTGACTACATACCTCCAGTCTAAGTGATACTAACGCCTCGAACTTTTGGTTAGCTTCGAAAATGAACGAACAATAAGTCACAGTTCAAAGTTTTGTGAGAGAACGCACAACATGTATTGGTAGTTATTTTTTTGCACGTCGAACATCGAAAAAACAATGGTCAATGTGATAAAGGTTTCTAAAAAGATGTATTATATTAAATAACACAAATTATCATTATATTTCTTGTTTATGCTAACTAACTCCACGCATATGTAGCCAAAAAGAAACCTTTATCACGAAATAACCTACCTTTTTCTTTATGTAGCGTGGAGTTAGTTAGCATAAAAAGAAACCTCCCCCCTCCCCCCTATGTCTTCCTAAAAAGAAGTATCATCACCATTACCTACCTTTTTCTTTATAAAACCTAGCAGGTCGATCCCTTGACTCTTGAAATGAAACGTATCACGAACTATGTCTATCCATGTAGATGGACAACAAGATTTTGGAGGGTTACCAAGTTTTCCATCCCGGCCAAAAATGGCATTTTTTGGAAAATCTTATGCTTTGTAACTCAAAATAAGGTGTAGCTCGTGCCACACCCGGCTCTCATGTAAGTCCGTCCATGTACGCATGTTTGAATATTATAATCTTTGTGCATAACGTTTCATGGCTCAAAATATGTGTTTTAGAAGGTACCCCAAAAAGTTTTACTAATATTGTATATAATTTTTTATAGAATATTCTGATTAGCTATTTTAGAACCTCATGAACATTGTCACTGTAATTCGGAGACATACATGGATACTGCCTCAAAATATGTGTTTTAAAAGGGAAGTGATTTGTACACTCACACAATTGATTGGTACACTCAAATTATAAGTGTCTTGACATTTATACCCTCATATTATTTTTATATGTTTTCACCCTGTAAGGGTATAAATGTCCATACACTCATAATTTGAGTGTATTAATCAAATGTAAGAGTGTACAAATCACTTCCCGTTTTAAAATGATTCACGTCTTGAAAATGTCTAGCAACATGAAGTTGATTGGGTGATTGCCCAATATTCCAATCCTTAGTCATCAAAATTATGCGACACAAAATGCAATGATTCTGTATTTGTTGTTTCCATTGTGGTACGATGAATGAAATGCATTTTCATTATCAAGGTATATGCGGTTGTTATGAAGTGGTCACAAAAGATAAGAAATTATGACATTTAACTTAAGCAGAATTATTTTTAGAATATTCTTATGTCTATTTATTTTTAGAACTTCACAGCTCAAAATAAAAAGTAAAAAGTTAAAAAATGAAACGTTAAAAAAATTAAAAAGAAAATGTTGAAACATGAGCAATTTCTATTAATACACATATGTTTTATAAGTAAACTATTAATACACATCAAAATCCGGGTTGACCGGGGACGCTTCAATCCGGCGGGTTGACCTGGTTTAATTTGACCCATTTTTTTGACTCAACCTGCCGGGTTGACCTGATTTAAATTAACCCGTTTATCGACCGAAACGATTCAACCGGTTGAACCACCTGGGTCGAACCGAGTTTCAAAATATCATGTTAATCACCAAATCCTCAAAGTTTTATTATTTTTCTCTTATAACCCATAAACTCTTTTTCAGTAAAACTATATGCTGCTATAAAATCCCGTTATTATGCACGAGTACTCGTTTAGTCTTTGATAAATGATAATTAGGTTCCCGTACAGTATAAATAGAGATATAATAACTAAATGGGCTTAGTCCAATACAACAATACTATACACTAAATAATATCCACTAACAACCCTCCGTAGTTGGAGTGTAAGGACATCGAACGCTCAAACTGATGCGAAACTCATAAAAAAAAAGCAGACGGAAGACCTTTGGTGAATATCCGCATACTGATAACGCGAGGGAACATGCAATACACGAACATGACCAGTAGCAACCTGATCCCGAACAAAATGTATGTCAATCTCGATATGCTTTGTGCACTGATCCTGCACGAGATTAAAAGATAAATATACCGCACTGACATTATCACAATAAACAACTTCTCGCAAAAGGTTCCGTAACCAAGAAGTCTCAGCCATTGCATTCGCAACACCACGATACTCAGCCTCAGCACTAGAGCGAGACAAAGTATATTGTCGCTTAGAATGCACGGACAATAAATTATTGCCAAGGAAAACACAATATCCAGAAGTATACCGACGAGTAGTTGTGCAACCGGCCCAATCAGCATTTCAATTAGCAACCAATGAAGAAGTCGAGGAGGAATAAAGCTGAAGACCATAATACAAAGTACCACGAACATAGCGTAAAATCTGCTTAAGAGCAGTAAGATGAGGCTCTCAAGGATCATGCATATAGAGATAAACATGTTGAACAACAGAAGACATATCAAGTCTTGTAAAAGTGAGATACTAGAGAGCCCCAACAAGGCTCCAATAGAGAGTCAGATCAAAAACTAGGGAACCATCAGCCCCTAACTTGGACTCTGTGTCAACCGGGGTTCGACAAGAGTGACAATGACGCATACCAGTGCGCTCAAGAACCTCCGCTGCATACTTCTTCTGAGAAAGATACATCCTTTGGTAGGTGCGAGAGACAGAGATACCCAAAAAGTAGTCCAGCGGATCAAGATATATGGAGAACTCCTGATGTAGAGAGGTAATAATCCGCTGTAAAAATGTTGTAGAATAAGCAATCAACAAAATATCATCCACATAAAGAAGTAAGTAAGCAACATCGGAACCCGGTCTATAAACGAACATGGACGAATCACATCTGCTGTGGCAAAAACCAATACGAGTAGCATAACTCGCAAACCTCTGAAACCAAGCACACGGTGCCTACTTGAGACCATACAACGATCTCTGTAAAATAAAAACGTGATCATGGCGACGTGGGTCCCTAAAACCGGGAGGTTGATGCATATAAACCGTCTCCGACAAAGTACCATGCAAAAAAGCATTCTTGACATCGAGCTGATGAACAGGCCAATGCGAGAAGCAGCAATACTAAGAACGATGCGAATAATGGCCGGTTTAAAACCCGGGCTGAAGGTCTCATCATAGTCAACACCAAGTTGTTGATTGTTCCCATTAGCTACAAACAAAACCCTTTACTATTTTTAGAAAGTTTTGTTTGACTTTTTTACTTTTATACGTAATTGGTAAGATTCGTATAGGATTGATATCCTGTCAAGTTTATACGAACATGATTGATAATGTTCTTTTACAAACAAAACAGTGAGGCCTATTGAGGACCCTGTTTTCTTTTTGATTATGAGAGAACCTTACCATTAATGTTCATATAAAATTGAGAGGATCCCAATCCATTCGTATATACACGCATGGGTGCAAACGGGACGGGATAACTCGTAATCTGTTGAGGTTCATGTGAAAAGTATTCGAAGTCAGCTCGACTTTAATCGAGTCAAGCTACCTTACTCGAGTAGGAACCCGAGTCAAATTCAATTTTAAGAATACTTAGCTTTGTAAGGTTTGTGAGGTTTATCGAGTTTTAGGTAATGTACATTTCTACCCTTATATACATATGAATACTTTATTATTGAAACTATATCAAAAAATATATACTCGATGCAAATTGATTTTAGCTAAATGTGTCATTTAGTTATCGAGCTCGAGCTTAAAATGCAGGTTCATTCGAGCTCGAGTTGAGTTTTGAGCTCTAGTCAGTAGAGCATGAGCGACTACATACCTCCAGTCTAAGTGATGCTAACGCCTCAAACTTTTGGTTTGCTTTGAAACATGAACGGATAATATGTCACGGTCCAAAACTTTATGAGAGAAAGCATAGCATGTATTGGTAGTCAATGTTTTGCGCGTCGAACATAGAAAACACAATGTAATTAAGGTTTCTAAAACAATGTATTATATTAAATAAAACAAATTATCATTATTTTTCTTGTTTAGGGCTAACTCAATGCTACATATGTTTGAGTATTATAATCTTTATGCATACCGTTTCACGGCTCAACTATTTTATTAATATTAAAGATGTATATTGTCTAACATTTATTGAAGAAATGATATATGTCTCTCAACTTTTCTGACATTGATGTAAACTGGAAAATTTGGCAAACAACCGGAAAGTATTTTTATTTATTTAGCACATAGTCCATTCTCATAAAAGATGCTCCTTTGTTTTAGAAGGTACACCAAAAACTTTTACTGGATATTCTAAATAAGTTTTTAGGAATACTCCGATTAGCTACTTTAGAACCTCATGAACAATTTGTGAGTGTAATTCGGAGACATACATGGATACTGTTTCAAAATATGTGTTTTAACACGTCTTGAAAATGTCTAGTAACATGAAGTTGATTGAGTGATTTGCCTAATCCTTTTGTGGAACACAAAATGCAATGATTTGTATTTGTTGTTTCCATTGTAGTACGATGCCATGCATTTTTATCATCAAGATTCAAGGTATATGCACTTGTCAGTAGTTAAGTCTAAAGATAAGAAATTATGACATTTAACTTAAATAAAATTATTTTTAGGGTATTCTTATGCCTAGTTATTTTTAGAACTTCACAAAAGATGCCGATGATATTTGGAAACACATGGATGGGGTTACAAAACATAAAATTCATTGAGTGATTGCACAAAATTTGGGTTTTAGCCATCACAATTATGTGACTCAAAAACCAAAATGTAATGTGAGCTATAATACGATGGCGTGTATTTTATTTAAGGGGTTGATACTCATATCATTTTATTTGATAGTTATATCATTTTATACAAGCTGTACAGCACAACGTACAACACTGTAATGCACCTATTGTGTTGAAAGTATAAAAAATGTTGGTGTTAATATCAACACTCATTTTATTTCCATTGTTATACAGTGATATATATTCTTTTTCTTATTTTAATTTACTGAAATAAGTTCAACAACATATAGTAGTAGAGTGTATAAAGGCACGAAAATGTAATAAATTTGTCACTTTTTATTTGTTGTTTATCATTTTTTTTTTTATTATTGTATATATTATATTTTTGAATTTCGCAAACATGACCAGGATGCCACAGTCGATGACTAACAGTTTTTTTTTTTTTTTAATTCAAACATTTTAAACATCAAATTTAAAATCATTAAAATTAAAATAAACATTACAATGCTAAATTAAAATAAACATTACAATACTTAATCTAATAATCTAAACCGTAGCGTTCCTTTATTGTTGCCTTGACTTTCGTCAATTCTTCTAGTTGTCGTCCGGTCAAAGTTGAGTCGATTAGGGTATTGTAGAAGATTATGTCGGTCTCCCGTTTTGATAGCCTCAGACTCAGTTTCTCTTTTTTCATCTCCAGCTTTTTTTCCCTCAACCGTATGTACACATCTTCTAAACCCTCCTTATTCTTACCTTTCTCCCTTTTGACGGCTTCTTGAATTTGAAGAAAGTTTTGGCGATGGATTTTACAAATGATTCTGATGGTTCATCATCAGCACGAGAGGAGGAGGATGATTTATTCCTTGCTTTGTCACGACCTATCGGTCGTGATTCTCTAGTCTCTTCCTCATCATCAGAATCATCAACATCTTGGACATCCAAAGGATCACGAGCTTGGGTTGAACCCGAGGTAGTGGTAGAACCATTTGTTTTCTTCCGACTATTCGTTTGGAAAGCCGGCATCTCAGTGTTCTTCAAAGCATCATGACCCTTTAAAACTTTCCAACACTCCTCCAAAGTGAAATCATGACCGTACGTCATACGATATTCTCTAAGAGCTTTTGAAGTTTCGTCTATATCATTCTCACCACTTCCATGGTTATTCTTGATATTATCAATGATAGCGCAATAATTACCAACCCTATTACGAATCCTATTCTTCCATTTGGTAGTGATGGAGTCGTAGGTTCGGTCTGAGCCAGTTTCATTTTTAAAGTACTCTATCACTAACTCCCAAAAGCGGAATCGGTTCAGGGCGTTTCCTCTCTCCGAGTTTTCCACACATGAACCCAAGCTTTACAAAGCGCTATCTCTTCCGCCTTTGTTCATGCTTCAACAGTCTTCTTGCCTTTCGCCTTTCTTGTTTCGGGCTTCTTGCCTTTGTCCTTGGCCTTTGACGCACGTCTTGATGGCTGCTTTGGTTTGATGGGGGACATTTCTTCAGCATTGTCGGTTTTTTCATCATCAGAATCTTCAACGGGAATGGAATCATGGTAAGAACCGTGGTACGAACCGTGACCCGAACCTTGCCCCATCGAAGCATCTTGAGTTTGGTAGTTTTGTGTCGGCATACTTCGGCAAAAAATCTTCCAAATTCATGTCAAGATTAGTACTTCGAAGCGGGGAATAAGGTTGATACGGTTGAGGAGGATAAATGAAGTCCATGTTTGGATGATACGACGACCCACTAGGTTCTTGCCGGTAATCGGTGTAAGGACGTTGCGGTGGGACAAAAGGACGGTTAACGTAAAACGGATTTTGGTTTTGATTTGGTTGTGCTAGTTGTGATTGATATTCAAAACTTTGTGGACGAAAGCTAATAGGCCGGTTTTGTTGTGGTGTTGTGCCGGTTAATTCGAAGTTGTTTTCCGGCGAGAAATTCAAATTCGGTTGATTTTGGGGTAGTCGGGATCGTCGGTTTTTTGATTGTGAGGTATTTTTCTTTGACATTTTGAACTTGGATGAGAATTAGATTGAGGTTGGAAGTGAATATAGATGAGAAGTAGTTTGAGGTGAATTGTGTTTGAGATTATATTTGAAGTTGGTATTTATAGAGTGGTAATTTTTTTCTTTTTTTTAATTTTAATTTGTTTTTTTTTTTAGTTTATAACTAACGGTCGATTTTATTTATTTATTTATTTATTTTGTTTTTTCAGTGCCCCAAACGGGCAAAAAAAATGGTTGGGGAGTAATATTAATTCAGTTGAAAAATGGATCGATGTTCAAATTTTTGGCCCTTCGACCGATGTCTTGACCTTGTGCCACATTGGAATCGACTGATGTTAACATCGGTCGTGGCTCCTTTTTTTCGGTGACCAACCGATGTTTTCTGAGCGATTGTGCCCGGCCTAAGATACACAACGAAGTTCGAAAGTATAATGTATAAAAAAAATATAAATAAATAAAATAAAAATAAAAATAAATATTAAGTTAGTTATAATTTCGTGACGTTTGCCCAAAGTGAAATAAGGTTAGTACTATATAATAAAAGAAAAAAAAAATACGTTAAACAAATTGTGTAGTAAATTTATATACCCGTACATCTAACATTGTAATTAGCCGTGTCTAACTTACAGTCCAATTAAACCTAATAGCTTTCCCACATATTTTTTTATTTAATTTTTTTATTTTTCCAATAATCAACTTCAACAAAAACTTATGGATATTGCAACTTTAAGTTTGATCAAGCTTTGAATCGTTATTTAATCTAGCATTTAATATCACTACTACGTTAATATACAAGTAATGTATAATTTAAAAAGCACATATAACAATATATAATTTTTTTTAATACATACATTTCATCATACATTGAACCCGTAAGATCCTGAACTACGAGAAAAAGTAATGTTGTTAAGCTGATGTTATATATGGCATGGAGATCAGATGTGGAAGCATGTTGATGTTGACAAATTTAAGCTGTTACTTAAAAAAAACAGCTGTGAAAAAGAAAAATTACATTTGTTTCAGATTACACGTATACACTTTTATAGACACACTCGTACAACAACTTAAATAACTTGTGAACGGTGTAGTGTAATTCTTGTGGTCTAGAGAATTCGAGATCATCATGATGCCACATACGTGTGCAAAAAATGTCGGTCAGAATAACTTTTAACAATTCAGATTTTCTAATATGAGACACACAAAAAATGTAGCTAAAAACTGTGCACCAAAGATTATAGTTCGTCATAAACAACATTATCTGCATATTATGAATTATGAAATTGACTATGTCTATCAAAATTAACTATTAATCTGACAAAGTACAATATATTAAATTATGTTTCTAACATGCCAACTTACATTGAACCTGCAAGATCAAGAAAAACATAATATTTTTTGTAGGATAGATCATGTTTCTCACTCCCCAATTTAATATTTGAACAACTAGGGCGATTTTCACTTTGAGCTTTGGAAGGGATATGAACATGTGGTCCAATTGCTTGTCCAAGGTGAATTTCATTACATGCTTAGATGTTGAACATGATTTAGTTATGAAAGCATACTTTGATCACCCAAGATTACGGTCCATAATTTCATATTTCTGACCCGTTAATTTGCTTGATTAAGACATGGTGGAACTTGGATAATAAAGTAGGGTTTTGGCCGTTAAATAGCTACGTACTTTTTTAAATGTACCGTTTTGTTACGTGTATTATTTTTCGTTCCACTTTATGTAATGTACTATCATATTTTGTATTGCACAGCTAAACTTGTTTTACCGAAACTATAAGCACCATTGCCACGTGTGCACGACACATCGGATTTCCACTAACAAAAATGTTAAATAAATCTTTTCTTCCCCAAATCAAACAAAAAAACCCTTAAATGATCTAACCCTAATTGTGAAACCCCAATTCAATCAAACAATTAAAAAACCATAATTGAAGTAAGACAAATCAATGGCATCTTCATCATCTTCTATTCATAGCCGTCATCTTTGTGATCCTCCACCCACGATTTGCAAATGTGAAGAACCAGTGATTCAACAAACATCAAAAACCATTGATTTCCCATTAAGACATTTTCTTGGTTGCGTTAATTACTATAATGTAAGTGATTAGTATATTGTTATCATTGTTTATGTTTCTCGGCTGCATTTACTTACTCAAACAAATGTAGGGCTCAAAATGTAGCACTTTTTACTAGATTGATGATGACTTACCAAGTCAGTACTACAAAAAAGAGGTGTACAAGCTGCTTCAGAAGGATAAACAACAAGAATAAAAGATGAATGGTTTTTTTTTTTGGAAGGATGAGAGACATGGAAAGGACTTTGACTTGTAAAAGTCAACTATGGAGAAGCATGTGTTAAAGCTGCAAATGGAGTTGAAAGAAATCAAAGCAAGTTTAATGTTTTATAGGAAGTTTGTTGATTTCATGTGTATCATTGTTTGTTTGATATCGTTCATAATCTTTTGAGCTATTTAGGTGTAGTTTTATGTTGTCTGTAATATACTTTCAGTATGTCGATGAATGGAAAAATGTCTGTAATATACTTGCAGTATGTCGATGAATGGAAAAATGTTGACCACATCTAAATCCGCTTAATAATATGGTACCGTTATTATGTTGAAATTAAATTATAATAGTTCGTCATTACTAAGTTGGTGTCGGTATGCGTGCGGTGCCGTGTTTTTCTGAAACTACGAAATAACCTCTCGTTTTTGTTCGTAAATCATCAATAAATGTTGAAAAGTGATCATTTCACTTATTTCAATATAAAACATCAATTATGCGTGTTACTGCATTCTGTAGTGTGCGGGATAACCTCTCAAAATAGCAATTTAAAATTATAAATTAGGCAATAATAAATTCATATTTATTATTAAAATAATCATTGGAAAATTCCCGTGTGTCACATCATAATACTTAAACAACTATTTTTCTGCAAGAACATCTTCAACATCTCAAGCCTTTTCAGCTGATGATCCTGCACCATTTGGGCCAAATTGGTATGCTTTGGCTCATTTAGCAATTCTTTTTTATTTGAACCTTCTTTTCAAAGATTCAGTCTTGAACAAACCATCAGAAATTGCTTCTTCAATCACCTGTGTTACAGTCTTGTTTGTCTTACTCTATTGTGTAGGAATTTCATTATCTTGTGAATCCTCAATAGGATCTTCCGTCACTCTTTGTTCAACTTTGTCTTGCAAAAAGCATATCAATTACCTTGAGCCAGCAAAACTAAAAATATCTTAAACTTTACTTATAGAAAATATCTTACCTCATTCGTGAAACCTGTATCAACATAAGATATTTGATCTCCAACACTTGAACCTACAACATTCTGGCCTACACCATTTGTGACTGCATCATCTGGAATTGCACCATCTGGACCTGCAGAACTTGGGCCTGCACCACTGGACCCTTCACCATTCTGGCCAATAAGATTAGTTGGGAAGACAAATGAAGAACCAAAATTCTTTCTACCTGGTTTCCTTTTTTCCTTGACTGGTTTAGGTTGTTGCTCTTTCTCACAAGTCTTCTTATTATGTCCCTTTTCCCAACAAACTGTACAAGTCATCATTCTTCCACTCCTGGTAACTTCATTAACCCTCTCTATGACATGTTTAATTCTTAGTTTTCTAGGTCTTCCTGGCATCTTTCTAAGTACTGGAGGCAATAAAGGCTCATCTTTAGTGTTTGGCCACATAGATGAACCACCCACAAGCCTATTGAAATAACTGTATGCATTGACCCACATCCTCTTAGAGTACCAAGCACTAACACCTAACACTGGATCACTTTAAAATAAACCAAAAGCTGCAACATCATATACACATGGTAGCCCACTCAAATCCCACCATTTACAAGCACATGTCCTATTCTCTAAGTTCACACCATAGGATTCATCTCCCTTTCTAACTTCATATATAATATCACCACAAGCATAGGTTAACCAGAATCTTTGGGAGTCCTTCAATCTCTCAATTTCTTTTTGAATTGAAGGTTTTATGCCGTCTCTAACATTAGAGGCTAACTTACTAATGCTTCAGAGATGCCATTCTCATATGCCGCACAACCTCTATCCATCTTCCTGTCTAAAGCCATTGTTTTGCTTCAGGATCAATGTTACCAATGATGTTCATCTTGCTGTAGAAGACATGTTGTAGTGTAGTAGATGCAACACCCCGAAATAAAATCTTGTAATGCATACCATTCCACTTCTTTTTTAAGTTGTGATGAGTGTGTAAATACTCATCATTTTTGGTTAAATTTGAACTGCAAAACGTTTAAAAATGCTCAGAAATGCATCAAAATACTGAAAATATCTCAAAATTGCATTTTATATATTTCAGATGCAAAATGTTTAAAATCAGATGAAAAATAAACAAAGTTTGCATAATGGCAGTTTCAGTCCCCCAAGTTGCTAAAATTGTCAAAAATAGTCCCTGAGTCAAAATTTCAAAAGAAAAATCACCAAAGGTCCTTTTAATATCATAACTTGTTAAAATTAGTCCTTTGGTGAAAAATATCAAAAGTTTGAGAAAATTACAAAATTGGTCCTTCAACTTTGAAAAATTGCAAAATAGTCCTTGGACATTTTAAAATGGAATTTTATGCAAAAGTGGTCCTTGCACTATTCATTTATGGCAAGTTTGGTCCTTGTGAGAGCTTTGGAAAAAGCAAGATTGGTCCTCATGTTTGGCAGATTTGCAAATTTAGTCCTTGTGTATACTTAACCAAACGGATCCTTATCAATATATCAAGTCCAAACCCAATCCAGCCCAACTTTGGCCCAAATCCAACACCAATACCCGGCCCACTCCCTAAACTTATAACTCAGGGTCAAACAAAGGTCAAACCCGCCAAAACCGCCTACCACTGTTCACCATCTCTTTCCATACCACTGAGTCACAAACCAGGTGGTTTTTACCACCTGTTTTCCCCCCTCCACTTGCTATACCAGCTCATAACCTACTCCCTTACACCTCTCAAACCTATCCCACTCCATAATAAATGCATACCCACCACTTTTTCACCACTTTTTCACCCATCTCCCCTGTTTTCCTCTGCTTGACCCAAAAGCTTCTCCAAACTATCTCAATTGTCCCCTTGCCACCTCCACATAACTCCACAATTCCTTAATTGTTCTCAAACCACCTCAAATCCACGTGTACACTTTTGGCGCCAAAAGTGTTTTAAACGGCTGAGATCAAATTCTACAATTCAAGGATCAAGATTGAAGATGGGACATCTGAGTGGTCACCAAGGAACAAAGAAACTATAAAGAGAAGAGAAGACAGAGGAGAAATGACTTTTTGGCCTTAAGTCATAGTCACTTAGCTTTTTTATCATGTCTTTACTTGCTTTCATTTACTTACCATGTCTTTTAAAAGCTTTCAGTATTGTAATAAACCTTGACAAAGTTCAATTACATGCTATTTACAGTTTGTAGTTTCATAATCTTTAAATACTTGTTATTTAAATTATTGTCTCTTTACTTAAAATTGTCATTTACTTACCCCTCACTGTTATAATGCTTTAGAGGACATCAATAAGTCACTTAGGCTCCTGACAAAAGCTCTAAGGCTTTTAGAAACCTTAAAAGCAGTTGTAATACATAAACTCAAAAAAAAAAATACAAAAAGAAATCTCCAAGAAACTAGTTTGCAAGAAAGAACAAGGTGGAGCTGGTGAAATTTGGATTGCTTAAGGGATATGAGGAGCTTAATGGGAAGCTATTAGGTGTAACCTTGTCCTAGGAATGGTTCTTGTCACTTAGCATTCATTATGGACACTTTTGTAAGCAATTTTCTTATATTTTGGTATTTTACTGTTTAAATATATTATATGCTGTGATTTCTATGTTTTCTTGTTTAAATGTTGTTGTTAATTGTTTTTAAGGTTTAAAAGTGTATGCTTATATGTTAGTTTGTGAAGTTACTTAATATTTCATTTTCACTGTGGAA
The DNA here is from genome assembly GCA_910596185.1 of Chrysanthemum makinoi. Taxonomy (NCBI): domain Eukaryota; kingdom Viridiplantae; phylum Streptophyta; class Magnoliopsida; order Asterales; family Asteraceae; genus Chrysanthemum; species Chrysanthemum makinoi. The sequence continues at coordinate 96,687,603 of OU343219.1, read as the reverse complement.
ATGGTATATTAGTGATTCTTGTGTATTGTTGTTATATGTATTGTTTTTATGTTCATTTATGCTTGTTATGTGTTTATATGATGTTTGGATTCAGTTTCATGGTTTGAATCTTTGTTATGCATTGAAAATCCAATAATCATTAAGATTAAGGTGTGTTTGGCAATACTGATTCAAGGGTGTTAAGATGAGTCTAGGGTGTTGTTTTTGGTTGCTATTTGATACATGGAGTTCCTTAAGGTCAGACAAACCATTAAGCCTATTATGTATTCATAAAAAAGTCAAAAATCATATCTTTGATCCTTAACTTGATCACTTGTGGCGTTTACAAGCCAAATCCACTATATGTGTTTAAAAGTTGTTAATACTTGTTTATTTCATGTTCTTTTAGCTTATTATAGCTTATTTAGTCATTAAATTCAGATCAAAGTTGATCAAAGTCAGCTTTGATCATAAACTTAAAAAGTCAAAATTTCAGATTTTGTGTTTTTGAATTAAATAGATAATTTTGTGTAGCTTTTAATACTTAGTTTTAGAACCTGTGTTTATAGTATGTTTTAGTTTTGTTGCTTATCTTTCCGTATGATTTTTGTTAATTTTAAGTTCAGCTTATTTCTAGCTTAAATCAGTGCTTAAATATGTATGTTTTTGCCCTGTGTCACCAATGGACTGTCAAGTTCATGAGCTTATCCGAGTCTCATGACTTGACCCCATTTTGTGAACTTGGCTTCTTTGTGATGATCTAGTAGCATATTGTTTATTTTTATGCTTATTTGTCTATTTTAGCTTAATTAGATAGCTTAAACCACCCATCTTTTTGTACCATTTTGCCCACTCAACTGAAGCAAACAGTTGAGTGGGGCTTGTTACCAAAGCTTCTAATAAGCTCCTCAGTGAGCTTGAGTATGTGACCCTTGGCTTTTCACAAAGCCAAGGTACCCATCTCAATGTCTGAGTATGAGTTGAGCTTATTAAAGCTTATAGATAAGATTTGAGAGCTTGTGTTTGCCCACTCACAACATACCCCGAGCAATCATGGTATTACACCATTTCCACAAGCCTCTCAGAAGCTCATTAGTGATCCTTAGCTGGTGTGGCCTGGCTTTTTAGGAAGCATAGCAACCCAACTTTATGATCCTGCACTTAATTTTCATCTTGTAGCTTATTTAGTAGGGCTGCATCTAGCTTGTTTTGTCCATTACTCAGTATCAACTGACTCAGCTTAAGCTGAGCAGTGAACTGGTGCCTTTTCCACAAGCTTCTCACAAGCTCATCTGTGAACCTCACAGAGTGAACTTGGGCTTCTTGGAAAGCTTACCATGCCATCTTGCAACTTTCATTTTGCCATTTTGAGCTTAACCTCAGCCTTAAATGACCACTCTAATTAGTGCGGGGGTGTTTGGATCTGGTACTCGGAATTGCTTATTTGCTTATTCTGAGCTTATAAGTTATTCTCAGTGCATAGGCTTGTTCATATATGTATATTATACTTGTACAAATATATTTTATACTTTACTTTTTAGTATGGAGCTTATTACATGCTTTAGAGGCCTCAATTCCATCCAAGTTTAGCTCAAAAAGCTAAACAGACTAAACCATAAGCTCATGCTTATAAGCACTTCTCAGCTTATTATTTTTGTTCATATACACCTATTATACTTGTACATAAATACCTTTTGCTTTTTCATTCCCCTTTATAGCTTTTTCAAGCTTATACCAAGCTTATTACTCCACTTGAGCCCAAAAGCTCAACTGTGTGGGTAATAAGCCCACGTATTGCTTATTTTTATGTTTGAACAGTTTTGTTTTCATTAAATATGTATAATATCAGTATTTAGTTAGTTTCAGAAAAAGAAAAGCCAAAAAGATCCATTTTTAAGCTAAGTGATAGCTTCTAGTTAGAAGCTTATTTGCTTATTAGCTTATTTTTGTTAATAGCATATAGTTTTTATATTTTTCCTAGCTTCTTTTATTTATTTTAGAATTATGTAAAAAGTTTCAGATTTTTCTTTATTCATTTTATATTTTTTATAAATCAGTTTTAATTTCTAATACATAATAATAGTAAATAATTAATAATAAATAGAATAATTGTGTAAAAAATACATTTTCAGTTTCATAATTCATTTAGATTTTTCAGATTCTTTATTTTATTTATTTAAGTAAATTTTAGATTTTCTTATTATTTAATTCATTATCAAATACATTTAATTCATTTTTAATTTATATTAATTAATTTAATAGTGTAAAAATTTATTTTAATTTTCTAATAATTTTCTTATCTTTTTAGAATTCTAAAAATATAATTTTCACATTTGTGGGAGTTGTATTGGACTGAATTCACGTTTTTATTTTGTACGTTTACATAAAATTTAGTAAACGTAAGTTTTTAGATTTTAATCGTTAAACAATTGTAAATATAGAATTAAAATGACTTCAAAATTTTTATAGGTTTTAATTTCTTTAGTATAATCAATTATTATCCTTTTCCTGTTTTATTTTGTTTCATTTGTGTAATTATTACATACATGTATATGTTTTAGTTTTCTTTAGATTTTCTTAACTTTTATATAAATTTGTAAATTATAGTTTTATTTTATTTCCTTTAATTTGCATTTAAGCCCCTAAGGCATGCAAATTCCCTCTTTGGGAAAGTTTTGTTTTATTCGTTACGTTTACGTTTATTTAAACTTAAACGTATGTTTGTAAATACTTTAATATTTTTAGGTTTCGATTATGCGTTTTATTCACGTAATAGTGGACAGAGCTATTACTATTCACATTCCTAGTGTTAGTCAATCGATTCTGTTTTCCTATACTAATATTATTTTCAACAATTCACAAGTCATTGTACCAGAATGTCACGCCTCACCAGGACATAAACGATCCAAGGATATTTTAATCCTTGGTAAACTTCCATTCCTCTCCCGGGCTGTCGCCCTTTTATCATCTGTTACGGTTGACCGTTCACAAGCGGTTGGCTCGCGTGACGGAGAAATAAAAGATGAGTAGTTTGGGGAGGAATCAAGTTGGCATATATGTGCCTTGCACACTGCCTGTGCTCTGCATATGGTAACATGTTCCTTACTGCTTCCATCAAACCTTGTTACATAGAATATAGATCATAAGTTAAACAGATAAAATAGTCAAATGGTCATAAGTTAAACAGATTGAACAGTGTAATGAAATATACCTTGTGACCATCAGAAATGATAGTCATATAAGCACCCTGGCACAATCTCAAATCTTCACATAAACAAGCTAAAAACCATTCCAAATTATCATTGTTTTCAATGTTGACCACATCCCAAGCTATGTGAAACATTTGGTTGTTCCCATCTCTACCCATGGCTGTCAATAGCTCACCCTGCATGTTCCTCTAAAAAAGCATCCATCCAGCCTTATTACTTTTCTACAGCCTGCACTCTATCCTTCTTTCATTGCCTTAAAGCAGACATAAAATCTTTTGAATTGTGTCTTACCACTATCCTTATCCTCTAGATGAAAATGGACTGAAGAGTCAGGATTGTGTCTTACCACTATTTTTCTCCACTACTTACGCAAGCTACTTTAGTCACTCGGTAACTCTCGCACGGAGGGTGATGTCAGTTTGGTTTTTACATGGGATTTGTGGGCTTGGGACACCACCGTACCCGATGCTCAAAGAGTATACCGTACCCGGTGCTCAATGAGTATATCGTACCCGATGCTCAAAGAGTATAAATTAAATGAACCATATGTGTAACTCGCTCTAATCTATATTATGTCATGAAAGAATCCAACAAATTTTGAAAGAAGTATTGCATCGAACTTCACTTATTGCTTATTTCATTTTATTTTTTTGAACGGCGGTGATTTATTGAAACTAGCAAGAAGCTAGAAATAAAACACAAAAAGAAATAACATACCGAAAATAAGAAGGGATGGGTTTTGAAGTCAACCAACCCACCTTAAGTTTTTGGATCTATATCTATTATAGACCCCCACAAATGACTGCGTTACAAAATTATCAAAAAATGAATTGTTCTTCGGTCTCACTTTTCCAAACACACATGCGTTTCTATGACACCACACATGCCACCATAGCGACTAGAACATTACTTCAAAAAACTGTTTTTGAACCTTATTTAACCGAAGAGCCAAGAACCAATCTAACCATTGTTGATAGCACCTTGTCACTGAAATATGAATATCCCACCACATTTTAAACATGTTATATACTTGAGTAACAAATGAACACTCAAAGAAAAGAGTGCTTGTTGATTCCGTACACTCCCTACATACAGGACATAGAACCGATGAAATATCAATGCCACCAGCATCCAGGTTCACACGAGTTGGCAACTTATAAATCGAAAGTTTCCAGCCCATGATATTCACTTTAATTAGTACTAACTTACTCCACTTGGTAACTTTAATTTCAGAAATAAGTAGCTTTTTATCAATGGCCTAGGAGCAGATTTTAAAGTGAAGTTACCCATCCCGTCCAAGGTCCACGTCCAACGATCCTCCATCGGAGAGAGACAAATCAAAGATAACATATGTTGCATCGTTGTCCACTGCTCACTTTCTATGTCCCCTCTTGGTGCTCGACGTAACGAAGTTGTACAATTTCCTCGAGCTTTCTTGAAAGCCACCGTAGCGTACTTCTCCATTTCCAAGGCATACACTCTTGGAAATCATCCTTTAAGGAGTTGTCACCATCCCAAATATCTGTTCAGAAAGTAGTGTTTTGGCCATCTCCAATCTTCCTTTTGAAACAAGCCAACAAATACGCACCTTGATCCTTTAGAATAGAAACAACCTTCACAATATTTACCCACACTGAATTTGGATACGACTTTCGAATGTTACAGTTTATTAACCCTTCTTCCCCATGAATTGCTTTTACCACCCTAACCCATAAAGCAGGCAAATCAGATAAAAACATCCAAATCTATTTAAATAACAATGCATGGTTCAATGCAAATATGCTATTCACTCCAAGACCCCCATCACTTCTATTGGCCAACACTTTCTTTCAACTTATCTAAGTCATTTTCCATTCATCAATATTCGCCCCTAAAAAGAACTTGTTATGAACCGATTCCAAGAAAGTAACCACAACCTTTGGAGCCTTATATATCGACATGTAGTAGGTTGGAAGTGCACCCAACACTGACTTTAATAAAGACAACCAACCTCCTGAAAGAGTTTTTACCTTCCACGTCAAAAATTTATTAGTTACTTTAGAGATCACCCCATGCCATGTTTCAATTCTCGACATATTCTCCCCAACTTTGATCCCAATATATGTACAAACTTTTTTTTTAATATATTTATCTGATTTTTTGACTCAACTTTGCGAGCCGACTAATCTCACAACGACTATTCTTTTAGATAGCCCGGAGTCAGCCGGGATAAAATGTATAAACTGTTATTTTATCTTATTTGTTTATCATTACGAATAATGTGATATATTTTTCAAATTATTGTTCATTCAAATGTATTTCTAACTTTAGTTTACAAAAATATACACATTATAATAAATTAAAATATACATATTGAAAAAAATATTCAATATACATAGAATGAGTAAAATTCGATACAGTGTAAATGATTATTTCAATTTATTTTGTATCAATTTCAAAAGCTAGATAGTTTTAGACTTTTAAAAACATAATGGACCTCTAAACAAAGAAATACCTGACACTGTTCTAAAGTAGAAGGAGCTAATTTGGTAATGTGAGAAGATAGAGGAAGTTTGTGAGTTGGGTGGAAAAACCCCACGTGGAAGTTCAAGGTGTTTCGGAGAAGAAAAAGGATGGTCATGCTCATGGTGGGGTTGACGTCAACTGGATACCCAACAATTTTTATGCTATTTTCCTTTAAAAGTGACCGTTCTTAATCAAACATTCTACATTTTTTTCGTACCAAGCAATTGAAATAGGTTAGTTTACATTACAAGTATGTGATAATAGGGTTTTTCTATCTTGTGCCCTAGGGGCACAAGATAAGAAGGGAAAAAGTACATAAAAAGTACTCACGGACCCACAGAAAAGGACTCAAGTACTTATAAATAATGTATTTTTTGTGGGTCCTTAAGTACTTTTTATGTACTTTTTTCCTTCTTATCTTGTGCCCTTAGGGCACAAAATAGAAAAACCCGTGATAATAAAGGTGTTTACAACATTTGCGAAAGTAATGTGTTGTTTCTATTTGTTTTTTTCGGTTTTCATGTACTTTGCAAGTAGTCTTGAGATTGTTTGTTTTTGTTGTTAAATGGTCTTAATGTTAAAAGAAGTGGGATCAAGTAATATTTTAATATTTTTTTCTTGTTAAATGTTCTATATCCTCAAGCCAAAGAATACCCACTACTCCTCATTAAGATGCAACAAAAGAGAAGAGACCTACTTTCCTTTAAATCCACCTAATATTGTTCTACTCATATAAATATGTTCATTTTCGACACTAAGTTATTGATTTAAAGTTTTAAACCATATAATGTCAACAAGCATTTTTATAACTTCTATTATCTTGTTCTCGTTTCATTATACACTTCAAACCATCAAAAAAAAAATCTTTATACTCCGTATATCTTACACTTTCATGACGCGTACCAAAATACGTGGTATACATCTACAAAGTATGATATCAGGACCAAATTAATTTGTAAGTGTGGAAAATGAGCAACCTGTATAATAATACTCTTTAAGAATTTTTTTATTTTATTATTATTATTTTTTTAAAACGGCTAATAATTATCTCACAATATACTATCTCACGTGTCTTAAGCATATGATTTGAACCTATAATCAGCTTCTCACATAACAACGGATACCATTAAGACAGCCCTTTGATAGTTTAACCAAAATATAATGACCATGATACAGATGTTTGTTCATATTGTTTTGTTTAACTATTATAACTCAATCTATTACACGGGATGATATATCATGCTTACTCATAGATGATTAGATGCTATTAAGATAGCTAGGTCAATGAGTTTTGGATATACTTCAATCCCGCATGCATTCATGCCTAAATATTGTAACATTATTATAAGCTAGCTGTGAAACAACCTTTCAGAATGTAAATGACACCTTTATTATCACATATTTATATTGTAAGTTAAGATGACTAATCTCGTCGTGGTACACACACATTAGATAGCCAGGATGACTTATGTATGAATAGATCTCATCGAGGTGCGAATATTTTCGAAAGTCAAGTGACTTACATTAATGTGATACAAATAGTATAATCTGATAGTTAAGATGACTTATATATGACTTTATCTCATCGATGTACACACATTGCTAGATAATCAAGATGACTTATAGATGACTAGACCTCACCGAGGTACGCATATACATATATCATACATGAATTAACCTTAACGTTTGAGTCAATTATACAAAGAGGTCCTTGCGGTTCATTTCTAATAAGGCGTCTACTTGCTAAGTATCTAATATTGCACAAGTATGCTTTTAATTTGAAGCTTGTTACACGTTTCGTCCCTAAAACTACAACCAACTTTACGAGTTATTGGTTCAACCTAACACCCTCACAAAACATAATCATCACAAAACTCGTTTTTGAAAAGCTTGAGATTAATGAAACAAAAACAAATTACTTAAGTGAACTAATAACATATCACTTTTACAAGAATGAAATAATTTTCATCAATTTACCAAACTGAACCACAACGTATTATTATTTTTAAACGCGCGCAGTATGGAAGGAAGATGTCCTCATCTTTAGCAATGTTGACACTATCACGCGGATAGTTTATCACCTTATTCCTTCATTTCTATATCGCTCACAAAGCACGCTAGAACACCCCATGAATAACCATTTCTTAAACGTGGGCATCCCTGGGACGTAATCAACCCATAGCAATATCTTTGACAGAGAAAGAAGGGAATGTAGTACGTAGGGGAGTTTAGATGCACCAACTCCAAATTTTTATCCAAATCGACAAGACCCTAGCACTACCTAGCCATTCTGAATGCATGTAATTCACTTATTATGGTTTTCAAAGCAATGTTTGAATACTCCAGTCATTTTTTCCTCTGCTAGAAATGTAGAATGGTCATTCTTCTTATAATACTAAAAGGCGTACATGCCTCTTTTGCAAACACAAGCATTAAATGCAAACTTTCTCAACTTGGCAGAAATAGTCCCTGAGGTTCAAGTGGCGCTGCAAAGTAAGTCCAAACATTAAATGCAAAGTTTACAACTTGGCAAAAACAGTCCTTGAGGTTTAAACGTCGTTGCAAAGTAAGTCCAAACATTACATGCAAAGTTTCACAACTTGGCAAAAATAGTCCCTAAAGTTTAAGTGTCACTGCAAAGTAAGTCCTTTGAAGCCAATCCCGCTGCATCGTGCGGGTTTCCACACTCGTTCGATGTCTTAATGTTGCTATAACTGTAACAATCAGAGATGATCTCTTACCAAAAAACAAAAACAAAACCTTGAAAATTTGCATAAACGTGGTTGGGATTTCCACAAATGTAACTTAAGGTGACGTAAAACCTTTAGAATCTCATAAATACCAATTTCCACAAATGACTCATACATGACTAGATACCATCGAGGCACTAAAGAATCCATAAAAGTCTTCTAGGGTTATCCATAGAAATCCAGCTTTCATTTTCCCTCTCTAAAATAAATATGTTGACCTACACTTAATTATCAATTAATTTTTAGATTAGCTCATTATACTTTCCTAATTCTATTTAAATTGATATATTTGGTAAGACATACTCATATCGCATTTCCTACGCGTGTATGGGAATACGTTTTTTCTCAAAGCCAGGCTTTATTAGAAACACAGGCACGTCCCAAGAACAAGCAAGGCTTAGTGTTTACGGTATATCAGAGGCGGAGTCAGGACTTTAAGTTAAGAGAGGTCAAATTTAACGTCAAAAGTATAATGAAAATAATCGCTCAATGATGTATCTATAATTTTTATATTTTCTTTCAAACATGATTCAACCTAACACTATAATGACTAAAGATAAAATAATTTTAGGAAAGCATAGTTTGACAAGTAAATTCATTTTAGTGTTGTATTTTATTGTTCAAGTTCTTCGTTTTTTTAACTTTAATCAGCATATCGATATGATTAAGAGGGGCTGATTGCAAAAGTTATTAAGAAACTATTTATCGTTCTGAATAACTAATGAATAAAGTGGGTTAATTAGAGGTGGCTTGGCACCTATTAGTAACCCTACTAGCTCCGCTCCTGCAATATATAACATTATCTTGATCATTGTGAATATGTATATGTAGCCTTCACGTCTATTACCTTGTACTTCGTTTTGTTTAGTCGTAACAAAGACATGTCACGTAAGTTAATCCTTAATAACATTTGGGATATAGATAATTTTTAATTAAGTTTATTCTTGTAGAATTTTCTAAAATTAATTTTTGTCGACCTAAAAATAAGGGTGTTAAAGTCAACTTTAAGGATGACGTGTTAGTTTGTTGGTAAGAAAGGTAGCAACTCCACCGGCAAACCTAGTTTTCTTTGACGTGGGACGGTGCTTCTTATTAGTTATTACGCGTTATTAATTTTAGATAATTTAATTGTTTGTTAACTTGTGAAATGGCAAATATATTATGTACCTTATCTTTTACAAAATCGATACTTTTGTTACAAATAGCTAACTCCGTTACTTAAGAACCTACTAGGCTTGTTTACCTAAAATTGTTGATTTTAGTTGAATTTTTTTCATCATGTCTTTTTCAATATCTAATATTTTCAAGTCGAAAGACTTATAAAGCAATCAAATTGTGATTTTTCAAATATTAAGAAATCAAAGTTTTTAGCGGAGTCAAAAAACACTCGGTTTAACAACAAAAAACATTACTCTTTTCATCTCAAAGAAATTGTTCAAAGACAAAAAAACACTCAGTTTAACAAAAAAAAAATATATATTATTATAGTTTCTTTTTTAATATCTTTATGTAAAATGACAGTTTTACCTTTAACTAATTACTTTAAAACCTTTTTAATGTCTTTAATAATAATATCAAGTGAGGGTAATGTAATAAAATCGAACTAAATCCCTATCTATTTTTAAAAGTGGACAACTAATTTGTGACAGCCTGAAATAAAAATATGGACAATAACATTATCAGAATGAGAATGAAATCACATTGTTTAGAGTTTAGGCTGCATCTCATTGTGAGAAGAAATAAATAATAAACGACGTGTTTAGTTTAGTCGTATATTTTCTAGAATAGTTTTTCGCTTTTATTTTTTGTTTAACTTTTTTAAATTTTCTCTTGCGCTCTCTGCTTTTATTTTAAAATTAGCATCTAAATCAGTTTCTAAGTTTTTAATGTTTTTTTGAAAAAACAATAGTTCCTCCTCTTTCTCTTAAAAATCATGACTTTCACAACTAAACACACTTTTATCATGTTCATGTTTCCTAATTTATCTTCAGAAAAACTTTTAGTAAATAATCTATATCATTTTTGAATTTTTTGATTGCTAGCATAACAATTTATTAATTGTTTTTTCCCCCTTCTATTGAGCATTCTAAGAGCACCCGGTGTCGTTTCGTCGCCCCCCTTCGTCGTCCACGCTGGAGGCTCGTCGTGCCTCGCCTTGACACCGTGGTGTCTCGCCGTCGTTCGTCAAAATAAACCATTCAAACTTGCTGAAACATGAGTTACACGAGTGAATCATCTTATTCCGGCGAAAGTGACCTTGAAAAGTTAACGGAATTAGAAATGTTTATTAAAGAGTTCAAGGCGGAGCAAACGTTGCAGGAACAAGCACCCGGTTTCTAAAAGCGTCGTCAATATGTCCCTCGTGAACGTGAAATTGCTGAAGCACGTCTTCTTGATGACTATTTTGGTGACAACCCAAAATATACGGACGCTAATTTTAGGCGTCGATTTCGTATGAGCCGTCGTCTATTTTTACAAATAGTACAAGGTATTGAAACTCATCATCCTCTTCCTAAGCATTTTGATTTCTTTAGAGTTCGACCCGATGGTAGGGGTGTAATGAGTTTTAGTGTGATTATGAAATGCACATGTGCCCTACGCCAATTGGCTTACGGGATATCAGCTGACGCGCTTTTGGTGTCCTCCAAGGACGTTGGCATATCATTGCCCAACCGGCGCGTGCATTTACTATTGGTAAGTTACGGAGAATCATGTACGCGTGCATCATAATGCATAACATGATTTTGAAAGATGAAAACTTTGCGATATCCGACATTGCTGAAACGTATATTTCTCCGACACCAAATTTACAGTAGACATGGATTGAACGTTGCTAAGTGCAAAGAAAAAGCCAAAGAACTACATGATAAACGCAAACACCCAAAGCTTCAACGATGTCTCATCGAGCATGTTTGGCAACAACTTCAATGGGTACAATTTCAACAACATATCCAACAATTAGTTTCGTTTATAATTTGATGTATTTCTTTGCATGTTTTTTTTTTCGTATCTCTTATTTTATGTTTTTCGTACGTTTTATTTAAGTTATGTATTGTATTTTTAATTTGAATGAAATGAATTTATTTAGTTTATTTGAAAATGAAAATTGAATACAAAAAATAAAGTGGTAGTGGTGGGCCCCAAATGAAGAGGTTGGGATGTTATATGTTTGATGGATTGGTTTGTTGTGGTTAGTTGTGAAAAAATGGGATGCTGATGTGGCACGACGACGAGCCTTAAGCTCGTTTTGACACCTAGTGCTCTAACAGTCAAAGCATCTATCGATCATCCTTTGAGCTTTGACAATCATTTTAGTTAAGAAATTTGTAGATCGTGAACGACTGAAGTTTTAATATTAAAACCTATTCATGCGAACCAAACACAACACCAAACACCCGTTGTGATAGTAAATCGTTAAACCAAACTACCCCATGACATGTTGTAAAGGGTGTTTGGTGCTGCTTATTTGTTTTGGTTATGTATATGTTTATGAAGTGAGTTATTTCAAAAACTATAAAAGAAAATATTAAGATTGAGATATTAGTTCTAGCCGTTTTTTTAATCAAACAAAACATCAACTTTCACCTCACCAACTTTTATTTTTTTAATTAAAATCCACTTTCATTTTTTTTTTCTTTCTTTTTTTTTTATAAATAATATATCTAAAAAATCGTTAATTGTTTGGCGAAATAAATTACACGATTACGACAAGCATCTAATTATTTTTCAACATAAGGGCACTTTCATATACTTTCGACAAACTTTTTTTTCTTTTTTTTTTTAGTTCTTTTGGTACACGAGTTTCCATGATATATCACACGTGATATAACACTAATATGTAAGTTCGAATACTCAACATGTTGTCGTAAAATATGTATAATTATTTTTGTAGAACTCCAAATGATTCACCATTTTTTGCATTTATAAATACAAATCATTTGCTTTCCAACCATATATCACGTATAATTTTTTAACTTACTGATAGCGTATCAATATTAATGGACCAAGTCCATTAACTATACGCAAAAGTCAAGTCCATTACAAATGCTTAACAAGTCCCACTATCAAACACTTGATAAGGCCTGACTACATTCCCAGGCTACACCTAGCTTGGAATACTTC
>OU343219.1:96652302-96674938 GCA_910596185.1 Chrysanthemum makinoi | reverse complement strand
CATAGTTACTAACCTCAACTATCATTACATCAAATTTCTTTTCCATTTCTTTGATATCTGAATCCATCCCCTTTTTAAGACTCTCAAATTAATCTTTTAGTTGTTTAAAGAAAGGCATGACCTCAGTTAAATAGCATTCTTTAGTTTGCTCAAAACCCCTTTCCTCTTAAGTTATCCCAGTGGGTGTGATCCTCTTCTTACACGTTTTCTCAAAATCAACAAATAATTGAAAGATGACATATTGACTGATTAAGGTCTTGCTTTTAGTGGCAATAGTTCTAGGAACTAAGTGCATTGGTGTATTTGGAGGATACACAGTAGCTGAAGGCATTTTCCTAAAGGGGGTGTTTGTTACAACAAGATTCTCTGCTTTTTGCTTGTCTAAATCCTTCTTCCAGAACACTTTTTCGGGTGTTAATAACGTTTGAGGCTTAAACTTATTCAAGGAAATCCAATTTTCCTTTTTGTAATCATGGGGTTTGTATGTTATGTTCTTCTCCTTACAAATTGGATTTTCTAGCTTCTTATTCATTTTCTCCATAGATGCATCATCTAATTCTCTATCTTCCTCAGCACTCAAGCAACTAGGTTTCTATCTAGGCTTAAGGATTTCATTGCCATCATAAATTACCTTATGAGCAGTTCTAGCCTTTTTGATGACCTCTGGATTTGGTTCCTCAACAAGGGGAATGCTATGCTTATCGCAAAGAACTCTATGCTTAGTGATCAAGTGAGCAAATGAATGGTATTCCCTTGTACGTACAACTTATTTTCAAGCTTGTTTTTCAACATTTTTAGATTAGAAAAATCATTCAAAAGTTTTGATTCCTTAGCATTGAATTCTTGCTTAAGCATTTTAACATTTTCTTGAAGTTCTTGTTTTTGCTTAGCAATTTTAGAAAGCTTTTCTTGTAAGGAGTTTAACTCTTGTTTTAAGACTTCTTCTCTAAAGTTACTTTTTCTAATAATTATGCATTTGGTCATCCATCTCCGATCACGGGTGGTTAATTCAAACTTAGCACGTTGTTCATAAATAGCAACACGTTCTTTATAGGCATTTAGTTCAGAGATAATGAATCATCGGGGCACATGCGGTGTATTCATCAAAAGATATTCATCATTGATGCAGAAGATGCATCACTTGGTACTACCTCACTTTCACTTTGTTTCACATATTGATCATATGGGACAACATTGATATTACCCATATTTTCAATATCTGACTCAATAGTTTCAGTTGATTGTACTTTGTCATGCATCTTTTGCACATCAACATCATCGATAGTTTTAATACCTCGAAAGAGTTTGTCTTTGGATGGAACAGCTTGTGGTGATGAAGATACTTTAGGAGAGACCATTGGAGAAATGCTAGCCATGAAAATGGTTTGTGCAATAGGTTCATCATCAACGTCAGAGTCGTATGCATCACAATCAGCGACTTGGAAGGCATTCTGATGATTGTGGCCTATCTCCTGAATTGGTTGCTCATCCACATCGGAATCATAAGTTCTGGCATTTCCCTCAGCAAGAAATAGCAATTCCTCTTCATCCAAGACTGCTCCATTATCTTGAGCTTGAACAAGCAACATCTTGTCTCTGAAGTATTCTGCATTCTGAGGTCGTTTTGGCGATGTGCAGTTCCTTGCAATATGTCCCTCACCTCCACAGTTGTAGCACTTAATCGGCTTTGCTTGTCCCTGGTTTCCATTCCTTCCCTATTCGATTAGCACATATCCTCTACCAACTCCACCTCTTCCTTGTTCATATTTGCCTTTCTTGAACTGGCGCACCATAACCTTCCCATCTCTCGACGGTGGCTTGATTGTGTGGATTGGATGTGCTCGAGGTTGTTATTGTGTGTGGGGGAGAGTTCATGTTTTGGCTAATCATGAGAGCTAGTTGATTAATGAAGTTTCCCACGGCTGCATCAGCATCAGCTTGTTTGAACATTGGATCAGGAATGAGTTTGTGTTTACCATTACCCATGGGTATGACTTGAGATGCTTTGGTGGTAATACCAACATTGGTGTAAAAAGCTGTAGAATCATTTGGTGAGCTTGATTCTCCCTGATTGGTTTTGAACTGATCAAGAATCCTCTTTTCAAACATGGCATGTCTCTCATTCTGAAGAAGAAAGGCATAGAGTTGCTCTTAGTTTGTATTCTTCAATCCTTTGGTTAGCTTCACAGAGGTGACAAACTTGTGCCATTCGGGATTCATGTTGTTCACAGACTTTGAGTTCAGCTGAATGTTTGGCATAGTCATTCTGATGTTCCTCATGTCATTAACAAGCTTGTGGAATCTCACGTAATATTCATAGACACTCTCATCAGGTTTCATCTTGAAATGTTCAAATTCATCATACCGTTGTGATTCTCTGTCCTCTATAGTTAATTCAGAACCTGAGAGAAGCATCTTGACATTATCCCATACAGCCTTTGCTTCAATGTTGTGATTGATAAGCTTGTAGATGTCTTTTGGAAGACCCTGAAGAATAATGTTAGAAGCCCTGATATCAGCATCGAATCTCTTTTTCTCCTTATCACTGAGCTCATCATACATCTTTGGTCTGTCCATTCCATGGATCATTGTTCCATCTGCAGCTGTATCAATTAAGTCTCTAGTAGTCTCAATCTGATAAGGTCCTTCATCGATTGACTTGAGAATGTTGACTCTGTTTTCCTTTCCCAAACAGTACAATCGGATTCGTTGTGCCCATGAGTCATAATCAGTTCTGTCAAGCATAGGTGGACAAGTATCTGATCCCGCTTGGGCGTCCAGTTCGACTACGGATGAAACAATAGTAGGAACGATGTTTGCCATGATTACAAGTTCTACGGGATTTTACAATTCTTTGATTAAACCGGGAAATTGATTCTTTCACGGGATTTTACTAAACCAAAAGAACAACCGTAAGAATGTATCACGAAGAAGTGACAAGTAGCTAAACACTTAACTCGCTTAGTAATCAACTCGCTAAACAACCAACTCGCTCAAAGGAACAAGTCGCTTAAGGAATCAACTAGCTAAATAGCCAAGTCGCATTAGTATCAATTCGCAACACAATCAACTCAAGCGATGCAATAAATCGCTAAATAGCCAACTTGCTCATTATCAACTCGCAACACAATCAACTCGCTTAATGAAACAAGTCGCTTTAGGAATCAACTCGCCTAATAGCAAGTCGCAAACAGACACAACTCGCTTAACCACCAAGTCGCTTAAAAGCTTAACTCGCTAAATAGCCAAGTCGCATATATCAACTCGCATCCAGTAACAAAGCAACTCGCTTTGAAGAACTAAATATCCGAGACACAACTCGCTTAGTACAAAGTTAAAAAATAACCACTTTATCAATAAAAAACAACCAAACCATAATGATTTAAGCCTTCCAATTCAAAACATAAACATATATGATGATCCTAAACACAAAAGTACAAGCAAAATTCAAACTTTAACACTAGAACTTGTCCAAATGAATCAAACTCTTCTAAACACTTTATATCCCCAAAACCTTATGAAATCCATCAAAACAAAGAGCATGAAAGATGAGTGATCAAACCATCAACATTGGATCATGCATCCTTGTTAAACACCTTATTTTCAAGACGTTGGAATAAGTTCAATGCGCATTCCACCATGGATGCGCAACAATGCATCCGTGGCGTTTAACAAACTAGGAATCAAGACTCTTGACTCCTTGATATGATATTTATAGTATTGCATATCACACCATACACGATTATGATAAAAGTACTTAGACATTATGTTTCAAGTATGATAGGTCATGACTTTCATACATGATTATGGACTTCATATATTTTTTCAAGCGCTTATGTGATAGTTTGATTCTTAGAACAACAAGACGTTTTTATGCAAAGACAGATAACTAAGTACAAACATTATAAGTTGCAACCACATCAACATACATTCAACAAAAGGAAAATTTTATTAAGGACCACGAGTTCTTACAAAAGGATATTTACAAAGAAGATATAACTTATATACTACTACAGTACCTAAGATGTGAGCTCTTCACATGGCTTGTTGCGTCCAGCCTCTTTAGCTTCTTTAACAAATCAGAATCTTGGCGTGATACCGTGGCAACACTACAGTACCCCGTCAGATCTAGGAAGATGCGCCTGCGCCAAGAGCTGAATAGCCTTCCCTTAACACCCCTCTTCTTTGCAAGTCTCGTAGCATGAGCTTCTAAGGATTCCTTCAAATGAATTTCCTTCTCGGTGCGAAAGGGTTCAAGATGTCGGGGCGAGCAAAAATAGGCACTGCAATTTTGACTCATCAGGCTTCAAAAATAGTCCGACTGTGCCTCTGCACCATCAGACGGTGGCGAGCCAAAGTCAACCCTCCATAATCAAGCCTATGGGATAGTCCGGTCACGCTCAGGTTGGGCAATCTGAGGAAGCTCTAATATCTTCATCTTTTTCATTGCAGCAACGAGATCCTCATAGGCATGATCATTATACCCAGTGCACACGGCGGCCGGGCACTTTCAGAAGGCCACCCTCATGAAGTTCCTCTATCGCCTCAGCCTTGCCATGTACCGGCGTTGCGAACAACACTCGAAGGTGTCGGTTACCTCCGGACTCCGAAGTGAGCGCAGAAGAACGCAAAACCATGGCTAATGAGCCACTGCCGGGAATGGAGGAAACAAGCTGGGGATACGGTTCCTCGTCATACTCAATGCCGAGCTTGCAGCAGCCTTCATCTCCTGCTCCTTTAGCATTCCATCCACAGCTTCACGAAACTTTCCCAACCGAGAGAAGTGCTCATCCTTCCCCTTCTTCAAATGATTAACAGCCCAGAGCCAGAAGCCTTGTACTCTTCCAGCGCGGCGCGCTCCCGGCTCACTTGGGTAGAATGACATTTTTCCTCAGAAAGCTTCGGGAATAAGAGCTCGCCGCCTCTACCTCAGCCTGGGCACTAGCCAAACGTGCCTCTAGCAACGTAATCATTTATCCTTCTACGGCGCTCGGCTTAGGTCCCCGGCATACCTCGACTTTAGCTGCGCGACCAATGTAGCACTGTGCGCAGCAGCCAAACCAAGCTCCTCAACAAGTTGGTCCATTGGCACATCCCCGTACCAATGGAACGGTGCTGGCTCTCGGGAATAGGAGGGTCATCGCGTAGGACTCGCCGGGAGGCGACTCCACGAATGCTTAGAAGTAAACCCAATGGCTTCATACGCATAAAGAGAAATGAATTAATAACACAACCATAAAATGAGATAAGCGATTTGGTGACAATACTTACTTGGGGGAGCAGTTTCATTTGAGCGGGGAAGGCATCGTCGATGACGACTCCACGTCAGAATGATGAGGACATTTTTTCCTGGATGAGCTTGCGCCATCACCACCAAGCGCTCTCTTGCGCTTTAGCCCTTGGCTTGCCTCCTCTGTCTCTACATCGAGGTCTTCCATGCTCTCCGCTACATCTGTGTATGACGGCTCCACTAAAGGGGAAGGTACCCTAGGGCTGGGCACGCTTTGTAGAGGGGTCGCCTCCAGCACAAGGGGTGAACCACCCCCAGATTCCTCCAAGTTCATCTCCATGGTGCGCCCTGCGGTAGCATCCAAAATGAGTACTTCCCCTTCTCTCGAGGCACCCCACGATAACTTGGCGGGGCTTTGCCAAATGGACAACGCTGAACAAATCCATCTCTGCGCAGCAAGAAACAAACAAAGACAAGAGTTATATAAAATACAAAGGTAAAAAGAAAGGCTCACACTAATAAATCAAATGAGTAGGAAGGAAGAGCACCCACCCTGGTCATCCGCGTCTAGGAAGGTTGGCACCTCGTCAGGACTATCAAAATAGTTGCGACTGATGCGCATGTGCACTAAAAATTCCTCCGGATAGGAATTGATGGGAATACGATTGGCGTTTATCGTTTCCGCATCATCCGAGCTGTATGTTCCAGGGAGGGGGCGCTCATCCTTCGGTAGTGAACCCTGGGTATAGAAGCCGAAATCCCATGGGAACAATGCCTTATCCACCCAGAAAAATTTCTCTCTCTAATTCCTAAGCGCGTCTAGTTTCTCAGTGTAACATTGCGGCCGTCTGGCGCGCAGCAAATGAAACCCACCCGTTGACCATTACGTCGTATGGTAAAAGCGGAAGAATAGATAGTGGGGTTAATCGCCAACAAACGGCAATTAACCTCGAAGTTTGTTATTTTCTTTGCACCTATACAAAGTGCGGTTGGGATATGTGTAGGCAATAGTAATTTAATACGTTGCACAAGAATAAGGAGATGGGCACACGTTGATTCG
This sequence comes from Chrysanthemum makinoi, assembly GCA_910596185.1. Lineage (NCBI taxonomy): Eukaryota > Viridiplantae > Streptophyta > Magnoliopsida > Asterales > Asteraceae > Chrysanthemum > Chrysanthemum makinoi. The sequence continues at coordinate 96,668,648 of OU343219.1, read as the reverse complement.
CAAATTCGAAAAAAGCGCGTGTATACCTATTTTCCCTTCGAAATCATTGCTCGGCCGCATCTGGAACTACCAGATGCAGCAGCGAATGCGGGATATAATAATCTAAAGTGAATTCATGAAAGTTCGTCCTCGGTTATATCAGATGCGAAGTCAGCTAACCCAAGAACCATGCTGAGTTAAAATGGCGGCGCAGCGCTATTACCTTTAAAAGTTTCGGGTTTCTTGGTTGATAGTTCGAGTTTTTAACAATGGCGGAAATGATTTTTTACTGTGATAATCACAGTAAAAGGGAGGCGGAAGTTTATATAGGGTTTTACATCCACGCGATGATCGACACGTGGACCCCACTATCTCTAAATGTGTGGATAGGATATGTTGACATCACACATTTTCCGATTACTTTCCCACGTTTTCTGAGGCATATATTTGACCTAATTTGACTGGATGCACCGTATCTTTCTTTTAGGTGGACACCCTTTGACACTTCTTCGCTACGCCTTGAAGTATCTGTTGACTACAGTTGTTAGTCTAGCATCCGCGGGTTTCACCCTGCGCATACTAGACTGGGGGGACATGATGACGTATAGTCCGCATTCGGGTCACGAACCCGACTAATGACCGCTACTAGCGAGCCCAGTATGACTCGGCTAACCCGATAACGGTTTGGGCTCACGAAGGCCCAAACCCGAAGTTATTTATGGCTTGGGATATCGGATATCTCTTATTTTTGGAGATATGTATTCAATGACTGACTTAGGCGGGATACTGTAGAAGGTTAGGGAACTGAAACCAATAAGGATTTCGTGTGTATATAAAAGGCATTCCACCCTCATTAAAGGTACGATCTCAAACCCTAACTCTCCACTAAACTCTAAAACCGATTACTTACTCTCACGCCGGAGGATAATCGTGGGAGACAATCCACGGTAAGCCTAACGGTGTTTTCGTTTTCTTAAGTGCTGCAGGTCTCAAGCATTAAGATTTAATTGATACGAGGGTCGAGTCCAAACAAGGAACGCCCAACTTTTGTATCAACAATGGTGGTTTATCAAATGGATGTAAAGACTGCCTTTCTTAATGGAGATCTGAAAGAAATGGGTATACGTCATCAACCCGAAGGTTTTGTGGATCTGAACGTCCTACTCATGTCTATAGCTTAAAGAAGGCTCTCTATGGTGCGAAACAAGCTCCAAGGTGGTATGATACTCATCAAAGTTCCTCTTATCTCTTGGATTCACAAAGGAGTAGTGGATCCCACATTGTTCACCAGAAAGTCAGGCAAACATTTAATCCATGTTCAAATCTATGTAGATGATATTATTTTTGCCTCGACCAACCCTACTGAATGTGACCGTTTTTCAAATGAAATGGGCTCCAAATTTCAAATGTCTATGATGGGACAAATGTCATTTTTCTTGGGATTACAAATTTCACAAAGTTCCGGAGGCATTTTTATCAATCAATCTAAATATGCTAATGAAATTTTAAAGAAATTTGGATTTGACACTTGTGACACCGTTGACACTCCCATGGTGGAGCGTACCAAACTGGATGAGGACTACTCAGGGATCATGGTAGATCAAACTAAATATCGTAGTATGATTGGATCCTTGATGTACCTCACAACCCGATGACCCTGATATTACGTTCATTTGTATGCATGTGTGCTAGATACCGGGCTAAGCTACCAAAAGCACCTTGAAGCGGTTAAACGGGTCTTTCGGTATCTCCAAGGTACCATTAACATGGGACTTTGGTATCCGAAGGACACCAATATGTCACTAACGGCATATGCGGATCATGGCACCATGCGGTGTCAAGATATACGTCGAAGCATCGGTGGTGCTCAATTCTTGGGAGAAAAACTTGTAAGCTGGTCTTCTAAGAAACAAATAAGTACGTCGATATCCTCTGAGTTGAATACATCGCCATGTCATCTTGTTGTGCTCAAATCCTATGGATGAGATCCCAACTATCTGACTATGGCTTTGACTTCAACAAAATTCCTCTGTATTGTGATAACAAAAGTGTCATTGCTCTCTCTTGCAACAACGTTCAACATTCAAGAGCAAAGCACATCGACATTCGACATCATTTCATTCGGGAACAAGTGGAAAAAGGAGTGGTAGAACTCTATTTTATGAGAAGCTGAATATCGACTAGCAGACATCTTCACTAAAGCACTCCCTCGAGAACGTTTCGAGTTTATTCTTCCGCGTCTTGGACTCAAGTGTCTTCAACCTGAAACACTCAAACGTCTTCAAAAGGAAGAAGAAGAGTAAAGGCATCTATTCATCTATTCTTTGTACATATGTTCATCAAAAACAAAATACAAAATTATAAAACCATCAAAAAGAAAATAGAAAAATATAAAACTTTCAACAAAAAAATCCATAAAATATTTAAAAATCTAAAAAAATTCAAAAAATATTGTCATTTTTGTCTTGACCTTTTATTCGATTTCATCTTCGGTCTTTGTGTTGTCATTCAAAGAGTGACACGGGTCTTTAGATGAAGTTCGAATGTTCATAAATTGTTAAAAAAAAATGGTGGCTTATTGTCATTTTGCAATAACCCGTTTTCAAAAGAAAGAACGAGCTATACTTCATCGACTTTAAAACCTCATGCTCTGATTCTAAAACAAGTTTATATGGAACATTTGTCGCCAAAAAGACAAATGTTTCTCTCCAAATATTTTTCCTTCTAAAGATTCTTCTGAAAAATATTTGTCATCTAATGAAAACAACATTGCTTTGAAAAATAACTCGGACTCAAATTTTGAAAATCATCTGGACATTAAATTGTCAAAATATCTATCTCTCAATCAACAACTTATGTCATTGATTGAGGGGGAAATTGATTTTAATTAAATCAAAAAGGTTATTTTTCAAACAATTGTACGTTAACAGCAAGGTCTACCTTCGGATAATCAAAAAGAACAATATTTACAATGTTTTTATACAATTGGTTCAAGACCTTGGCAAATGTGATGTTTTTCAAAAGATATTTATGCATGGTTGATCAATGGAGTTTAAAGTCTAATCGATCCTTATCGAGTTAAATTGGTATTTCAAAAGCAAGTCACATTTCTCCTCAAAAATTTAAAATTAAATTAAAATCATTAGAGATCACAAATCTCAAAGGATTTGAGAATTGTGATCAGGGGAGAATTTGTGATTTAAATTGGATATAAACTGATAATTTGATAAGTGGTTTAGAAATATAATAACAAGCTCTCCTCCCTACATGTGCCAAACGATTTCAAAATTTTCATGCACATATTAAGGGGGAGCATTTATCTCAAACCAAAAAGAATTGAATCGTGATCGATTTGTCTCTAAGTGCAGGTTCCCTCTAATATGTGCAAAACACTTTCGAATCTCGATCCACATATTGAGGGGGAGCGACTTTTAGAAAACCACATCCTTTCCCAAAATAACTCTTACAAAGTATTTGAAATACTAATCTTGATCGGGAAAGTAAAGTCGATATTTTTAAGAAAATGTAGATCAAAGAATTGAACTCTTCAGTCTTAATATGAGAGTTCTACGATCTCTTGCCTCCATGTGCTAAAACAGTTTCAAATATATGATGCACATGTTGAGGGGGAGCTTTTCTAAAAATATCAAAAACAATTCAGGTACAAAACGCTTTGATCTTGTATCACAAGTACCTGGACCGATTTTCAAATGGTTTTCAATTGGTTTCATAGGCGGAAGAACAATGCCAAAAAGACCGACCAAATTTATTTTATGCATGGAGATATAATGATGGTTAGGTTAGGTATTCGTTCCCACGATCCCGCCAGAGCCAGAGGGATCTACCCAGAGACAATCCAGTAGATAATGTAGAGGCCTTAGGTATGATGAAAAAATGGAGAAAAATGAGAATATGGGAAGAGTGCCGACTGAGACAGAGCTAGTACTGGAACAAACCCAACAAGGTTCTAGTAATGAAGTCTCGGTAAACTCTGAAGGGGTTGAAGAATGAAAAAGAAATGAATGTGAAAAAGGGTGAAAAGAAATAGCCCTCCATTAATTCAACCTTTGGGCGTGCTGGGTTCAATACATATGCTATCGGTGGTTACTAAGGTAACGCCGGTATTGAAGACAAGACGTCATGGACCCAGTGACGCACTGCACTAAACTTCCCAAGCTACTCAAGTTCCTCTTAAAAGGACTTGTTTCATTCTCACGGGGAACCTACATAATCTATCGACTTTTTCTTAGAGATTGTTGATATTGAAGAAGGAGACCCTCTCCCTAGTCTCCGGCATAGGGAACCAAAGTGCACTATTGAGTCTAGAGCCAAGAGATCATCCACAATATCTCATTAGGACACACTATTCTTGAAGGCTTGTTGTTTCATACAATGTGGAAAGTGAGTATATATTTAAGAGTCCTACGCATTATCCTTGTGGTATTGCCGAACAACCAGAGTGATATGAAAATATTTACGATGAAGATGGAAATCCTTCTAGAGCCAACATCAAACAAGCTCTTGGTGGGTGACATGTGAGATCTTTTCTAAAGGTCAAACTTGTGACAACTGGATAGAAACGATGGGGCGATTCAATCTTGAATCAACCTTGGTCCAGAAATGGATTGACCGGATACCTTTGAAAAATCGGTCGTTGTGCTCAAAAATTCTTTCCTATAGCACATCGACTGTGTATTAATATTTCAAAATTAAAATGTATTTAAGATTGATAATTGATTTTTCATAAAACCTTCTTTGTATTGCAAAACCCTTTAAATTAAGCAATACACGATTGTTTTTCAAATCATTTTTCATCAATCAGTGAATCTCAATTCGCTGGTTCACTCACTCCGTGTTGTCTTCTTTGAGACGTTCCGGTTTGAAAACGGCTAGAACAACTCAAACCTGTCAAGGAGATTCTTGAATTATACGACCCTGGCAGTACTTGTATTGATCAAGGGGCGGGTGTACCTCAATTCAACGAAAGTGATCAAAGATACTTCGTGCGCTTTATTATAACATTGTATGCAGGGACACCCGACGATTGCGGTGATCGGGATTGAGGAGTCAATCCACAGCCGCATGCTCACATAATCACATTCACGTTCAAAGAAATCATGATAAGTGCATATCTATATCAACTGGCTCTGATATTTTCAATCCATGCTTCTGCTAAGCTACTAGAAATATTATGAATCAACAAAAGCTTCCGCAACTCTGATGAGAAGATATCATGATCCAAAATGTGAGCATGTCGATCCAAAAGTCACAACTTCACATGGTGGCAAAACAACAAAGGATGAGTCGAGATTTATGGTGGTGATGATCTAAAGCCTGGCACAAAATTAATCATCCCGTGGATCACTTAAAGACCTCCACTTGAGATAACAAAACATGCGGAATATGAAGAATCAAAGACTACGATCTGCAGAGCAAAGAACTTAATCAAGAATCCAAGAACAATCAATATGTGATATCTGTTTGTATTCAATGTAAATTGAGGTGACCTCCCTTAGGGGGAGATTGTTAGGATTTATAAAATCCTTTAGTTAAAGTGTCGGTCACCTCAAGTATATGTATTTGTTAGAAAGCTCTTAGTCGTAGTCAAGTTATGTTAATGAGTAGTTTGTTAAGTAACACCGTGGAGGACGAACGGGTCTTTACCCATTGTATGCTGATCCACACCCGTAGAAGGCGAGTCTTGTAAGAAACTATAAATACCCTCTACCTCCCAAGGTAGAGGGTTGGAGCTTCAATACCATTTTTCTTGTTTCACATAGTTCCCAACTCTCTTCTCTTTCTCTCTCTAAAACTTTCTCTCTCTAAACACTTTCATACGCCTCATATATGATTTGTGTTATGTGCTTATGAAATCCAATAGATAATGCAGGTTTTAATCTTATTTAATTCATAATAAATAATTTAAAAAGTCGAAAAATACCCGTTTTTTCCTAAAACTATTTTAGTCATTTAGAATGTCTGAAAATTAGTTTTGCACCGTAGGCCTTAAATTGCAAGTTTTCACTTTTGAAGCTGGGATTAGCCGGGTTTTAAGCTTTTGTGTTTTAACACCCTAGGACTTAATTTAGCTTCGTTTTAGTGTCTATTATGTTAATTAGTTGTTAAATTAGTGTTTTCCTTGTTTTACGTGCTTAAATTTCATTCCCGTGCTTTAATTTATAGAATAACGTAATCAAAAATCCAAATTCTTTAAAACTTATTCAAGTTCAAATCACGAAACTCAACGAGTCCGTCAATTCACACCTCTTTGGGATACGACCCGGGAAATCACTTGCCCGGTATCACATTTATCACATTCTGAAGTGTTGGCACGTTAACCTTTTCCTAAAGGGTTTATTTGTTAATTTCACATTTAATTTGATATATTGATATTTGTGTTTAATACCTCACTCACAACAACGAATCAGCTGCAACAATAATTTATGTTATGCTGCTTTGCCAAAATAATGCCCTTGATAAGCCTATAAAAAAACAACGAAAAAAAAGTTAGAAACCAGTTATCGGAATTCATAACTTCAAGTAAACACAAATAGCTATCCTACCAACTTTGCATATTGTTCACTTACCATCCCAATTTTTAAACATCTATTAAACTGAATATAAATGCCTTTTACACTATCTTTAAACATCCTACTGTAGTGACTGATAATCTCAAATAAATGTAATACATGTTATTCACATAAAATTAACAGGAACGCATTAAGGTATTTAAAATCCTAAGTTGATAAATTCCAAAGATGCTAACTCTAACACTATAAGCAACAAACATGCAACTGAAAGATGCAAAAACCTAATTTAAAACAAATGAACAGTTCCACACATAGCAACATCAATTATCTGATGAACTACAACAAATCCAAAAGATGAACAAAAACTAACCCATGTCAATGTTGAACAAAACACTTCAATCAATAACAAAAAACCACTTCCAAACCTAGCAACATCGATTATCTCATGAAACATAGCAAACCGAAAGAAAAAAAAAAAAACTCAATCATGAAGAAAACACTTTCAGACCTACCAGGCTACCAACATCAATTATGTTATGAAACCTCGATTATATCATGAAATAAAGCAAACACAGAAGATCAAAAAACACCAACCTAATTGAATGATAAAAAAACACTTTAAACCATAGCAAATAACCAACATGTGGTTGAGAAAAAAAGAGAGAAGTGAGTAGGGTAATAAATGGCAAAGATACAACCACACAACACAATAAAAATATTTATCCCTCTCAAAGAGACGTAGCCCCATTTAAATAATATATTCCTGTAGATTATACTGTGCTTTCACTCACACAAATCACTATATATCTTTCGGTTTCGGATCGGGCTGGGTTCGCCGTTCGGTTTTTTTTGTCGCCGGAGTGCCGATCAATGAGAGAGAATGTGAGAGATAAGTGAGAGATTGTCCGGGTCCGGTAGAGTATTCTATCCGAACCTAGACTTACCAAAAAAAAAGGGGCCAAAAAAGTCTTATGTCAACAGTACATTGACAAATGTTATAGTTTTATAATTTAATACTTTTACACTACTAAAAAGGGAATGGATTCATTAAAAATAAAAATAAAAATAAAAATAAAAAGAACACGAAATATTTTCAGCCACACATTTCAAATGAAGAAGAAGAATTTTATGTAAGACGCGTCTCTTTTTGTAAGTGCATCTAAATTATACAACTTTGATTATTTCTCATACCTCATTTTACTTTTATTTCTTATTTAATCTTTGCTCATACTAAAAATGCTCGTAAAATACAAAACATTTCAACTTGTAAATTCCAAATTTGCCCTTATGAAATACACTACACTCGTGAGATATAATTACTTCTGGTTGAAAGTCAATAGCGCCACCGCTCGGTTGCAAGGTTTGTCACCATAAACCCTAGACATCTTTCTCATTTATTTGTCTTTTTAATCAAGGCTGTTTAGGGTTTATATAAAAATGATAATTTTAATTAACCAACTTATTTAATTTAATATGTACTTAATTAAATTAGTTTGCTTGCTATGATTAGCTAGTAGTATTATGCATTTTTTCAATGTAGTATATTGGTATGATTAGCTAATAGTTTAATGAAATCATTGTTATGTTTCATTTTTTGTGTTTATGATAACATTAGCTGCTCTGCTTATATATCAGGTTTAATTTTATATATTTTTTCATAATATGAAGGTTGTTTGACCATTGAATGTTTTAGTTTTGGTGGGTGAACTTGTGCACTCATCACTTAGTACGCGATTCACGAAATGAAATGCCATTGAACTATAATAATGTAAGGGAGTCTTGTTGTCCATAACTAATACGTAGCATTTGTGGTTGTTATTGATAATAACTGTATGATAGTTCATTTCAGAAAAAATTCCAGCGTTTTACTGGGTAGAGAGAATATTAGATTTTATGGAGACCGACTGAGCAGAATTTAATTGATGATTTGTAACGATAACAATGTGCAAAGAGTAATATAAAAAACATGGGTTGTGCTTTTAATGGCTAAATTTATAAGAAATTGTTTGTCCTACGAGTAGTTAAAACCTTCAAGGTTTACTATGTTGTTGAAGAGAGAACCGCATGAATTGTAATCTTTTCGTTTGAAATACAGATTCTGATATTTACTTCTCATATTAGGTACCTTTGAAAATGGCTTTTATTAGTAGAATTGGTAGTCTGATTAAACAATCAGGAAGCAAGAATGTTAGCATTGGATTGTCTTCCTCAAATTCACCACTTTTCCAGACACTCAGAAGCATGTCATCTGCTAAGCTCTTCGTCGGAGGTAACATTGTCGTGTTTTCAATGTCGTATATAGAGTGTGTATTCACAGAAATTATGTTCAGAATAACAAAATTTTGATATCATTTGCAGGACTTGCATATGCAACTGATGAAGTCGGATTGAAAGAAGCTTTCCAACAATATGGCGAAGTGATAGAATGTATAATTTTACGACTTACATTAATCAACACATAATGTCAAATGTTGAATTTGTGTTGAACAGTTGGAATTTTGATAAATCGAATTTTATTTGCTGATTTTATCTATTGTAGACTCACTACAACTGCTTTATTTTTGCAGCCAAAGTTATTGTTGACCGTGATTCTGGTAGGTCTCGAGGTTTTGGCTTTGTTAGTTATACATCAGCTGATGCAGCTAACACTGCTCTGCAAGACATGGACGGAAAGGTAGTTGAAATTATACCTAGGTATCTTTAATTTGAAAGCATGTAGACTTCATTGCCTTTCAAGACACTAGTTTTCATGTTGGTAATGAGTTTCAGGAACTCCATGGTCGAAGGATTAGAGTTAACTTTGCACAAGAGAGACCTCGACCATCTTTTGGTGGTGGCGCATATGGAGGTGCTGGTGGATACGGAGGTGGTGGCGGCTATGGAGGACCTGGCGGTTACAGTGGTGGTGGTGGTGGCTATGGAAGAGCTGGCGGTTACAGTGGTGGTGGTGGTGGTTATGGTGGCAACAACAATGTTGGTGGATATGGTGGCAGTAATCAAAATGTTGCTGGCGATATCTTCAGCGGGGGGTTCGGTGGGGCATCATCACCTGCGGGTGGAAATGAAGACAATGCTGATAGCAATGTAGACCATAATTTAGCAGCAAAAGGAGATAATTTTGAAGTAGACGATTATGCCAACACTTCCAACAAGTGAGTGTGCGAGTAAATAGCCATTCGTTTGGCACCCAGTGATGAATAAACTAGCTTTGTCGATATGTGTAGTTTTCCGTTTGGTGAAGTAGTACAACATATCAAGTGAAGTTGGACTTCTTACTGATGAGAAGTGTCTATTTACCCATTAAAGATTCTGCTTTCTTGGTTGTGTTTACATTGGAAAACTGAAATGTTATGTTTTTGGTTCAATATTAGTGTTGTCTTCTTGCAAGTGAATGTGGACTTTTGGCTCCCGTTATAAGCTCAGTAATTCTGCTACAACATTTATTGGTTGTTAAGCACAAACAAGGTGCTTAAAAAAATTCACATTGCATCATTAGTTACTTAAGTTGCCAATCAACTCACAAGAGTACTACATCCTATAATCACAGAACCACCATGAAAAAGCAGTTCAAAACATGTTTGTTGACTGCATATTTAATATCTCGTCTTGAACCTTTCTGTACTGTGGGTTTGCACTGGTTAAAAACGTCAATGAAAATCAATCCATCATAATAACGGATGATAAAAGATTACTTTCAAAACCTCAATGAAGACATCGGAGAAATCAATGATCTATATTGTTCTGCAGGAGGATGAGATAGATGAATGATGCAATAGAAAGTAGTTAAACAGACTCTACATTAGATTCGTGTGCTACAATCATGATTGCATCAAAATATGAAATCTGATTACTACAGTATCAGTTAGATGTAAACCTTAGACACATATGCAACTGATCATTAAATTTACCCATTTATTTGTAATTTTAAGGTTCACTAATTCCTCTTTTGTTCCACAAGAAATTTCCAGTACAGCAATATAGAGTACGCCATGTCCGAGCTGATTCTAATTTGTTGTAAAGAGAATATTTAACCAAATATACAAACAAACTACTGAAAACCGTGAACTATTGGTTGTGAAGATCAATAATCAACAGGAGGCCATAATAGGTTGCACAACCTAAGGTTCCACTCCAAGCATGTTTAATTCTTTCGCCATTTGGCCAATTTCCACATGTTCCTGTAATAATATTGTATATGCCCAAAATAATTCATTTAGACATGACCAGTTACCTAACAAGCAGTCAGCTATAGTCACATGGCCCAGAAGGGTTTAGAGGCTGGCAATGATTTTGAACTTTTTGTTAGAGGTTCTTCATTGGTCTCCTCTATGTCGTCATCATCATCATCGTCGTCTCCATACTCCATAAGACTAATTAAAGTATCTGAAATGGTTTGGGATCATGAGTCACAAACTACTGATTACATTTAACTAGTAACACAGTGGACAAGTCACACAGGTTAGGGGGTGCTTGGGTTTTGCTTATTAAGACCATAAATGCTTTTTGAAATAATCAAATGAACACTTTAAGCAAGTCCAACCGATTATTCAAAGCTTCCTATTACACTCTAGAATAATCAGATTAAAAGTTAACATAAGAAATCCTAAAAACAGAAAAACTGTGTATGCTGTTTTGAAGGGGCAATAAGTAGACAAAACCCTTTTAATAACTGCTCCAAGCACCCTCTTGGAGGTTGTATGCATTAAAATTTAGACACACTTTAAGCAATTTTTGCCCGCCGTTAGAACCCCGTTCATAAGTCAACTGGTGCCATCACATCACATACAAATTCCAGGTGGTTAAATTTTGTAAACTTACCAGGTACTGATTTCGTTTCTGCTTTGGAGGCGCTATTCACCTCAAGCACCTTTGAGACAGGAGAGGATAAATCAAATCTTGGAGGTGGTGGGGCCATTTTCCTTGGAGGTGGTGGAGGCATTGCCCTTGGAGGAGGTGGCATCATTCCATTGGATGATGGCTGAACCAGTTTCACCGGAGCTGGCATGGATGACTTTACCTCACTTGGCTTTAAGATAACTGATTCCTGTGGCAAGTCATAAGCAAATAATCCAAGGGGATTCTCCATGATCAGTTGACAAGAACATAAATAAAAAATATACAAGACTGAACTTTTACAATTTTAATGATTATGCAGGCAAGTCACAAAAAACAGAGCAAACTACACGAAACTAATCTTGTGTGGGTTGATCTGCAATGCAGTTGTATAGTTGTATGTTGCATATGCATGCGATAAATGCAAGTGAAAATAGCATACACCATTGCCTTTACCTAGCAACAAGAGACCCTGCTTATAGTAACTAGTAAAAAAAATTGTCTGTTTTTCTAACAGTTTTTCTTCTAATAATTTCTCATAAAAGTTTTTATCTGATAAATGTAATCTAGAAATTCACTGTAAAGTTCAAAATCCATCATGCTTCCTGGCACAAAAGCCATCTAATATGCAGGTGGTTGCTTCCTAGTGCAAATGCATTCTACTCGATCATTAAAGAAAGAAAAGTCAACTTGAAAATGGTAGGCAATTTGTGCTTTCATGCCTGTAGGTCATGCAATTTCAGATAAACAATTAATCATGCATGAAGTGGATTGCAGTGTAAGTCCCAGTTAAAAGCACCAAAGTAGCACCAGTCCCAGGCAGCCTATGCATTTGAAAATCCTGTGAAAATACAAATGTCCAAAAGACGTTCCACTATCAGCTGTAAACTTGATACTAGGTCAGAGAAAATACCTGTAATATTAATAAACAGGTCAGAACCAAAATAATACAAAGATGAACTACTAAAGACATGTGCATGTGTGAAAGAAAATGGGAGTCCAAGATGATCCAATTTAAAAGGTCCATCCACTCAAAATGAAATATCAGACCAGAGGGAACAAATAATTTACGAGTAGAACAACCACCACCCGATCTTTGTGGAGCTCTTTGTAAAACGAAGGGAAAAGCCAAATTAATTTGAGTGTGAGCACAGATACCTGATTTGTTATCGAAGGTCCTTCAGCAGTAGCAGGCAGTTCCTGAAACTTCCTTTTGTGTGGTGGTCGTTTTCCTTCTCAGAGATGGTGCTTGCAATTGTGTTTCCAGTTTTTTGGGTAGCAGAAACTGTAGAAGTGATGGGAGAAGTTGATTGCCTAAGGGCCAAGGCAACTTGTTGCAACGGAGTGGCTTGTGGATAGATCCCACCATACCCATTGTAGCTTGTAGCATGGCTCAATGATGACTGAGGATGAAAAGGCACATCCGGTAAAGACCGTCCATTTGTAACAGTGGTGGTACCAGGGGATGTGACTAAAGAAGTTACTGGGGATTGAATGTAGTCCGCAGTCAATGATGCTGAGGTAGCAATTACTTTGGGTGTGTGTTTCCGACACGCTGCAGTACTCTGGACTCCAGCCAGCAACTGATGCGGATGTGCAGACGCACCATAAACCTTAACCGAAGATACCCTGAAACAGTGAAATGGTAATCAGAAATTCTCCCCTTCTTGAATTGGATCTCATGACGTAATGTTAATGGGGCCTAATGATATGATATCAAGCTTCATCCGCATCAACTCTTTTTAAACTTTACAAAAATAAGAGAAACATGGATGACATAACACTGTAATCAGTTGGATCAGTGAATACATTCATTGAAAACAGAAATTATTAATGTTCATCCTACCTAGAGGCACCACACTCAGCACAAATTGTATCCAGAAGGTTTTCAGCCAGAAGTTTTGCATGTTCAAGGCTTTTAGGATTACTACTTGACAAAAAGAGATGCAGAGGCTGCTGATCTGCAAGTGAAGTAAATAGGTATAAAAAGCTTATAATTAAAAAAATAGAAATGTAAAGACATTATATGAGTAAAAAAAGATGATACCTTCAGCTATTATAGTTGCTGAATTTCCTGACCCATGTCCTCTTAGTAAGACTGTTGATCCTGTTTCATTCATAATGTGATTTACATACTGATCCTGCATTTACAAAACCCAACCAGAAGCACAAAAGAAACTCCCCAATCATATGGAGATGTTAGGAAAGCTTCAAAATTAGAGTCTAGAGTAAAGTAAACTTCATAAAATTTAGTAAAGAGAAATAATATAAGAACTTCTTTTTTTTTTATTACGCTCACATGGGAAGCACAATTCTGAATTTCATACATACATACATACATATACATAGATACATACTGGGAGAGAGAAAGAGCAGAGAAGCTCACATTTGGTCCAATGAATGCGAGGTAGTAATGTTTAAGGTGGGATTTGGTTCAAAGCCCAAGTACACACATGTGCTAAATGGTTGAACCACCTAAAAGATAAGGCAAAAAATGTGTGCTATGTGTCAATGATTTGGGCATGAACCTTTTAGTAAAATTTCAATTACCATATCACCTTTAATCCATTGGCGACAGGACCTTGCTTTAAGATGTCCTCTACCATGGCAGCTGCCTGATCAACTGCTTTTATCCTGTCCGCCGTTGTTTCCAACTACAGTAGAAAAAAAAAAAAAACTATGAATTTGCTACTACCTACTTACAGAAATATAAAACTAATTTCCCACTAGAAAGAATAAATTTGATGACCAAATATTGCAATTCTTAACTTGAAACTAAAATTTGAATTAATGCCTTTATACAAAATTTAAATAGCTACTATTAGTCAAATAAATGATTTAAAAATAAATTCTTGCCATCAGCCATTATCGTCCACAGATATGAAAGACACGCCTCATAGTTTGAACGGGGCATTCCAAAACACATAATCACAACAGATTCATTAGACCAACAAAGTAAAAATGGTTTACTTAATGCCTTTTTAATCTTCTCCATAGATTCCAAGAGATGGATAACCTATTTTTTATACTAGACATGTCCTAAGTAATTTAACTAGATGCACATTTGTTCACACCAAAGTTAAAATAAAATGATATACCAATTAAAACATGTAAGGCAGTAGTCACATTTAGATACAAAAAAAATGTGGGTAAATTTTGGCTCTTGATTTGCACTAAGCATTTCACTATTTTGAGCAGTTGTAAGAAATTCGGCCCTAATATATACTATTCGGCCCAGTCCTGATTTTACTATACTTTAACACCAATATGATGAAAGAACATTCGTCTTTTAGCATCACACTAAAACCCAAGACACATGCATGGACAGCATTTTACATCAAAGTATCATATCTTAAAAATTCCACATGTATACTAGACAAAATCCGCATACAATGTTTATCAATCTGTCATTACCCCATCCTGATCTTCACGCCACTCGCTCAACAAATATCTTATCTTACATATGGATGGGATATTATAAACATATCAGAACTTTTAATCGATTATCTTAGCCACAAAATTAAAACTATCCAACCAATTAAAACAACTAGGCTGGAAAAAGCAATAGACTGCAAACTAACATGGGTGTCAATTGAAACATGCAGATATAATGGTTTTTCACCAGCAGATGGTGCATTTGCGGCGATATTTACCCCTGCAGGAGTCATTCAGTATCATCATACAGATTAACGTACAGTATAAGGCCACACATCCTAGTGAGCTACTTACCTAGTTATCACAATGGCACCAGTGGATTTTTGAATCTGCAGATTTAGAACACCCTATCAGTGTTGACTAATATACTTGCAAGCCAATAATAGCAGAAACAACATGTCTTATTATATCTCAGCTATTTTCTGGCTCATTAATCATTAACAAAATTACAATAAAATTTGCATTTACCTCGTCTTGTGTTTGGCGCTTTGTAAGCCTGTAGCGTAACAGAGAGGACTCTGCATCATTTATGACAATTTCTCTTGCTATTAACTCCTCTTGAATCTTTGGCTAGAAAAAGTATGTTTAATTAATGCGTATTTACACCGACAATATATTTGGAGCCAAATATTATACAATCGTAGATTGTATCACTGATAAAAAAAAACTTCAAGCATACTGTGGAACTAGTTTCTGGAGATATTGAAGTAGTTCAGCTTATATCTAGTACATATGAGTATGCTATGTTTCTCTCCTAAGTTGTGGTAAGGCTTACCTTTATAGAACTTTTTTTTCCCCGAAAAGCAACTTTTATTAACAAAAAAAACACTTAACTAGATAAGCAATACAAATTTCTCCTCAACCATGATTGTGGACGGATGCAAACCTACTGCCTTTAGCACAAGTGACTATATAGAAAAATAGTTACAAGGACAAACAACACCACAATTACTAAAAACCACGCATCTTACCTGAATCTTTTGAGCCAGTGCGGTCACATGCTGCTGCATTAACGGTGCCAATAGAACCTGGGGCAAATGTCCATAACTAGCAGCAACATTATTCATCGTAGAAACTGGAGCAGCAACGCCTCCCATATTACCCAATGGAAGAACTCCCGGTACGAACGACTCGGCTGGCTGGTCCCATTTACTCTTTTTCCTAGAATAATTACCATTCCTATGATTAATCCTACTTTATAAATACCCAATGCTCGATTAGGCTCGCGAACCTAAACAGGAATAGTACTCATACATGTATAATCATATATAGTGTAGTTAACAAGCCTAGCTCAAGTGATATAAACTTAACAGAGGCCTAACTAATTTATTAAAATAAAAATGCCAATAAATGTACCTTGGCTTGTTGTTAGATGATTGAGGCATTGAATCTTCTGTCATGTTTATTTATTGTTGATTGCTTAATCTTTTATATAACAAGATTAATATTATTAAAAAAAAAAATTATGTTTTTGGGGATTTATTACAGATTTTGATTTTGATACGAAACGATTGGGGATTGGGGGGGGATGGGTGTTTGCCGGTTTAGTTACATATAGATCCTTTAGTT
>OU343219.1:96578956-96652202 GCA_910596185.1 Chrysanthemum makinoi | reverse complement strand
TCGAAAGGACAACGATATCCACTAACAGACTATGCGAGGATGTAGACCATGCAAGGTGCCAAGATACCACGTCGAAGCATGTCGGAGGTGCTTTCGGTTTTGGGAGATAAGTTAGTAAGATGGTCTTGAAAGAAACAAATGAGATGCGTCTATATTCTCTAGAGTGGGTGAATACATAGCCATGTCATCTTGTTGTGCTCAA
This sequence comes from Chrysanthemum makinoi, assembly GCA_910596185.1. Lineage (NCBI taxonomy): Eukaryota > Viridiplantae > Streptophyta > Magnoliopsida > Asterales > Asteraceae > Chrysanthemum > Chrysanthemum makinoi. The sequence goes on along the minus strand of OU343219.1, from coordinate 96,652,000 downwards.
ATCTTATGGATGAGATCCCATTATCTGACTATGGCTTTGTATTCAACAAAATTCCTGTATTGTGATAATAAAAAGTGTCATTTCTACATCAACACTTAGCAACAATGTTCAACACTTTCAAGGGCAAAAAGCACATTGACATTCGACATAAAAGCTTCATCGGGGAACAAGTGGAGAAAGGTGTGGTTGAACTATATTTCGTAAGGACTGAATATCAGCTGACAGACAGCTTCACAAAAGCTCTTCCTAAATAATGGTTTGAATTTATCCTACCACGACTTGGCCTGAAGAGCCTACAACCTGAGACACTCAAACGTCTTCAAGAGGAAGAAGAAGAGTAAAGGTGTTTCTTCATCTATTTTCTTGTATATACTTTATCAAAAAGAAAAATACAAAATTATAAAACCAACAAAAAGAAAAATACAAAAATATAAAATTTTCAAAAACCCACAAAAATAAGAAAATCTTGAAAAATTCCAAAAACATCGTTTTACTTATCTTGATTTCTGGTTCGATAACATCTACGGACTTAGAATTGTCATTCAATAATGGCACGGGTCTTTAGATGAAGTTCAAACTGAAGTAATAAATTTGTTTAAGTAGGTTTTTTTTTAAATGAGATGGAGAAAAATGTTGGTTTATTGTCATTTCAGGAAATAAACCGTTTTTAAAGAAAGGACAGAGCCATGCTAAATATTTTCTTCAAATCTCATGCTCTGTTCCTAAAATCATAAACTCATATGGAACGTTTGTCACCAAAAAGACAAATGTTTCCTCACAAATATTTTTTCTTCTAAAAGATTATTTGGAAAATTATTTGTCACCTAATGAAAACATAATTGCTTTGAAAATAACTCGGACTTATTTTTGAAAATCATCTGGACTTACCATTCTTCAAAATCTATATCACTCAATCAACAACTCAGGTTATTGATTGAGGGGAAGAATGTTTTCAAACAAATCAAAAAGGTTATTTCTCAAACAATTGGTATGAAAATGAGCGAGGTCTACATTTGGATAATCAAAAAGAACATTTTTTGTACAATTGGATCAAGACCAAGGCTAATGTTGTGTTTTCATAAGATACCTAAGCATGTTAGATCATTGCAGTTTAAAGTTTCAAAATTTGATCCTTATCAGTTAAATGTTTTAAGAGCAAGTTAAAATTCTCCTCAAAAAGCTTTCAAAAATAATTTAAATCAATTGGGATCACTGATGCGAAGCGCGTTCGGGGTCAAAGGAACTTCCTTTTCGTCGAGCAAGTTTTTCAACACCCGAGGCAGTGAACCTAATTGTTGTAGTGTAGTATTAGGTAAGCCTCGGTGATTGATATCGTTCTATAGGAGAATAGGAATGCTAGCAATAAATCTATTACGCTAAGGTGGGGGTTGAGGATGATTCTTTTTTTATCTTTTTATTGGTTTTTTAAAAAGCTAAGGGTAAAATCTCGGGGCAATTAGTTTGAGGTTGGTACATCTACCGATTACTTCTACAATCTAATTATCTAATACTATGGGTAGCTATGTTTATTTGATGTGTGCTCTTATGATGATTAAAAATATGTTTACCTAGATACTATTACTCCATAGTTATCTTTTATTGATGGTTGAATTGTCACGTCCTTATTCTTAATGAGTTGTGCTTCCTAAAGTCGTAGGGTGTGCATATGCTGACTCTTTGAGGTTACCTTTGGGTTTAGCCCTCAATCAAGCTAGATAATTCATAATCTAACTTTCACAAGATTATTCAAGCATTAAGCATAGCGATAGCCTAGTTGCACTCCTAAGCCAATTACAATTAAAATAAAAGACAACCTAACAATAATTAATAAGTAGGTTTCATATATCTAAACAAACACTTAAGAAATTTAGCTAGACATGTTAAACAAGCAAGCATACACACAATCAATGAAAGACATAATGATACTATTGGATTAAAACACTTATCTTGATGTGTAAAATAGGGTTTGGGACCTAAGATCCATCCAAATTCGGACTACAAGCGTTTAGGTTTTTACTTCAAAAGTCTACCTCACAAATGCAGAAAATTGAATTCTATATATAGATTTACAAGTGCGATGGCGTAAGCCTTATAAGGTGGGGCGCTGTCGGTCATGCGTCGTTAGGGTTTTCGTCTTGGCCAAGTTATCGATGGGGACGGCGTCACCTTGGAATTGTGGCCGGTCGGTTCATATGGAACGTTGTTTGATTCGGATGCAGGCCATCGAGATGAAAAGTAAAGTAACGCCTTCTTCGAAACACCGACCAGTTTGTTTATGAGCAAAAATTCCACTGAGCCGTCTGGTGCATGTTTTTATCAAATCTGTAAAGAGGGACGGCATCATGATTTGATTGGGACGCCGTCATGTTCAAATTGAGCAGCTTGAGTGGCTTCGATCTTGACTTTGCCATTTTCTTCATGTATTCACTCCTTTTTGTCCAAATGAGCATCATTCTAGTATTTTGCTTCCAAGAGACCTAAAAAGTGAAAAGGAAAGAAATTAAGCAATAACGGATATAAAAGTGTCGATTAAGGGCTTAAATGACCCCTTAACATTGTACGTTTTAAATCCTTATCAAATATCCCTACACTTGGTATTTGCTTATCCTCAATCAAATGTGCTTTTGGCTAATCAATTTATAAGTTGGGGGGCATGAAGCATGGGTTTAAAATAATTCACAACAAGTAAAAACACATGATAGTTCATAATAAGCTTGCGAAAATTATATACTAGCATTTCACAAGTGGTATTTGGATTCACTCATCTCTCGGGTTTATATGAAATATAGTAAATGGAAATGGAAGATAAACATATTATCTGGTAGTACAGTTACTTGGCTACTAGATAAAACCTCCACCTTTGCGTAAGCACCTAGGAACAACTATCTAAGAGGTCTTTAAAAGGGTTGTAACTTTATGCTACGGTAGGGAAACAAAGGATTTTGTTGGATAGAAGCGATTTAGCGGTGGCAAGTCAAATTCTTATATTACAGCTTGAAAGTGCAAAGCCAGGGCTCCGACTCACTAACTCTTGGCCTTAAACAACATACATAAATTTAGGACATAAACATATAAGGATGATGTAGGATGGTAGCAGGTATGTTTTTCTTCATTTTTATTTTATTTTTTTTGTAACATATTGGATTTCACAAACACACTAAACCATAATCACAAGTAGGCGTATAAGATGATTCTAGAGAGAGAAATTTAGAGGTTTGGGAACTTTAGTGAGAGAAAGAAAAATCTTATTATGAGCTCCAACTCTACCTTGGGAGGTAGAGAGTATTTATAGTACTTACATAAGCGCCACCTGACGGGTCGTGGATCAGGGCATACGATGGGTAAAGACCCGTCCGTCCTCCACAGTGTTACATAACTAAATACTACTTAACATAAAATAACTATGACTACGAGCTTTCTAACGATTACATATACTTGAGGTGACCCGACACTTTAACTCTTGGATTTTAAAATCCTAACTCCTCCAAGGGGTCACCTCAAACACATTAATTACATAGAATACAAGGATATTACATTGAGATTGTTCTTGGATTCTTGTGTGGCTCAAGTCTTTGATTCTTCATTATTGCATGTTTTGGATAATCTGAGTGGAGGTCTTTAACTGATCCACGTGATACTTAGTTTTGAGCCATTTTTTGAGATCATTAGCAACATTAAATCTCCGACTCTTTGTGGTGTTGGTATAATGTGATGTTGTGACTTTTGGACCGACATGCTCACGTCTGCGGATCATGATTTATTCTTATCGAGTAGCGGAAGCTTTTAGTTGATTCATGATATTGGTAGCGGCGTAGCGAAGCATGGAGTGAAAATATCAGAGTCATTGATGCACATAATTATGATTTCTTTAGATATGAATGTGTTGTGTGAGCATGCGGCTATGGATTGACCGCTCCATTACGATCGGTACAAGCGTCGGTGTACTGCATAAGCAGTTAGCAATAAAGCGCCGCGAAAGTGTCTTTGATCACTTTCGATGAATGGTACGGTTCCCCATTTGATCGTACAGTAATGCGGTGAGGTATAATTCGAAGAATTTCCTTGCAGGGGTTTACGGTTGCTCTAGCGTTCTCAAACCGGAATGTCTCAAAGAAGACAACACGGAGTGAGTGAACCGGCGAATAGAGATTCAGCGATTGATGAAAAAGATTTGAAAAACAATCGTGTATTGCTCAATAGAAATTGTTTTGCAATACAATGAAGGTTTTAATGAAAATCAATTATCAATCATAAACACCTTTTGATTTGAAATATTAGGTACCGGTCGATGTGCTAAAGAAAAGATTTTTGAGCACAAAGACGGTTTTTCAAAGGTATCCGTCAATCCATAACTGAACGGGATTGATTAAAAGATTGAATCGCCCCATTGTTTCATTAGGTTGTCACATGGTTGAAGAATAGATCTCACATGCCACCTACCAGGAGCTTGTTTGATGTTGGCTCGAGAAGGCTTTCCATCTTCATTGTGAATATGTTTGCATATTACCGGATGTTACGGCAATACCACAAGGATAATCGTAGACTCAAGATAAAATCTCTCTTTCCACATTGTGTGGCAGAGAGTCTTCAAAAGTGTCCTAATGAGATTTATTGATGATCTTGTGGCTCTAGACTCAATTTGTGCATATTTGGATCCTATATTGGAGACTAGGGAGAGGGTCTCCTTCTTCAATATCAATCTCTAAGAAAGTCGATAGATAATGTAGGTTCCCGTGAGAATGAAACAAGTCCTTTTAAGAGGAACTTGAGTGGTTTGGGAAGTTGAAGTCAGTCCGTCTTTGGGTCCATGACGTCTTGTCTTCAATACCGATGTTACCTTGGTAACCACCGAGAGTATATGAATTGAACCGGTTTCGCCCTAAGGTTGAATTAATGGAGGGCTATTTGTTTTCACCCTTTTCACATTCAATTCTTTTTCATTCTTCAACCCCTTGTTGCTTACGAGACTTCATACTAGAACCTTGTTGGGTTTATTCAGTACTAGCTCGTCTCGTTGCACTTTCCATATCTCATTTTTCTCCCTTTTTTCAATATACCTAAGGACTTCTACACTATCTAGTGGATTGTCCACTGGGTAAATCTCTCTCGGTTACGGATCATGGGAACTTAACCTAACCTTATCATCCTTATATCACCATACATAAAGTAAAGTTGGTCGGTCTTTTGGTATTGTTCATCTGCCATTGGAACCAATTGAAAACCATTTGAAAATCAATCGAAACTCATGATATATTATCAAAGCATTTTGTACCTGAATTGTTTTTGATATTTTAAGAACAAGAGCTCCCCCTCAACATGTGCATCAAGTATTTGAAATCATTTTGCACACGGAGGCAAGAGAAAGAATTAACTTCTTTGATTACCATTTTCTAAAGATATCAACATCACTTCCCTGATCAAAACAAGTAGATAAAGCATTTTAGGGAAGGATGAGGTTTTCATAAGCTTGCTCCCCCTCAATATGTGCCTTGAGGTTTGAAAGAGTTTTGCACATACAAGGGAACACGCACATTGATCCGTTTCAAATAATGTGGTTTAAGATAGATGCTTCAACATGTGCATGGAAAATTTGTCGTTTGGCACATGTGGGATGGAAACTTGTACATCCTTATAAAACAATTTACCCAATTATCGGTTAATTCAATTTAAATCACAAATTCTCCGCCGATCACAATTATCAAATCATTTGAGATTTGTGATCTCTGTAGATTTAAATTAATTTTGAAAACTTTTAAGGAGAATTGTGACTTGATTATGAAAGTGTTTTTAGCGATAAGGATCAGATTAATAGACTTTAAACTCCATTGATGAAACAAGCATGATTATCTTTTGAAAACAATTGTATGACAAATAACTTTTTGATTTAATTGAAATCATTCTCCCCCTCAATCAATGACATGAGTTGTTGATTGAGAGATAGATATTTTGACAAACTTTTTAGTCGGATGATTATCAAAAATAGAGTCCGAGTTATTTTTCAAAACAACTAGTTTTCATTAGATAGTAAGGATTTTTTTAAAGAATCAGAGCATGACTCTGTTCTTTCTTTGAAAAGCGGGTTACTGCCTAAAATGACAATAAACCATTGTTTCTCTTTCTCCCAAAAATATTTTTTTTTTGATTTTTTTTTTAAGAACATTCGAACAACATCTAAAGTCCCGTATCTTTCTTTGAATGACAACATTAAGACCGTAGATATTATCGAATCGAGAAAAGCATGACAAAATGACAATATGTTTTTAGGATTTTTCAAATTTTTCAAATTTTTTATGGATTTTGAAAGTTTTATATTTTTCTATTTGATTTTTTGAAGGTTTTGTAATTTTGTATTTTATTTTTCTAATAGATATTTACAAGAGATAGATGAAGGAAACTTTTACTCCTCTTCTTCCTCTTGAAGACGTTTGAGTGTTTCTGGTTGTAGGCTCTTAAGACCCAGTCATGGAAGAATAAACTCAGAACGTTCTCTAGGAAGAGCTTTGGTGAAGATAATACGCTACTGGTATTCGTCCTCACAAGTAAAGTTCCACCACACCGTTTTCAACTTGTTCCCGATGAAATGATGTGAATTCGATGTGCTTTGCTCTTGAGTGTTGTACATTTTTGCATGAGAGAGCAATAGCACTTTTATTATCGATCTGAGGGATTTTGTTGAATTCAAAGCCATAGTCATATAATTGGGATCTCATCCATAGGATTTGAGCACAACAAGATGACATGGCTATGTATTCAGCCTCTGTAGAGGAAATAGAAGTACTCATTTGCTTCTTTGAAAACCAGCTCACAAGCTTATCACCCAAGAGCACCTCCAGGCGTACTTCGAGTATCTTGACATACTGCATGATCGGCATCGCATGAGGTTGTTAGTGACATACGGTGTCCTTTAGGTACCAAAGTCCCATATTGATGGTTCCTTGGAGATACCGAAAGACCCGTTTAACGCTTCAAGGTGCTTTTTAGTAGGCTTAGCACGGTATCTAGCACACATGCAAGCGGCGAACAAGATATGCGGTCTACTAGCGTGAGGTACATAGGGGATCCATCATACTACGATATTTTGTTTGGTCTACCATGATCCCGAGTGGTCCTCATCTAGTTTGGATACGTTCAATCATGGGAGTGTCAACGGGTCACTTGAATCAAATCCAAATTTCTTTAAAATCTCATTTGCATATTTAGATTGATTTATGAAAATGCCTCAGGGACTTTGTGAAATTTGTAATCCCAAGAAAAATGACATTTGTCCCATCATTGACATTTGAAATTTAGAACCCATTTCATTTGGAAAACGGTCACACTCATTGGGGTCAGTCGAGGCAAAGATGATATCATCAACATAAATTTGAACGTGAATTAAATGTTTGCTGACTTCACGGTGAACAATGTTGGATCAACTGCTCCTTTTTTGAATCCGGTAGATAGAAGAAACTTTGATAGCGTATCATACCATGCCCTTGGAGCTTGCTTTAAACGTAAAGCCTTCTTCAGCGATAAACATGAGTAGGATGCTCTGGATTCACAAAGCCTTCAGGTTGGTGACGTAGCGACTTCTTTAAGATCTCCGTTGAAATGCGTCTTTACATCCATCGATAGACTACCATGTTCTTACTAGCGCATTAGCCAAGAAGATTCGATTGCCTCGATCACGAGCAGGAGGCAAAGATTCTTCAAAGTCAATACCCTCCTCTTGACGGTATCCTTTAGCAACCAATCGAGCCTTGTTCTTTAACACATCACCATGCTCATCAAGTTTCTCTTTGAAGATCCATTTTAGAGCAATGATCATAGCACAATCTGGAGCAGGTACTAATTCCCATACATCAAGTCGATCAAACTCATGAATTTCTTCTTGCATGGCATTGAACGAGTTGTCTTCATTCATGGCAGTTTTAACATCTTTTGGTTCGATCTTAGAGAGTGCGGAGTTGAAGAAGCACCATAAGGCATCGGTTGCAAGTTGTTTCAGTGTGGATCTTGGGCGAGAGGTTTCCAATGATGTTTCTAATGGATGATCATGAGTCCATTTTAGAGGTGTTCATGTGGTATTGTTGAGGACTGTAGCAGAGTCGATGTCTCTAAAGAAGATGGTTCTGATGATGATTCAGGAGCAAATATGTTTTCAAATGGAGCATCCTTGGGAGTAGCAAAGGGATTAACTTCATCATTGATGCAGCAACATTCCATGATGTACATTGAAGATTGATGATGATTTGTTGATGAGGCGGTGTCGGCGGCGGTGCTTCATGACTTAATGATATTGAGGCGAAGGATTGACTTCATTCACGGGGATATGAGCAGCCTCATTTGTGGGATTGACATTCATTAGCACTTGGATCATAAAGTTCATCAAACATAGGATCAAACAATTTCTTTAAATCATCTTGAGATGGAGGTACATATGGAGTTCTTGGAGAGGTTTGGTACAAGGGATGAACCAATGGGACTTTTAAGTCTTGGTCCAAACTGGATTGTCGGGGAGCCATTTGACCGTCAGCTCATCAAGCGTAGCGTGAATTGTTTCCATGATATTTGGGTTCTCTTGTTATAGATTCGGTAACCTTTTTACGTGCATACACAAATACTCCAATGTCGCTTTAGCTCGGTTTTCCTAAATCTTGACCATCATTAGTTGGATAACATAAAGCACCAAACACAGAAGGTATGATAGATCAGGTTTTCTATTGTGGACAAGTTCATAAAGAGTCTTTCCATGAGAAGTGTGAATTAGAGATCGATTTTGAGTGTAACAAGCGGTGGCAATAGCTTCACCCATAGAAACATTAGAACCTTTGAATAAATCGGCATTGTCCTTGCGGCTTCTACAAGAGTTGATTTAGTCTTTCAACTACACCGTTCGTTGAGGAGTTCGAGGACACTTCTTTGGGGGCTGATTCCATTTCCATAAAATTCATTTAGTTCTTTATTAACAAACTTCGGTTCCATTGTCGAGTCACGGACGATTCGAAACGTTTTTGTTGGTCGGATCTGAAGTTGTTTAATGAGTTTAATGATGACATCACAGGTTTCATCTTTGTCCTCAAAAACTTAACCCAAGTGAATCTGGAATAGTCATCAACCACAACTAACACATATCTCTTCCCATTAATAGTTTACGTTCAGGCCATAAGATCCATATGAGGGTATGAAGAACTTCCATTCGAGTTTGTGGGTTTGGTTTGTGGGCATATTTCATGCTTTTTCTAGTTGGCAAGCTTTGAGCAAAGATGATCTTTTTCATATTTTAATCAGGTAGACCTCAACAAGATCCTTTACGGAAGAAATTGTTTATGGTGCGAAGTTCAAATGATTGAGACGACGATGCCATAACCATGACTTTGTTTTAGAAGCCTTTGACAACAGGCAGATTGGAGAAGACTTCATCATGTCTTCGATAGAGATGGTGTATAGGTTAGAACCTCGAGTACCTCTTAATACTTCTACACCATCAAGTTCTCTAACGAAGCAAGTATGTTTTCAAAAAGACACTTCTAGATCGGAATCACAGAATTGACCAACAGAGAACAAATTATGACCAAGACCTTCCACATAATATACTACGGAAATTACACTTTTTCCAACAACATAATCACCATAACCCATAATTGCTCCAAAATGGTCGTTCCGAATCTAAGCGTCCGATGAATTTACTCACGTTCATGAGCGCGACCGGTCTCCTCAGGTCATATGCTTGGAACGACTGAGTCGAGTACCACGAACGATTTGAACGATCTGCGTTGAACACAGAACAAGAATGGATATGGATAATTGGGATCCCAAGAATGGGTTCCATTTGGTTAGTAACTGATTGGAACACCATATCGAAAATAGAAACATCCATATCGAAATTGAAGCAATGGAATCATTGAATAGATCAATTACTAGTGTTAGTATTTTCCTATTCAAAGTATGTTCACTTCTTAAGGGAATAGTTCTACCGATGAGGCATCCATTTTTAGTGGGCATTGTCTGATTAACCTTATGGCCAACAGGTATCCATTGATAACCTATCTTACTAAATGTTCTTCCTGTGGGCTTTCACTGTTTTCTAACTTTCTTTCGCCTTGCCTTCTTAGCATCATATTTTGCATTAACAATATATAGCGGGGATTTGATAGCATTAGACAAAAGCATTCACACCACATTCATGATTAGTAACAAAATTCAGCGGACATCATTACAAGGTTTGCAAATAGTATCGAATTGAATTAATTACAATACGCCTAAGGCTAATACTAGAATCAACACGATTCGTTTTATTCAACTCAAACTTAAAGTTCCTAGGTTGGTCTTCTACTCTCTTCCAATGCAACATTCTAAGCTTGCGAGGTCCTATCATTCCTTGTATTGTCTTGAGACTTTGACTGCTTCGCTTTAATGTCACTGATTACTCATGTAGAGGGAATAGGAACATTAGTTGGTTTTGCTATTTTTTGCATTTTCTGTTTAGATGTGCTGGGATGTGAACTATTTGAAGGTATACTACAGTTCACATTCATAACATTGGGCATCGAATGGATATCATACTTGGCACTAGGCATAGAACACGGAATCAAAGGATTAACTCTCTCACCTAAGGACTTAGGGAATATTGATTAAGCATTCTAGAATTTCTTGAGATCGTTTGGCATATAAGCATGCATGCCCAATTGCATTATCAAGTGGTTTCTCTAACTTATCCTCTTCAACAATCTCACGGAGACATTCTAGACAATCCTTAAGGGATGAGAAATATGTTTGAATTGCAAGTTTATTGTTCCTAAGATGAGGAGGAACATATTTCACAGATAGAGCATATTTATTACAAGCAGGTACCTTTGATCCATCATTCTCCCCATTGGTCATTGGCATTTTCCCTTTTACCGGCTCTTGATTCTCAATTTCCTTTTGCAATGAAGTTATTTGTTCGATATTTTTGTTGCGAGTGACCTTTATTGATTCAAATAACTCATTGAAATGACGTTTAACCTTTTCATTTTCTTCAAGAAAACTCTCGTTTTCCTTTTGTAATGCATTTACCAAGTTTTGAAGATGAAAAGTTTGAGAATTCTGAGAATCTAAAGGAGGAGGCATTTGGCAGTCGCATTGTTCTTTTCACCCTTTAATTGAGAGATTTGGGCTTTCAACTTTCTCGTGTTACAATGAGCTCGAATCTGTTCGTCACGTTTATTTATTTGAAAAACTGCATCAAACTCTGGAGCATCTGAGGATGTCTTGATATTTGAGGTTTTGACATTTTCTTTAAGATGTTGATATTTTAGTTGTAAATTTAAATGGTCAACTTCTAGTTTAGAAAAGTGTTTTACCAAATTATCGTGATCATCCAGATCAATTTTCTCATTTAGTTTAGAGTTAGTGTTTTCAAGCTCAATGACACGATCGTGGGAGACTTTCAAAGCAACAGAGAATTCATGAAATTGAGAAGCATTAATGGAACAATTTGTAGCAGTGAAAAACACATCTTGAGCAATACATTCAGAAATGATATTCTCATTCAGTGTATGCAAGTTCTTCCTCTCAATCTCATTATATTTTAATTCTCGCTCATAGTTACTAACCTCAACGATCATTGCATCAAATTCCTTTTCCATTTCTTTAATGTCTAAATTCATTCCCTTTTAAGACTTTCAAAATGATCTTTTAGTTGTTTAAAGAAAGGCATGACTTCCGATTAAATACATTCTTTTGTTTGCTCAAAACCCCTTTCCCCTTCAGCTATACCAGTGGGTGTGATCCTTTTCTTACAAGTTTTCTCAAAATCAACAAATAGTTGAAAAATAACATATTGACTGATTAAGGTCTTGCTTTTAGTGGCAATAGTCCTAGGAACTAAATGCATGGGTGTATGGGAGGATACACATCGTGAAGCATTTTCCTAAAGGGGGTTTGTTACAATAAGATTCTCGCTTTTGCTTATCTAAATCCTTTTTCCAGAACACTTGTTCGAGTGTTAACAACGTCTGAGGCTTAAACTTGTTCAAGGAAATCCAATTCTCCTTCTTGTAATCATGGGGTGTGATAGTTATTTTCTTCTCTTTACATTTAGGATCATCTAGTTTCTTGTTCATCTTTTCCCTAGTGACTTCATCTGATTTCTTATCTTCCTCAGTGCACTCAACGTAACTAGGTTTCTGTCTAGGCTTAAGGATTTCATTGCCATCATAAAGTACCTTATGAGCATTTCTAGCCTTTTTAATGACCTCTGGATTTGGTTCCTCAACAAGGGGAATGCTATGCTTATCGCTTAAGACTCTATGCTTAGTGATCATGTGAGCAGTCTGAATGGTGTTCCCTTGTACGTACAACTTATTTTCAAGCTTTTTTTTCAAAGTTTTCAGATTAGAAAAATCATTCAAAAGTTTTGATTCCTTAGCCTTGAATTCTTGCTTAAGCATTTTCACATTTTCTTGAAGTTCTTGTTTTTCTTAGCAGTTTTAGAAAGCTTTTCTTGTAAGGAATTTAACTCTTGTTTTAATACTTCTTCTCTAAAATTACTTTTTCTAATGATTGTACGCATTTGGTCATCCATTTCCTGCTCACGGGTGGTCAACTCAAATTTAGCACGTTGTTCATAAATAGCAACACGTTCTTTATAGGCATTCAGTTCAGAGACAATAGAATCATCAGGGGTATATGCAGTGAATTCATCAAAGACATAGTCATTATTGACTGCAGAAGATGCATTACTTGGTACAATCTCACTTTCACTTTGTTTCACATATTGATCATATGGGACAACATTGACATTACCCATATTTTCAATATTTGACTCAATAGTTTCTGTTGATTGTACTTTGTTATGCATCTTTTGCACATCAGCCTCATCGTATAGTTTTAATACCTTAGAGATGATTTTGTCTTTGGATGGACCAGCTTGTGGTGATGAAGCAACTTTAGGAGAGACCATTGGAGAAATGCTAGCCATGAAAATGGTTTGTGCAGTAGGTTCATCATCAACATCAGAGTCGTATGCATCACAATCAGCTACTTGAAAGGCATTCTGATGATTATGGCCTATCTCCTGAATTGGTGCCATCCATCTGCATCATACATCTTGGCATTTCCTCGAAGAAGAAACAACAACTCTTTTTCATCCAAATCTGCACCATTATCCTGAGCTTGAACAAGCAACATCTTATCCCTGAAGTACTCGGCATTCTGAGGGCGTTTTGGCGATGTACAGTTCCTTGCAATGTGTCCCTCACCTCCACAGTTGTAACATTTGATTGGCTTAGTTGGACCATGGTTTCCATTCCTTCCCCTATTATGATTTGTAGCATAACCTCTACCAGCTCCACCTCTTCCTTGTTCATAATGTCTTTCTTGAATTGGCTGCACCATAACTTTCCCATCTCTGACTAGAGCATGATTGTGAAGACTGGATGCAGTTCTGATCTCATTGTTGGTGTGAAGACTGTTGGTATGTGGACTGAGAGTCAAGTTTTGTTTAACCATAAGGTCCAGTTGAGTAATGAAGTATCCCACGGCTGCATCAGCATCAGCTTGTTTGAATCTTGGATCAGGAATGAGTTTGTGATTGCCATCACCCATGGGTATGACTTGAGATGCTTTGGTGGTACTTCCAATGTTTTGAGTAGAAAGCAGTTGAATCATTTGATGAGCTTGTCTCTCCCTGGTTAGTTTTGAACTGATCAAGAATCCTTTTTTCAAACATATCATGTCTCTCATTCTGAAGAAGGAAGGCATAGAGTTGCTCATAGTTTGTATTCTTTAATTCTTTGGTTAGCTTCACAGAGGTGACAAACTTATGCCATTCGGGATTCATGTTGTTCACAAATTTGGAGTTCAGCTGAATGTTTGGCATGGTCATTCTGATGTTCCTCATGTCATTAACAAGCTTGTGGAATCTCACGTAATACTCATAAACACTCTCTTCTGGTTTCATCTTGAAGTGCTCAAATTCATCATAAAGTTGTGATTCTCTGTCTTCCATAGTTAATTCAGAACCTGAGAGAAGCATCTTGACATTATTCCATACCTTTGCTTGATTGTGATTGATGAGCTTGTAAATGTCTTTTGGAAGACCTTGCAGTATAATGCTAGAAACCCTGATATCTGCATCGAATCTCTTCTTCTCCTTATCATTGAGCTCATCATCCGTCTTTGGTCTGTCTATTCCATAGATCATTGTTCCATCTTCAGCTGTATCAATTATGTCTCTAGTAGTCTCAATCAGATACGGTCCTTCATCAATGGATTTGAGAATGTTGACCCCATTTTCCTTTCCAAGACAGTACAATCTGATTCTTTGAGCCCAAGAGTCGTAGTCGGTTCTGTCAAGCATGGGTGGACGAGTATCTGAACCAGCTGCTTGAACATCCTCGGCAACAGTGGAGATGATTGTAGGTACGTTGGTTGAGCCTACTCCATTATTCCACTTAGCTTATTAATCACTTTGAAACAGAAATTCAAGATTAAAGGTAATAACTTGGAACTTTTATTAATATTGAAAAAAAGGTTACAAGAAACTGAGAATACAATAAAAGCTTAATAAAACATTTATAAAACTACTGAAAATTAAAGACAATAAGCTAAAATGAAAAGTAGGATTGCACACTTCAAAATGGAGAGCCAAAGGGGTCCTTTTATAGCCACCGGAGGTCTTGGATGCCTTTGAGAAGAACCTAGAAGCAAATAGCAGCCACTCATTCATCCATTGTCACTAGCACCAATCAGAAAGCTCCATTTCATTTGATGAGGTGTTTCGGCCAATGATATTGTGCCATTTGGCCACGTGGCAGATATATCTGACAAGTCAGCTGGGTCTAGAAGGTGGATAAGATGCTTAGTACGAGGTTTGTGTTTGGGATTGGTAAATGGTGGTGAAAAGGGAGGTGAATGGGTGCGTTTGGGAGAGAAGACTGTGGGGCGCGTTTGGGATTATTTAATATTTGTTTGAAGTTGTTGACCGGGTCGGGGTAGTTGACTTGGGTAAAAGGTCGGGTAAAATGGTTTATTCGGGTAGTTGAATTGGACGGGTTGTTTAGTTATTGGACCGGGTAGTGGATTTTTATATTGGGCCGAGAGTATTGTTTGTGATATTGGATTTGTTAAGTGATAATGGACATGGACTAACATTGTGATCCAAGATATATTCAAAGGACCAAAGTTGTATTTTCGGATTTTTGAGGGACCATAGATGTAAATCTGAAATTGTCTTGTCATTCTTCAATAGACCAGGGACTGAATTTGCAACTTTTGAAACTTGAGGGTGTTTTCTGTCATTTGCTGAAAGTTCAGGGACTATTTCTGACATTTCTTCAAACTTTGATCAAATCTTCACAAATCATCCCCAGAGATTAGAAATCTTCATAAATGCATAATTCTGACCTTCCGGCTCAGCTTAAGCTCTCTTAATCTCTCGTGCTCGGATTTACGTCTGATTTGGTTCCTTTTTGCGTGTTTTTACATATCCGTACCTGCACAAGCACAAACTCAAGAAAACAGCAAATATTAGCAATAAACGGCTCTTTCTTGGTTATTTTGGGTCAGTTTTGATAACAAAAAGGTATGTGTTTTAGCACATACCAAAATACCCCAGACGAGACTATTGCCATGTCCTCACGCAATGCAATCAACTCACGCTTCTAAAACCAAGGATTTCAATCTCTTTATACTAAACCATTGATATGTCCAAAACCGTCAAGTTATCTCACACAAGCTAGCCACTTGTGAATGACTAACCGTAAGAAACTTAAAACAGTCAGACAAACCAATTATAAGAGAAGAAGTAGTCAAGGTTCCTCAAAAGAGATTAAGAAAGCCTTAATTCTAAAAACGCCCCGTTTACCTTTCAATTCTCATGTATAGATATTACGGTTAAGCACATTCCGATTATGAATGACGGTTTGTTGAACTTTCATGTCGATCAATAACTCCAACATTTTTCAAACGACACGTTAGGATCACGGAGTAGAAAACACAACACAGCGTGAAGTGACCATACGGATAGAATACATCGTCCCTGATTTTTCACAAGTCCCAAACTAAGCGTAAAACCGAAATCATTGTTAAATATGATTCTAGATGCTAACACTACCCATGGAAGTTACTTGTGTACTTACCTTTCGTTCCCATTTTCCTATTTCCCTCTAGATTTTTTTATTTTTGTGAGAAATGAATTTCTTCAAATTCTCGTTTCGATAACTTTTATTCCAATAAAGATATAAAGCTAAGTCGATAATTAGTTATCCATCTTCTCTTAAGAACCATTGTCCCAAAAATGAGGTCCACATCAAGGAATTTTTATTTACTTATACTTTTTTGATTTTTTCATCATTTTTCAAATTTATATATATATATATATATATATATATATATATATATATATTTTTTTTTTTTGCACTTATACTTTTATTTATATGAGCTGTGAACCACGGAGCTTCACGGGGTAATTCCAAGACTATAGGCTTCATGAAATGAGGATCCCGGCTGGCTAGGCTAAGACCACACTCAATCCCGGCTAAAGATCCAAGGGTCCGATCTCGACACCGCAGCTCACAACTTTACTTATTACATTTTCACATATCACTTATTACTGATTTATTATGGATCCTTGATGTGTACCCAATTTTTAAAACAAAGATTCTTTTAAGAAGATAAAGAACTAACTATTGCCAAAAACTCAACATCTCTAATTATTTATTAGACAAATATGGGGTGAAACAATTTTGTAGGAACAAAAAGCCATAAGTACCTTCGATGGGCTCTAAAGAGAACCAACTACTCCACGCTTAGCATCTAAACTCATAAGTAACTCTATCATTTCTCGATCTCTGCAAATTTAAAATCCCAAATAATGAGATCCGCAGATGCTTAGCCGATAATTTTAGATTATCTATGGTTAAGGGAACAAGCTAGGGCTCAACACGGGTCAAGTCGAATTCCATTCCTACTCTCACCAGCGGAAAGTCAACAAGGTGTCAAAACATATATTAACTTAGCAAATGCTTCGTCTAATGAAATAAAGTTATGCATATTTAAAGTCACTCAGGAAAACTTGCAAAATCTTGGCCTTTTGAGCTAGAATTCGCATTTTATAGCTTCTTATCTAAGAGACTAGCAAACTTTTCAATCAAAAAGACTCAACAAAAGCTTACAAATTTTTTTTTTAAATTTTCTCATTTTTGCACAATTTTTTCATTTTCTAAGGAAAAACGGGGTTGCGAGAGAAACACAACAGAAATAAGCAAGTGCGGTCAAATCAAATCGAAGATTACCCTACCCCAGACTAGAACGAAACATTGTCCTCAATGTTTAAAGCAAGGGTATCAACGAAAATCTAAAAGCCGTTTATTAAGTATGCTAGAAGATAAACGTTAGTCGATAAGATTAGGATATCGGATTTCCATCAGCATCGATCATGAAACTCGAGTGGAGAAATGACAAACTTCGAGCACGAGAGTCTTCATATCGGGAACATCCTAAACACAACATCACAAACAACCAAACACGAGAAATCGAAGAGGCAGACCCCTTCGCGTCACTTATTAGAAAATAGAAAGAAGATAGAGATAAGCATGGGGTGCCTCCCACGAAGCGCTACTGTTTTTGATTACCGAGTCGCTAGCTTGACTCGTCCCCGAATTCATTTGTCCTTGGGGAAGAAAGTGGTAGAGATACCAGGGTCAAAAACGGTGTCCTCATTCCCGAAAGAATGAGACTGGGTGGGTTGGGTGGAGAAGAAAATGTCGGGCTCAAGCACATAAAGAATGACTCCTCCCAAACTCACATAAGGCATGTGAAAGATCGATCCATCATCCGGCGGTTTTGCGGGCGGACGAAGGGATGAAGGATCGATACGGGAATACTCCAAAGAAATCGGGAGCTCATGGTACAGAAAGGTGTGACTCAAAGGCTCATCAACGAAGGCATCCAAGGGAGGATCCTTATCTCGAATGACATTTTTAGCATAAAACTCATCAACGCGTTTCCCGGGGTTGAAAATCTTGTCTTCGGAGAGGAAGGAGATCAAAGTGTCATCTATGTGAAAATCCTCACGAGGAGAGGATTCACTCTCGGCTAAAAAATAATATTGTACCTCGGGATCAATAAGTTCATCTGTCGACAACTTCAGTTCCTTATCTTTCTTTGGAAAAAACGGATCATCGTATTCTTCTTTATCCTCAGAGAAAATCGAGTCGGTAGGAGCAAGTTCATCGGTGAACTCCTCACTTTCTTCGTCAAAGAGTTGATTTTCAAAATTTTGAGTATATTCAGAATCAAATTCAAACAAGGGATTCGTGAATGTCTTAAAAGATTCTGGATTGAAAGATGTCTCAAAAGAAGGTTCCATGATTTCAGAGAAAGGAGTGGGATTGCCACTCAAAGGAAGGTTGATTTTCTTAGAAATCGGAGGTGGGACAAGTGGTGTGCTCTTAGAGTTAGCAGTTTCCACCACTACCGTTGTAGACTCCATTTCTTGTTTCTTTTTTCGTTCAGCTTGTATTGTCGACATATTCTTGATCGTAAACCTTGAAAGATCAATTCAAGACGTTTTAGGCTCAACTTTCTTCAACTTATCAACATCAACCGGATCGTCCGGAGGGGGGTAAGAAGATGGCTCGTTATATAACAATTTTTCAAGAAAAAGAATGTCCCCCTCCGGGTCAAAAGTAGCATCATCAATCTCAACGGGAACTGAATCATCATTAAGAAAGGCCTCGATCTCTTCCCAAGTAGGGTCACTTTCCGTAGTGAGAGACGGGAAAGAGTCGGTCATAATCGGATTAGACGGTAAAGTGGGATTGCCACTTTCTTCAGAGAAATCAATCACATCGATGCTATGAATTGAATGATCATCGGGTGGAGGTTTTGACGTTTTTTTGGCATAGAACACTATTTTTTCATTTCCTTTTCTGATCGTCAACGTTCCTTGGTAATGATCCACAATGACTTTCGCGGTTCTCAAGAATGGTCTTCCTAAAGTGAGAGGGACTCGGGCATCGACCTCTATATCAACTACGGCGAAATCCACGGGAAAATGGAATTTATCCACTCGTACCATAACATCGCTGACTACACCAACCGTGTGAGCAATTGTTCGATTAGCTAATTCGATAGTCATACGAGTCGGTATAAGAGTCTTCAATCAAGCTCATGATATATCTCAAGAGGCATGAGACTTATGCTTGCACCTGAATCGGTTAGGGCATTACATTCCTTAATATCATTTAAAGAGCAAGGAAGGAGGAATTTCCCGGGATCACCAAGCTTCTCGGGAGCTTGGTTTGAGGAAGAATTAAACGGTGTAGGCTCAGGTGAAATCTTTGAAATTTGTTCCAATTTCTCTTCATAAATCATTTCAGCAGCTTTAATCATATCAGTCGTAAGTTTGAACTTGGTTCCGGAAACAACTTTCATTTTGTCGAACCGTGATTGAACCGATTTGCACGGTGTAAGGTTAGAACTCGGCATTATGACAGAGATAGAAGGAACTTGGGCAACCAGAGGTTGGACGTAGTTGGCTTTTCCATTATCAAGAGGAATTGCCGGGTCCTTTGTCACCTCGGTCTCTCGTGCTACATTCCTCACCAGAGAGGAAGTAGTCATCGAGGGCCCATCATCTCGAATGGTAACGGATTTCATTTCTCCCTTCGGGTTTGGAATGGTGTTACTTGGGAGAGAACCAGAAGATGAGGGTTGACTGACCTTACACAAAACAGCATTCAACATATTTTCAAGTTTATTCTGCGAAGCATCCAATTTGTTGTTCTGAAGTCGAATTTCGTTCCTAAACTCATTGCTTTGTCTAGTTAATGAAGATTGAAACTCGTTTCTCAAACTTGAAATCTGGGTTCTCATGGTTTGGATGGTAGCATTATTGTTCTGAACGTAATTCGATAATTCATTAGAGGGCAAAGGCGGAGCTTGATAGCTTGAAGCTTGATATCCTGTATTGTAATTGACTCCTTGATTCGGGTATTGATTTTGTGGAGCTTTGAATTGGTTTTGAACATTTGGTCCACGAACTTGATTCTGATTAAAACGATTCTGATTGTTCGATTGAGAAAATCCCGGAGGTACCATTTGATTACTAACACGAGGATTCGGTTCAACTTGAGAACGGTATTGGTTACCTCCGGTTACGGCATTAGCTTCGAAAGGATTGCCATCGGTGGCGGTACAATTGTAGTAGGCATGCGGGCCACCACAAGTAGTACAAGTCGTTGCCACCGCTTTGACTTGAGCGGGTGGAGAAGAATTAATCTTAACCAAAGCCTGGATCATATCCGTAAGCTTATCAATCTTAGCATCGGTTCTAGACGTATTTCCGTGAGACGAAGACGATGGTGTATCATTCACTCGAGCAGCAACCGATTTGCTACGTGATGTACGAACTTTAGATTTGTTCTCAATAATGGACAAGGCATCTCTCGTTGATCGGGTCAACAAATTATCACCGCGGAGGCATTGAGAGAGTCTTGATCGTTCTCATTCAAACCGTTATAAAACGTATCAAGTTGGTGCAACTCAGAAAAACCATGATGGGGACACTGCCTAAGCAAATCTTTGAATCGGTCCCATGCCTCACTAAATGATTCATCAAATCTTTGTGTGAATTTTGTTATTTCATTTTTTAGGCTTGTTGTTTTAGACGGTGGGAAGAATTCGTTCACGAATTTTGATACTAAATTCTCCCATGTGGTTATCGATCGAGGGGGTAGTTTTTCGAGCCAAATCCGGGCGGCCCCCTCGAGTGAAAATGGGAAGAGTAGTAGCTTGATAGCCTCTTCCGGAACGTTACGGTACTTGATCGTAGATGTGAGCTTGTTGAATCGTCGGATATGAGAGTGAGGATCGTCTCTCTCGAATCCGTAAAATTGGCTTGACGAAACCAAATTTATCAATCCGTGTTTAAGCTCAAAGTTATCGGCAACGATTGCCGGGACGACGATGGCTTCTCCATAGCCCTCGGTGGGTGCTTGGAGTTGCTCTAGCATAGATCGGTTGTCCTCCGCCATTTCGATGATGGGCGGGGTTTGATTAGTTCGAATCTCGGTTTCGACTAAGGGAGCACGTCTATTTCGCCTTCGCGGAATTGTAGCAGTTTCAAGTATCGGTCTGTAGTTATTAGAACGAGTGCGCATGCACTTTCAAAACCAGGGCAATTAAAACGAACGGTATTCGAAAACACAGTGAACTTAACCAATAATCCCAAGTGAATAAATCACTTCTACAAGACAAACGCACAAGCGAGCGGAGAAGCTTTTTAGGTCAGTAGCGAAGCTTATTAAGAACCCGCTTCTTTACAGCCGCCGAATTTAATGTCAGGCCGCCTTATACCACCACACAGTTTGTGTGTCCGATAGAAATAAATAAATCCACAAGCGACACAAAGGCAAGTTTTTGATCTTTAGTTTGGGAACTTATTAATGATAACACCTCCGTTGAGAATGTTATATAATTGGTGTCTTCTATTTATTAACAAAAACACAAGAGAAAATCTTTTTGTATTTTAATCTGATATATATATATACAAAAGAAAAAGGAAAATATTTTTTACTTTTTAATTTATAGAAAAATAGTAACTTCACGAATGAAGGATCTCGAGTCACTAATCGTCAAACCTCAAACGATATTGTCGTGACACAACCTCCCCGGCAGCGGCGCCAAAATTTGATTCTCAATACCCGAACACGTCAAGTTTACTCATACAAGCTAGCCACTTGTGAATGACTAACCGTAAGAAACTTAAAACGGCTCGGACACTGAGTCGTTGATAATGAAGGCTTAGGGGTAATGTGTGTGGATAAAACCTCAATATCGATATCAAAAATAATCACGAAGATAGATTCAAATTCCTTTAGGAAAAAGAATAATAAATCAAATCCCGTGTGTGATCGTGTATACGGATTAGTCAACCCGAATCGTTTCCCAACGAGGCGTGAATTGCCAACGTCGTTTTTGGTTTGGAATTTAATGCTCGATGTTTTGATTTGTTTGGTTTTGATTTTATTAAACTACGGAAATGAGGAAAGTAATTAAGGGAATCTATTTTAAGGGAAATCCTAAGTGCGAATTACTAAAACGTAATTAATAAAACGTAATTAAAATGCAACTACGTCTAAATTATATCCTAAAAATGCCTAAAATGACTTTTACTCTAGAAATGTAATGTAAAAACAAATTTAGAATTAAAACTATTTTTTTTTGGATTTTTCTGGATTTTATTTAAATTAAAAACTAATTTTTAACCTTTTAAACTAAATTAAAATACTAAAAATTATAAAAATCAAAGGGAAAAATGTGAAACTATTTTTATAAAATCTAAAATATCATAAGAGACTTTTCAAAACTATTTTTATATTTTTTTGATTATTTTTCTATTTTCTACTAATTTAAAACTATTTTAATCTAATTTAAATTATGAAAAATACCAAATAAAAAGGGAAAAATATGGAAAAATATTTTTTATGCTTTTTATATTTTTCTTAAACTGGAAAAATTGAAAAATTATTTTTTTGAACTTTTTCTTAATTATTTGCAATAAAAGCTAATTAAAAGTGATTAAAAACTGATTTTAAATAAGAAAAATACTAAACAGTGACCAAAATTAATGAAAAATTCAGGAAAATTCTAAAATCTTAATCTAGATCTATGAAAAATGAGAAATATGATGCTTATATGTAAGATATGAAAGTTGTAGTGTTAACTGAATCTAGATAAGCACTTTTAAATAAGCTAATCAACAAATTAAGCCACCAATCTTCTACTTAAGCTAGCTTATACTGAAATAAGCTAATATAAGCTAAATCCAACTACTCCTAACCTTAAATAAGCAGATTAACAAGTTAATGAGCTAACTGATTTGGACAGCAAAACAGTGAACTGGTCTGATGTTTGAGCTTATGCACAAGCTTCTCAGAAAAGCTTTAGCCAAAAACAGATATGTGGCCTTGAAGACCACCTAGCAGACTGCAAATAGACCAAAAATGAGACCCTAACAAGCTTTATTGAACTCTGTGCAATTGCTGCAAGTTCTGCATAAAATCAGTTTTTGACACCATTGACTTTTGAAAAACAGTTGCTAGTTTGACCAAAATGAGATTTAAAATCAAATGATGGACTGATGTTGATGTATGTTGATGAAATGAAGCTTTAGCCAGCTAGTTTATCCAATCTTACACCCATATGAAATGATTTTAGAAACTGGTTTTAACAGGTTTGAAAACAAGAACAGTCACTATGATTTGTTGACTTTTATAAAAAGACTCATGTAAATTAAGACTAAAATGACTTTACTAGTATTATTAGAGACTAGTGCAACAGAAATCCTATACCAAGAGACCTTTGAAAACAGTTTTATCAGGCAAACCAAACACCCCTTTAAGAACAGTTTTGCAAGCAACTATATCAAAATCAATAGGATAAGCTCATTTTAACATC
The DNA here is from genome assembly GCA_910596185.1 of Chrysanthemum makinoi. Classification (NCBI taxonomy): domain Eukaryota; kingdom Viridiplantae; phylum Streptophyta; class Magnoliopsida; order Asterales; family Asteraceae; genus Chrysanthemum; species Chrysanthemum makinoi. The sequence continues at coordinate 96,628,573 of OU343219.1, read as the reverse complement.
AAGACAGATCAAATGCATTAAAACAAAGCTTTTATGACAGCTATAATCAATATACTAACAGATCTAATAGAAATGACTAATACTACTTTTTATAAGCTAGATGTAAAGTGAAAGTTGCACTTACAATAACCCCAGCCACAATGGCTTGCAAACCAGATAAAGGACCACTAAACCTACACTATTCAACCCAAATCCATCATCAAATCAAACCATAACCATTTCTGAACCAAATGATGAACACAGTTGACTTTCGTTGACCTGGAATTTTTGTGAATGTAAGTGAAAGTAAAGGACAGTGAGGGTGCAAGATAAGCTCACAAAAGCTATACAAAGCTGAAATGAGCCTACTCCATTATTCCACTTAGCTTATTAATCACTTTGAAACAGAAATTCAAGATTAAAGGTAATAACTTGGAACTTTTATTAATATTGAAAAAAAGGTTACAAGAAACTGAGAATACAATAAAAGCTTAATAAAATATTTATAAAACTACTGAAATTTAAAGACAATAAGCTAAAATGAAAACTAGGATTGCACACTTTAAAATGGAGAGCCAAAGGGGTCCTTTTATAGCCACAGGAGGTCTTGGATGCCTTTGAGAAGAACCTAGAAGCAAATAGCAGCCACTCATTCATCCATTGTCACTAGCACCAATCAGAAAGCTCCATTTCATTTGATGAGGTGTTTCGGCCAATGATATTGTGCCATTTGGCCACGTGGCAGATATATCTGACAAGTCAGCTGGGTCTAGAAGGTGGATAAGATGCTTAGTACGAGGTTTGTGTTTGGGATTGGTAAATGGTGGTGAAAAGGGAGGTGAATGGGTGCGTTTGGGAGAGAAGACTGTGGGGCGCGTTTGGGATTATTTAATATTTGTTTGAAGTTGTTGACCGGGTCGGGGTAGTTGACTTGGGTAAAAGGTCGGGTAAAATGGTTTATTCGGGTAAGTGAATTGGACGGGTTGTTTAGTTATTGGACCGGGTAGTGGATTTTTATATTGGGCCGAGAGTATTGTTTGTGATATTGGATTTGTTAAGTGATAATGGACATGGACTAACATTGTGATCCAAGATATATTCAAAGGACCAAAGTTGTATTTTCGGATTTTTGAGGGACCATAGATGTAAATCTGAAATTGTCTTGTCATTCTTCAATAGACCAGGGACTGAATTTGCAACTTTTGAAACTTGAGGGTGTTTTCTGTTATTCTTGAAAGTTCAGGGGACTATTTGACATTTCTTCAAACTTTGATCAAATCTTCACAAATCATCCCCAGAGATTAGAAATCTTCATTAATGCATAATTCTGACCTTCCGGCTCAGCTTAAGCTCTCTTAATCTCTCGTGCTCGGATTTACGTCTGATTTGGTTCCTTTTTGCGTGTTTTTACATATCCGTACCTGCACAAGCACAAACTCAAGAAAACAGCAAATATTAGCAATAAACGGCTCTTTCTTGGTTATTTTGGGTCAGTTTTGATAACAAAAAGGTATGTGTTTTAGCACATACCATTGGTAGACATGTTGACAGATTAAACGGGATTTTATAACTCTATGATTAAACCGGGAAATAGATTCTTTCACGGGATTTTACTAAATCAAGAGAAAACCGTATTAAAAAAATCAACCAACTCGCTAAGAAACCTTTAACCAAGTCGCTAAGAAACCTTGAACCAAGTCGCTAAGAACCAAGTCGCTAGCAAATTTTGACAGCAAGTCGCTAAGCACCAAGTTGCTAAGATGTCAAGTCGCTAAATAGCAACTCACTAAGCACCAAGTCGCTATTATGTCAACTCGCTAAATAGCAACTCGCTAAGCACCAAATCGCTAATACCAAGTCGCTAACAAACTTAAGTACAAGTCGCTAACTTTCACCAAGTCGCTACCCGTAGTGGAGAATCCACTAAGTGTACTGTTTGTCGGCTTGTCTCAATAAACAAGTCACTAAGCTCAACTCGCTAAGAACTTCTACTACAACTCGCTACCAAGTTACAAAGCAAGTCGCTACCAAGATAAATTATCCGTAGCTCAAGTCGCTAGCTAGAAAATCAAACAAACACCACTTTTCAATCCTAAAACAACCCAACCACGATGATTCAAGCTTACCAAATCAAAACCCAAGCACATACAATGATTCTAAACACAAACCTGCACCCAAGATTCAAACTTTAACACTAGAAATGATGCAAATGATGCAAAAACCACTAAACTTTTTCAAACTCTAAAACCACCTAAAAGTCACTAGAAATCCAAAGATATGTAAGAGATGATCAAACCATGGCTCTTGATACCATTTGTAACATATTGGATTTCACAAACACACTAAACCATAAGCACAAGAAGGCGTACAAGATGATTCTAGAAAGAGAAAGTTAGAGGTTTGGGAACTTTTAGTGAGAGAAAGAAAAATCTTATTATGAGCTCCAACTCTCTACCTTGGGAGGTAGAGAGTATTTATAGTACTTACATAAAACGCCACCTGACGGGCTGTGGATCAGGCATACAGTGGGTAAAGACCCGTCCGTCCTCCACGGTGTTACATAACTAAATACTACTTAACATAAAATAACTACGACTACGAGCTTTCTAACGATTACATATACTTGAGGTGACCGACACTTTAACTACTGGATTTTTCCAAATCCTAACATTTTTTCAACACTCTTTTTTTATCGATCTTTTTTTTTTTTTTTTTTTTTTGTGCATACATTCTTACTTTACCATTCTCTACGATAACATCAAAAGATAAGGGATTTATAGGAGCGTCCCTACACTTGAGTTTTTATTTCTCTAACATTAATTGACCCGATTTGAAAAGATCAAAACACTTGGAGTATTTGATTACGTAGACAAAGGGAATTTGAATTTAACATTCTTTCCCGTTACTCCATAAAATATTACTTTTGCCCATGAGTCCCAATCATCCCAAAACCGTGTAAAAAAGATACGACTCGACTTAGCAACCATGCAAGTAACTAGATAATTGAACTAAACGTTTAGTAATGATAACAATAATGCACTAAAGGTGAGTGCATACAAGGTAGGCTAAGGCGATTTGGGTGTACATTTGGGGGTGGATTGTAAACAATTCTCTTCATTGATATTCCGGAAAACCAAGACATCATGAGAACCACGAAAAGGATAGGCTCTGAGGGGTTAACTAGGGGTATCGTGTACTAAAGATGAGTACATCGCAAGGGTGTGGGGTAATTACTCAACCGATGTGGAAGAAGTAATTATAATACATGTTTCAAACAAGGGTTATCCTAATGCCTCTTATCATTTAGTTATTCCTAACTACACAAGTGTAGTCTCACTAGCGATCTCGGAATGCATCACAAAACAAGTTTTAGAATCTATTATACTACCGGTACACTCTCTAAGCATTAAAGGTGAATGCTATTATTCATAAAGATCTAGGGGCGAACCTCACATTTTTGGGGTGGAATTTGAGTGGTAAACGGTTTTTTTTTTGTGCTAGTCATATAACTCCTATCCATGAGACGCTTTATTAGTAAATTTTTAGCTCGTACATGTCATAAAAAATTTAAATTTGGTGCTAATATTGCCCTAAAAAATATTTCTCATAGTTTATTACACAAATGACCAAGGACAAGATAAATAATCAAGGATAAGAATAGTTTCTAAGTTCCCATTTTATTCTCCCTTTCTACACTTACACTAAACATTGTCCCCAATGTTCCCCAAAAGTATCAAAGTTATGATCAAGGAAGATAAGTAAAAGAGAAAGAAACTAGTACTCCCCTCATTAGCTCGGTAGGAACCGTGTGAAGTTGCGGTTAAATTCTTTTTCAAGAAGAATGTATACGTGATAAGCTTCATCCAATTTTGTGTTTCTTCTTCTTGCCAAATATAACCTGCACACATTAAGAAAACAGACGAAACATTCACGTAAAATCGACGGTAAAACTATATATAACACAACTACCTGATAATTTCCAAAAATTTATAAGTAGCACAGAAAAAGAAAAATTTGATAAGCTGTTTCTGCTTGACCTGACGTCGTCAAGCTTTAATCCTGACGCCGTCAGGTTGTCATGACAGAAATTGGTCTGCTGCGTTTTCCTAGAAAACATTCTAGAAAAATTACATCTTTAAAACCTGGAAAAATTCCTGCAAAACATCCATTATTACTCGATACAAACATTTGACTCTAACAAACACACATATATATCAATTTCACTAATTATAATTCTCATGTTCACGTTCTTTTAAAAACGTATGTAATCTTCCCTACACTTATCTTTTTGTAAAATACCTTTATATGTAATTAAGACGAGGTTAAAGACAAAATAAAGCATTTTCACAAAATCAAACATGAGAGTATACAACAATGAAAAAGATATATGACACACAAACAAGCAAATAATTAAGCATGGGTTGCCTCCCACGAAGCGCTTTTCTTTATTTATGAGTCTTGTAGCTAGACTCGAAGTCATGCTCCTACGTGACTTCCTTACCGTTATTATTTTCATTCACTAAGACATCATCATAGGGTTGTATACATTATATGCTTACTATGAATTCCCTCCTATCGTCGTCTAATATGATAATGGTTTCACTTTTTAGATTAGTCTCTTTCACCGTATAGGGTCCAAACCATTTTGGCCTATTCCTTCCTCTTAATGCTTTTAATTTTGATCTATAGAAAAGCACTTTTTCTCCTTTTAAAAATTATTTCGGGTTCTTTTGAGGGAGTGGCTTCGTGGTGTAGTTGTTCCCTAATTATTTTAGCACGTTTCCACAATGTCGAATCTATCCCTTGGATCACGAAATCTCTAAGCCCTTTTTCCAATTCACTAATTTTCTTCTTACCAGCATTATTGGAGACCTGCAAATTCTTATCCTTTTGTCTTCTCCATAATCTTCAAAGGGTATCTCAAAACAATAGGTATCCTAACTTGTCCTTTGCCACTTTTGAGTATCATGATACCCTCACCGCATTTAATGGTTTCCTTACCGGTGGCCAGGAAAGGTGTTCCAAGGATTAATGGCATGTTTTTATCTTCCTCAATGTCTACGATTGCAAAGTCCACCAGATAGGCAATATCCACAACCTCAATTAAGATATCCTCCGCTATTCCTATGGGATAAACATATGAGTGATTTGCTAAGAAAAGTCTAAGATTGGTCTTGGTTGGCTCCTTCTTAGTCAACTTACTATAGACTGATAGCGGCATAATGTTCACATCGGATCCCTGATCGGCTAAGGCATTTATATTTTCTAAGTCACTAATACTACATGATATTACGAAGTTCCCAGAAATCTCTTGTTTCTTAGTTACTGGTTTTCTCAGAATCAACTCATACATAGGTCCCATAGGCATGGTGTCATATTCTTCTTCTTTTATTTCACCTAAGAGGGCTTTCCTAATAACATCATTGTACCTAAAGTTGTTCACTTGATTAACAATTGTTTTCTTATTGATCTCATGCTTAAGGTAGTGTTTAATGATTTTGGGTTCATCATCAGTCTGAGACTCATCCTTATCCTTACTATCCTTGCTGCTTTCAGTCTCCTTCTTCTCAACTACTCCACCCCCATCAGAAACAATAGAAATGGCGTTAACAAACAAAGTGGGGGTAGCGCGCTCATCGTTTCTTATCTCTTCCATAGTGTATTCTTTCACCAAGTTCATCATCTCCGCCATTTTTCCTGCATTTCTTCCCTTTGCCTATAAACCTCTTCTTCAAAATTGGCTAATCTTTCCGAATGGGCTGCCATGTATTCTGTCATTTGTGCTTTGAAGCTTGGTGAGAGTGGAATTGGAGAGGTAGAACGGAAGCGTCGTACGAAATTGGGATTTTTTTCACGGCTTGGTGATTCAGAGAGAGGTGTTGGGTGGTTGGCGGAGTTAATGGAATTAACCGTTGCTCGATGGATTGGTCCAGGTGCTTTTTTTGCCTCTTAATTAGATAATGATCCTTTTCTCAAGAGCACTAACTTGATCTTCGGTAATTTTGGAAGGCTCATGAGGTATTGATATGACATTTACCATTCTTTTGGGGGTTTCATGAGATTCACTCCAATCTTCGTTGCTTTGACCGACAAGCACTTCTATGATATCCTATGATTCTTTTACGTTGATATTGATGAGCCTTCCACCTGCCGCTCGGTCAATGGATCGCTTGATTAGGAAGTTGGCATGATCATAAAAGATTTGGACTTGAAGCCAACGATCGATGCCGTGATGAGGGACTTTGTGGAGTAAGTACTTTAATCGAGTCCACGCCTCGTAGAGAGATTTGTCTTGACGTTGTTGGAACATCAAGATTTCATTCCTAAGTTTGGTAGTTCTCCCAAGTGGGAAAAATTGGGCGAGGAAACGAGTGGTGAGATCATCCCAACATGAGATGGATCCGGCGGGAAGTCGCTCAAGCCAATTACTAGCTTGGTCTCGTAAAGAGAATTGGAAGAGACGCAAGCGCGTGGTATCCCGTGTGGTAGCATCAAGGTCGATGGAATCAACAATTTTAAGGAAGTCCTTGAGATGCTGATTAGGATGTTCGAAACGAAGTCCATGGAATGCACATCCGGTTTGCACCAACTGGATGGTGTCGGATTGCAGGGCTGTAGTTTGAGCTTGATCAGGGAGCTCAATGGTGTTCCCAAATCCTTGGTGGCTCGGTCTAGAGTATTCACCAAGAGTACGGTCTCTTGGTGGATCAATTGGTGGTGGGTCAATGGGAATTGGGTGATGTGGTAGTGGGCTATCACCTTCCATGATGAAAAGTGATGGGATTACGAACAAAGTCACAAAGAAGGGGAATAGACTACAAGGAAGCTAAAAATGAGAAAAAATCTCACTTGATAGGAGTCAAGCAAAGGAACCTAAACAAGATAAAAATCTAACTAGCTATTCTATTCCCCGGCAACGGCGCTAAAAAATTGATGCGCGTACAAAGCGCGTTCGAGTTCAAAGGATCTTCCTTTTCGTCGAGCAAGTTTTTCAACACCCTAGGCAGTGAACCTAATCGTTTTAGTGTAGTATTGGGTAAGCCTCGGGGATTGATATCGTTCTCTAGGGGAATAGGAATGCTAGCAAGAAATGTATTACGCTAAGGTGGGGGTTGAGGATGATTTTTTTAATCTTTTTATTGGTTTTTTAGAAAGCTAAGGGTAAAATCTCAGGGCAATTGGTTTGGGGGTGGTACTTCTACCGATTACTTTTACTATCGAATTATCTAATACTAAGGGTAGCTATGTCTATTTGATGTGTGCTCGTATGATGATTAAAAATGTGTTTACCTAGATACTATTACTCCCTAGTTATCTTTTATTGATGGTTGAATTGCCACGTCCTTATTCTAAACCCGTTGTGCTTCCTAAAGTCGTAGGGTGCGCATATGCCCTAACTTTTTGAAGTTACCTTTGGGTTTAGCCTACGAAATCCGCTAGATAATTCATAAGCTAACTTTCACAAAGATTATTCAAGCATTAAACACAAAGATAGCCTAGTTGCACTCCTAAGCCAATTACAATTAAGATAAGAGACAACCTAACAATAATTAAAAACTATGTTTCATAGATCTAACAAAAACACAAGAAATTTAGCTAGACATGTTAAACAAGCAAGCAGACGCACAATCAATGGAAGACATAATGATACTATTGGATTAAAACACTTATCTTGATGTGTAAAATAGAGTTTGGGACCCTAAGATACTGTCCAAGTCAGACTACAAACGTTTAGGGTTTTTACTCCAAAAGTCCACCCCTCTATATGCATAAAAATCGAATTATATATGTAGATTTACAAGTGCGACGACGTCGCCTTATAGGTGGGACGCCGTCAGATCACCGTCATTAGGGTTTTCGTCTTGGCCAAGTTATTGATGGGACGGCGTCACCTTGGAGTTTTGACGCCGTCGGGTTTTATATGGGACTTCGTCTAATTCTGGATCTGGGCCATCTAAGATGAAAAGTCTGAGTGATGCCCTTCTTCTTCAAAGCCTAACGCCGTCAGGTGTTATAAGAAAAAATTCCACTGAGCCGTCTGGTGCATGTTTTTATCAAATCTGTATAGAGGGACGGTGTCGCCTTTTGATTGGGACGCCGTTAGGTTAAAATTGAGCAGCTTGAGTGGCTTCGATCTTGACTTTGCCATTTTCTTCATGTATTCACTCCTTTTTGTCCAAATGTGCATCATTCCAGCATTTTGCTTCCAAGAGACCTAAAAAGTGAAAATGAACGAAATTAAGCAGTATCGGATAATAAAGTGGTCAATTAAGGGCTTAAATGACCCCTTAAAAGTGTACGTTTTAAATCCTTATCAATCACAAAATCTCAAAGGGTTTGAAAATTGTGATCGAGGGAGAATCTGTCATCTAAATTGGAAATAAACTGATAATTTTGTTAATAAAAATAAATCGTAAAAACGTTTATTCATATTTAGCGATCTCTTTGTGTTTTGTTGATAACAAATATAAAGTTATCATAAGTTAATTTATAAGGATACATGTTATTTTTGTAAAGAATTTATATATATAATCATTTAACATTAATTGTTGTAATGATTCACTTATTGTAATAGTTTATTAGGATGCGTAAAAATCATAACCCATGACCCATGGAGCATATCCATAACCCATGGAGCTACCCCATAACCCATTGACTAGATGCATTGCATCTTCTAGATACATTGTATCTATTTGGATACCCATGGTCCAAAGTCTAGGACCCATGACCCATAACCAATGGATAATAAGGAGCGTCCCACGGATCCCTCAGTTTACATTGGATGGATCCCTCATACAAGGGATCCGTGGGATCCGTGCAACAGTGGCTAGTTTTTTCCTATAAATAGAGAGGCATTTCCTCATTGTAACTCACCCCTCTTCTTACAAACTCTCATATATTTTTTCATTCTTCTAATCTCAGATCTCTTGATCTACATAGTAGTTCTTCTTTCTTTTGTTGTGATTCTCATATAGGTCCTTCTCTAAGGCGAGATCACGAGCTTCTACAACTCATCCAAGCAAGGTGTCCTTGATTAATTTGTTCCTCTACAAGATTTCTGTAGCAAAGATATTGTATTTCATATTTCACATATTTGTTGTGTTATTGTAGTGTTGGTTTGGTCCTCCATGTTAAGGACTCAGTATTTATCTTTGTACCAAAAAAAGTGTAACGTTGTGAAGGCTTCTCCGCCAAGTTGAAGGAGTTTGTTGAAATAGTGCTTGAACTCTCGAGTAGGTGACTCGGGGAGTGGAGTAGGGCAAGGAAGGAGTCCTTGTAGCCGAACCACTATAAATCGGTTGTGTCATTTATGTCCTTTACTTTACTTGCTTTCTTTACTTGTGTTACTTATAGATCTATACTTTCTATCAATCCATAAGATTTCACATAACATCGAATCTAAAGCTTTTGAAACTAAGTTAAAAATCGGCAAAACTATTCAACCCCCCTTTTCTAGTTTTCCATAAATTTGAGAAGTGATTTTAGAAATACATCAACAAACTCTCCTCCCTACATGTGCCAAACGATTTCAAAATTTACATGCACATGTTAAGGGGGAGCATTTATCTTAAACCAAAAAGGATTGAATTGTGACTGATTTGTCTCAAAGTGCAAGTTCCCTCCAATATGTGCAAAACTCTTTCGAATATCGATGCACATATTGAGGGGGAGCAATATGAAGAAAACCAAATCCTCCCCAAAATGTTTTATCTAAAGTATCTAAATACTAGATTTGATAGGGGAGTTATGATGATCATTTTAGAAAATGTTAATCAAGAATCTTCTTGGATCTTTCATTCTCAATCTAAGATTTCAAATTCCTCTTGCCTCCATGTGCCAAATGATTTCTAATACTTGAAGCACATGTTGAAGGGGAGCATTTCTAAAATATCAAAAAACAATTAAGGTACAAAATGCTTTGATTTTATATCACAAGTACCTTGATTGATTTTTAAATGGTTTTCAATTGGTTTCGAGGCGGAAAGAACAATACCAAAAGACCGACCAATTTAATTTATGCATTGGAGATATTCGTTCCTATGATCTCGCCAGAGCCGGAGGGATCTACCCATGGACAATCCACTAGTTAGTGTAGAAGTCCTTAGGTATTATGAAAAAAGGAGAAAAGTAAGAATAAGGGAAGAGTGCCGACTAAGATTGAGCTAGAACTGGAATAAACCAAACAAGGTTCTAGTAATGAAGTCTCAATAAGCACTGAAGGGGTTGAAGAATGAAAAAGAATTGAATGTTAAAAGGGTGAAAAGAAATAGCCCTCCATTAATTCAACCTTAGGGCAGAAACCGGGTTCAATTCATATGCTACTGGTTGTCACCAAGGTAACACCGATATTGAAGACAAGAAGTCATGGACCCAGTGACACACTGCACTAAACTTCCCAAGCTACTCAAGTTCCTCTTAAAAGGACTTGTTTCATTCTCACGGGGAACCTACATAATCTATCAAATTTCTCTTAGAGATTGTTGATATTGAAGAAGGAGTCCCTCTCCCTAGTCTCCAGCATAGGAAACCAAATGTGCACTATTGAGTCTAGAGCTAAGAGATCATCAATAAATCTCATTAGGACACAATTAATGAAGACTCGCAGTTTCACACAATGTGGGATGTGAGAATATATTTTGAGAGTCCTACACATTATCCTTGTGGTATTGCCAAAACATCCGAGTGATATGTAAAAATATTCATGATGAAGATGGAAATCCTTCTAGAGCCAACATCAAACAAGCTCGTGGTGGGTGACATGTGAGATCTTTTCAAAAGATCAAACTTGTGACAACCGGACAGAAACTATGGGGCGATTCACTCTTGACTCGACCTTGGTCTTGGAAATGGATTGACGGATACCTTTGAAAAACCGGTCATTGTGCTCAACAACACTTTTCTCTGGCGCATCGACTGTGTATTAACTTTTCAAAATAAAAGGGTATTTATGATTGAAAATTGATATTTTCCGTAAAACCTTCGTTGTATTGCAAAACTCTTTCTATTAAGCAATACACGACTGTTTTTCAAATCATTTTTCATCAATCAGTGAGTCTCAATTCGCTGGTTCACTCACTCCGTGTTGTCATCTTTCAGACGTTCCGGTTTGAGAACGGCTTGATTAGCTTCGAAACCCTATCAAGAAGATTCTTTAGAATTCTACCTAATCACAGGAAATACTCGTACTGATCAATGGGAAACCATGGTTCTTGCAACCCCATTCAACGAAAGTGATCAAAGACACTTTTGTGCGCTTTATTGCTAACTGTTGTACCTTTTAGTCTGCAAAAACATCCAAAAACACCCGTCAAAGCATCAAAATGATAAAAATATCACAAATAAGTGTTTTATGTGTTTTAAATGCAAAAATACCAAAATCAGATGAAAAACGTATCAAGTTTGCATAATTGGCAGTTCTAGTCCCCCAAGTTTTAAAAGTTGTCAAATCTAGTCCCTGGTAAATCAAAATAAAGCAAAATATCATTTAAAGTCCCTAGGGATTCATGAGTTGTCAAACTTGGTCCTTGAAGTTTAAAATTGCAAAAAAGGCAACTTAGGTCCCTGAAGTTTCAAAAATGACACAAAAGGTCCTTGGAAATTTAAAAAGTGAAAATAATCAAATTTGGTCCTTGTGTTAACATTGGAAAAAGTGCAGGTTCAGTCCCTCAAGTTTTGCGAAATTGCAACAATGGTCCTTGTGTTATTAAGCTACAAAAACAAACGGACCCTTTGTTATTATTAGCACAAACCCAGCTGGCCCAAACGCAAACATAAGCCCAACCCAATCCCTTGGACCATGAACCCTGAGTCAGTCCAAAAACCCTTTGACCCCCCCCCCCCCATTTTGAACTCACCCCGTTATTAATAAAAACGGTCAAACCCAGTCAAACGCGCCAAAACTAGTCTCACTGTTCATCGTCCTCTCCCACGCCTGCAATTCCAAAACCAGTGGTTTTACCACCACCTCACCACCTTTCCACCTCACTACCTACTCTCTCCAGCTCATCCCCCCTCCTCCTATACCAGCCCACAATCAATAAATGCTTCCCCACTATCAAACACTTCACCTCACTCACAAAACCTGTTTTTACTGCCAAATCACCCCTAGCTCCATATCTACTTCCCAACTTGTCCCCTCCACCTCCACAATCACCCAAAAATCCTTAATTGCTAAAACCTGCTCTAATCCACTCAAAATACTTTTTGGCGCCAAAAATGCCAAATGGACGATTATGATGATTTTGGAGGATCCAATGGTTGGAATGAAGTGGGAAAGTCTCAGAGGTCGACAAAGACTCTAAAAGATCTATATAAAGAAGGATTGGAGCAATGTAGAGAGTAATCTAGTGTAATCTTTAATTTTCTTAATCGTTTTAATCCATTCAAGCTTTCTAGTGTATTTCTTAGCTTTCAAGTACTCTTGTTATCAATTTCAGTGTATTGTACAACCTTGTCAGTAATCAATTTCAAAGTTTCAGTTTATGCAATTTTCATGTCAAAATTCTCATGTTAGCTTAAAGTTGTTATTAGATGTTGCTTTGGACTCATAAGCTCATATAAGCTCCTCAGAAAGCTTTTAAAGCTTTTAGAAACTTTAAAAATCAGTTTAGAGTTATAATTCAGAAATACCAAAAAATCACATAAAAATATATAAAAATAAAAAATCAATGGAAATGAAGATCAAGAAGCTGGAGCAGGGTTGATTTTGGATTGCCCTTGGTTTAGTGCTTCTTGGGAAGCTATAGGAAGTGTTCTTGGTTATCAGTTCTCTGTTTTGTGCTTGGACACAACTTGTAAGCTATTTCTTCAAAATTTGCATTTTCTAGTATAAATGTTTAAATCCTGTTAATTTTAGCTTAATCCTGTTTCAATATAGTTATTATAAGTTAATCACTAGATTTCTTGGCTTAAAAATCTGTTTTAGTACCTAAAGCTTCAAAACAGTTTTATAAAGGGTTGTTTGGATTTGCTTAGTTAACTGTGTTAGAGTTTGTTCATATTATTGTTCTTGGTTGATACATGTTACATTAGGTCAATATAGCTCAGATAAACAATAAAATCCAGTGCTCACTTGTTAAAAAGTCAAAATCTTTTCTAATCTTACTCTAGTTGTTCACTGTTAGGATTTAGGAAACAAAATTCATCACAGTTGTTTAAAACTTGTTCACATAGCTTAATTTCATCTTATCTTAGGTTAATATAACATAATCAGTGAGTAGGATCAATCCAAAGTTCATATAAGTCAACTTTTGAGTATAACTTAAAAAGTCAAAAATTTCACTTAATCAGTTTTTGAATAAAATAGATAATTTTTTTATAGGATTTAATATTAAGTTTCATGATTTATGCTTTTAGGATATTAGTATTTAGCTGCTCATCTTCATCATAGTATTTTTTATAATCTCTAGTTAGCTTATTAAAGTGCTTATTTGCTAGCTTGTTTTAAGTACTCTTTCAAAAACTTCCCCTGTGCACAGTTGAGCTAGCTTACTTCATAAGCTTGTCAAAAGCTCATTAGTGAGTCCCAGCTTGTGTGCTTTTGCTTTTTGTGTAGCTTAACTACCCATCTCTTTAGTCCAGTGCTTATTTTCTACTTTTTAGCTTATTTATTAGGGCTGCAAGTAGCTTTTACCTTGTCCCATTTCTGTGTACACTAAGTAGTCAGTGTTTATAAGCCACTTTCACAAGCTAACACAGAGCTTAATAGTGGGCTCAACCTTGTATATTTTAGTTTTCTGAGAAGCTCACGTAACAAGCTTGTTGCCTCAGTGCTCATTTTGAGCTTTGGAGCTTTTGCCCCTAGCTTAATCTAGCCTACAAAAACTGTGCAGGCCTGTTTGGATAGTAGGTTTAGTGTAATTGCTTATTTGCTTATTTAAAGCTTATCAGTGTATTCCTTTGTATCTTTTAGCTTCATTTAAGTAACTTTAGCTTATTTGTACCTTATTTTACTTTTGGTTCCAGCTTGTAAGCTTGTTTGAGCTTAAAATCCTTTTGAAAAGCCAGAAAGCTTAAGCTGTTGAGCTCATAAGCTCTCAAACTGCTTATTTTCAAGTTCCAAAATTTTTGTCTTCATTAAAGTTTCTTATAATCAGTAGTATAATAGTTTTGTAAAAATAAAAAACACAAAAACATCATTTTAAAAATAGTGATAGCGTTTATTTAATATAAATTAGCTTTTTAATTTTCTTTTTCAGCTTATTATTAAGCACTTTCTGTTTTTATAATTTTCTTAGTTTTCTGTCACCATAGGATAATTATAGAGAAAATTTCAGAATTTTCTTAGTTTGTTTAGTATTTATTAGAATTTTAAATAGTTAAAAAGTATTAAATAATTAATAATAAATAGATAAAAAGTGTAAAAAATATATTTTCAGTTTTAAAATAAGTTTTATAATATTTTGGATTTTTCTAAGTTAAAATTTCACTTTTCTAGCTTTATTTAATATTTTATTATATTTTAGGGTATTATTAAATAGTTAAAATAGTTTTTAATTAATAATAATTAAATAAATAGTCATAAAAATAATTTTCTTTTTCCAATAATTTTCTTTTGTTATTAGGATTGTAAAAATATCATTTTCATATCCATAGGTGTTTTATTCTTTTAAATTTACGTTTTATTTTATACGTTTACGTAAAATTTAGTAAACGTACGCGTTTATGTTTGTTTAATCTGATTGTTGTGCTTTATAGTTCTGTATCCAAATACAATTCCAATCAATCACTAGTGTAGTTATCAATCAAAATCCTTACTGATCATTATCCTTAGTGATCATTCTACGTCTGAACGTTTTCAAACACCATTCAACCTCCGTGGGACTTAACGATTCGGGAATCCACTAAATTCCAAGGGATATTGCATTGGTTTTAGACTGTTTGACTTTTATTACGGTTGACCATTCACAAGTGGTTGATTTGTGTAATAAACCTGACTATTTGGAACGAATCAAGGCGTTTCATGTAAGAACCTATAAATACCCTTTGTCTAGCAAGGCAAAGGGTTGGAGCCTTCAATATACATTTTTCTTTGTCTCACTAAAGTTCCCAACTCTCTTCACTTTCTCTCTCTAAAACCTCATCTCATTCGAATTCTATTGTGCTTGATTATGTGTTTATGAAAACCAATATGTTACATAAAAGCACCGCAATAGTCATAACAAGCAGGGAAATTATATACTAGCACCACACAAGGGGTTTTTGGATTCTCTCATCTCTCGGGTTTATATGAAATATAATAAATGGAAATGGAAGATAAACACTCATTACCTGGCATAGTACATAGATTACCATAGGCTTGAGACTAGATCAAACCTCCACCACTTTGGCGTAAGCACCTAGGAACAACTATCCAAGAGGTCTTTTCAAGGGTTGTAACGTTAGGCTTACGGTAGGGAAACAAAGGGTTTTGTTGGATAGGAGATATTTGGTGGTGGCAAGTCAAAAATCTTATGTTACAAGCATGAAAAGCGTGGCGTTGCTAAGCCAAGACTCGAATCACTAACTCTAAACAACTTGAAAAAAACAAACATAAATTTAAAGACTTAAACATAAAGATAGATGTAGGATGGTAGCCTGTATATTTTTCTTATTTTTTTTAACACTCTTTTTTTTCTCATACATTATTACTCTACCATCCTCTACTATAACATATTGGATTTCACAAACACATCAAACCATAGCATAAATGGGGCGTATGGCTTAAGGTTTTAGAGAGAGAAAGTTTAAAGGTTTAGGAAGCTTAATGAGAGAAAGAAAAATATTATTATGAACTCCAACCCTCCACCTTGGGAGGTAGAGGGTATTTATAGTATCTTACAAAATACGCGTCCTACGGGCTGTGGATCAGGCATACAGTGGGTAAAGACCCGTCCTTCCTCCACGGTGTTACTTAACTAAATACTAACTAACATTAAATAACTACGACTACGAGCTTTCTAACGATTACATATACTTGAGGTGACCGACACTTTAACAACTGGATTTTATAAATCCTAACAATCTCCCCCTAAGGGAGGTCACCTCAACTTACAATGAATACAAACAGATATTACATTTGATTGTTCTAGGATTCTTGATTAAGTTCTTTGCTCAGTAGCCCGTGGTCTTTGATTCTTCATGTTTTGCATGTTTGGTTAATCCAAATGGAGGTCTTTAACTGATCCACGTGATGATGAGTTTTGAGCCAGCTTTGAGATCATCAGCTACCATGCATCTTTGACTCTTCCTTTGTAGTGTTGACATTATGTGATGTTGTGACATTGGACCAACATGCTCACATTCTGGATCATGATTTCTTCTCATCAGAGTAGCGGAAGTATTAGTTGATTCATGATATTTGCAGCAGCGTAGCAGAAGCATGGAGTGAAAATATCAGAGTCGTTGATGCACTTATCATGATTTCTTTAGAAATGAATGTGTTCTGTGAGCATGCGGCTATGGATTGACCTCTCAATTATGATCATCTGCAAACGTTGGGTGTACCTGCATACAACAGTTAGCAATAAAGCACACGAAAGTGTGTTTGATAACTTTTGTTGAATTGAGGTACATGGCCCACGGTTCCCCATTGATCAGTACAAGTACTGCCTGTGATCAGGTATAATTCCGAAGAATCTCCTTGACAAGGTTTCGCAGCTGCTCTAGCCATTCTCAAACCGGAACGTCTCAAAGAGACAACCCGGAGTGAGTGAACCAGCGAATTGAGATTCACTGACTGATGAAAAGATATTTGAAAAACAATCGTGTGGTGCTCAATATAAAGTGTTTTTGTAATACAACGAAGGTTTTAATGAAAATCAATTATCAATCATAAACACCTTTTATTTTAAAATATTAATACACAGTCGATGTGCAAGAGAAAAGAATTTTAAGCACAACGACCAGTTTTTCAAAGGTATCCGTCAATCCATTTACTGGACCAAGGTTGATTCAATAATGAATCGTCCCATTGTTTCAATCCAGTTGTCACAAGTTTGATCTATTGGATAGATCTCACATGTTACCCACCAAGAGCTTGTTTGATGTTGGCTCTAGAAGGATTTCCATTTCATTGTGAATATTTTACATATCACTCAGATGTTCTGGCAATACCACAAGGATAATGCGTAGGACTCTTAAGATATAATCTCACTTTCCACATTGTGTGAAACAGTAAGTCTTCATTAATTTTGTGTCCTAATGAGATTTATTGATGATCTCGTGGCTCTAGACTCAATAGTGTACATTTTTTTCCTATGCCGGAGACTAGGGAGAGGGTCTCCTTCTTCAATATCAACAATCTCTAAGAGAAAGTCGATAGATAATGTAGGTTCCCCGTGAGAATGAAACAAGTCCTTTTAAGAGGAACTTGAGTAGCTTGCGAAGATGTAGTGCAGTGCGTCACTGGGTCCATGACGTCTTGTCTTTAATACCGGTGTTACCTTAGTAACCACCAGTAGCATATGTATTGAACCTGGTTTCTGCCCTAAGGTTGAATTATTGGAGGGCTATTTATTTTCACCCTTTTCACATTCAATTCTTTTTCATTCTTCAACCCTTCTCCTTGAGATTTCATAACTATAACCTTGTTGGGTTTATTCCAGTTCTAGCTCTATCTCAGTCCGCACTCTTCCCATTTCTCACTTTTCTCCTTTTTTCATCATACCTAAGGACTTCTACACTATCTAGTGGATTGTCCCTGGTAGATCCCTCCGGCTCTGGCGGGATCGTGGAAACGAATACCTAACCTAACCATCCTTATATCTCCATGCATAAAGTAAATTTGGTCGGTCTTTTTATTGTTCTTCGCCATTGAAACCATTGAAAACCATTTGAAAATCAATCCAGTACTTGTGATCTAAGATCAAAGCATTTTGTACCTGAATTTTTTTTTATATTTCAGAAAAGGCTCCCCCTCAACATGTGCATCGTATGCTTGAAATGCTTTTGGCACATGGAGGCAAGAGAAAGAATTCACTTCTTTGATCAACATTTTCTAAAAATATCGACATCACTTTCCCGATCAAAACTAGTATTTTAAATACTGTTTAAAAATAATTTTGGGAAAGGATGTGGTTTTCAAAAGTTGCTCTCCCTCAATATGTGCATGAGATTCGAAGTATTTTGCACATTTAGGAAGATCTGCACAGAGACAAATCAATCACGTTTCAATCCTTTTGGTTTGATACAGATGCTCCCCTTAACATGTATGGAAAATTTGAAATCGTTTGGCATGTGGAGGAAAGGCGCTATAATCACTTACAAAATCACTTATCTAATTATCAGTTTAAATCCAATTTAAATCACAGTATTCTCCCCCGATCATAATTTTCAAATCCATTGAGATTTTTGATTTCTATTGATTTAAATTAATTTTGAAAACTTTGGAGGAGAATTGTGACTTGCTTTTGAAAATATTTTAACTGATAAGGATCAGATATTGAGACTTTAAACTCCAATGTTCAAGCATGCTTAAGTATCTTATGAAAACATAACATTAGCCAAGGTCTGAACCAATTGTATAAGACATTGCAATTGTTTGACAAATAACCTTTTTGATTTAATTGAAATCATTCTCCCCCTCAATCAACGACATAAGTTGTTGATTTAGAGATAGATATTTTGACAAATGACACGTCCAGATGATTTTCAAAAATTTAGTTCGAGTTATTTTTCAAAGCTATGTAGTTTTCATTAGATGACAAATATTTTTTAGAAGAATTTAAAGAAGGAAAAATATTTGTAAAGGAAACATTTGTCTTTTTGGTGACAAACATTTGTTTTTAGAATCAGAGCATGAGATTTGAAAAGTAAGATAAAGCATGGCTCTGTTCTTTCTTTTAAAAACGGGTTATTGCCTGAAATGACAATAAACCACTGTTTTTCATTCTCTCAATTTTATTTATTTATTTTTTTTTATTATTTTTTTAAAGCTTATATACATTCGAACATCATCTAAAGACCCGTGTCATTCTTATAGTGACAAATCAAAGACCGTAGATGTTATCAAAGAATAGAAAAAGATGAGAAAAGAAATAATTTTTTTTTTTTTTAGCTTTTTCAAAGATTTCCTGATTTTTATAGATTTTCGAAATTTTATATTTTTCTATTTTCTTTTTGTGGGTTTTATAATTTTGTATTTTGGTTTTTTTTTTTTTTTTTTTTTTTTGAATGAATATTTACAAGAGATGGATGAAGAAAAACTTTCACTCCTCGTCTTCCTCTTGAAGACGTTTGAGTGTTTCCGGTTGAAGACTCTTTAGACCAAGTCGTGGAAGGATAAACTCAAAACGTTCTCTAGGAAGAGCTTTGGTGAAGATGTTTGCTAACTGATATTCAGTCTTCACAAAATATAGTTCCACCACACCGTTCTCCACTTGTTCCCTGATGAAATGATGTCGAATGTCGATATGATTTACTCTTGAATGTTGAACGTTGTTGCATGAGAGAGCAATGACACTCTTGTTATCACAATACAGAGGGATTTTGTTGAATTCAAAGCCATAGTCAGATAATTGGGATCTCATCCATAGGATTTGAGCACAACAAGATGACATGGCTATGTATTCTACCTCTGTAGAGGATATAGAAGTACTCATTTGTTTCTTTGAAGACCAGCTCACAAGCTTATCTCCCAAAAACTGAGCACCTCCAGACGTGCTTCGACGTGTATCTTGACACCGTGCATGGTCAGCATCTGCATAGGCTGTTAGTGACATATCGGTGTCCTTTGGGTACTAAAGTCCCATGTTGATGGTTCCTTGGAGATACCGAAAGACTCGTTTAACCGCTTCAAGGTGCTGTTTGGTAGGCTTAGCCTGGTATCTAGCACACATGCATACAGTGAACATAATATCTGGTCTACTGGCAGTAAGGTACATCAGGGACCCAATCATACTACAATATTTAGTTTGGTCAACCATGATCCCTGAGTGGTCCTCATCCAGTTTAGTACGCTCCACCATGGGGGTGTCAACAGGGTCACAAGAATCAAATCCAAATTTCTTTAAGATTTCATTAGCATATTTAGATTGATTGATAAAAATGCCTCCGGGACTTTGTGAAATTTGTAATCCCAAGAAAAATGACATTTGTCCCATCATTGACATTTGAAATTTGGAGCCCATCTCCTTAGAAAAACGGTCACATTCATTGGGGTCAGTCGAGGCAAAAATAATATCATCAACATAGATTTGAACATGAATTAAGTGTTTGCCTGACTTTCTGGTGAACAATGTCAGATCAACTGCTCCTTTGCTGAATCCATTAGATACAAGAAACTTCAATAGCGTGTCGTACCATGCCCTTGGAGCTTGCTTCAAACCGTAAAGGGCCTTCTTCAAGCGATAGACATGAGTAGGATGCTCTGGTTTCACAAAACCTTGGTTGGCGGCGTATACTACTTCTTTCAGATTTCCGTTAAGAAAAGCCGTCTTTACATCCATATGATAGACTACCATGTTCTTACTTGCAGCGTTAGCCAGGAAGATTCTGATTGCCTCGATACGTGCAACTGGAGCAAATGATTCTTCAAAGTCAATACCCTCCTCTTGACGATATCCTTTTGCAACCAATCGAGCCTTGTTATTTAGCACATCACCATGCTCATCAAGTTTTACTTTGAAGATCCATTTTAGAGCAATGATCATAGCAAAGTCAGGAGCGGGTACTAATTCCCATACATCTAGTCGATCGAACTCATGAATTTCTTCTTGCATGTCATTGAACCAGCTGTTTTCAGTCATGGCTGTTTTAACGTATTTTGGTTCGACCTTAGATAGTACGGAGTTGAAGAAGAACCACAAGGCATCAGTTGCAATTTGTTTACGAGTGGATACTAGACGAGAAGGGTTTCCAATGACGTTGTCCAAAGGATGCTCATGTGTCCATTTTCTAAGGTGTTCGTGTG
Organism: Chrysanthemum makinoi; assembly: GCA_910596185.1. Lineage (NCBI taxonomy): Eukaryota > Viridiplantae > Streptophyta > Magnoliopsida > Asterales > Asteraceae > Chrysanthemum > Chrysanthemum makinoi. The sequence goes on along the minus strand of OU343219.1, from coordinate 96,607,704 downwards.
GTTGTTGTTAAGGAACTGACGTAGCAGAGTTTAGATCTCCTGATGAAGATGGTTCTGAAGTTGGTTCAGGAGCAAATATGTTCTCAAATGGAGCATCTTCGGGAGTAGCAAAGGGGTTATCTCCATCATAGGTGCGAGAAACAATTCCATGATGTACACTCGATGATTGAGGATTTGATGATGAGGATGAGTGATCTGCAGTAGGGGCTTCTTGACTCAATGACATAGAAACTGAAGGGTTATCGTTGACGGGTTAGGGGCAGCCTCTGTCGATGGATTAGACTGATCATTAGTAATAGGGTCATAGTGTTCATCAAACATTGGATCAAACAATCTCTTCAAATCATCTTCCGAAGGGGGTACATATGGATTTTTGGTGAGGATTTTGTACAAGAGAAGAAATAATGGGACTACTTATCAAATGTTTGAGATGCGGGTCGAACTTGATTGTCTGGCCATTTGCCGGACAACTCATCGAACGTGGCGTGAATAGTTTCCATGATATCTCGAGTTCTTTTGTTGTAGATTCGGTAACCCTTCTTGTTTGGTGCATAACCACAAAACTCAATGTCCGCCTTAGCTCTTAATTTACCTAAATCTTGACCGTCATTCGTTGGATAGCACAGAGCACCAAATACACGAAGGTAGGAGAGATCATGTTTTCGTTTATGGACAAGTTAGTATGGTTTCCATGGTGGTGTGTATGAGGGAACGATTTTGGGTGTAGCAAGCAGTGGCAATGGCTTCAACCCAAAGAAACATTGGAACCTTTGAGTAAATTAGCATTGTTCTTGCAGCTTCAACAAGGTCGATTTTGTCTTTCAACTACACCGTTCTGTTGGCGTCGTGGAACACTTCTTTGATGACTGATTCCAATGCTTTCATAAAATTGACTTAAATCTTTGTTAACAAACTCCGTGCATTATTTGTTCGAACAATTCTAACAGTCTTGTTAAGTCGAACCTGCAGCTGTTTGATAAGTTTGATGATGACATCTGGAGTTTCATCCTTTGTCCTCAAAAACTTAACCCAAATGGAGAGTAGTCATCAACAACGAATAATACATATTTCTTCTCATTTATCGTTTGCACTCTCATAGGTCCGCACAAATCCATATGAAGAGTATTAAGAACTTCCATAACTGAGTTTGCGGGTTTGGGTTTGTGGGCATATTTCATGCTTTTTCCCAATTGGCATCTTTGAACAAAGATGATCTTTTTCATACTTTAATGGGGTAAGCCTCTTACAAGATCCTTTCTGGAAAGATCATTAATGGTGTCGAAGTTCAAGTGATTGAGGCGATGCCATAACTATGACTTTGTTTTGAAGCGACAACAAGCAGATTGGAGAAGACTTCATCATATCTTCAATAGAGATGGTGTATAGGTTTGTACCACGTGTTCCTCTTAAAAGTTCCACATCATCATGTTCTCTAATGAAACAAGTATGTTTTCTAAAAGCCACCTCTAGATCAGAATCACAGAATTGACCAACAGAAAATAGGTTATGACCAAGACCTTCAACATAATATACCCTGGAGATTACACTATCACCAACAACATAATCTCCATAACCCATAATTACACCAAAATGGTTGTTCCCGAATCTAACAGTCCCAATGAATTTACTCACAAAGTTCATGAGCCGAGAGCGGTCTCCAGTCATATGCTTGGAACAGCCTGAGTCCAAGTACCACAAAATGATTTGAACGACCTGCAGTTGAACACAGACAAGAATGGATAACTGGATAATTGGGATCCCCTTGCAAGAATGGGTTCCACTTGGTTAGAAAACGAGATTGGAATGTCCACATCAGAAACAGAATCAATAAAATCATTAGAGGTAGATGTCGGGCTAGTAGAAACAGTAGATCTATTCAAAGTATGTTCACTTCTTAAAGGTATAGTTCTATCAGTGGGTATCCATTTCCTAATGGGCATTGATCTAGATAATTTAGGGTACAACTCATTAGGATTCAATTTACGGCCAGTAGGTATCCAATGATAACCTACATTACTAAATTTTCTTCCTATTGGTTTCCAATGTTTTCTAGTCCTCTTCCTCCTTGGTCTTCAGACCTTTTTATCTTGTTTGCTAGTGTTAGCCATTTTAACATGAGATTTTGCAGTATTACTCAACTCATTCACAACACATTCGTGATTAATACCAGAAATCAAGCATTCATTACATGTTTTGCAAATAGTAGCAGAATTCGAATTAATTACAGTACGCTTATAGCTAATACTAGAATCAACACGATTAGTTTTATTCAATTCAAACTTAAAGTTCCTAGGGTGGTCTTATACTTTCTTCCATTGCACATTCTTAGCTTGCGAGGTCCTATTGATGCGTGCCAAACAGTCAAGCTAAATCACTCAAGCCTGCCACTTGTGAATGGCAGACCGTAACAAACTTGCTTTGCCTAGCCGCATGCAATGAAGATCTGGGGTATAGTGTTTCCCAGGATCGTTATGTCCCAGCATTTTGTGCAATGGATTATCAAACGTAAAGTGATCGAGAGATTTGAACGGAAAAAGGGATTGTGAATGATTATAACTACAGAAAAAGTACAAAAACTACAAGGGCTTAAATGCAAATTAAAGGAGATTAAAAAGATAAAATCTATTAAATAAACGCTATCACTATAATTAAAATGATGTTTTGTTTTATGTTTTTACAAAAGAAATAAAATCTACATGACGTACAAATAAAAATGTGAAACTTACACAATATAAATCCTAAAAATATGAAAATAACATTTTTACAATCCTAATGATAAAGAAAATTTATAGAAAGAAAATTATTTTATAACTAATTATCTAATTATATTAATTAAAACTATTTTTAACTATTAAATAATTATCTAAAATACAAGATAATATGAAACAAAGCTAGAAAAATAAAATTAAGACTTCGAAAAATCTAAAATATCAAAATAGAATTTTCAAAACTATTTTTGACTTTTTCTGATTATTTTTGTTTTTTTTTTATGAATTAAAAATTATTAAAAACTAATTAAATTATTTAAAAATACAAATTTAACTAAGAAAAATTTGGAAAAATATTTTTTTGTCTTTTTATATTTATCTTAACTTAAGAAAAATGAAAAATTATATTTTTGAACCTTTTCTTAATTTTTTGTATTAAAAGCTATTAAAAAATGCTTAAAAACTAAATAAAATGCAGAAAAATAGCAAACCAGCTTGGAAAAATATGAAAATTTCAGGAAAACTCTAAAATAATATAAGGAATCTGAGAAAAATGAAAAAACAGGAGCTTATGTGTAGAAAAATGGAACTGAAGTGGAAGTGCTTATTGAAATAAGCACTTGATTAAGCAAATGGAATCCAAAGGCTACCAAACTGATAATGAAGCTATAATAAGCTAAAATAACCAAAATGCAATGAGTACCAACAAGCTTGAACCTCTGATTTGCAATCTACAACAGATTTGATGTTTGAGCTAATGGATTAAAAAAGCATTTCGGTGCCAACTTTAAGTCCAAGAATAAGCAATCAAATAAGCTAGAGACTAAAAAATATAAATTGGAACCTATCCTAGACCTGGTTGAGATCAAGTGTACCAAAACTCAGACCTTGGGAAGCTCTTATGAGCCCTGTGCACCTTGCACAAATGAAAACTTCGGTGAATCTGAGATCGTGAACAGGGGAGATAGGTTCAAATTCACAAGCTTGTTTGAAGCTTATAAAAATTTGGTAAAAATTCTACAAAATGGTTATAAGAAAGAGGACCAGTTGAAGTTTATGAAATGCCAAACCTCACTTGATAAGACCCAAAGGTGAGCTCAAGAAAATTCTTCCTAACTGAGCTCAAACAAGTTTTCACCTTTGACTTTGAACAAGAACTCAAACTTTGACCAAAATGGGTTTTGAATCAATTTATTGACGATGTTGATGTTATAGGATGTAATGAACACAATGCAAGTAAAGTTTAAGACTTTTAAACACAAATTGAGCCTTTTGCAAATCCAAATCCACAACAGTAAGTGAAATGGACAGATTCTCTTGATGTTTGACTTTGGGGGTATCAGGACAAGTTAATGATTGAAATGTGCTCAAATGAGCTTAAGAAACATGAACTAACAGAAAGCTATCACTGAACAAGCCTTAAGGGCATTTTAAGCAATGAACCAAACACCCTTATCTTACTGTTGTACTGCGAAAATAATCCATACACTTAACCAACATATATTATGATCAAACCTACAACTTGAGACCTAAATACATCTATTAGAACAATATTTAACAGATTAAAACTACAAATGCAGATTATGCATAAAAACTTGAAAATCACTTACAAAAGTCCAAAGCCACTATGGCTAGCAAACTGTGAAACAAAGAACCACTACCTATTTTAACCAATCCAACTAACTATAATTCACCCCAAATCCATGCCTGCTTCACCCATTGACCAAATCAATGCCATTTATGCCCCGTTTTGACTTTTGTTGACCAAGTTCCACTTTTGCTTAAAACTGTAATGTAAGCTTATAGAAATCTAACATAAGCTTATACAAGCTTGTTTGAGTGAGAAATCAAGTTATCAAGAGCTTATACATAAGGTTTTGAATTGGAAATTCTCAACAGTGGACTCAAGAGTATGAATTTGCTATAAACTTTGAAAGTGAAGCTTAAAACAGATTATATTGATGATTAAACATAAGTTTGATACAAAACAACAAGAGATTACAGATATTATACTTAATTAAAACTTTTAATATAAAAACGACATTGAATGAAAATTAAAAACTACAAGACTCCCTATCTTGCTCCTCTTTTGCTTCTTTTATAATCCAAAGTTACTCTCTCTCTCTTATGATGAAATCCCACCATTCTAAGCCATTGGATGGCTTTGAATTGATCTTGACCCTTCAAACGGATTTTGGCGCCAAATTGGTGTATTTGACAGCTAGGGTTGAGTGAGGAGGGGGGAGATGCAACTAAGGCCCCTTGGAAGTTAGTTGAAGGTGGGGGGACATGGTGGAGTGGAATTGAGGAGGGGGGATGGGAGTTGGCTTGTTGCAGGAAGCAGTTGAGAGGGTGAAGACTTTTTGGCGCGTGTTCTGTTTTTGACCATGGGATTGACTGGGGCTAATAATAAAGGGGGGTCAAAATGGATAAATGACAGGGGTCCAAAGCTATGGCAGGGTCCAAAATGGGTTTAAGGGCTTTAATTATCAAGGACCATTAGTGTAAAATCTGAAAATTGCAAGGACCAATGCTGCCATTTTGAAAAGTTGCTCCAAGGACTAAAAGTGACAATCTCACAAAGTATAAGGACCAAACTTGCCATTTTGCAATTTTCCAGGGGCCATTCTTGCCAAATTTCAAACTTGAAGGATTAATTTTGTAATTTTCTCAAACTTTTGACATTTTTCACCAAAGGACTAAATTTGACAACTATGATTTTAAAAGGACCTTTGGTGACTTTTCTTTTGAAATTTTGACTCGGGGACTATTTTTGACAATTTTAGAAACTTGGGGACTTTGGCGCCAATTATGCAAACTAAGCTCATTTTTCATCTGATTTTAAACATTTTGCATCTGAAACATATAAAATGCAATTTTGGAATATTTTCAGTATTTTGATGCATTTGTGAGCATTTTTAGACGTTTTGCAGTTCAGATTTGACTAAAAATGATGAGTATTTACACACTCATCACCTATCTTGATTTATATTGCCTGGAGGTTTTGACCAGCTTGCTTTTGTACCACTGATTACTCTTGTAGAGGGAATTATGGGAAAATTAGTTGGTTTTGCTACTTTTTGCATTCTTGATCTAGAAGTGCTGGGATCTAAAGTACTTATAGGCACATCAAAGCTCACATGCTTGACTTTTGGCATAGAATGGGTTGCATGCTTAGCACTAGGTATAGAACAAGGCATCACAGCTTTATCTTTCTCACATAAGGATTTAGGGCATGTTGCTCTTAAAAATTCTAACAGCTCCTGAGATCGTTTGGCATATAAGCATGCATACCTAATTTAACTATCAAGTGGCTTATTTATGCGATCCTCTTCTACAATCTCACGGAGACATTCTAGACTATCCTTAAGGTGACAAAAATAGTTATGAAACACAAGTTCGTTATTTCTAAGATGAGGAGGAATGTATTTAACAGTCACAGTATATTTAGATTCTGTAGATGCCTTTGATGCAACATTCTCATTAAAGACAAATGGCATTTTCCCTTTACGACTCTTGATTCTCAATTTTCTTTTGTAACGAAGTTATTTTTTCATTGTTCTTGTCACGAGTGACTTTCATTGAATCGTATAACTCTTTGAAGTGTCGTTTGACCTTTTCATTTTCTTCTAGAAAACTCTCATTTTCTTGTTGTAATACGTTAATGATGTTTTTAAGATGAAAGTTTTGAGAAAATTGAGAATCTAAAAGAGGAGGCATTTGGGAGCCAGTCACATTGTTCTTTTCATTCTTCAATTGTGAAATTTGGGTTTTCAACTTTCTGATCGTGTTACAGTGAGCTTGAATCTGTTCGTCACGTTTGTTTATTTCAAAAACTGCATCAAACTCTGGAACATCCGAGGATATCTTGATGTTTGAGGTTTTAACATTTTCTTTGAGATGTTGATATTTTAGTTGCAAATCAAAATGTTCAACTTCCAGCTTAGAAAAGTGTTTTACCAAATTATCGTGATCATCCTGGTCAATTTTCTCATTTCGTTTTGAGTTTTTGTTTTCAAGCTCAATGACACGATCATGGGAAACTTTCAAAGCAACAGATAATTCATAAAATTGAGAAGCAGTAATAGAATACTTAGTAACAGTATAAAACACATCTTGAGCCACACAACTCGATATCAAGTTCTCATTTAAGATATGCATATTTTTCCTTTCAATTTCATTATATTTGAGTTCCTGTTCATAATTATTGACCTCAACTATCATTTCATCAAATTCCTTTTCCATTTCTTTAATCTCTGAGTCTATCCTCTTTTGAAGACTCTCAAATTGATTTTTAATTTTTTAAAGAAAGGTATGACCTCAGTTAAATAGCATTCTTTAGTTTGCTCAAAACCCCTTTCCCCTTCAGTTATCCCTGTAGGTGTGTTTCTCTTCTTACATGTCTTCTCAAAATCAATGAATAGTTGATAAACAACATGCAGGCTGATTTTCGGAGGATACACAGTAGCTGGAGGCACTTTCCTAAGGGGAGTGTTTGTTTCAACAAGTACATTTGCTTTTTGCTTATCCATGTCTTTTTTCCAAAAAATTTGTTCTGGGTTAATTGAGTTTGAGGCTTAAACTTGTTAGGAAATCAATTTTCTTTAGTGTAATCATGGGGTTTGACCATTATGTTTTGCTTTTTACACTAAGGATCTTTTAGCTTCTTATCCATTTTCTCCCTAGAGGCATCTTCTAATTTTCTATCCTCTTCCGTGCTTCCAATACATGATGGTGTTTGCCTAGGCTTGAGGATCTCATTACCATCATATACAATCTTATGGTAAGCTTTAACCTTTTACAGAAATTCGGGATTTGGTTCCTCAACGAGGGGAATACTATGCTTATCGCTTAAGACTCTGTGCTTAGTGATCATGTGAGCAGTCTGAATGGTGTTCCCTTGTACATACAGTTTGTTTTCAAGTTTATTTTTCAACGTTTTTAGATTGGAAAAGTCATTCAAAAGTTTTGATTAATTAGCATTAAATTCTTGTTTAAGCACTTTAACATTTTCTTGAAGTTCTTGCTTTTGCTTAACAGTTTTTGTAAACTTTTCTTGTAAGGAGTTTAACTCTTGTTTTAACATTTCTTCTCTAAAATTACTTTTTCTAATAACTGTACGTATTTGGTTATCCATCTCCTGCTCACAGGTGGTCAATTCGAACTTAGCACGTTGTTCAAATATAGCAACTTGTTCTTTATACGCGTTTAGTTCAGAAATAATAGAATCATCAGGGGCACATGCAGTGAATTCATCAAAATTATAGTCATCATTGACTGCAGAAGATGAATTACTTGGTACAATTTCACTTTCATTTTGTTTCACATATTGCTCATATGAGACTACATTGATATTACCCATATTTTCAATATCTGATTCAATAATTTCAGTTGATTGTACTTTGTCATGCATATTTTGCACATCAACATCATTGTATAGTTTTAATACCTCTGAGATGATAGATTCCCTGGAAGGAGTGGCCTGTTTAGGTGAAGAAGCCCTTGGAGTTACCATTGGTGAGATATTAGCCATGAAGATGGTTTGGGCAGTTGGTTCATCATCAACATCTGAATCAAATGCATCACAGTCTGCGACTTGAAATGCATTGGAATTGTTCTGACCCATACCCTGCACGGGCTGTTCATCCACATCAGCATCATAAGTTCGTGCATTTCCCTCAGCAACAAATAGCACATCTTCCTCATTCAACATTGCTCCACTGTCTTGAGCTTGGACCAGCAGCATCTTGTCCTTGAAGTGCTCTGCATTTTGTGGACGTTTTAGAAGAGTGCAGTTCCTTGCGATGTGTCCATCTATACCACAGTTGTAACATTTAATGGGCTTCACTTGACCTTGAGCCATGTTCCTTCCACGATTCTGATTACCCATATATCTACCTCCACCGCCAACATTCCCATATCCAGCACCAGCATTCCCTTGCTCATTATGTGGAAGGTATGCATTTTGTCTTCATTGCACATTTTGTACCACTATCTTTCCTTCTTTAACAGTAGCATGATTGTGAAGATTTGTCGAGATTGAAGATGATTGTTGGTGTGTAGGGTAAGGTTCAAGTTTTGCTTGACCATAAGAGCCAGTTGATTGACAAAGTGTTCCATGACTGCTTCAGCATCAGGAGGCTTATACCCTGGATCAGGAATGAGCTTGTGGTTACCATTTCCAGTAGGTATGACTTGTGATGCTTTGGTAGTAATTGTTAGAAATTATAAAATTCAGTCATTAAAGTGTCGGTCACCTCAAGTATATGTAATCATTAGACAGCTCGTAGTCGTGGTTATTTAATGTTAGTAAGAAGTTAGTTAAGTAAAACCGTGGAGGACGGACGGGTCTTTACCCACTGTATGCCTGATCCACAGCCCCTAGGAGGCGTTTATTGTAAGACACTATAAATACCCTCTACCTCCCAAGGTAGAGGGTTGGAGCTTCAATACCATTTTTCTTTGTTTTCACATAGTTCCCAACTCTCTTTCATTTCTCTCTCTAAAACTTTCTCTCTCTAAAACCATATATACGCCTCTTATGTATTTGGTATGATGTGATTGTGAATTTCAATATGTTACAATTGGTATCAAGAGCCATGTTTTGATCATCTCTCTTACATATCCTTGGATTTCTAGTGGTTTTTGGGTTTGAAAAAGTTTTGTGGTTTTTGTATCATTTGGATCATTTCTAGTGTTAAAGTTTGAATTTTGAGTGTACTTTTGTGTTTAGAATCATTGTATGTGCTTGGGTGTTGATTTGGAAAGCTTGAATCACTGTGGTTGAGCTTGTTTTGGATTGAAAAGTGTGGTTTTGAAGTTTTTCAACCTAGTGACTTGTGTCTCGGAGTGTTTTTCTTCGTAGCGACTTGCTTTAGTAATTTCCAGCGAGTTGTAGTTTAAGTCGTAGCGACTTGATCTTAGCGACTTGTCTATAGAGACAAGCCGACAAACAGTACAAGTTAGTGGACGTTCCACTTCGGCTAGCGACATGGTTGGGTTAGCGACTTGTTTCTATTATTTCTAGCGACTTGTCCTTATTGTTCTTAGCGAGTTGATTCTTAGCGACTTGGATATTAGCGAGTTGGCGACTTGTCTGCTTAGCGATTTGGTGCTTTAGCGACTTGTGTTCAGCGACTTTGGTCTTGGCGACTTGTGCTTAGCGACTTGATTCACAGCGACTTGAGGTTTAGCGAGTTGCTACTTAGCGACTTGGTGCTTAGCGACTTGGTTCAAGGGTTATAGCGACTTGGTTAATATTTCTTTCTAATACGGTTTTCTCTTGATTTAGTAAAATCCCGTGAAAGAATCTATTTCCCGGTTTACCATAGAGTTATAAAATCCCGTGAAATTTGTAAACATGTCTACCAACGTGCCTACAATCATCTCTCATGGTGAGGATGTTCAAGCAGCTGGTTCAGAAACTCGTCCACCCATGCTTGACATAACTGACTATGACTCATAGGCTCAACGAATTCGGTTGTATTGTCTGGGAAAGGAAAATGGAGTCAACATTCTCAAGTCAATTGATGAAGGACCTTATAGATTGAGAATACAAGAGACATAATTGATACTGCTGCAGATGGAACAATGATCTTTGGATTGGACGGACCAAGACATATGATGAGCTCGGTGATAAGGAGAAAAAGAGATTCGATGCTGATATCAGGGCTTCAAACATTAAACTTCAGGGTCTTCCAAAAGACATTTACAAGTTGATCAATCACAACACTGAAGCTAAGGCTGTTTAGGACAATGTCAAGATGCTTCTCTCGGGTTCAGAACTTACCAAGGAAGACAGAGAATCACAACTGTATGATGAATTTGAGCATTTTAAGATGAAACCAGAAGAAAGTGTTTATGAATATTAGGTGAGATTCCACAAGCTTGTAAATGACATGAGGAACATCAAAATGACCATGCCAAATATTCAGCTGAACTCAAAATTTGTGAACAACATGAATCCCGAATGGCACAAATTTGTCACCTCTGTGAATCTAACCAAAGAATCGAAGAACACCAACTATGAGCAACTGTATGCCTTCCTTCTTCAGAATGAGAGACATGCTATGTTTGAACGAAGGATTCTTGAACAGTTCAAAACTAAACAGGGAGAAACAAGCTCATCAAATGATTCAACAGCCTTCTACACAAATGTTGGAATTACCACTAAAGCTTCTCAAGTCATACCAACGGGAAATGGTAACTACAAACTCATTCCATATCCATCATACAAGCCTCCTGATTCAAACACATTCATGGAAAACTTCATCAATCAACTATCTCTCATGGTCAGTCAAAATATGAATTCCCTCCCACACACCAACAATAACCTCAGAACAGCATCCAATCCACAGAATCAAGCTACCGTCAGAGATGGGAAGGTTATGGTGCAACCTGTTCTAGGAAGGCAGAATGAACAAGGAAGAGGTGGAGTTGGTGGATGGTATGTGGCTAATCAGATTCGAGGAAGGAATGTCAATCAAGGACAACTAAAGCCAATCAAGTGCTACAACTGTGGTGGTGTTGGACATATTGCAAGGAACTGCACATCTCCAGAACGCCCTCAAAATGTAGAGTACTTCAGGGACAAGATGCTGCTAGTGCAAGCTCAAGACAGTGGAGCGATTTTGGATGAGGAATAGTTGTTGTTTCTTGCTGAGGGAAATGCCAATACATATTATGCTGATGTGGATGAACAACCAGTGCAGGGCATGGGACAGAATCATCCAAATGCATTTCAAGTAGCTGATTGTGATGCATATGACTCATATGTCGATGATGAACCTACTGCCCATACAATCTTCATGGCTAGCATCTCACCTATGGTCTCTCCAAAGATCTCATCACCTCAACAGGCTGGTTCATCCAAAGAATTAATCATTTCAGAGGTATTAAAACTATACGATGAAGTTGATGAGCAAAAGATTCATAATGAAGTACAATCTCTTGAAACTTATGAACCAGATATTGATAAAGAGGGTAATAGCAATATTGTCTCTTATGATCAATATGTGACGCAAAGTGAAAGTGAGATTGTACCAAGTGCATCTTGATCAATGATGACTATGTTTTTAATGAATACACTGCATGTGCCCCGATGATTCATTTACTCTGAACTAAATGCCTATAAAGAACAAGTTGCTATTTATGAACAATGTGCTAAGTTTGAGTTAACTATCCGTGAGCAGGAAATGGATGACCAAATGCGTACAATTATTAGAAAAAGCAATTTTAGAAAAGAAGTGTTAAAACAAGAGTTAAACTCCTTACAAGAAAAGCTTTCTAAAACTGTTAAGCAAAAGCAAGAGCTTCAAGAAAATGTTAAAGTGCTTAAACAAGAATTTAACGCTAAGGAATCAAAACTTTTGAATGACTTTTCTAATCTAAAAACTTTGAAAAACAAGCTTGAAAATAAGTTGTACGTATAAGGGAACACCATTCAGACTGCTCACATGGTCACTAAGCATAGAGTCTTAAGCGATAAGCATAGTATTCCCATTATTAAGGAACCCAACCCTGAATATGGTAAGAAAGCAAGAGAAGCTCATAAGGTAATCTATGATGGCAATGAAATCCTTAAGCCTGGCGAAACCTAGATGTGAGTGCTGCGAGGAAGATAGCAATAAGAAGAGGTTACTCGGAAGAAATTGGATGAAAAACTTAAGAGTCCCTCATGCATAGAAAACAACATCAGTTTCAAAACACCCAACCATGCTAAGGAAAATTGGATTGCATTTAACAAGTTTAGACCTCAAACACAGCTGACCCCTGAACAAGTGTTGGAAAAAAGATATGGACATGAAAAAGGCTGATGAGTTTGTTGAAAGAATCCCCATGTAGGAGAATGCTTCCAGCCACTGTATATATCCCCCTAATACACCAATGCATTTAGTTCCTAGATCTATTCCCACTAAGAGCAAGACCTTAATCATCATATGTGATTTATCAAGTATTTGTTGATTTTGAGAAAACATGTAAGAAAAGGATCACACCTACTGGGATAACTGAAGGGGAAAGGGGTTTTGAGCAAACTAAAGAATGCTATTTAACGGAGGTCATGCCTTTCTTTAAACAATTAAAAGGTCAATTTGAGAGTCTTAAAAGGGGATGGATTCAGATATTAAAGAAATGGAAAAGGAATTTGATGCAATGATAGTTGAGGTCAATGACTATGAGCGAGAATTAAAATATAATGAGATTGGGAGGAAAAACTTGCATACATTAAATGAGAATCTGATTTCTGAATGTATCACTCAAGATGTGTTTTACACTGCCACGAATTGTTCAATTAATGCATCCCAATTTCATGAATTATCTGTTGCTCTGAAAGTCTCCCATGATCGTGTCATTGAGCTTGAGAAAACTAACTCTAAATTGCATGAAAATTTTGAACGGGATGATCATGATAACCTGGTGAAACAGTTTTCTAAATTGGAAGTTGAGCATCTTGCTTTGCAATTAAAATATCAACATCTAAAAGAAAATGTTAAAACCTCAAATATCAAAACATCCTTGGATGCTCCTAAATTTGATGCAGTTTTTGAAATCAGCAAATGTGATGAACATATTCGAGCTCATTGTAACACGATCAGAAAAATGAGAACCCAAATTTCACAATTAAAGGGTGAAAAGAACAACGTGACAGGCTCCCAAATGCCTCCTCCTTTAGATTCTCAGAGTCCTCAGACTTTCCATCTTCAAAACTTGGTTAATGTTTTACAAAAGGAAAATGAGAGTTTTCTAGAAGAAAATGAAAAGGTGAAACAACACTTTAAAGAGTTATATGACTCAATGAAAGTCACTCGTGACAAGAACAATGAAATAATAACGTCCTTACAAAAGGAAATTGAGAATCTGAGGTCAGGTAAAGGGAAAATGACACTTGTCTTTAATGAGAATGTTGCATCAAAGTCATCTGCAGACTGCAAATATACTGTGACTGTTAAATACATTCCTCCTCATCTTAGAAATAACGAACTTGCGTTTCATAACTATTTCACTCACCTTAAGGATAGTCTAGAATATCTTTGAGAGATTGTAGAAGAGGATTTCATAAATAAACCACTTGATAGAGAAATTAGGTTTGCTTGCATTCAGGCCAAACGATCTCAGGAGCTGTTAGAATGTTTACGAGCTACATGTCCCAAATCTTTTTGTGAGAAAGGTAAAGCCGTGATGCCTTGTTCTATGCCTAGCATTAAGAAAGTGAATTTTAGTATGCCATCGAGCAGCTCAGATCCCAACACTTCTATGCCCAATGTTAAGAAAGTGAACTCTAGAGTGCCTTCAATTAGTTCAAATCCCTGCACGTCTAGTTCAGGAATGCAAAAGGTAGCTCAACCAACTAATGATCCCATAATTCCCTCTACAGGAGTAATCAGTGACACAAAGGCAAGCGGGTCAAAGCCTTCAGGCAATACAAAGCAAGATAGGACCTTGCAAGCTAAGAATGTGCAATGGAAGAAAGTAGAAGACCACCCTAGGAACATTAAGTTTGAGTTGAATAAAACGAATCGTGTTGATTCTAGTATTAGCTATAAGCGTACTGTAATTAATTCGAATTCTGTTACTTTTGGCAAAACATGTAATGATGATTGTTTGGTTTCTGTTACTAATCATGAATATGGTATGAATGAGTTGATTAATGCTGTTAAATGCCCCGTTAAGATAGTGAATTCAAAAATTCAAACTAAGAAGGTTAGAAAACATTGGAAACCCACAGGAAGGAAATTTAGTAACATAGGTTATCAGTGGATACCTATGGCCGCAAATTAAATCTTAATGAGATGTGCCCTAAATTATCTAGATCAATGCCCATTAGGAAATGGAAGCCTACTGGTAGAACTATTCCTTTAAGAAGTGAACATACTTTGAGTAGGACAAATACGGACACTAGCATTGCATCTATCCCTGATGATTCCATTGTGTCTACTTGTTAGGAATTGGAAATTCCATGTTAAAGTGTCGGTCACCCCAATTATGGTCTAGCAATATGTTAGCTCGTAGACTTGTAGTTATTTACGTTATTTAGTAGTTAATTAGTTAGTTTGTAGCGTAGTTTAGTTTAGTGAATCACCGTGGAGGAAGGGCGGGTCTTCACCCACTGTATACCTGATCCACAGGCCGCCAGGAGGTCGTGTATTTTTTAACTATAAATACCCCTTCCATCCATGGAAGGGGTGGTGCTTCTAATCTAACCTTTCATATTTTTGTATACCAAGTCTCTACCAAGAACGCCCATCTCTCTACTTTCTCTCTCTAAATGGCTAACATGTATTTTTATCATCCAAGACCACCCGAATCATCAACACAATAATATTTACGATCCTACAAATGGTACCAGAGCCAAGGTTGTTGTGTTGTGTTGATTCATTGTGGTTTTTGGATCATGTTGTTAACTGGTTTAGTACTGTTTTTGGTCGGAAAATTCTTTTTCCTGTTATTGTGTATAAACAGTTTCTAACATGTTTTAGTAGTATCCTTTTGGTCAAAAAGTCATGGTCCGAACTCAGTTTATAATTTATGTATTGTGTCATCTTTTTTGTCCAAAACAGATATGCCTAATACCATTTACTTATGTTTTTTTTGTACCAATCTATAACCGTGAATTATTCGTGGTCATCTGGTTAGTTTTTTAACAGTGAAACTGGGTCAATAATAGGTCAAAGAAACATATTTTCTGCATTTTCTGGGTTTCTTATGAAGATGGTCGGAAAACATGGTCAGAAAAATCGCCGGAAAAATTAAAATGGTCAAATCTTGATGTTTTTAATGTAAGCGACTTGTTCTTTTTTTAAAGGTAGCGAGTTGTTGACTATTGAGTCAACAGCTGTAGCGAGTTGTCCTTTATAATGGTAGCGACTTCTCATTTTTGAATAGTCAAGCGACTTGTCCTAAGGTGCTTTGTTGATAGCTGCTTGTTATTTACCAAGTAGCGGTTTTTAAAGAAAAAAATATGTAGCGACTTGACTCAAGAATGAAGCGACTTAGTGTCAAAAATTATGGCGACTTGTGCCAACAGTACTAGCGACTTGTCTGAATAAGTTTAAAAGACAGAAATGAAGAAGAAGTATCATCACAAGACCACGACCACGATATCAAATAAACCAAATACCTATCAAGACTCTCGACCTCAGTAATAATACATCGCCAATCCATGTCTTAACTCTAATTGAAAAATCACACGAACTGAAGATGGTCAAGCATCACAACATAATCAAAACAATACCCACCAAGCCTACATCTAGACTCATCAAGAACCCTCACTATCTCTCCCCATATCTCATTCTTATTCAAGACACAAACAATATGATAAGCAAGTATTAAGATCTCAGTCGACTCAAACGTTTTCCCAAATCTTTTAAAAGATTTTTCTCGTTTGAATACCACCATCACAGACCCTTTTTGAAGTCTAAGCTTCTTAATTACTATCCGAAACTTAAAAGAAAAACGATTTACAACAATTATACTATAATCATTTTCTTGGTTCGTTCATTGACTAAACACAAAAATGAAAACATCAAATCATTTACAACCTACCCGAGACCCTTACTAAGTCTTGAAGAAACATGATTATGTTGCACCTTTCATGGTTTGTTCTCGATGCCAATCAACTACTCTAGCCATCCCTGTGGCGAGGACATCATGAAAGCACAATAGATTTTGTGGGTAGATTCGATTGTTGAGTTCACGAATATGAAAGTTGATTGGTTGTAACAAGTCAATGAACCAGGGTTCGATTAAATGAAAGGTCGATGTTTAATATGTGTTGTATGATTGAGATATCTTTTGATAAGAATCATTTTGATGAAGTTTTTGTGTTGAGAGCTGCGTTTGGAGAAAGCAATTGGTGAGGGAGGCGTTTTTTTAGTGAGAATGAGACTAGGTTTAGAGTTGTTGTGAGAAATATTAGGGTTTGTCTAATATTAATACAAGTTACACTAATATTGTCATGGATTAGGTATTTGTTTGTTAGACCGGATTCAACTGATTTGATGTGGGCCTCATTACTTGATCGGGCTCAATGATTCTCGCACGCTGATGGGTTGGATCCAATATTATAGTGAATATTGGCTTGACTGGATCCGAACTATTTACTCCACGGGCTTAAGCATTTGTATTTTGGGTTGACAAGTAAATGGGCATATAACAGTCATGCTTAAATGGATTAACAAAGGTGAAATATCAAAACTTCTATTTTCTATACATGTTTTTTAAAAGGTGAAATATCAAAACAGTCATGCTTTTGGTTCATGAATTTCACGGAGGATACATATAATTCACGGCTTGAGCGAGAAAAGGTGAAATATGACTACGGGGTTTTTATACAGTATTATTGATGCTTAATTGAAGTGACGTTATCTCCATATGTGGTCATTACTATTAGCCGGTGAATCAATGGAGGTTCAATTTCAGCAATTCCCATGAGATATTCGTCGTCACAAAATGTCAATGATACTTCACAGTCTAAGCAAAATCTTTCAAGAATCTTCAGTGTCACTCATGACTTTTCAAGATATTTGCTTATGACAAGAACTTCTCGTGCAAACGGACGTACACGTTATGATGCTTCCGAAAGTTCGAAACCATCATGGGGGAGAAACGTGTAGTTTGATGTGTTAAGGTTAACCTCTAGGGAAAAGGAGTTTATACTACTTGACTTAGTATGGTTTGTGAAGTTGTGTACATATGGGTAAAGAATTGTTGATGATGGAGAATGAACCGTTGTTAAAACCGCTGCATGTTCCCCTAAAACAAATATTCACCGAAACCAAAGTTGTCATTACACATTCAAGCTGACATTGTTTACGGTTCTGTCTTGATTTTGTAAAATCCCGCGAAAGAACCTATTTCTCGGTTTAAATCATAGACTTGTAAAATCCCGTGACAATGGAAACATCCTGTAATGGTAAAGTGCATTTGGATCTATCTTACGGTTTATTCTTGGTTTTGTAAAATTCCACGAAAGAAACTATTTCTCGGTTTAAACCATAGATTTGTAAAATCCCGTAATGATGGAACCATCCTGGAGAAAGGAAAGTGTATTCGGGATCTTATTTGATGCTGGTGCTAGGTTTCATTTCAAAGAAGAGATAAATGGGTGTACTTCATGAATTGGATGTGTGTTTGGATATTCGTCATGGCAGTTTGGTTATTACATGGTTTTACGGGGTTATGTGCTTGTAACCATGGTCGGGATGAAACCATTATCATAGTTCACTTAAAACATAAAAGGATGCTAGAGTTGAGCTTTTAACCAGAAGATGTGACAACAGGGTTAATTCACTATTATTTATTTGAGGTTGAAGTGAAATATCACGGGCGAGTGTACTTAGTATCTGAAGGTATCGGGGATGGTTGGATGAAGATTCTTCATGATCCTTGTTCGAGCTTCTTACCAAAAACGAAGACTTGGAAATCTAGTTATTGTTGGGTGTCGTTTACCTTTTCTTTTACCACTTGGGGGAATCGGGCTCTTACAACCACAAAATAACTATCACTTCAAGGAGTTACGTTGCAGTGCTCAGTGTCACATTCAATTGTGGATTTTCAAGAGGTGATGCACGTCTAATACTTGATGGTTGGTTGGTTGAAGAGTATAGAGTACTTAGAGATTCAATGGAGGATGAAGTCTCGACACCGCTCTTTGTTACATATGTGCAAGTTTAAGTCACGAGTTCGGGTTAGTTTACTTCAGGGTCAAATTCATCGTACTGGGTTTTTCTCAATCAGCTGTCACTACAAAGAGCCTACTGAATGATAATGGGGTTGACTACATGTTTGCCAAGAGGAGATGAAAAGAGAGAGATTATGACGTATGAACACAACAGTTCATGCCTCGTACTCTAAGAAAAAAAAAGAAATATGCGTGTCAGTGCGCTTTATCTTCTGAAGACGAGAAATCTTCTCTATTATGACCATTCTCATCAACATGCTTCATGATTTTTCCATGTGCTTTCAATTATCAAGTGAATTGAGCTACTGTTGATTGTTTTCTTATTCCACTTGCTCAACTATCATGATGATGGCGACATCCTGTGCTAATTTTGTGGGTGAGAAGTGTGAATAGAATACTTTTTGATGATATTCACTTACTTAATCAAGAATGGCATCTCCGTAGGCAATTCTTGAGGGGGAGAAGAAGTGTGATAATACTGCATGGTTGATTGATATATGAGAATAAATGGTCAAATGGCTCCAAACTCATGTAAGAACCAAGCTTCTTCTTATCGGGTCATCTTCACATGGAGTTTTCTCTAAGAGCCGTTGGTTAACATCTTCACACGGGCTGATTCGATTAATGACAAAGTGCTTCTAGTTGATGGTTTGATTTCTTTGATGAACATCTTTCTGTTCTTGTTTGATTGGGAGGGATTTGATTTAAGGGGATTTGCTATATACAAGTTAACGGGAATGCATTTGGTGAGTTGAAGATGTTGACTTTCTATTCCCCAATTGGACAATCTTGAAGAAGGTCGAGTCTACAGTCGATTCTACATTTTCTGCTACATGTTAGAAGACTAAAGACGAGTTGCTTTTAACAATCTAAAGACTTCTTCTTAATCCAAGCATTCATCATAAAGATTGTCAGTTTAGGGGAGAACACTAATTAGGGGAGAGTGAAAAGTCAGATTCAATCCCAATTAGATTTGCTCACATTCTTCAGCAAGTTGATTCTCACAAAGACTTCAAGCGATCTTCTCAACAGATTTCAAGTATTTGGGCATAATATGTAGTGATTCTGAAGTGTCAAAACCATTGGGGAAGGAGACTCACATCTAAACACAAAGCGAGTAAACTTGATGAACTTAATTCTTCTAAGTGGTTGAAGACATCCCGGGAAGACAAATGTCATGACCGCAGAGAAACTCAAGGTTTTACTCATCAAGGCTTTTAGTGTTATTAGTCCAACGACGTGGGGGAAGTGATGTAAGAGAAAGTTTCTGAATATAAAAGAGGTACACAAGTGTGTGATGATTTCGATGTTATCGCAATCATCAGGGGAGAGAATTGTGTACATTAGGGGCTCATTTGTTTCACTTGAGTGCTTAATCAGTAATTCAGAGATATAATCACTTATTAGGAGTTGACATCCAGAGATTGTCATCCGCGAGAATAATCAGTGATTCGGCCTGCTTCTTCAATGTTATCGGTTATTCTCTCTTTGGGAATTCAGGTATACCGGGTTCTTGAGCTTAATACACTATCATCAGGGGAGAGAAAAGTATACATCGGGGTTATTCTTTGGCTATCAGACTTAATCTGCTTCTTCGATGGTATAAGTTTCTCTGTCTTTGGGTATATATGTATTCGGGTTCGTGAGCTCTAGTCTAAGAGACTGACTGCATCAATTCATCTACTTGGGGGAACTGGTCTCTTGACAACTTTTTGGTATGGATCGCAGGACTTGATGGAATGAAATTTAAGAAGAGTTATTTATGTGTGGGATGATACGTTGCTGTTCTTCTTTTGGATGATATAACCCCGAACGATTAATCACGATGATTATTCTTAAAAGGAGTAGCAAGTTCGATGATAATGGTGTGCTTCTTTGTGCACCTGGCTAAGGGAAGCTTGTAAGAAGGCTTTGAATCTGCTTGGCTAAAGGATTTTCGGTTTGGGGGGAAGCTGCCAAAGTCTCTCTTTCTGAAAGGCTCGAGTTCTATCTTCTATTCTAGAGCCTCGGAAGCTTTGGTGGTGGAAGTTTAAGAGATGACGAATTCTATCTTCTACAACGTGCTGCTCGATATCCTTATCTCAGTACTCGTATCATCATCTTCTTAAACTATGTCATCTACTCTATCTCTGTAAATATTTTTCAAAAACCAAATACAAAAATATAAAACCAGCAAAACAAAATAGAAAATTATAAAACCAACAAAAACCCATAAAAATCAGAAAATTTAAAAAATACCAAAAATATGTTTTCTCATGACATGTCTTCTGGTATCGATAACATCTGCGGTCTTAGAAATGTCATTCAATAATGGCACGGGACCATAGATGAAGTTCTAGCAGGAGGTGTAAGTATTCTTTTTCAAAACATGTCACATACTATGGCTTACAGTTATTTCAGACTGTAACCCGGGCTTCAAAACTATGGCTTGCAGTTACTTCAGACTGTAACCCATGCTTAAAATATGGTTTGCTATTATTTCTGATAGCAACCCGTTCTTCAAGAAAGGAAAGTGTTGCGCTAAATCGATTTTCATAAACTTCGTGCACTTATCCAAAAACTAATTGAGGAAAGTATTTCGAAGGACTGCTGTTCCTACACAAATGTTTTTCTGTCTAAAAGTCGTCAGAAAAATATTTGTTGTTTTCAAAAATTGGTCGAAAATGAGTTGCTTGAAAATCAATCAATTTCAGAGTTTTTCGTAAAAATTGAAAACTCAATCAATGACTTCTGCGCTTTTAAACTTTTCAGAAAATTAGTCATTGATTGAGGGGGATAATGTTTTCAAATTTATATCATCTATCGGACTTATCTAATTATCCTAAATGCTTAACTGAAAAATGATGTTAACCTACGTTGAAGGACTAGGTGCCTAGGATAAGATTGTTAGGATTAGATGAGTATAGTTTGATGAACACATATATCCCATGCCTTATATGATCTGATTGATATGTTGAATTGACTTTTATTAGTCGATTGCTGTTTGGGTGATGTCGACCACCATATATGTCTATCTGTGTTCACTAACGTATGTAGATAACATGGTTTAAAAGAATGTTCCCGATCCGGATCCCACAAATGAAGATGATTGGATGCCGAAAGGAAAGGGTAACTATATCTTGGGTTGACAAATGAACAAACGGAGCTTAATTGGACTTCTATAGAGAGTTGGCATGGAAAAATGCAACGTAAGAGGTCTCACTGCATCAACAGATGGTTTTCTTCATCAACAAATGAAGAAACGGAGCTTAATTTGACCTCAGTTGGCATTAAAATGCAACGTATGAAGTCTCACTACATCAGCAGACGGTTTTTCTTCCAAGCCCTACAGCAACAACATAAGCTTCTCAACCACCTAAAGTATCTTTGTGCAGGATAATTGTGATGATACCATCTTTTTAAAACAATTTTTAAATAATATTGTTTTGAAAAATGGAAAAATATTGGTTTTCAAAATAAATTGGACTTAATTTTGAAAACCACGAGACTTCATTTTATCAAAACTTAAGTCACTCAATCATCGACCACGGTCATCGATTGAGGGGGAGAGTGATTTCATGTTAATTATTTTCAAACGATATTTCTTCATAAAAGTCCGGTTTGTACAACATTAAGTGATGATCTAAAGATTTAATGTTATGTCATGGTATGATTGTCTTTAAAACTCAAAGATCTTACAAAATGAAACTTTTTCTGTTCTTGTTTGATTGTGAAATTGTTTTATACGAATCTCTTAAAACTATCATACCTGACACTAACAATCTTTAATGTCAAAAAACTGTTCCTTATCCATCATTTTTCAAAATTAAATCTTGCCACGTCTTTCCCCAAAATTTTCTAAATGATTTAAATCAATTGGGATCCAAAATCTCAATTGGTTTGAAATTTTTGATCGGGGGAGAGATCGTGATTTAAATCTCAAATCGGTTTTAAAGGGTGATTGTTTTAAAGGCACTCCTGCCTCCATGTGCCAAACGATTTCAAATATACAATGCACATGTTGAGGAGGAGGATTTATCCAAAAACAAGATGAGTATTTAAACCTGGCCACATATTCTCCCATGTTTTCTAAACCTAATTAAATCACTTGGGATCCAAAATCTCAAATGGTTTGATATTTTTGATCGGGGGAGAATTTGTGATTTAATATGAAATTTGATAAAAGGTGATCATTTGATTCAATGTGCTCGCTCTCTCTAATATGTGCTAAACTCTTTCATATATTGATGCACATATTGAGGGGGAGCGAATGGTTTCTTAATGGCTTGTGTGATGCTTCAAAAGAACTCTTTCATCTATGTGATAAAATGATTTCAAATATCCTATGCACATATTGAGGGGGAGAATTTACCAAAGAAAATCAAATGGCTTTTTCTACGGAAATTGTGATCAAGAAATTATTTCAAAGAACTCTTGCCTCCATGTGCTAAACAATTTTAAGATCATATGCACATGTTGAGGGGGAGCATTTCTAAAGTGATCAAAACAATTAAGGTACAAAATGTTTTGATTTTATATCACAAGTACCTTGATTGATTTTTCAAATGATTTTTCAATTGGTTTCGAGAAGGAATGAACAATACCAAAAGACCGACCAATTTACTTTATGCATGGTGATATAAGGATGGTTAGGTTAGGTATTCATTCCCACGATCCCGCCAGAGCCGGAGGGATCTACCCAGGGACAATCCACTAGATAGTGTAGAGTCCTTAGGTATGATGAAAAAAGGAGAAAAATGAGAATATGGGAAGAGTGGGGACTGAGACTGAGCTAGTACTGGAATAAACCCAACAAGGTTCTAGTTATGAAGTCTCGGTAAGCGAAGGTGAAAGAATGAAAAAGAAAAGAATGTGAAAAAGGGTGAAAAGAAATAGCCCTCCAATAATTCAACCTTAGGGCAGAAACCGGGTTCAATTCATATGCTACTGGTGGTTACCAAGGTAACACTTGTATTGAAGACAAGACGTCATGGACCCAGTGATGCACTGCACTAAACTTCCCAAGCCACTTAAGTTCCTCTTAAGAGGGCTTGTTTCATTCTCACGGGGAACCTACATAATCTATCGACTTTCTCTTAGAGATTGTTGATATTGAAGGAGACCCTCTCCCTAGTCTCCGGCATAGGAACCAAATGTGCACAATTGAGTCAAGAGCCAAGAGATCATCCACAATATCTCATTAGGACACATTATTCTTGAAGACTTACTGTTTCACACAATGTGGAAAGTGAGTATATATTAAGAGTCCTACGCATTATCCTTGTGGTATTGCCAGAACATCCGAGTGATATGTAACAATATTCACGATGAAGATGGAAAGCCTTCTAGAGCCAACATCATACAAGCTCTTGGTAGGTGGCATGTGAGATCTTTCATAAGATCAAGCTTGTGACAACTGGATAGAAACAATGGGGCGATTCACTTGTGAATCAACCTTGGTCCAGGAATAGGATTGACGGATACCTTTGAAAAACCGGTCGTTGTGCTCAAAAACTCTTTGCTCTAGCACTTCGACTGTGTATTATGTTTTCAAAATAAAAGGGTATTTATGATTGAAAATTGATTTCTTCTTCTAAACCTTCGTCGTATTGAAAAACTCTTTATCTTAAGCAATACGCGATTGTTTTCAAATCTTTTTCTATCAATCAGTAAATCTTAATTTTTCTGTTCACTCACTCCGTGTTGTCTTCTTTGAGACGTTTCGGTTTCAGAACGGCTAGAACAGCTGCGAAACCCTGTCAAGGATATTCTTCGAATTATACGATCACGAGTACTTGTCTGATCAAAGGAACCGTGGGCGGTGTATCTTAATTCAACGAAAGTGATCAAAGACACTTTCGTGTGTTTTATTGCTAAATGTTGTTTGCAGGTACATTTGGACGATTGCAGCTGATCAGAATTGAGGAGTCAATCCAAAGCCGCATGCTCACAGCATCCACACTTAATTAAAGAAATCATGACAAGTGCTTATCTACATAACCTGGCTCTGATAGCTGCAAATATATTGAACCATTAAAGCTTCCGCTACGTTGATGAAAAGATGTCATGATCCAAAAGTGTGAGCATGTCGGTCCGAAAGTCACAACTTCACATGATGGCAACACAATAAAGGGTGATCCAGAGATTTGCTGTGGCTGATGATCTCAAAGAAAGCTCAAAGATCATCAAAGATGTGGATCAGTTAAAGGCCTCCACTGAAAGTACAAAATAATCGGACTATGAAGAATTGCTACAAAAGCACAAAGATTACGGAACTTGAAGAATTGAAGTCTACGAGCTCAGAACTAAAGACAAAGAAAGAATGCTAGGATGCAAAATGTATTTCTTGGGGTGACCTCCCTTAGGGGGAGATTGTTAGGAATTGGAAATTCCATGTTAAAGTGTCGGTCACCCCAATTATGGTCTAGCAATATGTTAGCTCGTATACTTGTAGTTATTTATGTTATTTAGTAGTTAATTAGTTAGTTTGTAGCGTAGTTTAGTTTAGTGTATCACCGTGGAGGAAGGGCGGGTCTTTACCCACTGTATACCTGATCCACAGGCCGTCAGGAGGTCGTGTATTTTGTAACTATAAATACCCCTTCCATCCATGGAAGGGGTGGTGCTTCTAATCTAACCTTTCACATTTTTGTATACCAAGTCTCTACCAAGAACACCCATCTCTCTACTTTCTCTCTCTAAATGGCTAACATGTATTTCCATCATCCAAGACCACCCGAATCATCAACACAATAATATTTATGATCCTACACTACTTCTGATGTGGGTGTTCCAATCACTGTTACTAACCAAATGGAACCCATTCTTGCATGGGGATCCTAATTATCCGATTATCCATTCTTGTGCGTGTTCAATGCGGTCGTTCAAATGGATTACGTGGTACATGGACTCAGAACATTTCCAAGCATATGACTGGATACCGGTCACGGCTCATGAACTTTGTGAGTAAATTCATCGGGACTGTTAGATTCGGGAATGATCATTTCGGTGCAATCATGGGTTATGGAGACTATGTTGTTGGTGATAGTGTTATCTCCAATATATAATGCGTTGAAGGTCTTGGTCATAACTTATTCTCTGTCGGTCAATTCGTGATTCGATCTACAAGTGGCCTTTAGAAAACATACTTGCTTCGTTAGAGAACTTGATGGTAGGAACTTTTAAGGAACACGTTGGTCAAATTTATACCATCTCTATCGAAGATATGATGAAGTCTTCTCCAAATTGCTTGTTGTCAAAGGCTTCTAAAACAAAGTCATGGTTATGGCATCGTCGTCTAAATCACCTGAACTTCGGCACCATAAATGATCTCTCCAGAAAGGACTTAGTAATAGGCTTACCTAGACTAAAGTATGAAAAGGATCATCTTTGTTCAGCATGCCAATTGGGAAAAAGCAAGAAGTATGCCCACAAACCCAAACCTACAAACTCAGTTACAGAAGTTCTTCATACCATTCACATGGATTTATGTGGACCCATGAGACTGCAAAACATTTACGGGAAGAAATATGTGTTAGTTGTGGTTGATGATTACTCTCGATTCACTTGGGTTAATTTCTTAAGGACAAAGGATGAAACTCCAGATATCATCATCAAACTTATCAAAAACCTGTAGGTTTGACTTAACAAAACTGCCAGAATCATCCGAACAGACAATGGAACTGAGTTTGTTAATAAACAACTTAGTGAGTTTTATGAAAGTGTTGGAATCAGTCATCAAAGAGTGTTCCACGACTCCTCAACGACGGTGTAGTTGAAAGACGAAATCGAACTCTTGTGGAAGCCGCTAGAACAATGCTAATTTGCTCAAAGGTTCCAATGTTTCTCTGGGCTGAAGCCATTGCCACTGCATGCTATACTCAAAATCGATCCCTTATTCACACTTCTCATGGAAAAACTCCATATGAACTTGTCCACAATCGAAAACCTAATCTTTCATTCCTTCGTGTGTTTGGTGCATTGTGTTATCCAACTAATGAGGGCCAAGACTTAGGCAAACTTAAAGCTAAAGCGGACATTGGAGTATTTGTAGGATATGCACCTAGCAAAAAAGGATACCGAATCTACAACAAAAGAACCCGAAATATCATGGAAACAATTCAGGTTACGCTTGATGAGCTGACCGGTCCAATGGCTCTAGGACAACCAGTTCGGACCCGCATCATCAAGTATTCCCATCAGTTCTACTCTTGTATACGATTCTTCGCCAACAACTCCTTATGTACCTCCGTCAGAAGATGACTTGAAGAAACTGTTTGATCCAATGTTTGATGAACACTATGAGCCAATTGATAATGATCTGTCAAATCCATCAACAGAGGCTGCTCCTATCTCTATCAATGAAGTTAATCCTTCAGTTTCTATGTCGTTAAGTCAAGAAGCGCCTGCTGCTGATCACTCTGTCTCATCAACAAATCATCAATCATCGAGTGTACATCATGGAATTGTTTCTGGCACCCTTGATGGAGAGAATCCCTTTGCTACTCCTGAAGATGCCCCATTTGAAAACATATTTGCGCCTGAATCATCATCAGAACCATCTTCATCAGGAGAAATCAACTCTGCTACTTCAGTTCCTCAACAACAACCACATGAACACCTTAGAAAATGGACATATGATCACCCATTGGACAACATGATTGGAAATCCCTTTCGTCCAGTATCCACTTGCAAACAACTTGCAACTAATGCCTTATGGTGCTTCTTCAACTCCGTACTATCCAAGGTCGAACCAAAAGATGTTAAAACTGCCATGAATGAAGACAGCTGGTTCAATGCCATGCAAGAAGAAATACATGAGTTCGATCGACTAGATGTATGGGAATTAGTACCTGCTCCTGACTGTGCTATGATCATTGCTCTAAAGTGGATCTTCAAAGTAAAACTTGATGAGCATGGTGATGTATTAAAGAACATGGCTCGATTGGTTGTAAAAGGATACCGTCAAGAGAAGGGTATTGACTTTGAAGAATCATTTGCTCCGGTTGCTCGTATCGAGGCAATCAGAATCTTCTTGGCTAATGCTGCAAGTAAGAACATGGTAGTCTATCAGATGGATGTAAAAACGGCTTTCCTTAACGGAGATCTTAAAGAAGTTGTATACGTCAGCCAACCTGAAAGTTTTGTGAATCCAGAGCATCCTACTTATGTCTATCGCTTGAAGAAGGCTCTTTACGGTTTGAAGCAAGCTCCAAGGGTATGGTATGATACGCTATCAAATTTTCTTTTATCTTCTGGATTCAGCAAAGGAGCAGTTGATCCAACATTGTTCACCAGAAAGTCAGGCAAACATTTAATTCACGTTCAAATCTATGCTGATGATATTATCTTTTCCTCGACTGATCCCAATGAATGTGACCATTTTTCTAAGGAGATGGGCTCCAAATTTCAAATGTGAATGATGGGACAAATGTCATTTTTCTTGGGATTGCAAATTTCACAAAGTCCCAGAGGCATTTTTATTAACCAATCTAAATATGCAAATGAAATTTTAAAGAAATTTGGATTTGACACTTGTGATACCGTTGACACTCCCATGGTGGAACGTACCAAACTGGATGAGGACCACTCAGGGATCATGGTAGATCAAACGAAATATCGAGGTATGATTGGATCCCTGATGTACCTCACAGCCAGTAGACCTGATATTCTGTTCGTTGTATGCATGTGTGCCAGATACCAGGCTAAGCCTACCAAAAAGCACCTTGAAGCGGTTAAACGGGTCTTTCGGTATCTCCAAAGAACCATCAACATGGGACTTTGGTACCCGAAGGACACCGGTATGTCACTAAGAGTCTATGCAGATGCTGACCATGCAGGATGTCAAGATACACGTCGAAGTACGTCTGGAGGTGCTCAGTTTTTGGGCGATAAGCTTGTGAGCTGGTCTTCAAAGAAACAAACGAGTACTTCTAAATCCTCTACAGAGGCTGAATACATAGCCATGTCATCTTTTTGTGCTCAAATTCTATAGATGAGATCCCAATTATCTGACTATGGCTTTGAATTCAACAAGATCCCTCTGTATTGTGCTTACAAAAGTACCATAGCTCTCTCTTGCAACAACGTTCAACATTCAAGAGCAAAGCACATTGACATTCGACATCATTTCATTCGGGAACAAGTGGAAAAAGGTGTGGTGGAACTCTATTTTGTAAGGACTGAATACCAGTTAGCAGACATCTTCACCAAAGCTCTTCCTAGAGAACGTTTTGAGTTTATCCTTCCGACTTAGTCTAAAGAGCCTACAACGGAAACACTCAAAGCGTCTTCAAGAGGAAGGCGAGGAGTAAAATGGTTTCTTTCTTATCTATTTCTTGTATATTTTATTCAAAAGCAAACCAAAATACAAAATTTCAAAA
>OU343219.1:96356584-96578856 GCA_910596185.1 Chrysanthemum makinoi | reverse complement strand
AAGGCAAAAAGCGAAAAGATTGTTAGAAAACAAAGTGGAAACCCACGTGAAGAAATTTTATAAAGATAGGTTATTATTGGATAACCTTGCCATAAGCAACTTCCTTCAAACCGCTAAGATTATGTGCCCATTAGAAAATGGATTTCACCGGGTGTAGAACTATTCCCTTTAAGAAGTGAACATACTTTGAATAGGTCAAATACGCATACCCAAGATTGCATCTATTCCCAATGATTCCATTGTTTCCTATGGATGTTTCTATTTCGGCGCGGGTGTTCCAATTACCGTTACTAACCAAGTGGAACCCATTCTGCATGGGGATCCCAATATCCGCTTATCCATTCTTGTCTCCAGGTTCAACCTATAAATCCTGTCTCCAAATATGACCGAGACCGGTCGCGCTCATGAACTTTGTGAGCAAATTCATCGACAGCTTAGATTCGTAATGATCATTTCGTGCAATTATGGGTTATGGTGATGTTATGTTGTTGGTGATGTGTTATCTCTAGAGTATACTATGTGGAAGGTCTTTGTCATAATGCTCTCGCCGGGTCAATTTCGCGGATTCTCATCTTGAAGTAGCCTTCTAAAACCATACTTGTTTTGTTAGAGAACTTGATGGTAAGGAACTTTAAGAGAACTCATGGTTCAAATCTTTACATCATCTTTATAGAAGATATGATGAAGTCTTCCAATTTGTTTGCTATCAGCCAGCTTCAAAAAAAGTCATGGTTATGGCATCGACGCCTCAATCACTTGAACTCGCAATCAATCTCTCCGTAAAGGACTTAGTTGTAGGTTTACCTAGACTAAAGTATGAAAAGGATCATCTTTGTTCAAAGATGTCAATTGGGGAAAAGCAAAGTATGCCCATAAACCCAAACCTACTAACTCACACGTAAGTTCTTCATACAATTCATATGGATTTATGTGGACCAATGAGAGTGCGTAATATCTTTTGGGAAGAAATATGTGTTAGTTATAGCATGATTACTCTAGATTCACCGGGTCAAGTTCTAAGGACAAAGGATGAAACTCCCCGATATCATCAAACTCATCAAACAAATGCAGCGTTCGACTTAACAAAACCGGCCTATCCCACGCATTAATGGAACCGAAGTTTGTTAACAAACCACTTAGTGAATTCTATGAAAGCATTGGAATCAGCCATCAAAGAAGTGTTCCACGAACCCTCAACGTAACGGGTGTAGTTGAAAGACTTAAATCGAACTCTTGTAGAAGCCGCTAGAACAATGCTGATCGATTTACTCAAAAGTTCCAATGTTTCTCCTGGTCGGCTATTGCCACCGCATGCTACACACAAAATCGCTCCCGATTCAATACACTGCTCATGGAAAGACACCATATGAACTTGTCCAGAAACTCCTAATCTCTTTCCTTCGCGTGTTTGGAGCATTGTGCTATCCAACCAACGCGGTCAAGACTTAGGCAAACTTAGAGCTAAAGCAGCACATTGAGTATTTGTAGGTATGCACCAAACAAAAAGGATAACTAATCTACAACAAAAGAACCCAAATCATGGAAACAATTCACGCTACGCTTGATGAGTCGACCTCAAACGCTCTAACAATTCAGCTCGACCCACACTTCAAATCAAATTCAATTGGTTCATCCCTTGTTCCAAACTCTTCTCAAGAAACTCCATATGTACCTCCATCTCAAGATGATTTAAAGAAATTGTTTGATCCTATGTTTGATGAACTTTATGATCCGAATACTAATGAGGTGTTGATCCCGTAGGCTGCTCATATTCCAAATGAATGAAGTCAATCCTCGGGCCTCAATATCTTTAAGTCAAGAAGCACTGCCACCGATCCTTCGCCTCATCAACAAATCATCATTCTTCAAATGTACATCATGGAAATGTTTCTCGCATCAATGATGAAGTTAACTTTGCTACCCTCAAGATGCTCCGCTTGGAAAACATATTTGTTCTCAATCTTCATATCCATCTTCCGAGACATCAACTCTCGCTATTTCACCTCAACAACTACCACATGAACACCTCGTAAAATGGACTCAATGGTCATCCATTAGACAACATCATTGGAAATCCTCTCGCCCAAAGATCCACACGGAAACAACTTGCAACCGATGCCTTATGGTGCTTCTTCAACTCGTATCTCTAAGATCGAACCAAAAGATGTTAAAACCGCCATGAATGAAGATATCTGGTTCAATGCTATGCAAGATGAAATTCATGAGTTCGATCGACTAGATGTATGGGAGTTAGTACCGCCTCCAGTGACAGTTATGATTATTGCTCTAAAATGGATCTTCAAAGTGAAACTTGATGAGCATGGTGATGTGTTGAAGAACAAGGCTCGATTAGTTGATAAAGGATACCGTCAAGAGGAGTGTAGACTTTGAAGAATCTTTTGCTCCGGCTCTAATCTGAGGCAATTAGAATCTTTTGGCTAATGCCGCAAGTAAGAACATGGTAGTCATCAAATGGACGAAGACGGCATTCTGTCCGAGATCTTAAAGAAGTCGCTCACGCCAATTTTAAACCCAAGGATTTGTAAATCAAGAGCATCCTACTCACGCTTATCGTTTGAAGAAGGCCCTTTACGGTTTAAAGCAAGCTCCAAGGGCATGGTATGATACACCGTCAAAGTTTCTTCTATCAACCGGATTTAGCAAAGGAGCAGTTGATCCAACATTGTTCACCAGAAAGTCATGCAAACATTTAATTCATGTTCAAATTTATGTTGATGATATTATTTTGCCTCGACGCATCCAATGGAATGTGATCGCTCTAATGAAATGAGTTCAAAGTTTCAAATGTCAACGATGGGACAAATGTCATTTTTCTTGGGATTACAAATTTTGCCCGAGGCATTTTCATAAAACAATCTAAATATGCAACTGAGATCTTAAAGAAATTTGGATTTGATTCAAGTGACTCTTGACACCCATGATTGATCGAACCAAACTAGATGAGGACCACTCATGGATCATGATTGACCAAACAAAATATCGTAGTATGATTGGATCCCATGTAATTCTCATGCTAGTAGACCGCACATCTTGTTCGCCGCTTGCATGTGTGTGTAGATACCGTGCTAGCCTACTAAAAAGCACCTTGAAGCCGTTAAACGGGTCTTTCAGATCTCCAAGGAACCATCATGGGTCTTGGTGCCCAAGGACACCGTATGTTAATGCCCTATGCATGCCGATCATGTGGTGTCAAGATACTCAAGCACATCCTGAGGTGCTCGCTGGGTGATAATCTTGGAGTCGGTTCAAAGAAGCAAATGAGTACTTCTATTTCCTCTACAGAGGTTGAATACATAGCCATTTCATCTTGTTGTGCTCAAATCTTATGGATGAGATCTCAATTATTCACTATGGCTTTGAATTCAACAAAATCCCTCTCACGTGACAATAAAAGTGCTATTGCTCTCTGCAACAACGCTCAACACTCAAGAGCAAAGCATACACGTATTTCGACATCATTTCATCGTGGAACAAGTGGAAAAGGTGTGGTGGAACTCTATTTTGTGAGGTCTCTATCTAGCACATCTTCACCAAAGCTCTTCCAAGAGAACGTTTTGAGTTTATTCTTCCACGCCTTGGCTTGAAAAGTCTTCAACCAGAAACACTCAAACGCCTTCAGGAGGAAGACGAGGAGTAAAGGTCTATCTTCATCTATCTCTTGTATATATCTATTCGAAAATCAAAATACAAAATTATAAAACCTTCAAAACCATAAAAATCAAAAATTCAAAATCTTCAAAAATATTGTCATTTTGTCAGCGCGCTTCGTTCGATAATATTTCTACGTCTTTTGTCATTCAAAGAATGACACGGGACTTTAGATGTTGTTCAATTCAAAAAAAAATTAAATAAATAGAAAAAAAAAATTTTGAGAGAGAAGAGAAAACTATGGTTTATTGTCATTTCAGCAAGAACCCGCTTTTCAAGGAAAGAACAGAGCCATACTTTATCATGTTTTCAAAATTCTATGCTCGATTCTTTTAAAACATTTATTGAAACTAACCGCTTTGAAAATAACTCGCCTCATTTTTGATAATCATCTGGACTTATTTGTCAAAATATCAATCTCTCAATCAACAACCTATGTCATTGATTTAGGGGGAGAATGATTTCAATTAAATTAAAAAGTTATTTGGCATTCAATTGTTTTCAAAAGATATTCAAGCATGTTTTATCAATGGAGTCTAAAGTCTTAAAATCCGATCATTATCAGCTAAAACGCTTTCATAATCAAGTCACAATTCTCCTTAAAAGCTTTCAAAATCAATTTAAATTTATAAGAGATCACAAATCTCAAATGATTTGATAATTGTGATCGGGAGAAATGTGATTTAAATTCGATTTAAACTGATAATTCAGTAAATGGTTTTATAAGGATGTACAAGCTCTCCTTCCCACATATGACAAACGATTTCAAATTTTCCATGCACATGTTGAGGGGAGCATCTATCTTAAACCTATGATTTGAAACGCGGATAACTTATCTTAAGGTGCGTTCTCCCATGTGCAAAACTTTTTTTTCAAATCTCGAGGCACATATTGAGGGGGAGCAAAATCATGAAAACCTCATCCTTCCCAAAATGCTTTATCTACTTGATTCGATTAGGGAAGTGATGTTGATATTTTTTAAAATGGTAATCAAAGAAGTTAATTCTTTCTCTTGCCTCCGTGGGGAAAACTATTTCAAATACTTGATTCACATGTTGAGGGGAGTTCTTCTTCTAAAAATATCAAAAACAATTCAGGTACAAAATGCTTTGATAAAATATCATAAGTATCCGGATTGATTTTCAAATGGTTTTCAATTGGTTCCTATGGCAGATGAACAATACCAAAAAGACCAACCAACTTTACATTATGTATGGTGATATAAGGACGATAAGGTTAGGTATGTGTTCCCATGATCCGCCAACCGAGGGATCTACCCAGTGACTATCCACTAGTTAGTGTAGAGTTCTTAGGTATGATGATAAAAGGAGAAAAATGAGATATGGGAAGAGTGCGGACTAAGATCGAGCTAGTAATCGAATAAACCCAACAAGGTTCTTGCTATGAAGTCTCGTAAGCAATCAAGGGGTTGAAGAATGAAAAAGAATTGAATGAGAAAAGGGTGAAAATAAATAGCCTCCATATATTCAACCTTAGGGTAGAAACCGGGTTCAATTCAAATGCTACAGATGGTAACATCGGTATTGAAGACAAGACGCCATGGACCCAAAGGACGACCGCACTTCAACTTTTCAAACCACTCAAGTTCCTCTTAAAAGGACTTGTTTCATTCTCACGGGAACCGACATTATCTATCGACTTTCTCTTAGAGATTGTTGATATTGAAGGAGGAGACCCTCTCCCTAGTCTCCATTATAGGATCCAAATATGCACAAATTGAGTCTAGTGCCACGAGATCATCAATAAATCTCATTAGGACACTTTCAATGAAGACTCTCTGCTTCACACAATGTGGAAAGAGAGATTATATCTTGAGTCCTACGCATTATCCTTGTGGTATTGCCGTAACATCCGAAAGTGATATGCAAACAAACTCACAATGAAGATGGAAAGCCTTCTGGAGCCAACATCTAACAAGCTCCCGGTAGGTGGCATGTGAGATCTATTATACATATCAACCATGTGACAACAAAACCAAACAATGGGGCTTATTCATTCTTTTGAATCAATCCTGTTCAAAGTTATGGATTGACGGATACCTTTGAAAACCGGTTTTGTGCTTTAAAACTTTTTTCATTAGCACGACCGTACTAATTTTTCAAATCAAAAGGTGTTTTTATAATTGATAATTGATTTTCATTAAAACCTTCGTTATATTGCAAAACAATTTCTATTGAGCAATACACGATTGTTTTTCAAATCTCTTTTCATCAATCTGGACGAATTCGCCGTTCACTCAATTGGTATTGTCTTCTTTGAGACGTCCGCTTTGAGAACAAATAGAGCTACCGAAACCCTCACAAGGAAATTCTTCGAATTATACCGATCACAGCAACTGTAGACTCGATCAACTGGGAACCGTGGGCGTGTACCTCAATTCATCGAAAAATGATCAAAGACACTTTCGCGGCGCTTTTATTGCTAATGCCTTATGCAGTACACCCGACGCTTGCTACTGATCGTAATGGAGCGTCAATCCATAGCCGTATACTCACACAACACATTCATATCAAAAGATATCATGATTGGTGCATCAATGACTCGGATATTCTAACTCCATGATCTCGCTACGCCGCCAATATCATGAATCAACTAAAGCTTCCGCTACTCTGATGAGAAGATATCATGATCCGTAATGTGAGCATGTCGGTCCAAAAGTCACAACATCACATAATAACAACACCACAATGGATGTATCGAGATTTTCTATTCGATGATCTCAAAAGCTAGCCCAACATTATTATCAATGCGGATCAAGAAAAGACCTCCACTAGATTAACCAAACATGCAATGAGTGGAATCAATGACTACGAAGCCGAGCAAAGTACTACATCAAGAATGCAAGATCAATTGTTAATGTAATATCCGATTGTATTCAATGTCATTTTAGTATATGGTTGAGGTGCACCTCCCTTGAGGGGAGATTGTTAGGAATTAGAAATTCCTGTATTAAAGAGTCGTCACCTCCAAGTATATGTAATCATGAGAATGCTCGTAGTCATAGTTATATTTAGTTAAGTAGTATTTTGTTAAGTAACACCGGGGAGGACGGACGGGTCTTTACCCATCAGATGCCTCGATCCACAGCCCGCTGTGTGTGCGCTTATGTAAGACTATAAATACTTCTACCTCCAAGGTAGAGAGTCTCATAATAAGAATTTTCTTTTCTCTACTAAAGTTCCCTAAACCTCTAACTTTCTCTAGAATTCCACTTATACCTACTTTGTGCTTTATTATTGATGTATGTGAAAACCAATATCCTACAGAAAGGTACGAATCTCGGGGTTTGGATTTGGGGGTTGGTATTTCTACCGATTACTCTACTTGTCTAATTATCTAATCTAAGGTGTATGTATTCTATGTCTAATTATTGTGTGCCGTATGATGCTTCAAAGATGTGTTTACTGAGGTTTTATTACTCTTTAATTATCTCCTATTGATGGTTGAATTGTCACGCCCTTATTCTTAATCGCTTTGTGTGTCTAAAGTCGTAGGGTATGCGTTTGTCCCTAACTCATTGAAACTACCAAAAGGTCTCGTCTACAAAATTTCTAGGAATTATAAACTCTAACTCTAAGGTACTCTTTGGATGGTTTAGCCTACAACTACTCTAGGTGTTATAGTCTAAGGATCACAAATATTAATCAAGCATTAACTACACAATGAATGACCTATCGCATTACTAGATCATTAACAATTAAGATAAGAGACAACCAATCAATATTCAATAATTAAGTTTCATATTCCCTAAGCAAACACACAAGTAAATTAGCCGGACATGGAGAACATGCAAGCATACACACAAATAATTGAAGACATAATTGAATTAATGAAGTAAGACACTTATCTTGATGTAAGATAGGGTTTGGAACCCTAAAATACTGCATACAGCCTTTGGTTCTGGCTTAGGTTTTACCCAAAAAGACTACTAAAACTAAAAATTCATGATTCTATATATAAGATTACATCGCTGACGTTACGCCACCCTTTGATTTGTGATGCCGCCGGGTCGGCCATTAGGGTTTCGCTCTTGGCCACGTAGTCTTATGACGACGTCACCTTATGCTTGTGGCGCCCTCTTCGGCCTCGACGCCAGAGATGATCAAATCTAGGCCGGAAAGCCTGGAAGTCGACGACTCCTTTTTAAAGCCCCACAATCCGCCACTTGAAAATAATAAGTACAATTTACCGAGCCGCCAAAGTGATGCGACGTACAGATAACACCCGACGTCCACTTGTGTCAAAGAAATTGAAAGTGTCTCGACTTGACTTTAAGCCATTTCTTCAGTATATCCGCCTTTTCGGCCCAAATAAGTGCCATTCCAGCAATTTGCCTTCAAGAGACCTAAAAAGTGATAAGGAACGATATTAAGTAATAATGGATACAAAAGTGATCAAATAAGGGCTTAAACGACCCCTCAAAGGTACATTTTAAAACCTTATCATCCTACAATATTGGGTTTGAGTTCATCAAATTTAATGTGTAGGTTCTCCACAACATGTCTGTTTCTACTGTTAAATAACCTAAAGGCCTTACTATTTAAAGAGTACCCAACAAAGAACCCCTCATCAGCTTTCACATCATACTTGCCCTGGTGATCTATGGTATTAAAGATAGTTATTGGACCCCCAAATGGTTTCAAAAAGTCTAGGGTAGGGGATCTACCATGAAATAACTTATAATAACCCGTAAAATTTTGGATTATTATAATAATATATATCACGTCAGAAAATTCAAATCGGTTATTTCTGAAAGATCTCAATATCTGAAATTTAAAAACCAGAGGTCATCTCGTTTCTTTAAAAATAAGACACCGCACACACGATACTTGTCCACTAAGTATCTATATAGTAAATTATGGAATTTATTATTCTCTGAGTTAAATTTAAGCATACATAAGCTTAAGCCGATGTTCTGGGAAGTTATCCCGCATACTGCAACACGCAGTAACATATAAAACTAAAAATAAATACTTATATGAGTGAAATATGCACATTTTAACATTCAATGATAATTTACAAAAGAAAACGAGAGGTTATATCATGAATTTAGAAAGTCACGGCAATCAAGACTATACCGCACCAAATTAATAACCAAGAACGGTTATAATTAAATTTCTACGCATAATAATGTTATGTTACGCAAGAAATCGTTTCCAAAAACATAATTTCTATATTTTTCGGTACCGGAAGGTATGTTTATTCAAGGATTCACAAAACACGGTACACTTAATAATCAAGTTATTAATAAATAAAACAAAATGTTAACCAAAACCCAACCCAATACTTGATCTCGCTATTTTCGATTCTTCTCGCTTCTCCTCCTCCTACGCACCTCTCTCCCTCCATAAACACATAAAAGATCTCTACTCCTCTTTCTTGAAAGTCAAACTCAAAAAGGATCATCACCCCCCCTTCTACAAATGGATTCCTAACATCCTAGCAGCCACATGTTTCCTTTGGAGAATGGGTTAGAAAACGACTAGAGCCAAGAAAGAGTATCAACCTATGAGCTAGGTCAAGAAAGTTAGGAGGCTTCCTTTCCCTCCTCCATCTATACAAAGGTCAAGAATTCCACAGAAGTATTCATTCGATTTCAACCCAATCCGAAAATTAGGGTTCATGCAAATCAAAGGGGTTTTTCCAATTGAGTGGGGGGTTTTGTTAATTGAAGCATAAGGAAGATTCTCCAAATATTTAATCGTGCCAATTCGTTTCGATTCCTCTCCAATTTTAGTTCATGGGTTTCGGTGTTCATCTATTCGACCCACGAGATTAAATGTAAGAACATGAAATTGTTATCTTTTTTTGAATTTATTGAGCTTGTAATATCAATTGTCTAAGTCAAATTTATGATCTTCTTGTTCATACTGATTGGTATCAATTATTTAAATTATAAGTGATATTGATTTATAATGGTGTTAATTAAATTGAAAGTGGTTTTATGGAATTAATAAGGAAAAATGATTTCTTTCAAGCATTGTTGTTATGTGTGGCAATTAATAAATTACATACAAAAACTAGATTGGCTCATGAATTGGAATTGCTTATTTTTCATTTTTGGCTTATCATGTACTTAAAGGTTTGATATAAAATTTGATGTTGATATGAGTTGGTTTTGTTTTGTGGTCGCAATCACTGTTGGTCGAACCAACAGTGTCTATACTCCTTTTTTGTTAAGTCATATTTGCTTCCAAATTTTGGATTATTAAAGTACTTGATTTGGTCTTGTTTGCTTGGTTGAGGGTCGAACCAAAGTGGAAGAAGTCTTATGGTCTTAGTTGGATTACTTCTTTTTTTTTTTCCTAAACTGTGAACTCAAAACAAGGTCAAGAAAAGAGTGGTATGAAAAAGGAATTTGTTGTGTTTGGTTTTTCTTGTGAGTCGACCACTGCCCAACAGTGGGTATTTTATCCTTTTTTTTTTGTTGTTATCTTGTTCTCCCATTGTCCTACAAAAATTTTGAACTTAAAGAAACTAATAGAGTCAAACAAGTCCCACACAATAAATAACTTAAAAGGTTAAAATCTTGGTCTAATGGATATGGGAAGTTGGAAGAATTAAGTTTGGTTTGGGGTCAGTGTTTTGTCGAAGGGTAAGTGGGTCAAATTATTAACCTTGTCCTTGATATTTTATTTAACCTTATCATTGATATTTTATTTAACCTTCTTTTTATGGAACATAATATTTTTTTAGTAGTGCAAGTAAAATTTGCAAAAATAGTGCAAGTGTATATTAAAAATATAAAATTTACTAAACTTACTATGGCATCAAATATAAAACTTTTTCTACATACTAATATAAGAATGTGAGGACAACAGAGAGAAGCTTCGATATCAATTTTAGTCCATTTTTTTAGGCGGACTTAACTTCACTAAATTCCAACATTAGGCATCCAATACATGTTTAACTTATAAAACTTATTATAGTTTGATAAACGCTATCGTAAAAATCCTACACTTATAATAACCTAAACAAGCATACACTCTAAAATTATATAATCTATTAGCTTAATTTAAATATAAACACTTTAAATAAAACCATTGCTTGAAAATATTTATTTACATACTTTTAACTAATGCATAGATACATTTAGCAACAATGTCTTTATATTCCGACGACGTCTAATATTTACTTGTATTATCTTTCCGCATTACTTTGTCTTTTCGGATACTTGTGAAGTCACTCACTCATTTGTCTTGTATACTTTTATACTTATGCACTTTCCAAGAGCCAATACTTACAAACAATTGGAAAACCGTTTTAAACTTAAATGCTGCCACACAAGCAACAACAACATAAACATTGAAAATTTTATAAAGTTAGTTAAACTTTATCGAGTCTTAAACATGAAGACTAAATATGCCGTACTAAATTAGGTTATGTGTCGGAGCCGTGCACTACCACTAATTGATTTATTCCACCTCGTACTACTAATGGCCAAGGTGAGTTTCATAGCCCCTACTTTTACTTGTTTTTCATAACCCTTTTGGGGGAGAATACATGCTCGTTTTCACTTAAACTAAATGCTTATTTTACCTAAACAAGTGAATTGTTTACTCAAACTATGCTGATTGACTGAATGTATTATGTGTTTACTTGCCAATTACTTGATTACTTAAATGCATTCTAGTGTAAAGTTAATGCTTGCTTTTACATATGGACACAAGTACTTGAAACTGTTATGCCTGCATGACCGAGTGAACTGGTCACATGACTGATTGTACTGGTTGCATTTGCTATGTACATGCATGACCGAATGAATAGGTCACATTGCCGAGTGAACTGGTAACATGACCGAGTGAACTGGTTACATAATGAAATGAATACTAAATCTTGTGGTCCATAAAACTTTTACAATTAAAATCTATGAACTCACCAACCTCGTGTTGACACTTTTTAGCATGTATTTTCAGGATTTGAGGTGATAGTTTATCTTTAGAGGCGCAAGGAAAAGGCATGCCATGGTCATAGATGACTCTGATTTATATATTGGGACCACATTTTGATAATGGGCCATTTTTCCGCACAAATCAATAATGTAAACATTGTTTACAAGAATGAATAAAAGCTTATTTATGAAAATCAGTTGTTCTATGCTTATGTTGTGATATCAATTTAGTAGCACCCCAATACTTGTTTACTTCCGCTGAGCCATTTTTGGGGTGTTACAGATTGGTAACAGAGCCTAGGTTATAGAGAACTGGGTATTTTAAAACCTAGACTATAACCACTTTTACAAAAACTTGACCCTATGACTGACACGTGCCGCCAAGCTAATGCCTCACTTATGATCCTGTTGAGATCATACTTGATAAGATACATGTTTTGTCACTTCTCACCTAATTTCATTATAGATTATAATTATTTTCCCTATACGTATATTTACGTATCACAGCACTACACATTTTCCCTCACATAAAGAGAATAATTGTTCTAATCCTTCAAGACAACCTTTAAAAGTATTGGGATATATTACTAGTGTAACTAAGCTAAGTATTTCAAAATTCATTTTAACCTCGGTTGAATATAGACTGATCACCTATATTCAACC
The DNA here is from genome assembly GCA_910596185.1 of Chrysanthemum makinoi. Lineage (NCBI taxonomy): Eukaryota > Viridiplantae > Streptophyta > Magnoliopsida > Asterales > Asteraceae > Chrysanthemum > Chrysanthemum makinoi. Next base: position 96,566,612 of record OU343219.1, on the reverse strand, counting down.
AGGGACAGTGGGACATAGCCTGATCACCTATGTTCGACTCAGAGGTGAATTTTGCAGTACTTAGGATAGTTATAATAGCGTTATGTCCAGTGGAATTTGATTAATGTTAATATTGTAATAAACATGTAATAAGCCACACATTGGCGTTACACTAAGCCACTCACTGGCATTCCTTAATCACAAGCCACTCACTGGCATTCCTTAATCACAAGTCACTCACTGGCATCAACCTATTCCTTAATCGTAAATCACTCACTAGCATCACCCTATCATAAGCCACTCACTGGCGTCACAGTATTCCTTAATCATAAGCCACTCACTGGCGTCACAATATTCCTTAATCATAAGCCACTCACTGACGTCATACTACTCCTTAATCATGAACTTTATAACTCCATATCACAATCGGGTTATGTTATAGTCACTCCTACCCCACACCTTACACTCCATGGATAAATCAAACCATTCTAGGAGCAACCTTTCAATAGCACCTATGAGAAAATACAATAAACCTTAGGCAAAATCTAGAAGGGCATGATAAAGGACCTATAATCCCACAGAAACTTGAAAACTTTACGCCCTACCTTGAGAATTAAAAACCTAGAAGCTCCACCCACCTCTTAAGAATAACAATGCCTACCTTGTTACCCCCTACAAACGAAATAAAAGAGTTACCATACAAACTATTTCCGATTATCCCTCAAACCATTATGTTAGGAATTAGAAAATTCCATAGTGAAGAGTCGGTCACCCCAAATATTATCTAGCGTAAGTTAGCTCGTAGACTTGTCATTATTTACGTTATTTAGTAGCTTATTAGTTAGTTTGTAGCGTAGTTTAGTTTAGTGTAACACCGTGGAGGAAGGACGGGTCTTTACCCACGGTATGCCTGATCCACAGTGCCGATAGGAGGTCGTATTTCTTGTAAGTATAAATACCCCTTCCATCCATGGAAGGGGTGTGGCTTGGCAATCTAACCTTTACATTTTATTGAAGCAACTCTCTACCAAGAACACCCTCTCTACTTTCTCTCTATAAAATATGGCTAACATGTATTTTGATCATCCAAGACCACCCAAATCATCAACACAATAAATATATCGATCCTACAATTGGTACCAGAGCCAAGGTTTTTATGTTTTGATGATTTGTGTGGTATTTTTATTCATGTTAAGACTCATTTGGTATTTTTTGTTGTGGTCGGATAATATTTTTTATCATGTGGGTAAACTATTTGTAACAAGTTTTGATATGTATCTGTTTGGTCAAAATGTATCTTGGTCGAATCAATATCCTTATCTGTCTTGTTTCATGTTTTCTGTCCAAGTCTTGTTTCATGTTTTCTGTCCAAGTCTGTTATCTCAAACCAAGAACTACATCTATTTTTTATAACAATATTTTGTCCAAGTATGTCCAAGTATATTTTGTCCAAGTATGTTATCATGTTTTCTGTACAAGTATGTTATCAAGTATGTTTCACTATTTTATGGTCCAAATGGGTTAAAAGGTGTATCCTTTAATATTTTCGGGTTACTTTGAGTTTGTACGTAAAATGTCTTGATATTACTGCTAGCGAGTTGGATATTCCTGCTAGCGAGTTGGTCGATTCTTCATGGCGACTTGTCTTGACAAGTCAGTCCAGTTCAATGTATTCAATGTCTTAGCGACTTACTCTTAAACTTTACATGCTAACGACTTACTCTTAAACTTTGCTAGCGACTTGGAATATCCTTGACCTAGCTTACTTGTTATTCAACATGTCGTAGCAACTTGTGTTTAAACTGGTAGCGACTTGGTGTATAAATGATATAGCAACTTGTGACAAAATTATTAGCTTACTTGGTTCTTTAAACAGTAGCGACTTATATTTATAAGTTGCGTGTTGTGCTTTGAAAGAGTGTAGCGAGTTGGTTTAAAATCTTTGGTTAGCGACTTGAAGCTAAAAAAGGGTAACGACTTAACCAAACAAAATAGCAACTTGTTGACCATTGTGTACAAGACAGAAAGGATGAAGAAGAGTTTTGACCATGACCACAAAATAAATACCTATACCAACATCAATCGACCTCAGGTTGCTACCCAATACCATCACCATTGCCTTATTCTCAAAATTAAAAAAAAAAAAACGTAGATGGTCAAAATAACAACAAATCCAAAACCAAAACAAACAAATCCTCCATCTCATTCTACCCTTCATTCTACCCTTCAACTAGACTCAATGAACAATATGAAAACACATAAAAATCTCAGATTTATTCGTGTATGGTGATATTTATTTCAAGACCATTGAAGGCCCTCAACACGAAATTAGTTCTTCACTGATTCTTTATGATCTTTAAGAAGCTTAGCCTCATGTGTTTAATTTTCAAATTAAGAAAAGACTATAACAATTATGTTATATCTCTCCTTTGATTCGTTGAAAACTGAAAATGGAGACATAAACATAAAGTTTAAACCTACCTTTTCTTGGTATGAGTTTGTGGTTGTCTCTAAGCCGAGCCATCCCTGTGGCGAATAAATATCACTCATGTCTATAAACCTCGAGCCTTCCTTGTAGCGATGTTAATTTGAACATCAAAGTAATGAATCTGTTTCAAGGATTGAGATGATTGGGTCTTATGTTGATTAGTTTTGATGGAATTGATTGAGTAAGAAAGACTGGTTCTTGATTTCTAAGATGGATTTTGGTAATGGAAGTATTCCCAGATCTGTTATTATTATTGGAGGCGCTTAAGTGTGTGATTAGGGTTTGTGTGTTGATGGTATGATAATCTGGAAAGGAGGCGTGTAATATGAGGATTTTTAGGGTTAACATAGTGTGATGTGTGGCTTTTATAATACCCTATAAATTAGGGTATGTGTATTGTTGGTTCCGTTTGTGATTTCTAGGGGCAGAAAGTCGCTCATAGGCTTATTATTATTTTGATCACATGGGCTGATTATTTTATCACACTTTATTGAGACTAGTATTATTTTGCATAAGAGAATTGGCTGAATATATTTAGGATCTTATCATGATGTGGTTATCACGTAGACTAAATATTATTCATTATGACAAGTGAATGTTTTCATTGATATGTTGGACGAAATGGATTTATGATTGATTCATAACATTGGGCCTCGTGGAGTTTATATAATGCTAAATATTAGTCTTGAATATGTTGTGTAAAGGGCCTCGTGAATTAGGCCAGGAGGAGCTTAATTGGGCCGTTTATTGATATTGTAATTGGGCCATGGAGTTTATGTTACATGAGGTTAGAAAGTGGAACCATTGTATGAGTTGAGAGTTGGACCGAGTGAGACTTGTAATTGGATCATATGTTTCGCTTTGTCGATAAGTCTTGTTAGAGAGATTCGATGATGAGATTTAATTATGAGTTGATGATGAGATTCGTTGTGTTGTGCGGCTTGACATTTTGGTGTATACATTTTCACTAAAAATATTATGTCACGGTTTGAAGTGTTTATTGAAAATGTTGACTACGGGGTTGTTTGTGCGATATTTCTCATTGGGATTTGAAGTGTGGTTCTCCGGGCGCGTTTATTTATTTCGTCTTCTTTCTTTCTACCCTTCCTCGATGATGACTTGTTTGGGCGTTTATTGAGTGTGATAAAGACTTGGCTAATTAGTTACGGTTATGAATCTTTCTCACTTAACCCACTCCGTAACTATCACTTCGGTGTCTCACACAGTTGAGGATACGTCAAGAGGATTTGTACATTGGGTACACCGTTTCTTTTTTACGAGGATGAGTACAAGTTTAAGTAACAAATCTGGGGAATCCTACTTCATGATCAAGTTTGGTATATCGAGATTACTTCTCCATGTGGTCATAACCATAGCCGATAGAATGCGTGAATGATGTGTTTACCAAAGTGTTGATTGGTTGGTTGATGATGTTGTTGATGTTGGATAATGAACCAATGATGAACCAATGCATGTTCCCCTAAAACAGATATTCACCGAAACCAAAGTTGTCATAACACATTCAAGTTGACATTGTTTACGGTTTTGTCTTGATTTTGTCAAATCCCGAAAAGAACCTATTTCTTTTAAATCATAGACTTGTAAAATCCCGTGACAATGGAAACTTCCTGGTATTAGTAAAGTGCATTTCCGGATCTATCTTACGGTTTATTCTTGGTTTTGTAAAATCCCTTGAAAGAAACTATTTCTCGGTTTAAACCATAGAGTTGTAAAATCCCATAATGATGGAACCATCTTGGAGAAGAGAAATGAATGGATCTTACTTGATGCTGGTGCTACGGTTTCTACTTCAAAGAAGGGATAAAGGGGTGTACTTCATGAATTGGATGTGTGTTTGGATATTCGTCATGGCAGTTTGGTTATTACATGGTTTTACGGGTTATGTGCTTTTGACCATGGTCGGGATGAAACCATTATCGAGTTCACTTAAAAGCGTCAAAGGAGGCTAGAATTGAGCATTTAACTAGAAGATGTGACAACGGAGTTAATTCAATATTATTTATTTGAGGTTGAAGTGAATTACCACGGGCGAGTGTACTTAGTATCTGAAGGTATCGGGATGGTTGGATGAAGATTCTTCATGATCCTTGTTCAAGCTTTCTATCAAATACGAAGACTTGGAAATCTAGTTATTTTTGGGAGTCTCTTTTCTTTTACCACGGAAATTGGGCTCAGATCACCACAAAATAGCTATCGCTATAAGGAGTTACGTTGTAGTGCTCAGTGTCACATTCAATTGTGGATTTTCAAGAGGTAATGTACGCCTATTACTTGATGGTTGGTTGGTTGAAGAGTATAGAGTACATAGAGAGTACTTAGAGATGCTAATGGAAATCGGCACCGCTCTTTGTTACATATGTGCAAGTTTAAGTCACGAAGTTCGGGATAGTTTACTTCAGGTCAAATTCATCATATTGGGTTTTCTCCATCCGTCACGACAAAGAGCCTACGAATGATAATGGGGTTGATTACATGTTTTGCTAAGAGAGCGAGAAAGAGAGAGATTATGATGTATGAACACATCAGTTCATGCCTCGTACTCTAAAGAAAAGAAATGTGTACTTCATGGTCGCATTATCTTCTGAAGAATAGAAATCTTCTTATTATGACCATTCTCATCAACATGCTTCATACTTTTTCCATGCGCTTAGTCATCAAGTGAACCGGTCTACTGTTGATTGTTTTCTTATTCCGCTTGCTCAACTATAATGACGATGGCTGACATCTTGAGCTAATTTTTATGGGGAGAAGTGTGAATATACTACATTTGTTAAAGATATTCACTTGTTTAATCAAGAATGGCATCTCCGTATGCAATTCTTGAGGGGAGAAGAAGTGTGAATTCATTGCATGGTTGATTGATTTATGAGAATAAATGGTCAAACGGCTCCAAACTCATGTAAGAACCAAGCTTCTTCTTATCGGTTCATCTTTACATGGTGTTTTTCTTCTATGAGCCGTTAGTTGACATCTTCACAAGCTGATATGAGTTTATTGACAAAGTTCTTCTAGTTAATGCTTCACGTGCACATCAACATGATGATTCCGAACAACCTTCTATTCTTGTTTGATGTGATTGTTTGCTTGGTGTTACCATTTCGTGTGTTCACGCGGCCTGATTGTTTGATTTCCTTGATGAACATCTTTTCTGTTCTTGTTTGATTGGGAGGGATCTTAATTAAGGGGATTTGCAAGATGTAAGGTAATCGGGATGCTTTTGGTGATGTTCTTGTGTTGTTGGTGAAATGAAGATGTCAACTATCTATTCCCCAACCGACAATCTTGAAGAAGGTCGAGTCTACAAATTGTTCTACATTTTCGCTACATGCTAGAAGACTAAAAGACGAATTGCATTTAATGATCTAAAGACTTCTTCTTATTTCAGCACCATCATAAAGATTGTCGGTTTAGGGGAGAGCACTAATTGGGTGAGAGTTAAGTCAGATTCAATCCCCAATTAGACTTGCTCATATTCTTTAGCAGTGACTCCTCGAGACGTTGATATTGACTATTGTTGGACATTTGACACAAGTTGATTACTTTAGAGTTAATCATTTATCACTTATTTGAGATTGAAGTTGACTTTCACAAAGGCGTGTTCTTATTTGATAACTTGCTCGGGCTTAAGAATTTGAGTTGAAGACTTGGTTTATCTAGTTACCAGATCGAGGTGGATGGTTGAAGACCAGGTTAACTATCACTATTAGGAGTTACTTTGTTTTACTCAGTGTCACACGCATATGACGGTGTGGATAATCGCAAGAGGTGTTAATGTCTCATACTTTGTTCGGGTAGTGAGTACTTAGAGATTTGCTTGAAGCATAAATTCTCTACACCGTTCTTCCATCATTAGGTGCAAGCTTAAGATACAAATGGGGGGAAGTTGACTTCAGTTTCAAGTATGGTATATCGGGTTTTCTTCTTCAGGGGTCACTTCAAATTGTCTACATAAGGGTTGATAAAAATAGTCAGAGAGAGTCTTCAGAAAGTTGATTCTCACAAGAGTTCAAGTGTTCTTCTCAACAAATTTCTAGTATTCGGCTTATAATGATTTGTGATTCTCAGAGTGTCAAAACCAAGAAGGGAAGGAGATAAGCATCTAAACGCGAGTAAACTTGATGAACTTAATAATTCTAAGTAATTGAAGATATCATGGGAAGACAATTGTCATTACCGCAGAGAAACTCAAGGTTTGACTCATGGAGTTTAGTGTTTATTCCAACTATGTAGGGGAAGAGATGTTAGAGAAAGTTTCTGAAGATAAAAAAGGTACACAAGTGTGTGGTGATTTCGATGGTATTGCAATGTTCAGGGGAGAGAGATTGGGTACATTAGGGATGCTCACCGTTTGGTTCACTTGAGTGCTTAATTAGTGATTCAGATATAATCACTTATTCGGTGTTGACATCGCAGAGATTGTCACCCGCAGAGATAATCAGTGACTTGGCCTGCTTCTTCAATGTTATCAATTATTCATTCCTTGTGTATTGGTATACTTCGGATACTTGAGCTTCATACACGATCATCAAGGAAGAAAAATGTGAACATGGGGAGGTGTTTTCATTCCACTCATGATGTGTATTCGGGAGAGCTCTTGGATATTGGTGTACTTCGGGTTCTTGAGCTTCATACACGATCATCGGGGAAGAAAAATGTGAACATGGGGAGGTGTTTTCATTCCCCTCATGATGTGTATTTGGGAGAGTTCTTGAGCATTATACAAAGAGACTGACTGCATCAATTCAACTACTTTGGGGAATTGTTCTCTTGACACCTTTTGGAATGGATTGCGTCGGACTTCAGTGGTTATGAAATTTGAGAAGAATGTTAAAGAGTGGGATGATACGTTCTTTGTTCTTGTTGATGATATAACCTCGAACGAAGAATCACGGTGATTATTCTTGAAAGGAGCAACAGGATTTATGATAATGGTGTGCTTCTCTGTGCACCTGGCTAAGGCAAGCTTGAAATAAAGCTTGAATATGCTCACTAAAGGATTTTCGGTTTGGGGAAGCGTCAAAGTCTCACTTTCGAGATGGTTCAATTTCTTTCTTCGATTCAAGAGCCCTGAAAGCTTTGGTGTTGAATGTTTAAGAGTTGATGACTTCTATCTTCTACGACGTCTTTGCTCGATATCCTTATCTCGGTACTCGTATTATCATCTTCTTAAACTATATCATCTACTCTATCATTTGTATATATTTTGAAAAAAATACAAAAATATAAAACCAACAAAAAGAAAATAGAAAAATATAAAACCTTTAAAACCCATAAAATCAGAAAAATTTCAAAAATACCAAAAATATGTTTTCTCAAGACATGTCTTTCGGTATCGATAACATCTACGGTCTTAGAAATGTCATTCAATAATGGCACGGGACTTTAGATGAAGTTCGGCGAAGGTGTAAATATTTCTTTCAAAACATGTCCAAAACCCATGGCTTACAGCTTATTTCAGATCTGTAACCCTTCAAACTATGGTTTGCTATTATTTGAGATAGCAACCCGTTCTTCATGAAAGGAGTGCTGCTAAACAAATTTTCAAATATTTACTTATCCTAAAACAAATTGAGGAAAGTATGTCAAGGATGCTTTGTTCCTACACAAATGTTTTTCCGTCTAAAATTCTTTAGAAAAATATTTGTTGTTTTCAAAATGGTGGTAAATGAGTTGCTTGTAAATCAATCGGATTCAGAGCTTTTGAAAAAATATTGAAACCTCAATCAATGACTTTTTTAAACTTTTCAAAAAATGAGTCATTGATTGAGGGGGATAATGTTTTCAAATGTATATCATCTAACGGGCTTTCTTTAATATCCTACGTGCTTAATTAAAAATGATATTTGCCTATGTTGAAGGACTAGGAATTTAGGATATGATTGTTAGGATTAGATGATTATAGTTTGATGAAACACATTATTCCCATGCTTTATATGAACTGATTGATATGTTGAATTGACTTTTATTAGTCGATTATTGTTTGGGTGTTGTCGACCACCATATATCTGTTTTGTCCACTAACATATGCAAGTATATTGGTATATAAGAATGTTCGATCGGATCCCACATAATATGATGTTTGGATGACGAAAGGAAAGGGTAACTAGATCTTGGGTTGACAAATGAAGAAACGGAGCTTAATTGGACTTCTATGGAGTTGGCATGGAAAAATGCAACGTAAAAGGTCTCACTGCATCAGCAGATGGTTTTCTTCTAAGTTATTGAAGAAACGAGCTTAATTTGACCTCGGTTGGCATTCAAAATGCAACGTGAAGAAGTCTCACGCATCGGCAGACGGTTTTTCTTCCAAACCCTACAAGAACAACAACGAAGCTTCTCAACAACCTAACGTATCTTTGTTCAGGATACCATTTTTAAACAATTTTGATTAATTTGATTAAATTGTTTTTGAAAATGGAAAAATATTGTTTTGAAAATAAATTGAACTAAATTTTGAAAATCACCGGACTTCTTGTTATCAAAACCTAAGTCACTCAATTATTGACTTCTGTCATGGATTGAGGGGGAGAGTGATTTAAAATAAAATATTTTCAAACAATATTTCTTCACAAAAGTTCCGTGTTGTACGATAATAAGTGGTGATCTAAAGATTTAATGTTATGTCATGGTATGATTTTTCTTTTGAATCAAGGTCTTTCAAAATGAAATTATTTCTGTTCTTGTTTGATTGTGAAATTGTTTTATTTTACTTAAAGATCTCATAAATCAATCATACCTGATACTAACAATCTTTAATGTCTTAAAATGGTCCTTATCTGTCATTTTTCAAGATCAAATCTTGCCACGTCTTTCCCCAAAATCTTCTAAATGTTTTAAATCTTTTGGGATCACAAATCTCAAATGGTTTGAAATTTTTGATCGGGGTAGAGATCGTGATTTAAATCTCAAATCGTTTAAAATGGAATTGGTTTTAGTCCTTCAAAGGCACTCCTGCCTCCATGTGCCAAACGATTTCAAATACACAATGCACGTGATGAGGAGGAGGATTTATCCAAAAACAAGATGAGTATTTAAACCAGGCTACATATTCTCCCATGTTTTCTAAACCTTATTAAATCACTTGGGATCCAAAATCTCTAAGGGTTTGATATTTTTGATCGGGAGAGAATTTGTGATTTAATAATGAAATTTGATAAAAGGTGATCGTTTTGATTTAATTGTGCAGGCTGCTCTCTCATATGTGCTAAACGCTTTCGAATCTTGAAGCACATATTGAGGGGAGCATTTTAAAGGAAAATAAACTATCGAGGTACAAAAGCTTTTATGTTTTAACATAGTGTACCTTGATTGAGTTTTAAAATGGTTTCTTAATGGCCTTTGTGATTGTGGATGTGCTTCAAATTAACTCTTGCCTCTATGTGATAAAATTATTTCAAATATCCTATGCACATATTGAGGGGGAGAATTTTACCAAGAAAATCAAATGGCTTTTTATGAAAATTGTGATCAAAAGTCCTCTTGCCTCCAAAACAATTTCAAATCATATGCACATGTTGAGAGGGAGGTTTTCTAAATGATCAAAACTTTTACGGTACAAAATGCTTTGATCTTGTATCACAAGTACCTTGATTGTTTTTCCAAATGATTTTTCAATTGGTTTTAAGGAAGAATGAACTGTACCAAAAGACCGACCTTTTTACTTTATGTATGGAGTTATAAGGATGGTTAGGTTAGGTATTTGTTCCCACGATCCGCCAGAATCGGAGGAATCTACCAGGACAATCCACTAGATTGTATAGAAGTCCTTAGGTATGATGAAAAAAGGAGAAAAGTGAGATATGGGAAGAGTGCGGTGAGAGAGCTAGAACTAGAATAAACCCAACAAGGTTCTAGTTATGAAGTCTCGGTAAGCAATGAAGGGGTTGAAGAATGAAAAATAATTGAATGAAAAAAGGGTGAAAAGAAATAGCCCTCCAATAATTCAACCTTAGGAAGTAACGGGTTCAATACATATGCTACTTGGTGGTTACTAAGGTAACACTGTATTGAAGACAAGGCGTCATGGACCCAGTGACGCACTGCACTAAACTTCCCAAGCTACTCAAGTTCCTCTTAAAAGGGCTTGTTTCATTCTCACGGGGAACCGACATTATCTATCGACTTTCTCTTAGAGATTGTTGATATTGAAGAAGGAGACCCTCTCCCTAGTCTCCGATAGGAACCAAATGTTCAAAATTGAGTCTAGAGCCAAGAGATCATCCACAATATCTCATTAGGACACTAAATTAATGAAGACTTGCTGTTTCACACAATGTGGAAAGTAAGTATATATTAAGAGTCCTACGAATTATCCTTGTGGTATTGCCGAACATCCGAAAGTGATATGTAAGTATTCACGATGAAGATGGAAAGCCTTCTGGAGCCAACATCAAACAAGCTCTTGGTGGGTGACATGTGAGATCTTTTCGTAAGATCAAGCCATGTGACAACTGAACAGAAACAATGGGGCGATTCAATTTCTTGAATCAACCTTGGTCCGAGAAATGGATTGACGGATGCTTTTGGAAAACCATTCGATGTGCAAACCTTCTTTTCTAGCTTATCAAATGTGTATTCATGTTTTCAAACACAAAAAGTATCTCTGATTGAAAAATACTTTTGGAAAAACCGTTTGATGTGCAAATCTTCTTTTCTCTAGCACGTCGAATGTGTATTCTTTTAAATAAAAAAAGTATTTTTGATTGAAAATTGATCCTTCTCATAAAACCTTCGTCGTATTGCAAAACTCTTTCTTCAAGCAATACGCGATTGTTTTCAAATCATTTTCATCTATCGGAATCTCAATTACTGGTTCACTCACTCCGTGTTGTCTTCTTTGAGGCGTTCCGGTTTGAGAACGCTAGAACAAAACCACATCAAGGAGATTCTCAAGAATCCTACCTGATCACAGGCGTACTTGTAGCGATCAACGGGAACCGTGGGCGTGTACCTCAATTCAACGAAAGTGATCAAAGAAACTTCGTGTGTTTTATTGCTTGTTGTTTGCGGTACATTTGGACGGTTGCGGTGATCGAATTGAGGAGTCAATCAAAGCCACGTGCTCACATTCACACTTAATTTGAAGAAATCATGACCGGTGCATATCTACATAACCCGGCTCGATATTTCATACTATGCTTTTCTTTAGCTTTGCTACAAATATCTTGAACCAGGTAAAGCTTCCACCACTCGATGGAAAGATGTCATGATTCAAAAATGTGAGCATGTCGGTCCGAAGTCACAACTTCACATGATGGCAACACAACAAAGGGTGATCAGAGATTTCTTGTGGTGATGATCTCAATAAAAGCTCGAAGATCATCAAAGATGTGGATCGGTTCTAAGACCTCCAGAAAGTACAAAACTATGCGGACTTTAAAGAATCACTTTAAAAGCACAAAGATGGTTGAAGAATTCAAGTCTACGAGCTCAAGAACAAAGTCAAAGAATAGAATGCTAAGATTCAAAATGTAAAACATGGGGTGACCTCCCTTAGGGGGAGATTGTTAGGAATTAGAAAATTCCATAGTGAAGAGTCGGTCACCCCAAATATTATCTAGCATAAGTTAGCTCGTAGACTTGACGTTATTTACGTTACTTAGTAGTTTATTAGTTAGTTTGTAGCGTAGTTTAGTTTAGTGTAACACCGTGGAGGAAGGACGGGTCTTTACCCACTGTATGCCTGATCCACAGGCCGATAGGAGGTCGTGTAGTTTGTAAGTGTTGGATATTGGATTTCACAAACACATCAAACCATTAACACAAGTGGGCGTATAAGTGGAATTCTAGAGAGAGAAAGTTAGAGGTTTAGGGAACTTAGTGAGAGAAAGTGAAAGATATTATTATGAGCTCCAACTCTCTACCTTGGGAGGTAGAGAGTATTTATAGTCTTACATAAAACGCCACACAACGGGTGGATCGTGCATACTGATGGGTAAAGACCGTCCGTCCTCCACGCTGTTACTTAACAAAATACTACTTAACTAAATATAACTATGACTACGAGCATTCTAACGATTACATATACTTGAGGTGACCGACTCTTTAATACCGAAAATTTCTAATTCCTAACAATCTCCCTAAGGAGGTCACCTCAAACATATACTAAAATGACATTGAATACAATCAGATATTACATTAACAATTGATCTTGCATTCTTGATGTAGTACTTTGCTCAAGGCTCAGAGTCATTGATTCCACTCATTGCATGTTTGGTTAATCCAAGTGGAGGTCTTTATCGATCCACGTGATAATAATGTTGAGCCTTTTGAGATCATCGGCCTAATAGAAAATCTCTAATAAATCCATTGTGGTGTTGGTATTATGTGATGTTGTGACTTTCGGACCGACATGCTCACATTCTCGATCATGATATCTTCTCATCAGAGTAGCGGAAGCATTCGTTGATTCATGATATTGGCGTAGCCAGAGCGTAAGCATGGAGATAGAATATCAGAGTCATTGATGCACCAATCATGATATCTTATGATATGAATGTGTTGTGTGAGCATGCGGCTTATGGATTGACCGCTTCATTACGATCACCGCAAACGCCGGGTGTACCTGCATACAACAGTTAGCAATAAAGCGCACGAAAGTGTCTTTGATCACTTTCGATGAATTGAGGTACACGCCCACGGTTCCCGCTGATCGTACAAAGTACCGCCTGTGATCGGTATAATTCGAAGAATTTCCTTGATGGTTTCGCTGCTCTAGCCGTTCTCAAACCGAACGCCTCAAAGAAGACAACACGGAGTGAGTGAACCAAATAATTTACGTCCACCGATTGATGAAAAGAGATTTGAGAAACAATCATGTATTGCTCAATAGAAATTGTTTTTGCAATATAACGAAGGTTTTAATGAAAATCAATTATCAATCATAAAACACCTTTTGATTTGAAAAATTAGTACACGATCGACGTGCTAATGAAAAGAGTTTTAAAGCACAAAGACCGGTTTTTCAAAGGTATCCGTCAATCCATAACCTGAACCAGGATTGATTCAAAAGATTGAATCGCCCCATTGTTTCGCTCAGCTTGTCACATGGTTGAACTGTATAATAGATCTCACATGCCACCTACCAGGAGCTTGTTAGATGTTGGCTCGTAAGGCTTTCCATCTTCACGTGAATATGTAAACACATCACTCGGATGTTACGCAATACCACAAGGATAATGCGTAGGACTCAAGATATAATCTCTTTCCACATTGTGTGAAACAGAGAGTCTTCATTGAAAGTGTCCTAATGAGATTTATTGATGATCTCGTGGCTCTAGACTCAATTTGTGCATATTTGGATCCTATATCGGAGACTAGGGAGAGGGTCTCCTCCTTCAATATCAACAATCTCTAAGAGAAAGTCGATAGATAATGTCGGTTCCCGTGAGAATGAAACAAGTCCTTTTAAGAGGAACTTGAGTGGTTTGGGAAGTTGAAGTGCAGTGCGTCCATTGGGTCCATGACGTCTTGTCTTCAATACTGATGTTACCATTAGTAGCATATGAATTGAACCCGGTTCGCCTCTAAGGTTGAATAAATGGAGGGCTATTTGTTTTCACCCTTTTCTCATTCAATTCTTTTAATTCTTCAACCCCTTCAGTGCTTACCGAGACTTCATAGCTAGAACCTTGTTGGGTTTATTCAAGTACTAGCTCAGTCTTAGTCCGCACTCTTCCCATATCTCATTTTTCTCCTTTTATCATCATACCTAAGAACTCTACACTAACTAGTGGATAGTCCCCGGGTAGATCCCTCCGGTTCTGGCGGATCATGGGAACACATACCTAACCTTATCGTCCTTATATCACCGTACATAATGTAAAGTTGGTCGGTCTTTTTGGTATTGTTCATCCGCCATAGGAACCAATTGAAAACCATTTGAAAATCAATCCAGATACTTGTGATATATTATCAAAGCATTTTGTACCGAATTGTTTTGATATTTTTAGAATGAGAACTCCCCCTCAACATGTGCATCAAGTATTTGAAATCGTTTTGCACACGGAGGCAAGAGAAAGAATTTAACTTCTTTGATTACCATTTTCTAAAAGATATCAACATCACTTCCCTAATCAAATCAAGTAGATAAAGCATTTTGGGGAAGGATGAGGTTTTCATGATTTTGCTCCCCTCAATATGTGCCTCGAGATTTGAAAAGAGTTTTGCACATACTAGAGGAACCTCGCACATAAGTTGATCACGCTTCAAATCATTGGTTTAAGATAGATGCTCCCTCAACATGTGCATGGAAATTTGAAATCGCTTGTCACATGTGGGAAGGAAGCATGTACATCCTTATAAAACCATTTACCTAATTATCAGTTTAAATCCAATTTAAATCACACATTCTCCCCGATCACAATTATCAAATCATTTGAGATTTGTGATCTCTTATAGATTTAAATTGATTTTGAAAGCTTTTAAGGAGAATTGTGACTTGATTATGAAAGCGCTTTAACTGATAAGGATCGGATTTTAAGACTTTAAACTCCATTGATAAAACATGCATGTACATCTTTTGAAAACAATTTAATGCCAAATAACTTTTTAATTTAATTGAAATCATTCTCCCCTCAATCAATGACATAGGTTGTTGATTGAGAGATAGAGATTTTGACAAATAAGTCCGGATGATTATCAAAAATAGAGACCGAGTTATTTTTCAAAGCATTTAGTTTTCAGAGATAAATGTTTATAGAATCGAGCATGGAATTTGAAAACATGGTAAAACATGGCTCGTTCTTTCTTTTAAAACCGGTTATTGCCCTAAAATGACAATAAACCATTTTTTCTCTTTCTCTCAAAAATATTTTTTGATTTTTGATTTTTTTTTGAATTCGACCAACATCTAAAGTCCCGTGTCATTCTTTGAATGACAGCACAAAGACCGTAGATATTATCGAACCGAAAAACATGACAAAATGACAATATTTTTGAAGATTTTTCAATTTTTCGATTTTTATGGATTTTGAAGGTTTTATAATTTTGTATTTTGATTTTCTAATAGATATATACAAGAGATAGATGAAGATAGACCTTTACTCCTCGCCTTCCTCCCCAAGACGCTTTGAGTGTTTCGGTTGAAGACTTTTCAAGCCTAGTCGAAGAATATGAACTCAAAACGTTCTCTTGGAAGAGCTTTGGTGAAGATGTCTGCTAACCGATATTCAGATCTCACAAAATAGAGTTCCACCACACCTTTTTCCACTTGTTCCTGATGAAATGATGTCGAATGTCGATATGCTTTGCTCTTGAGTGTTGAACGTTGTTGCAAGAGAGAGCAATAGCACTTTTATTATCACAATACAGAGGGATTTTGTTGAATTCAAAGCCATAGTCAGATAATTGAGATCTCATCCATAAGACTTGAGCACAACAAGATGACATGGCTATGTATTCACCTCAGAGAGAAATAGAAGTACTCATTTGCTTCTTTGAAGACCAGCTCACAAGCTTATCACCCAAAACCGAAAGCACCTCCGACGTATTCGACGAGTATCTTGACATCCTGCATGATCGCGGCATCTGCATAGGTCGTTAGTGACATACGGTGTCCTTCGTACCAAAGTCCCATTTTGATGGTTCCTTGGAGATACCGAAAGACCCGTTTAACCGCTTCAAGGTGCTTTTAGTAGGCTTAGCCCGGTATCTAGCACACATGCAAACAAATAACAAGATGTCCGGTCTACTAGCGTGAGGTACATCGGGGATCCAATCATACTACGATATTTTGTTTGGTCAATCATGATCCCTGAGTGGTCCTCATCTAGTTTGGTTCGATCAATCATGGGAGTGTCAACAGGGTCACATGAATCAAATCCAAATTTCTTTAAGATCTCAGTTGCATATTTAGATTGATTTATGAAAATGCCTCCTGGACTTTGTGAAATTTGTAATCCCAAGAAAATGACATTTGTCCCATCATTGACATTTGAAATTTTGAACTCATTTCATTAGAAAACGATCACATTCCATTGGGTCATTCGAGGCAAAAATAATATCATCAACATAAATTTGAACATGAGTTAAATGTTTGCCGACTTCCCGGTGAACAATGTAGGATCAATCGCTCCTTTGCTAAATCCGGTAGATAGAAGAAACTTTGACAGAGTATCATACCATGCCCTTGGAGCTTGCTTTAAACCATAAAGGGCCTTCTTCAAACGATAAACGTGAGTAGGATGCTCTTGATTTACAAATCCTTCAGGTTGGCCGACGTAGACGACTTCTTTAAGATCTCCGCTCAGAATGCCGCCTTTACATCCATCTGATAGACTACCATGTTCTTACTTGCAGCATTAGCCAAAAGATTCTAATTGCCTCGATTCGAACCACAGGAGCAAAAGATTCTTCAAAGTCTATACCCTCCTCTTGACGGTATCCTTTAGCAACTAATCGAGCCTTGTTCTTCAACACATCACCATGCTCATCAAGTTTCACTTTGAAGATCCATTTTAGAGCAATAATCATAGCACAACTGAGCAGTACTAATTCCCATACATCAAGTCGATCAAACTCATGAATTTCATCTTGCATAGCATTGAACCAACTATTTTCATTCATGGCGGTTTTAACATCTTTTGGTTCGATCTTAGAGAGTACGGAGTTGAAGAAGCACCATAAGGCATCGGTTGCAAGTTGTTTCGTGTGGATACCGGACGAGAATGATTTCCAATGATGTTGTCTAATGGATGATCGTGAGTCCATTTTCTGAGGTGTTCATGTGGTAGTTGTTGAGGACCGAAGTAGCGAGTCGATGTCTCCCGAAGAAGATGGTTCATGAAGATTCGTGAGCAAATATGTTTTCAAATGGAGCATCTTCAAGATTAGCAAAGGGATTAACTTCATCATTGATGCCGTAAACAGTTCCATGATGTACATTTGAAGAATGATGATTTGTTGATGAGACGGAAGGATCAGCGAAGGCTTCTTGACTTAAAGATATTGAGACGAGGGATTGACTTCATTCACGGAATATGAGCACCTCGTTGTAGGGATCAACACCTCATTAGTACTCTGATCATAAAGTTCATCAAACATAGGATCAAACAATTTCTTTAAATCATCTTCGGATGGAGGTACATATGGAGTTTCTTGAGAAGAGTTTGGAACAAGGGATGAACCAATTGGACTGATTTGAAGTGCGGGTCCGAATGAATTGTTCAGAGCCATTTGACCGTCACCATCAAACGTAACGTGAATTGTTTCCATGATGTTTCGGGTTCTTTTGTTGTAGATTCGTATCCCTTTTTGTTTGGTGCATATCCTACAAATACTCCAATGTCCGCTTTAGCTCTAAGTTTGCCTAAGTCTTGACCCTCATTAGTTGGATAGCACAATGCTCCAAACACACGAAGGAAAGAGAGATTAGGTTTTCTGTTGTGGACAAGTTCATATGGTGTCTTTCCATGAACAAGTGTGAATCAGGGAACGATTTTGTGTGTAGCATGCAAAGGGCAATAGCTTCACCCGAGAAACATTGGAACTTTTGAGTAAATCGATTGTTCTGCGGCTTCTACAAGAGTTCGATTTCGCCTTTCAACTACACCGCTCTGTTGAGGAGTTCGTGGAACACTTCTTTGATGGCTGATTCCAATGCTTTCATAAAATTCACTAAGTTGTTTGTTAACAAACTCGGCCCATTGTCTGTCCGATAATTCGACGGTTTTGTTAAGTCGAACCCAACTGCGGTTGATGAGTTTGATGATGATATCAGGAGTTTCATCCTTTGTCCTTAAGAACTTGACCCAAGTGAATCTAGAGTAATCATCAACTATAACTAACACATATTTCTTCCCAAAGATATTCTCAGACTCTCATTGGTCCACATAAATCCATATGAATTGTATGAAGAACTTTGTGACAGAGTTAGTAGGTTTGGGTTTATGGGCATACTTCTTGCTTTTTCCCAATTGACATGCTGAACAAAGATGATCCTTTTCATACTTTAGTCGAGGTAAACCTACAACTAAGTCCTTTCTAGAGAGATCATTGATGGTGCCGAAGTTCAAGTGATTGAGACGCCGATGCCATAACCATGACTTTGTTTTAGAAGCCTTTGACAACAAGCAAATTGGAGAAGACTTCATCATATCATCTATAGAGATGGTGTAAAGATTTGAACCACGAGTTCCTCTTAAAAGTTCCTTACCATCAAGTTCTCTAACAAAACAAGTATGTTTTCAGAAGGCTACTTCTAGATCGAGTCACGAATTGACCGACAGAAAACAGATTATGACCAAGACCTTCCACATAGTATACTCTAGAGATAACACTATCACCAACAACATAATCACCATAACCCTTAATTGCACCAAAATGATCATTACCGAATCTAACAGTCCCGATGAATTTGCTCACGAAGTTCATGAGCCGCGACCGTCTCCCGTCATATGCTTGGAACGACGAGTCCGTGTACCACGTAACGATTTGAATGATCTGCAGCTTGAACACGCACAAGAATGGATAATTGTATAATTGGGATCCCCATGCAAGAATGGGTTCCACTTGGTTAGTAACAGTAATTGGAACACCCACATCGAAACGAAACATCCATATCGTAAGAAGCAATGGAATCATTGGGAATAGATGCAATGTCGGTGTCTCAGATTTGACCTATTCAAAGTATGTTCACTTCTTAAGGGAATAGTTCTACCAAGAGGCATCCATTTTCTAGTGGGCATAATCTTAGCAGTTTGAGAACAAACTGATTATTCTTATGGCCAAAAGGTATCCAATAATAACCTATCTTTATAAAAGTTCTTCTTGTGGGTTTCCAATCGCTTTCTAACAATCTTCGCTTTTGCCTTTTGCCTTATTTGCACGATTATTAGCATTAACAATTTTAACGGGCATTTGACAAAGATTAGACAAAGCATTCACACCACATTCATGATTAGCAAATGAATTCAAGGCATCATTACAAGGTTTGCAAATAGTATCGAATTCAATTAATTACAAGACGCCTAAGGCTAATACTAGAATCAACACGATTCGCTTTATTCAACTCAAGCTTAAAGTTCCTAGATTGGTCTTCTACTCTCTTCCAATGCACATTCTTAGCTTGCAAGGTCCTATCATTCCTTGTATTGTCTTGAGACTTTGACCCGCTCGCTTTAAAGTCACTGATTACTCCTGTAGAGGGAATGGGAACATTAGTTGGTTGATCTAATTTTTGCATTCCTGAACTTGATGTGCAAGGATCTCAAGTACTAGAAGGCACATTAGTGTATACTTTCTTAAGACTGTGATTTGAGCTTTTGCAGCACACTAAAGTTCACTTTCTTAGCACTAACATATCCGAATCAACTACTTGAAGGCACATTAGTGTTTCCTTTCTTAAGACTGGGCATAGAACGGATTTCCCGCTTGGCACTAGGCATAGAACAAGGCATCACAGCTTTGCCTTTTGCACCTAAGGTTAAGGATTTGGGACATGTTGCAATTACACATTCTAGCAACTCTTGAGATCGTTTGGCCGGGAGGCAAGCAAACCTAATTTCACTATCAAGAGGTTTGTTAATGAAATCCTCTTCGACAATCTCACTGAGACATTCTAGACTATCCTTAAGGTGAGCACAGGATTCATGAAAAGCATGTTCATTATTCCTAAGATGAGGAGGAATATATTTAACGTCACAAGGTATTTGCATCTAAGGGTGACTTTGAGACAACATTCTTATTGAAAACAAGTGGCGCTTCCCATTTCCCTCGACTTCTAATCTCAATTTCCTTTTTGTAAAGACGTTATTTTTTCGTTGTTTTGGTCACGGGTGACTTTATTGAATCATATAACTCTTTAAAATGTCGCTTAACCTTTTCATTTTCTTCTAGAAAACTTTCGTTTTCCTTTTGTAAAGCATTTACTAAGTTTTGAAGATGAAAAGTTTGAGAATTCTGAGAATCTAAAGGAGGAGGCATTTGGGAGCCTGTCATATTGTTCGTTTGACCCTTTAATTGAGAGATTTGGGCTTTCAACTTTCGATCGTGTTGCACTTGAGCTTGAATCGCTCATCACGCTTGTTAATTTGAAAACTGCATCAAACTCTGGAGCATCCGAAGATGTCTTGATATTTGAAGTTTTGACATTTTCTTTAAGATGTTGATATTTTAGTTGTAAATTAAAATGCTCAACTTCTAGTTTAGAAAAATGTTTAACCAAATTGTCGTGATCATCCAGTTCAATTTTCTCGCTTAGTTTAGAATTAGTTTTTTCAAGCTCAATGACACGATCATGGGAGACTTTCAGTGGCCACAGATAGTTCATGAAATTTGGAAGCATTAATAGAGCAATTTGAAGGTGAAAAGATATCTTGAGAAACACATTCAGTAATAAGAGTCTCATTTAAGGTATGCAAGTTCTTCCTCTCAATCTCATTATATTTTAGTGCACGCCCATAATCACTAACTTCAACTACCATTGCATCAAATTCCTTTTCCATTCCCTTGATATCAGGTTTCTATCCCCTTTATAAGACTCTCAAAGTGATCTTTTAGAAGTTTAAAGAAAGGCATGACCTCGGTTAAATAACATTCTTTCATTTGCTCAAAACCCCTTTCTCCTTCCGTTATACCAGTGGTGTGATCCTTTTCTTGCAAGTTTTCTCAAAATCAACAAATAGTTGAAATATAACATATTGGCTAATTAAGGTCTTGCTTTTAGTGGCAATTGTTCTAGGAACAAGATGCATTGGTGTATTAGGAGGATACACACGCTTCTAGGCATTTTCCATAGGGAGGGTTTGTTTCAACAATATTTTCAGCTTATCTAAATCCTTTTTCCAGAAAACTTGTTCGGGAGTCAACAATGTCCGAGGCTTAAACATGTTCAAGGAAATCCAGTTTTCCTTCTTGTAGTCATGGGGAGTGATAATTATTTTTTCTCTTTGCATTTAGGATCATCTAATTTTTTGTTCATCCTTTCCCTAGTGACTTCATCCGATTTCTTATCTTCCTCGTGCACTCAACGCAACTAGGTTTCAGTCTAGGTTTAAGAATCTCATTGCCATCATAGATCACACTTTGAGCATTTTAGCTATCTTTCCATACTGTGGTTGGGTTTATCAATTATGGGAACACTATGCTTATCGCTTAGAACTCTATGTTTAGTGACCATGTGAGCAATCTGAATGGTGTTTCCTTGTATGTACAACTTGTTTTCAAGTTTGTTTTTCAAAGTTTTCAGATTAGAAAAATCTCTCAAGAGTTTTGATTCCTTTGCATTAAATTCTTGCTTAAGCATTTTCACATTTTCTTGAAGTTCTTGTTTTTGCTTAGCTGTTTTAGAAAGTTTTTCTTGCAAGGAATTTAATTCTTGTTTCAATACTTCTTCTCTAAAATTACTTTTTCTAATGACTGTACGCACTTGGTCATCCATTTCCTCGCCACGAGTGGTCAACTCAAATTTTGCACGTTGTTCATAAATAGCAACACGCTCTTTATAGGCATTTAGTTCAAATTACGAATCATCAGGGCACATGCAAGGTATTCATCAAAAACTTAGTCATTGTTGACTGCAGAAGATGCATCACTTGGTACACCTTCACTTTCACTTTGTTTCACATATTGATCATATGGGATAATATCGATATTACCCATATTTTCAACATTTGATTCAATAGTTTCAGCTTGATTGTACTTTGTCATGCATCTTTTGCACATCAGATCATCGTGATAGTTTTAATACCTCTGAGATGAGTTTGTCTTAGGATGGGCCAGCTAGTGGTGAAGAAGAGACCTTGGGAGAAACCATTGGAGAAATGCTAGCCATAAAATTGTGTGTGCCGTAGGTCCATCATCCACATCAGAGTCGTATGCATCACAATCACTGACTTGAAAGGCATTCTGATGATTGTGACCTATCTCCTGAATAGGCCGCTCATCCACATCTGCATCATAGGTCTTGGCATTGCCCTCACCTAGAAACAACAATTCCTCTTCATCCAAAGCGCACCATTATCCCGAGCTTGTACGCAAAGATCTTATCTCTCAAGTAATCGCGATTCTGTGGACGCTTGGAGATGTGCGCTTGCAATGTGTCCCTCACCCCCACAGTTATAACATTTGATCGGCTTAGCTTGACCTTGGTTACCATTCCTTCCTCGATTCTGATTGCCAACATAACCTCTACCACTCCACCTCTTCCCCGATCATACCGTCTTTCCTGAATCGGTTGCACCACGATCCTTCCATCTTTAACAAATGGCTTGATTGTGTGGGTTAGATGTCGAGGTTGTTGTTGGTATGTGGGAGAGAATTCATGTTTTGACTAATCAGAAGAGCTAGTTGATTAATGAAGTTACCCACGTGTGCATCAAAGATCGGCTTGTTTGAACATAGGAATGAGTTTGTGATTACCATTACCCAAGGGTATGACTTGTGAAGCTTTGGTTGTGATTCCGATGTTTGAGTAGAAGGCAGTTGAGTCATTAGACGAGCTTGTCTCTCCTCGTTGGTTTTGAACTGATTGAGAATCAATTTTTCAAACATAGCATGTCTCTCATTCTCAAGGAGGAAGGCATAGAGTTGCTCATAGTTTGTATTCTTCAATCCTTTAGTGAGCTTCACAGGGGTGACAAACTTGTGCCATTCGGGATTCATGTTGTTCACAAATTTTGAGTTCAATTGAATGTTAGGCATAGTCATTCTGATGTTCCTCATGTCATTCACTAACTTATGAAATCTCACATAGTACTCATAGACATTCTCATCAGGTTTCATCTTGAAGTGTTCAAATTCGTCATAGAGTTGGGATTCTCTGTCTTCCATAGTTAATTCTAAACCTGAGAGAAGCATCTTAACATTATCCCAAACCGCCTTTGCATCGGTGTTGTGATTGATCAGCTTGTAGATGTCTTTAGGAAGACCTTGAAGAACAATGTTTGAAGCCCCGATATCAGCATCGAATCTCTTTTTCTCCTTATCATCAAGCTCATCATACATTTTAGGTCTGTCCATTCCGTAAAACAGAGTACCATCTTCATTAGTATCAAGTATGTCTCTAGTCGCCTCAACTCGATATGGTCCTTCATCAATGGATTTGAGAATGTTGACACCATTTTCCTTTCCAAGGCAACAATCGATTCGTTGAGCCCAAGAATCGTAGGCCTGTCAAGCATGGGTGGACGAGTATCCGACCCACCGCTTGAACATCCTCTCGCAATGGAGATGATAGTAGGTACGTTGGTAGACATGTTAACAGATAATACGGGATTTTATAACTCTATGATTAAACCGAAAAATAGATTCTTTCACGGGATTTTACTAAATCAAGAGAAAACCGTAAGCAATCACCCAAGTCGCTAGAAGATAATGCACCAAGTCGCTAACACTTAATTCGCTACACCACTAAGTCGCTAGAGTCCCAAGTCGCCAGACAAATGCAAGTCGCTAAGTAGTAACTCGCTAAGGCTCAAGTCGCTAGCAAAATTTTGGCAACAATTCGCTACTCAAGTCGCTAAAGATACAAGTCGCTAAAGAGCAACTCGCTACCACTGTCAAGCAACACCGTAGTGAGAGTCCACTACTTGTACTTGTAACTCGCTAGATCTAAGTCGCTAGGTCTAAAACCTGTAACTCTACAAATTTGTAAAGCAAGTCGCTAATAAGAAGAAAGTATTCCGTGTGTTAAGTCGCTAGCAAGAAAAACCACATAAACATCACTTTTCAATCCAAAACAACCCAACCAAGATGATTCAAGCTTACCAAATGAAAACCTACACACTTGTGATGATTCTAAACATAAAAGTACTAACAAAATCCAAACTTTAACACAAGAAATCAACCAAATGATGCACAAACCACTAAACTTTTTCAAACTCAAAACCACCTAAAAACCACTAGAAATCCAAAGATGTGCAAGATATGATCTAACCATGGCTCTTGATACCAATTGTTGGATATTGGATTTCACAAACACATCAAACCATTAACACAAGTGGTATATAAGTGGAATTCTTAGAGAGAGAAAGTTAGAGGTTTAGGGAACTTAGTGAGAGAAAGTGAAAGATATTATTATGAGCTCCAACTCTCTACCTTGGGAGGTAGAGAGTATTTATAGTCTTACATAAAACGCCACACAACGGGCCGTGGATCAGGTATACAGTGGGTAAAGACCCGTCCGTCCTCCACGGTGTTACTTAACAAAATACTACTTAACTAAATATAACTATGACTACGAGCATTCTAACGATTACATATACTTGAGGTGACCGACTCTTTAACACCGGGAATTTCTAATTCCTAACAGTAAGTATAAATACCCTTTCCATCCATGGAAGGGGTGTGGCTTGGCAATCTAACCTTTACATTTTATTGAAGCAACTCTCTACCAAGAACACCCTCTCTACTTTCTCTCTCTAAAATATGGCTAACATGTATTTTGATCATCCAAGACCACCCGAATCATCAACACAATAAATATATCGATCCTACACATTATAATAAAAATACTTCATGAATCACTTCATGAATTATTCTACAAACCAAATTACCACCCTACCATTTCACCATAAAGTAAACTACAATTTCACTACTACCTCACAAGAATAAAGTTTTTTTTTTATACTTTGAGAAGTATTCTAGAACCACTCTATTAATTACTCGCTTCCTCGAAAAGTGTTTTAAGTTAATACCCCAAACGTAAATGATCAATGTTCCCATTGGTAGCTAAGCCTGACCTTAGGAGGTATCCTACACCTCCACCTAAAACCATAGATAACCATGAGGTTCATCAACTATTAAATCCTTAACCATACCCAACTTACACAACTAAACTCTACTCTTTCGTGAGCTATTTATGGGTAAACGTTATATCCTGCTACACATCCTTACTACAATATGGTTTCCAAATTGGAGGATTCCCCTTTAAAATCCAACAATAATACTTTCCAAATCCCTCATTAAAATGAGACCTAAATGCCGAAACACTAAAAGTTCCACAAAATTCCCCTTATACATAATTAAGAACCAATTTTACAATCTTGTGAAAATGTGTCATTTTTACACAACTATCTATTTTGAAATATGGTCTTAGTCAAACTTGTGCAAACATTTATTCGAAAGAAAAATTCGAAATCAAATGTTTCTTCACCCTTTAAAGAAGAAAACACACAAACCCATAGTGAAACTTAAGAATCAACCCATATACATTAGAACCATTAAACACCAGAAATGGGTACGTTTTAATAAAACCATGAGAAGTTAGAGGTGCCCACACTAACAAAATATTGAAACCTCATAACATCAAGAATTAGAACCTTCACCTAATGAACTTACCCCATAAAATCATGGCTCCTCAGATAGAGGATGTGCTATTGACATAACACCTAAGTACCGATACCCAAAGAGGAAACCCTATAATGTTCCTAGGAAAATTCAAAACTTGTTCCATAATACCACCAATTGCTCGTTCCGACACCCTATCGGTAATCTAAACCGAGATCCCGACGGATCTCCGTAAGAAGTGGGTGACTATAACAACCCGTAAAATTTCGGATTATTATATATAATATCAATGTCGTAGTAAAATTAAATCGGTTATTTCAAAGATCTCAATATCTAAAATTTAAAAACGAGGTCACCCCGTCTCGCTTTTTTAAAAATAAGACACCGCACACATGATACTTGTCCACTAAGTATCTATATAGTAAATTATGGAATTTATTATTCTCTGAGTTAAATTTAAGCATACATAAGCTTAATGCCGATGTTCTCGAAGTTATCCCAGCATAATGCAACACGCAAACATACAAAACTAAAAATAAATACTTATATGAGTGAAATATGCACATTTTAACATTCAATGATAATTTACAAAAGAAAACGAGAGGTTATATCATGCATTTAGAAAGTCACGGTAATCAAGACGCATACCTAATACACCAAATTAATAACTAAACTTAAGATAATTAAATTTCACGTTAATAATAATGTTATGTTATTACGCTTAAGAAATCGTTCCAAAAACATAATGAGGAGAGCATTTTCACATACCAACTTTTCTCACATACCGCTAATTTATCTCCACCTTCCACAAAAGAAAAATTAATTTAGATTTAAAAGATTTTTATTATTTCACCCATTTTATAATTTATATATCTCTTTAAAACCGTTTATCATTAAAACAAAATATTTACATAATGGCCGCTGACTTTAAAGATTTATGGTCTTTTATGGACTGCAAGACTGATATCTTTCAAAAAGAAAATCATTTTTCACGCTTTTCTTTTCGTTATTTTACAAGTTAAGAATTTCAGATTGAAAAATCATATTGATAAAACTAAATTGAATATCACATTTATGTTAAATCATATATTATATGTAATATCACGTGATATCATATGATTTTACACTAATATCACAATGATATTACATATCATATATTTACTTTTACACTAATATCAAATTAATAAGTATATCATATATGATTTTTCAACAATTTCAAGAACGTGAAAAAACTAAAAACTTAAAAAACGTAAAAATACTGAAAAAATTTTGTTCTAAAGTATATCAAAGTGCCTATCATAGAAAGATAATTAAATGCCACACAATGATATTTTTTTTCGCTTAATCCATTAACGGTTTAAAAGTTATTAATATTTGAAAAAAAAAGATGAAAATGGCTTTTTATATCATTTGATTAACTGCATCCATTCGGGATCAAATAAAATGGAGTACAGATGATCCTTGTTATGTAAATAATTCTTCCCTCAAATGTCTTATATCAAAACATACTTATATTTTGGGTAACGGAAATACGCTTATTCAGGATTCTAAAAACACGTACAACATTTAATACCGTTGTGCTCAATAAATAAATAAAATAAAATGTTACCCAAAAACCCAACCCAATACTTGATCTGTCATTTTGTCTTCTGCTTTTCGTGCCTCCTCCCACGACCTCTCTCTCCCTCCATAAACACGTAAGATCTCTACTCCTCTTTCTGAAAGTCAAACTCAAAAAGGATCATCACCCCTTCACAAATGGATTCCTAACATCCTAGCATTACATGTTTCCTTTGCAGAATGGGTTAGGAAACGACTAGAGCCAAGAAAGAGTATCAACCTATGAGCTAGGTCAAGAAAGTTAGGGGCTTCCTTTCCTCCTCCATCTATACAAAGGTCAAGAATTCCACAAAAGTATTCATTCAATTTCAACCCAATCCGAAAATTAGGGTTCATGCAAATCAAAGGGTTTTTCCAATTTAGTAGGGGGTTTTGTTAATTGAAGCATAAGGAAGATTCTCCAATAATATAATCGTATAAGCATTGTTTCGATTCCTCTCCAATTTGAGTTCATGGGTTTCTGTTCATCTATTCGACCCGAATTCCACCTAGATTAAATGTAAGAACATGAAATTGTTATCTTTTTTTGAATTTATTGAGCTTGTAATATCAATTGTCTAAGTCAAATTTATGATCTTCTTGTTCATACCGATTGGTATCAATTATTTAAATTATAAGTGATATTGATTTATAACGGTGTTAATTAAATTGAAAGTGGTTTTATGGAATTAATAAGGAAAAATGATTTCTTTCGCTAATTGTTGTTATGTGTGGCAATTAATAAATTACATACAAAAACTAGATTGGCTCATGAATTGGAATTGCTTATTTTTCATTTTTGTCTTATCATGTACTTAAAGGTTTGATATAAAATTTGATATTGATATGAGTTGGTTTTGTTTTGTGAAAGTCGTGCAATCACTCGAATCTAAATCCAACAAGATCTATACTCCTTTTTTGTTAAGTCATATTTGCTTCCAAATTTTGGATTATTAAAGTACTTGATTTGGTCTTGTTTACTTGGTTGAGGGTCGAACCAAAGTGGAAGAAGTCTTATGGTCTTAGTTGATTACTTCTTTTTTTCCTAAAATCGTGAACTCAAAACAAGGTCAAGAAAAGAGTGGTATGAAAAAGGAATTTGTTGTGTTTGGTTTTTTCAGGAGTCGACCACACAGCCCAACAGTACTGGGTATTTTATCCTTTTTTTTTTGTTGTTATCTTGTTCTCCCATTGTCCTACAAAAATTTTGAACTTAAAGAAACTAATAGAGTCAAACAAGTCCCACACAATAAATAACTTAAAAGGTTAAAATCTTGGTCTAATGGATATGGGAAGTTGGAAGAATTAAGTTTGGTTTGGTGTCTGGTTTTTGTCAGGGGTGTGGGTCAAATTATTAACCTTGTCACTGATATTTTATTTAACCTTATCATTGATATTTTATTTAACCTTCTTTTTATGGAACATAATATTTTTTTAGTAGTGCAAGTAAAATTTGCAAAAATAGTGCAAGTGTATATTAAAAATATAAAATTTACTAAACTTACTATGGCATCAAATATAAAACTTTTTCTACATACTAATATAAGAATGTGAGGACAACACAGAGAAGCTTCGATATCAATTTTAGTCCATTTTTTTAGGCGGACTTAACTTCACTAAATTCAACATTAGGCATCAATACATGTTTAACTTATAAAACTTATTATAGTTTGATAAACGCTATCGTAAAAATCCTACACTTATAATAACCTAAACAAGCATACACTCTAAAAATATATAATCTATTAGCTTAATTCAAATATAAACACTTTAAATAAAACCATTGCTTGAAAATATTTATTTACATACTTTTAACTAATGCATAGATACATTTAGCAACAATGTCTTTATATTCCGACGACGTCTAATATTTACTTGTATTATCTTTCCGTACTTTGTCTTTTGGATACTTGTGAAGCGACTACTCATTCGTCTTGTATACTTTTATACATATGCACTTTCCAAGAGCCAATACTTACAAACAATTGGAAAACTGTTTTAAACTTAAATGCTGCCACACAAGCAACAACAACATAAACATTGAAAATTTTATAAAGTTAGTTAAACTTTATCGAGTCTTAAACATGAAGACTAAATATGCCGTACTAAATTAGGTTACGTGTCGTAGCCGTGCACTACCACTAATTGATTTATTCCACCTCGTACTACTAATGGCCAAGGTGAGTTTCATAGCCCCTACTTTTACTTGTTTTTCATAACTCTTTTGGGGGAGAATACATGTCGTTTCACCAAACTAAATGCTTATTTTACCTGAACAAGTGAATTGTTTACTCAAACTATGCTGATTGACTGAATGTATTATGTGTTTACTTGCCAATTACTTGATTACTCAAATGCATTCTAGTGTAAAGTTAATGCTTGCTTTTACATATGGACACAAGTACTTGAAACTTTTATGCCTGGCCGAGTTGAACTGGTCACATGACTGATTGTACTGGTTGCATTTGCTATTTACATGCATGACCGAATGAATAGGTCACATTGCCGAGTGAACTGGTAACATGACCGAGTGAACTGGTTACATAATGAAATGAATACTAAATCTTGTGGTCCATAAAACTTTTACAACTAAAATCTATGAACTCACCAACCTCGTGTTGACACTTTTTAGCATGTATTTTCAGGTTTTGAGGTGATAGTTTATCTTTAGAGGCGCAAGGCAAAGGCATGCCATGGTCATAGATGACTCTGATTTATATATTGGGACCACATTTTGATAATGGGCCATTTTTCCGCACAAATCAATAATGTAAACATTGTTTACAAGAATGAATAAAAGCTTATTTATGAAAATCAGTTGTTCTATGCTTATGTTGTGATATCAATTTAGTAGCACCCCAATACTTGTTTGCTTCCGCTGAGCCATTTTAGGGGTGTTACATAACTCATATGGGGTCTTGTTATGAGGCTTCACTACCAAAACTCTATTATGTACATAACAAGCAGTCTTTACTGCTTCAGCCCAAAAAGTTGTTGGTAATTTAGAATCTGCAAGCATAGCCCTAGCAGCAAGTGTCCTATTCCTCCTCTCTGCAACACCATTTTGTTGAGGAGTACTAGCTACACTAAATTGTCTTTGAATACCCTTCACTTCACAGAACTAGTTCATTTCCTGATTCTTAAACTCAGTCCTATTGTCACACCTTATTATTGTAACTTTTAGATCAGTTAGGTTTTCTACTTTTGTTATAAAAGCCTTAAGGATTCCACTAGTATCATCCTTCTTTGCTAAAATGAAAACCCAGGTAAATCTACTATAGTCATCTGTGACAACTAGGAAATACATTTTCTTCATCAAACTCTTTACAAAGGTGGGCCAAAGAGGTCCATATGAAGAATCTGCAATGGTTTGTTGATGGAGCTCACAGTCTTGGACTTACAAGAAGCTCTATGTTGCTTTCCCTTCTGACAAGCAACATAGTTTTCATTGATATCAAAAAGCTTGGAAGGCAGTCCCCTGACAAGATTTCCCTTCACCATCTTATTCATAGTTTTGAAGTTCAGATGCCCAAGTCTTATATGCTAAAGTTTTGACTCATCTGATGTTGGCTTAGAAAATAGGCAAGTCAAACCTCCCTTTGGAACCATGTGCTTTAGATCAACACTGTATATATTCTATGTATTTGGAACTCTAAGTAGGATTTGACTTTCATCAACCAACTTAAAGTTTGGGGACAAGACAATACATTCAGTGTCAGTAAAAAGGACACTATTCTTCTTATCACACATTTGTGACACACTGAAGAGATTGAACTTGAGTTCTTTGAAACCTAGACTATAACCACTTTTACAAAAACTTAACCCTATGACCGACACGTGCCTGCCTGCCAAGCTAATGCCTCACTTATGATCCTGTTGAGATCATACTTGATAAGATACATGTTTTGTCACTTCTCACCTAATTTCATTATAGATTATAATTATTTTCCCTATACGTATATTTACGTATCACATGTCACACCCTCGCCGGAGGCGGAAATATACGAGGTGTAACGGAAGGGAACATAAGCACAAGATAATAGAACATACCAACGTTAAGATTAAAAAGAAATAATACTCCATTACAATACTAGTTTAGCCGTCATCGGCAAATATATTACAAAGTTTAGATTCCAAAATATTGAGTTCTATAACATAATGATTTGTAGCGACAATTGAAAACTTCTATATGAAAGACTTGATAGAAAAGCTTACTAACGATCACTGAAATGCATGAGAAAAAGCGGGTTCAACTATGAAAATAGTTGGTGAGTAAACACGTTTTAGCAAAATAAGAAAACTCGTAAGAAATATTCAAAGCTTTCGGTCAACGAAAATAGTCCACAAAGCAAAGGCATTGTGTATCCCTCTCAGTTCAAGTTCGCCCATACAAAACTTGCAACACTGATGTACACAACCCATTGCACAAAAATGTAGTCGTCAAGTAGTCAAGTTGTAATAGCGGTCATAATAGTTCCCAAAGCAAAGGCATTGTATATCCACTCGGAGTTCAAGTTCACCCCATTTATACAAAACTTACAACATGTGTGTACACAACCCATTGCACAAAATATAGCGTATCAAGTGGTCAAAATAGTTCACAATATAGTACCAAGTATATAATAATTTAGAGATGCTCCTCATGGAGACTTTGCTTACTGCTTCGAACAGGGGAGACTTTAAGTTGATGCTCCGAACATGGGAGACTTTGCATTTGCTCGAACAGGGGAGACTTTAAGTTGATGCTCCGAACAGGGAGACTTTGCCTTCCTAGGGGAGACTTTAATTGAAAATGCTCCGTTCCCATAGGGAGACATTTTGCTCGGACCGGGAGGCTTTAAGTGATGCTCTAACATGGGAGACTTTGACCTTTGCTCCGAACAGGGGAGACTTAAATTGAAAGTGCTCCGTTCCCATAGGGAGACATTTTGCTCCGGTGGGAGGCTTTAAGTGATGTCTCCGAACATGGGAGACTTTATAGTGATGCTCCGATCATGAGAGACTTTAGGTCAAGGTCATATCACGTGGGTTCAATAGGTTCAAACAAGTCATAAGTTTGTATTTAAGTTCAAGAGTTCCGTTCAAAAGTTCGTAATTAAGTTCAAAGATTTAAGTCGAGTTCACAAGTTCTAGTCAAAAGAGTTCACAAAAGTAAGAATCAATTTAATTCAAGTATGGTTCATGCATTCAGCCCCAAAATATAGTAAAACGGTAAAAAGGGGATGTGATTACTCACTTGATGAATAGATGTGACGACAAAAGTGGTTACACCCAAATGTAGGAAATCTCGAAACCCGACCTATTATGAATGATATGATATGCAATGAATTGTAATGTAATGTTATCTTGCATTTCGTATGTTATTTATACCATTTGCGAGTTTTGAAAATAATACTTATCGTCGAAAAAATACTCTTTTGACGTCTTGACCATTCAAAAATGACTTCACAAGTATTTACGTCAAAATGTCATCCTACAATGGTTTTATAATGATTTATGGTGAAATTATCACTTTGCGTCGTAAAACAATGTCAATCGAATTTTCATAAAAGTGACAAAAATGGCTTTGGAAAACTAGTCGTAAAATGGTGCACGTCGAACATTAGGGAACGAACTCAACGGTTTTGGAAAGTTTGTATCGAAATCTAGAAGTTTCAGTTCAGGAGTTTTCTTCAAAAAAGGTCTCGATCATAAAGATATTAAGGGTTAAAGATAGTGATTTTGTTGAATTGTAGTGCAAAAAGTGAGTTTCGGCCAAGTTTAGACATCCGTAAATAGTTTACTACAACTCCGCCATACAAACGGCTTGTCGTTTTGAAAAATATGCCCGGTGAACTTGATTTTACTAGAAGACATCTCGTTCCAAAAAGTTCCATATCATGGTTAAAGACAGCCTCAAACATGGTCGTTCAGCATACCGTAACACTTGTATCGTAAAAATAATATAGTTTAGAAAATAATAAGATTGCGGCAAGTTTATGAAAACGCGGCATATATTTGTCGTTTCAAATCCGTTTTCTACGAATAATATCGTCCTTAGACCGTATCAAAGTATACTAATATATTTTTGACAAGTCGAAATAATTTGCAAAGTTTAAGGCTCGTTTTTGACTTCGGACAAAATAAAAAGCATGCATGCTGAAATTTCGAGAAAACTATATTTTTCGTCGTCAAACTTTAAAAATTCACCACGACTTCGTTATAACTCCGTTTTTATCCGTTCAAGCGGCCACGGATTCGTTTTAAAGTATATTTTCTAAATATCAAGGCCAAAATGTCGTGACTAAAGTCGGATTTTCCAGAAAATCAAAACAAAAACAGAACATAATTTATACGTATCGAAAATAGTTTTTCTCGGACAAAACCTATTCTAATCCCTTCAAATCAACTCCAAAGCTAATCTAATCCTACCATACACCTTCTTAGGGTGTCATGGGTTCCTAATCATCATCAAGACCAATGAATACCAAGGGGATAATTATAGGATGACCATAATATATATATAATCTCTAAAATCATGTAAAAATGGTATAAATCACATATGTCTTGCATGTTGCTCCAAAAATGAAAAGATTCATATAAAATGAAAAGGAAACATGAAAATGAAAGAAACATGCTTACAAGTGAATATGATGAGGTGCAAGTAACAAGGTTTAGCCTAAACACTCTTGGTTTTTATTTCAAAACCTAATAAAGAGTGTGATTCTAGATTGATAAAACACTTGAGCTAGCAAAATTTTTGATCCCCTGATAACACCATGGTAGAACCGGTTGTGAAGGAGAGAAGAAACAAGGAGAAAACTTATGTTAACTTGAAAATGAAATGAGTGAAAGAGATATGAGATTGAATGAAAGATTTTGAGTGTAAACTTATACAATTGAAAATTTTTCAACCATTAAATGTCCACCCCTCCCCCTAGTCCGGTTTTTAGGGGAGGATGTCCACAAATATTATTTTTTTTTTTTTTTAAAGTATAAGTATGTATTTGTAAGAAAAGGTGTAAGTGAAATTGTATAGTTAAATGTAACTTGTAAAGTAAATGGTAGATTTTAGGTAAAAGAGATTTTTAATAGACCAAAGTAGAATGTAATGAGATCATAAAAATTATAAAAATACATTCCTTGTGAAGTTTGAGTGATAAAATAATTATCGAGTAATTTTTAAGAAAAGTGTCGTAATAATATAACTTTAACGATTTATATACCAAATAAATTCAAAACACTAGTTAAACTCAAAATATAGTTTTTACAACTAAATGTAAGTATAAAAATATGTCGGGATCATTTTTGAAAGTAACGGATTAAATATTTAAAATAATAACTCACGCGATAACGTTTAATTAATATAAAATTCACGCGTTAAATGTGAAATGAAATGCCATGAATGAACTAATATGATGCATATATAATTTAAGAAATGACCGGAATTTGAGAATTGTGACATTCTTCCCATGTCAGCGGAATCACGTCCTCGTGATTCGATTAACGATACTATGGTCCGAACCTCGACAAGAGTTCTAAAAGTTCATGCTCGTATCTAACAACGAGTCTAAATGATCATATCAATGCCCATGCGTACAGGTTCCCCATTCGACTAAGTACGTGCTCGTGATTAGATTTAATAGGGTAAACTTACCCAATATCGAACGTAGCTCTCAAAAGACCTTTAGGTTGTCGATTATAATCTAATCTCACAACTCATCAAACAAGAACTGTCATGAGATTAAACTAAACCGACTTGAGTAAACTTGTCTCTTAGCTTGATTTTCGCAACTCATCAAACAAGAACGGTCACTAGATCAAGCTAGGAAACAAGTTGTTAGAAAGGTAGGATTCCACATCCTTGAATGAAGTCTTTTGAAAGATTCGCTCGATATTCGATTTGCTTACACAATCAAATCAAATCAACAAAATATAACAACTAAGGTCGATATCAATAGGTCTCAAGTTAATCAAGGTCGTGAACGTGGTAAGGATTGGAAGGAAGTTATGCACTCAAAATCATGTCGCATCCGAAATAAGGTAGTTGTTCAAAGGAATGTACCCGTTAAGCGTTGCGGGCTTCCTCGGTACCCAGATAGAATGCTCGACCACGTGCGGGAGGAATTTCAATGTTCGGATCTTGTGGGCCTTCTAATGCCAACGCGCAGTTTGGACGATTACCTCCTTGGTTGGGAGTTCTTTTCAGCTTTGGGATGTATTGCGAAGGTGATCTAGACTTCCACACTCGTAACAAGCCTTTCTCTGTCCTTGATTCCCAATTCTGTTTGAGCAATTTCGCGGCGCCCGTCTGTCCCACATTTGTCGCACCTTCGGCGGTCTCCGAGTGATGATAATTACATCGAGTACACAAAGGATGTGGACCTTTATCTTTTCTCGCTCTGGGTAGTCGGCTCCATAGTTCTGGTTATTAGTTGCCTCTTGTCTTGCGACCTACGGTCTTGGCTTCTGGTGATCCTCCTGTCGCTTTCGTCCACTGTCGTTTGCTTTTGTTAGTTCTCCGGACTGATCACATCATTTGTCAAGCGATCGCCATACCGGCTGTGGGTGGTTGGGTTGCCGTTGTTGTTACCTCTGGCGTGTGTTTCTTGCAGCCATGATCTTACAGAGGACCAAAACATCGGGTTGAGTAAACGACATTCGAACGAAGTCAGATGAGGTGTAGAACGGTGGTAATGTGTTATAGTGATCGAAACATGACGAGAACAGAGACATGTGTCTAACAAGTCGAAAGATGGAAAGAGAAGATATGAACAAGGTACGGTAATGTAGACGTGAACGTAAAAACATGCTGTGCATACCCACCCGACCAATGCAACTTCAGGTGACCAGACTCAAAAGACTCGACTAAACATGATTTAAATTCACCCTTCTTATCATTGCATGGTTCTTCATAAATTAGACATAGTTGATCAGGCTATGTATAATTTATAATGCTGTCAACGATAGGACTAGATGACTCGGATGATGTTCAATGTTTAATAAAATAAAATAAATTTTTTAGTTATAGCTGTGATTTTTATTTTTGAAAATCGGCATTCTCTATAACCTTTGCTCGATACCAATCTGTCACACCCTCGCCGGAGGCGGAAAATACGAGGTGTAACGGAAGGGAACATAAGCACAAGATAATAGAACATACCAACGTTAAGATTAAAAAGAAATAATACTCCATTACAATACTAGTTTAGCCGTCATCGGCAAATATATTACAAAGTTTAGATTCCAAAATATTGAGTTCTATAACATAATGATTTGTAGCGACAATTGAAAACTTCTATATGAAAGACTTGATAGAAAAGCATACTAACGATCACCTGAAATGCATGAGAGAAAAAAAACGGGTCAACTATGAAAATAGTTGGTGAGTAAACACGTTTAGCAAAATAAGAAAACTCGTAAGAAATAATCAAAGCTTTCGGTCAACGAAAATAGTCCACAAAGCAAAGGCATTGTGTATCCACTCAGTTCCCAAGTTCGCCCATACAAAACTTGCAACCCTGTTGTGTACACAACCCATTGCACAAAAATGTAGTGCGTCAAGTAGTCAAGTGTAAGCGGTCATAATAGTTCCCAAAGCAAAGGCATTGTATATCCACTCAGTTCCAAGTTCCGCCCATACAAAACTTACAACCTGTGTGTACACAACCCATTGCACAAAATATAGCGTATCAAGTGGTCAAAATAGTTCACAATATAGTACCAAGTATATAATAATTTAGAGATGCTCAGAACATGGGAGACTTTGCACTCTCGAACAGGGAGACTTTAAGTTGATGCTCGAACATGGGAGACTTTGCCTTTGCTCGAGAACAGGGAGACTTTAAGTTGATGCTCCGAACAGGGAGACTTTGCCTCTCGGCAGGGAGACTTTAATTGAACATGCTCCGTTCCCATAGGGAGACATTTTGCTCCGGACCGGGGAGGCTTTAAGTGATGCTCCGAACATGGGAGACTTTGCCCGCTCGAACAGGGGAGACTTTTAATTGAAAATGCTCCGTTCCCATAGGGAGACATTTTGCTCCGGACCGGGGAGGCTTTAAGTGATGCTCCGAACATGGGAGACTTTATAGTGATGCTCCGAACATGGGAGACTTTAGGTCAAGGTCATATCACGTACGGTTCAATAGGTTCAAACAAGTCATAAGTTTGTATTTAAGTTCAAGAGTTCCGTTCAAAAGTTCGTAATTAAGTTCAAAGATTTAAGTCGAGTTCACAAGTTCTAGTCAAAAGAGTTCACAAAAGTAAGAATCAATTTAATTCAAGTATGGTTCATGCATTCAGCCCCAAAATATAGTAAAAGCGGTAAAAAGGGGGATGTGATTACTCACTTGATGAATAGATGTGACGACAAAAGTGGTTACACCAAAATGTAGCGGAAATCTCGAAACTGACCTATTATGAATGATATGATATGCAATGAGTTGTAATGTAATGTTATGCACGCATTTCGTATGTTATTTATACCATTTGCGAGTTTTGAAAATAATACTTATCGTCGAAAAATACTCTTTTGACGTCTTGACCATTCAAAAATGACTTCACAAGTATTTACGTCAAAATGTCATCCTACAATGGTTTTATAATGATTTATGGTGAAATTATCACTTTGCGTCGTAAAACAATGTCGTCGGAATTTTCATAAAAGTGACAAAAATGGCTTTGGAAAACTAGTCGTAAAATGGTGCACGTCGAACGTTAGGGAACGAACTCAACGGTTTTGGAAAGTTTGTATCGAAATCTAGAAGTTTCAGTTCAGAAGTTTTCTTCAAAAAGGTCTCGATCATAAAGATATTAAGGGTTAAAGATAGTGATTTTGTTGAATTGTAGTGCAAAAAGTGAGTTTCGGCCAAGTTTAGACATCCGTAAATAGTTTACTACAACTCCGCCATACAAACGGCTTGTCGTTTTGAAAAATATGCCCGGTGAACTTGATTTTACTAGAAGACATCTCGTTCCAAAAAGTTCCATATCATGGTTAAAGACAGCCTCAAACATGGTCGTTACAGCTACCGTAACACTTGTATCGTAAAAATAATATAGTTTTTCAGAAAATAATAGTTACGGCAAGTTTATGAAAACGTGCATATATTTGTCGTTTCAAATCCGTTTTCTACGTATAATACGTCCTTAGCTTCGTATCAAAGTATACTAATATATTTTTGACAAGTCGAAATAATTTGCAAAGTTTAAGGCTCGTTTTTGACTCGGACAAAATAAAAACAGCATGCTGAAATTTCAGAAAACTATATTTTTCGTCGTCAAACTTTAAAAATTCACCACGACTTCGTTATAACTCCGTTTTTATCCGTTCAAGCGGCCACGGATTCGTTTTAAAGTATATTTTCTAAATATCAAGGCCAAAATGTCGTGACTAAAGTCGGATTTTCCAGAAAATCAAAACAAAAACAGAACATAATTTATACGTATCGAAAATAGTTTTTCTCGGACAAAACCTATTCTAATCCCTTCAAATCAACTCCAAAGCTAATCTAATCCTACCATACACCTTCTTAGGGTGTCATGGGTTCCTAATCATCATCAAGACCAATGAATACCAAGGGGATAATTATAGGATGACCATAATATATATATAATCTCTAAAATCATGTAAAAATGGTATAAATCACATATGTCTTGCATGTTGCTCCAAAAATGAAAAGATTCATATAAAATGAAAAGGAAACATGAAAAATGAAAGAAACATGCTTACAAGTGAATATGATGAGGTGCAAGTAACAAGGTTTAGCCTAAACACTCTTGGTTTTTATTTCAAAACCTAATAAAGAGTGTGATTCTAGATTGATAAAACACTTGAGCTAGCAAAATTTTTGATCCCCTGATAACACCATGGTAGAACCGGTTGTGAAGGAGAGAAGAAACAAAGAGAAAACTTATGTTAACTTGAAAATGAAATGAGTGAAAGAGATATGAGATTGAATGAAAGATTTTGAGTGTAAACTTATACAATTGAAAATTTTTCAACCATTAAATGTCCACCCCCTCCCCCTAGTCCGGTTTTTAGGGGAGGATGTCCACAAATATTATTATTTTTTTTTTTTAAAGTATAAGTATGTATTTGTAAGAAAAGGTGTAAGTGAAATTGTATAGTTAAATGTAACTTGTAAAGTAAATGGTAGATTTTAGGTAAAAGAGATTTTTAATAGACCAAAGTAGAATGTAATGAGATCATAAAAATTATAAAAATACATTCCTTGTGAAGTTTGAGTGATAAAATAATTATCGAGTAATTTTTAAGAAAAGTGTTGTAATAATATAACTTTAACGATTTATATACCAAATAAATTCAAAACACTAGTTAAACTCAAAATATAGTTTTTACAACTAAATGTAAGTATAAAAATATGTCGGGATCATTTTTGAAAGTAACGGATTAAATATTTAAAATAATAACTCACGCGATAACGTTTAATTAATATAAAATTCACGCGTTAAATGTGAAATGAAATGCCATGAATGAACTAATATGATGCATATATAATTTAAGAAATGACCGGAATTTGAGAATTGTGACATTCTTCCCATGTCAGCGGAATCACGTCCTCGTGATTCGATTAACGATACTATGGTCCGAACCTCGACAAGAGTTCTAAAAGTTCATGCTCGTACGAACAGTCTAAATGATCATATCAATGCCCATGCGTGCAGGTTCCCCATTCAACTAAGTACGTGCTCGTGATTAGATTTAATAGGGTAAACTTACCCAATATCGAACGTAGCTCTCAAAAGACCTTTAGGTTGTCGATTATAATCTAATCTCACAACTCATCAAACAAGAACTGTCATGAGATTAAACTAAACCGACTTGAGTAAACTTGTCTCTTAGCTTGATTTTCGCAACTCATCAAACAAGAACTGTCACTAGATCAAGCTAGGAAACAAGTTGTTAGAAAGGTAGGATTCCACATCCTTGAATGAAGTCTTTTGAAAGATTCGCTCGATATTCGATTTGCTTACACAATCAAATCAAATCAACAAAATATAACAACTAAGGTCGATATCAATAGGTCTCAAGTTAATCAAGGTCGTGAACGTGGTAAGGATTGGAAGGAAGTTATGCACTCAAAATCATGTCGTACCGAAATAAGGTAGTTGTTCGAAGGAATGTACCCGTTAAGCGTTGCGGGCTTCCTCGGTACCCAGATAGAATGCTCGACCACGCGTGCGGAGGAATTTCAATGTTCGATCTTGTGGGCCTTCTAATGCCAACGCCGAGTTTGGACAATTACCTCCTTGGTTGGGAGTTCTTTTCGCTTTGGGCGGTATTGCGAAGGTGATCTAGACTTCCACACTCGTAACAAACCTTTCTCTGTCCTTGATTCCCGTACTCGTTTGAGCAATTTCGCGAAGTGGCCGTCATGTCCACATTTGTCGCACCTTCGGCAGTCTCCTGGGTGATGATAATTACATCGAGTACACAAAGGATGTGGACCTTTATCTTTTGCGCCCTGGGTAGTCGCCCATAGTTCCCGGTTATTCGTTGCCTCTTGTCTTTGCGACCACGGTCTTGGCTTCCCTGGTGATCCTCCTGTCGGCTTTCGTCCATGTCGTTTGCTTTTGTTAGTTCTCGGACACTGATCACATCATTTGTCAAACGATACGCCATACCTACGGCTTGCGGGGTGGTTGGGTTGCCGCTTGTTGTTACCTCCGGCGTGTGTTTCTTGCAGCCATGATCTTACAGAGGACCAAAACATCGGGTTGAGTAAACGACATTCGAACGAAGTCAGATGAGGTGTAGAACGGTGGTAATGTGTTATAGTGATCGAAACATAGCAGAACAGAGACATGCGTCTAACAAGTCGAAAGATGGAAAGAAAGATATGAACAAGGTACGGTAATGTAGGCGAACGTAAAACATGCTGTGCATACCCACCCGACCAATGCAACTTCAGGTGACCAGACTCAAAAGACTCGACTAAACATGATTTAAATTTACCCTTCTTATCATTGCATGGTTCTTCATAAATTAGACATAGTTGATCAGGCTATGTATAATTTATGATTAACGATGCAGCGATAGGACTAGATGACTCGGATGATGTTCAATGTTTAATAAAATAAAATAATTTTTTTTTTTTTTTTAGTTATAGTGATTTTTATTTTTAAAAAAAATCGGCATTCTCTATAACCTTTGGCTCTGGTACCAATCTGTCACACCACTCGGAGGCGGAAATACGCGGTGTAACGGAAGGGAACATAAGCACAAGATAATAGAACATACCAACGTTAAGATTAAAAAGAAATAATACTCCATTACAATACTAGTTTAGCCGCCATCGGCAAATATATTACAAAGTTTAGATTCCAAAATATTGAGTTCTATAACATAATGATTTGTAGCGACAATTGAAAACTTCTATATGAAAGACTTGATAGAAAAGCTTACTAACGATCACCTGAAATGCATGAGAGAAAAACGGGTCAACTATGAAAATAGTTGGTGAGTAAACACGTTTTAGCAAAATAAGAAAACTCGTAAGAAATATTCATAGCTTTCGGTCAACGAAAATAGTCCACAAAGCAAAGGCATTGTGTATCCACTCAATTCCAAGTTCCGCCCATACAAAACTTGCAACTTTGTGTACACAACCCATTGCACAAAAATGTAGTGCGTCCAAGTAGTCAAGTGTAAGCGGTCATAATAGTTCCCAAAGCAAAAGCATTGTATATCCACTCAGTTCCAAGTTCCGCCCATACAAAACTTACAACCTGTGTGTACACAACCCATTGCACAAAATATAGCGTATCAAGTGGTCAAAATAGTTCACAATATAGTACCAAGTATATAATAATTTAGAGATGCTCCGAACATGGGAGACTTTGCACTTTGCTCGAACAGGGGAGACTTTAAGTTGATGCTCAACATGGGAGACTTTGCA
This sequence comes from Chrysanthemum makinoi, assembly GCA_910596185.1. Lineage (NCBI taxonomy): Eukaryota > Viridiplantae > Streptophyta > Magnoliopsida > Asterales > Asteraceae > Chrysanthemum > Chrysanthemum makinoi. The sequence continues at coordinate 96,524,396 of OU343219.1, read as the reverse complement.
CCTTTACTCCGAACGGGGAGACTTTAAGTTGATGCTCGAACAGGGAGACTTTGCCTTTGCTCCGAACAGGGAGACTTTAATTGAAAATGCTTCGTTCCCATAGGGAGACATTTTGCTCCGGACCGGGGAGGCTTTAAGTGATGCTCCGAACATGGGAGACTTTGCACTGCCCGAACAGGGAGACTTTAATTGAAAATGCTCCGTTCCCATAGGGAGACATTTTGCTCCGGACCGGGAGGGCTTTAAGTGATGCTCGAACATGGGAGACTTTATAGTGATGCTCCGAACATGGGAGACTTTAGGTCAAGGTCATATCACGTATGGTTCAATAGGTTCAAACAAGTCATAAGTTTGTATTTAAGTTCAAGAGTTCCGTTCAAAAGTTCGTAATTAAGTTCAAAGATTTAAGTCGAGTTCACAAGTTCTAGTCAAAAGAGTTCACAAAAGTAAGAATCAATTTAATTCAAGTATGGTTCATGCATTCAGCCCCAAAATATAGTAAAACGGTAAAAAGGGGATGTGATTACTCACTTGATGAATAGATGTGACGACAAAAGTGGTTACACCAAAATGTAGCGGAAATCTCCCGACCTATTATGAATGATATGATATGCAATGAGTTGTAATGTAATGTTATGCACGCATTTCGTATGTTATTTATACCATTTGCGAGTTTTGAAAATAATACTTATCGTCGAAAAATACTCTTTTGACGTCTTGACCATTCAAAAATGACTTTACAAGTTTTTACGTCAAAATGTCATCCTACAATGGTTTTATAATGATTTATTGTGAAATTTTCACTTTTCGTCGTAAAACAATGTCGTCGGAATTTTCATAAAAGTGACAACAATGGCTTTGGAAAACTAGTCGTAAAATGGTGCACGTCGAACGTTAGGGAACGAACTCAACGGTTTTGGAAAGTTTGTATCGAAATCTAGAAGTTTCAGTTCAGAAGTTTTCTTCAAAAAGGTCTCGATCATAAAGATATTAAGGGTTAAAGATAGTGATTTTGTTGAATTGTTGTGCAAAAAGTGAGTTTCGGCCAAGTTTAGACATCCGTAAATAGTTTACTACAACTCCGCCATACAAACGGCTTGTCGTTTTGAAAAATATGCCCGGTGAACTTGATTTTACTAGAAGACATCTCGTTCCAAAAAGTTCCATATCATGGTTAAAGACAGCCTCAAACATGGTCGAATTCATACCGTAACACTTGTATCGTAAAAATAATATAGTTTTTTCAGAAAATAATAGTTACGGCAAGTTTATGAAAACGTGCATATCTTTGTCGTTTCAAATCCGTTTTCACATATAATACGTCCTTAACTTCGTATCAAAGTATACTAATATATTTTTGACAAGTCGAAATAATTTGCAAAGTTTAAGGCTCGTTTTTGACTCGGACAAAATAAAAACAGCATGCTGAAATTTCAGAAAACTATATTTTTCGTCGTCAAACTTTAAAAATTCACCACGACTTCGTTATAACTCCGTTTTTATCCGTTCAAGCGCCACGATTCGTTTTAAAGTATATTTTCTAAATATCAAGGCCAAAATGTCGTGATTAAAGTCGGATTTTCCAGAAAATCAAAACAAAAACAGAACATAATTTATACGTATCGAAAATAGTTTTTCTCGGACAAAACCTATTCTAATCCCTTCAAATCAACTCCAAAGCTAATCTAATCCTACCATACACCTTCTTAGGGTGTCATGGGTTCCTAATCACCATCAAGACCAAAGAATACCAAGGGGATAATTATAGGATGACCATAATATATATATAATCTCTAAAATCATGTAAAAATGGTATAAATCACATATGTCTTGCATGTTGCTCCAAATGAAAAGATACATATGAAATGAAAAGGAAACATGAAATATGAAAGAAACATGCTTACAAGTGAATATGATGAGGTGCAAGTAACAAGGTTTAGCCTAAACACTCTTGGTTTTTATTTCAAAACCTAATAAAGAGTGTGATTCTAGATTGATAAAACACTTGAGCTAGCAAAATTTTTGATCCCCTGATAACACCATGGTAGAACCGGTTGTGAAGGAGAGAAGAAACAAAGAGAAAACTTATGTTAACTTGAAAATGAAATGAGTGAAAGAGATATGAGATTGAATGAAAGATTTTGAGTGTAAACTTATACAATTGAAAATTTTTCAACCATTAAATGTCCACCCCCTCCCCCTAGTCCGGTTTTTAGGGGAGGATGTCCACAAATATTATTTTTTTTTTTTTTTTAAAAGTATAAGTATGTATTTGTAAGAAAAGGTGTAAGTGAAATTGTATAGTTAAATGTAACTTGTAAAGTAAATGGTAGATTTTAGGTAAAAGAGATTTTTAATAGACCAAAGTAGAATGTAATGAGATCATAAAAATTATAAAAATACATTCCTTGTGAAGTTTGAGTGATAAAATAATTATCGAGTAATTTTTAAGAAAAGTGTCGTAATAATATAACTTTAACGATTTATATACCAAATAAATTCAAAACACTAGTTAAACTCAAAATATAGTTTTTACAACTAAATGTAAGTATAAAAATATGTCGGGATCATTTTTGAAAGTAACGGATTAAATATTTAAAATAATAACTCACGCGATAACGTTTAATTAATATAAAATTCACGCGTTAAATGTGAAATGAAATGCCATGAATGAACTAATATGATGCATATATAATTTAAGAAATGACCGGAATTTGAGAATTGTGACATCACAGCACTACACATTTTCCCTCACATAAAGAGAATAATTGTTCTAATCCTTCAAGACAACCTTTAAAAGTATTGGGATATATTACTAGTGTAACTAAGCTAAGTATTTCAAAATTCATTGAACCTCGGTTGAATATAGACTGATCACCTATATTCAACCAGGGACAGTGGGACATAGCCTGATCACCTATGTCCGACTCAGAGGTGAATTTTGCAGTACTTAGGATAGTTATAATAGCGTTATGTCAAGTGGAATTTGATTAATGTTAATATTGTAATAAACATGTAATAAGCCACACATTGGCGTTACACTAAGCCACTCACTGGCATTCCTTAATCACAAGCCACTCACTGGCATTCTTTAATCACAAGTCACTCACTGGCATCACCCTATTCCTAAATCATAAACCACTTACTGGCATCACCCTATCATAAGCCACTCACTGGCGTCACAGTGTTCCTTAATCATAAGCCACTCACTGGCGTCACAATCTTTTATATAATAAAAGAATTACATTATTTCAGAGTGTTTTTGCAAAACTCTTCTCATTGAAAAAAAATTAGACCAATAGGAGAGGTTGATTTTGCCACGTAAGCGAAATCGGACGACGTAATTGGTTAATAAAAGTCAAAATTAAATTGATTTTGGTCAACCTTTAGTTTATTTGGTGTAAAAATTTGTTTGAGAAGAAAAACACATAAAAATATAGGTGTCAAATTTGTGAAAACAAAAACTTTAAAAAAGAGGGGGGAAATTAATAAAACTTTAGTGGTTAAATTTTTAAAAATTGTATATAGTTAAGTGTAATATTATAAGTTTCCATGTTTTTTAAAAACTTTGAAAATTAAACAAATACCCCCTTATATTTTATACCCCCTATAATTTATAACTTAAAATTAAAATATATATGTTGTTTTAAAACTCCAACATATAAATATACATAAGATTATAGATGTCATTTTTTTTACTATATATGTTTACTAAGGACTCATTTATTTCATATTAAAAGTATGACAAATGTGGACACGAATTTGAATATTAAATACGGCTAAATTATTGAAAACGAGAATATAATTATCAAATTGTAAGTACGAGCTACTGTAATATGAGGAAAAAAAAGAAAAAAAAACGTGATTGTACTTATAACAACTACTCATGTAACTTTTATTTATTTATATAAGGATATGTAGAAAAACATTTTTAAAAAACTTTAAGGAGTATATTTTAACTTCATCAATGTTTATTATGTGCAACTAAACTCGCATCTTGTGGACATCATAATATCAATAGTGAAATTTAAATAGGAACATAAATATCTATATCAGCTAAATATAGTTGAATCTTGAGTTATCTAACAAATTTTTTTTTTACAAAATTTGATTATACAAAATTCTAACGGATATATTGAATAATGAAAAACTCGTGCATAAGTATATAATTATATATAATTACCTTTAAGGACATAATATTTAGCATTGATACAAAATAATTTTTTTTGTCAAAACCCTCTGCGTGCACAGGTATTATAACTAGTATTCCTTAATCATAAGCCACTCACTGACGTCATACTACTCCTTAATCATGAACTTTATAATTCCATATCACAATCGGGTTATGTTATAGTCACTCCTACCCCACACCTTACACTCCATGGACAAATCAAACCGTTCTAGGAGCAACTTTTCAATAGCACCTATGAGAAAATACAATAAACCTTTGGAAAAATCTAGAAGGGCATGATAAAGGACCTATAATCCCACAGAAACTTGAAAACTTTACGCCCTACCTTGAGAATTAAAAACCTAGAAGCTCCACCCACCTCTTAAGAATAACAATGCCTACCTTGTTACCCCCTACAAACGAAATAAAAGAGTTACCATACAAACTATTTCCGATTATCCCTCAAACCATTATAATCAAAATACTTCATGAATCACTTCATGAATTATTCTACAAACCAAATTACCACCCTACCATTTCACCATAAAGTAAACTACAATTTCACTACTACCTCACAAGAATAAAGTATTTTTTTTATACTTTGAGAAGTATTCTAGAACCACTCTATTAATTACTCGCTTCCTCGAAAAGTGTTTTAAGTTAATACCCCATAAACAGAAATGATCAATGTTCCCATTGGTAGCTAAGCCTGACCTTAGGATGTATCCTACATCTCCACCTAAAACCATAGATAACCATGAGGTTCATCAACTATTAAATCCTTAACCTTACCCCACTTAGACAACTAAACTCTACTCGTAGCTATGGGTAAACGTTATATCCTGCTACACATCCTTACTACAATATGGTTTCCAAATTGGAGGATTCCCCTTTAAAATCCAACAATAATACTTTCCAAATCCCTCATTAAAATGAGACGAAATGCCGAAACACTAAAAATTCCACAAAATTCCCCTTATACATAATTAAGAACCAATTTTACAATCTTGTGAAAATGTGTCATTTTTACACAACTATCTATTTTGAAATCTGGTCTTAGTCAAACCTGTGCAAACATTTATTCGAAAGAAAATTTCGAAATCAAATGTTTCTTCACCCTTTAAAGAAGAAAACACACAAACCCATAGCGAAACTTAAGAATCAACCCATGTATATTAGAACCATTAAACACCAGAAATGGGTACGTTTTAATAAAACCATGAGAAGTTAGAGGTGCCCACACTAACAAAATATTGAAACCTCATAACATCAAGAATTAGAACCTTCACCTAATGAACTTACCCCATAAAATCATGGCTCCTCAGATAGAGGATGTGCTATTGACATAACACCTAGGTACCCATACCCAAAGAGGAAACCCTAGAACAGCCTAGGGAAAATTCAAAACTTGTTCCAAATACCACCACCTCGTTCCCGACACCCAATCGGGTAACGTAAACTGAGATCCGGGACGGATCTCCTGTAAGGTGGGTAGACTATAACAACCCGTAAAATTTCGGATTATTATAATAATATATATCACGTCAAAAAATTAAATCGGTTATTTCTGAAAGATCTCAATATCTAAAATTTAAAAACCAGAGGTCATCTCGTTTCTTTAAAAATAAGACACCGCACACACGATACTTGTCCACTAAGTATCTATATAGTAAATTATGGAATTTATTATTCTCTGAGTTAAATTTCAGCATACATAAGCTTAAGCCGATGTTCGGGAAGTTATCCCGATATCGCAACAGCAGATAACATACAAAACTAAAAATAAATACTTATATGAGTGAAATATGCACATTTTAACATTCAATGATAATTTACAAAAGAAAACGAGAGGTTATATCATGAATTTAGAAAGTCACGGCACCGCACGCATACCGACACCAAGTTAATAACGGCAAACGGTTATAATTAAATTTCTACGTAATAATAATGTTATGTTATTACGTTTAAGAAATCGTTTCCAAAAACATAATTTCTATATTTTTCGGGTACCGGGAAGGTACGTTTATTCAAGGATTCGACAAAACACGGGGTACACTTAATACTGTTATTAATAAATAAAAACAAAATGTTACCCAAAAAACCCAACCCAATACTTGATCTGTCATTTTTGTCTTCTGCTTTTCTGTCTCCTCCCTACGCACCTCTCTCCCTCCATAAACACAGAAAAGATCTCTACTCCTCTTTCTTGAAAGTCAAACTCAAAAAGGATCATCACCCCCCTTCTACAAATGGATTCCTAACATCCTAGCAGCCACATGTTTCCTTTGGAGAATGGGTTAGAAAACGACTAGAGCCAAGAAAGAGTATCAACCTATGAGCTAGGTCAAGAAAGTTAGGAGGCTTCCTTTCCCTCCTCCATCTATACAAAGGTCAAGAATTCCACAAAAGTATTCATTCGATTTCAACCCAATCCGAAAATTAGGGTTCATGCAAATCAAAGGGGTTTTTCCAATTGAGTGGGGGGTTTTGTTAATTGAAGCATAAGGAAGATTCTCCAAGTATTTAATCGTGCCAATTCGTTTCGAGTCCTCTCCAATTTGAGTTCATGGGTTTCGGTGTTCATCTATTCGACCCACGAGATTAAATGTAAGAACATGAAATTGTTATCTTTTTTTGAATTTATTGAGCTTGTAATATCAATTGTCTTAGTCAAATTTATGATCTTCTCGTTCATACCGGTTGGTATCAATTATTTAAATTATAAGTGATATTAATTTATAATGGTGTTAATTAAATTGAAAGTGGTTTTATGGAATTAATAAGGAAAAATGATTTCTTTCCCTAATTGTTGTTATGTGTGGCAATTAATAAATTACATACAAAAACTAGATTGGCTCATGAATTGGAATTGCTTATTTTTCATTTTTGTCTTATCATGTACTTAAAGGTTTGATATAAAATTTGATATTGATATGAGTTGGTTTTGTTTTGTGGTCGCAATCACTGTTGGTCGAACCAACAGTATCTATACTCCTTTTTTGTTAAGTCATATTTGCTTCCAAATTTTGGATTATTAAAGTACTTGATTTGGTCTTGGTTGCTTGGTTGAGGGTCGAACCAAAGTGGAAGAAGTCTTATGGTCTTAGTTGGATTACTTCTTTTTTTTTCCTAAACTGTGAACCCAAAACAAGGTCAAGAAAAGAGTGGTATGAAAAAGGAATTTGTTGTGTTTGGTTTTTCTTGTGAGTCGACCACTGCCCAACAGTGGGTATTTTATCCTTTTTTTTTTTTTTTTTGTTATCTTGTTCTCCCATTGTCCTACAAAAATTTTGAACTTAAAGAAACTAATAGAGTCAAACAAGTCCCGCACAATAAATAACTTAAAAGGTTAAAATCTTGGTCTAATGGATATGGGAAGTTGGAAGAAATAAGTTTGGTTTGGGCTGTTTTTTTCGAAGGGGTGTGGGTCAAATTATTTACCTTGTCACTGATATTTTATTTAACCTTATCATTGATATTTTATTTAACCTTCTTTTTATGGAACATAATATTTTTTTAGTAGTGCAAGTAAAATTTGGAAAAATAGTGCAAGTGTATATTAAAAATATAAAATTTACTAAACTTACTATGGCATCAAATGTAAAACTTTTTCTACATACTAATATAAGAATGTGAGGACAACACATAGAAGCTTCGATATCAATTTTAGTCCATTTTTTTAGGGGGACTTAACTTCACTAAATTCCAACATTAGGCATCCAATACATGTTTAACTTATAAAACTTATTATAGTTTGATAAACACTATCGTAAAAATCCTACACTTATAATAACCTAAACAAGCATACACTCTAAAAATATATAATCTATTAGCTTAATTTAAATATAAACACTTTAAATAAAACCATTGCTTGAAAATATTTATTTACATACTTTTAACTAATGCATAGATACATTTAGCAACAATGTCTTTATATTCCGACGACGTCTAATATTTACTTGTATTATCTTTCCGTACTTTGTCTTTCGGATACTTGTGAAGCGAATACTCATTCGTCTTGTATACTTTTATACTTATGCACTTTCCAAGAGCCAATACATACAAACAATTGGAAAACTGTTTTAAACTTAAATGCTGCCACACAAGCAACAACAACATAAACATTGAAAATTTTATAAAGTTAGTTAAACTTTATCGAGTCTTAAACATGAAGACTAAATATGCCGTACTAAATTAGGTTGCGTGTCGGAGCCGTTCACTACCACTAATTGATTTATTCCACCTCGTACTACTAATGGCCAAGGTGAGTTTCATAGCCCCTACTTTTACTTGTTTTTCATAACTCTTTTAGGGGAGAATACATGCTCATTTTCACTTAAACTAAATGCTTATTTTACCTAAACAAGTGAATTGTTTACTCAAACTATGCTGATTGACTGAATGTATTATGTGTTTACTTGCCAATTACTTGATTACTTAAATGCATTCTAGTGTAAAGTTAATGCTTGCTTTTACATATAGACACAAGTACTTGAAACTGTTATGCCTGCATGACCGAGTGAACTGGTCACATGACTGATTGTACTGGTTGCATTTGCTAAGTACATGCATGACCGAATGAATAGGTCACATTGCCGAGTGAACTGGTAACATGACCGAGTGAACTGGTTACATAATGAAATGAATACTAAATCTTGTGGTCCATAAAACTTTTACAACTAAAATCTATGAACTCACCAACCTCGTGTTGACACTTTTTAGCATGTATTTTCAGATTTTGAGGTGATAGTTTATCTTTAGAGCACAAGGCAAAGGCATGCCATGGTCATGATTTAATTTATTTATATATTGGGACCACATTTTGATAATGGGCCATTTTTCCGCACAAATCAATAATGTAAACATTGTTTACAAGAATGAATAAAAGCTTATTTATGAAAATCAGTTGTTCTATGCTTATGTTGTGATATCAATTTAGTAGCACCCCAATACTTGTTTGCTTCCGCTGAGCCATTTTGGGGGTGTTACAGATTGGTAACAGAGCCTAGGTTATAGAGAACTGGGTATTTTAAAACCTAGACTATAACCACTTTTACAAAAACTTAACCCTATGACCGACACATGCCTGCCTGCCAAGCTAATGCCTCACTTATGATCCTGTTAAGATCATACTTGATAAGATACATGTTTTGTCACTTCTCACCTAATTTCATTATAGATTATAATTATTTTCCTATAATGTATATTTACGTTATCACAAAGACTACTACATTTTCCTCACATAAAGAGAATAATTGTTCTAATCCTTCAAGACAACCTTTAAAAAGTATTGGGAAATATTACTAGTGTAACTAAGCTAAGTATTTCAAAATTCATTGAACCTCGGTTGAATATAGACTGATCACTATATTTAACCGAGGGACAAAGGGACATAGCCTCATCACCTATGTTCGACTCAGAGGTGAATTTTGCAGTACTTAGGATAGTTATAATAGCGTTATGTCCAGTGGAATTTGATTAATGTTAATATTGTAATAAACATGTAATAAGCCACACATTGGCGTTACACTAAGCCACTCACTGGCATTCCTTAATCACAAGCCACTCACTGGCATTCCTTAATCACAAGTCACTCACTGGCATCAACCTATTCCTTAATCATAAATCACTCACTGGCATCACCCTATCATAAGCCACTCACTGGCGTCACAGTATTCCTTAATCATAAGCCACTCACTGGCGTCACAATATTCCTTAATCATAAGCCACTCACTTACATCATACTACTCCTTAATCATGAACTTTATAATTCCATATCACAATCGGGTTATGTTATAGTCACTCCTACCCCACACCTTACACTCCATGGATAAATCAAACCATTCTAGGAGCAACCTTTCAATAGCACCTATGAGAAAATACAATAAACCTTAAGCAAAATCTAGAAGGGCATGATAAAGGACCTATAATCCCACAGAAACTTGAAAACTTTACGCCCTACCTTGAGAATTAAAAACCTAGAAGCTCCACCCACCTCTTAAGAATAACAATGCCTACCTTGTTACCCCCTACAAACGAAATAAAAGAATTACCATACAAACTATTTCCGATTATCCCTCAAACCATTATAATAAAAATACTTCATGAATCACTTCATGAATTATTCTACAAACCAAATTACCACCCTACCATTTCACCATAAAGTAAACTACAATTTCACTACTACCTCACAAGAATAAAGTATTTTTTTTATACTTTGAGAAGTATTCTAGAACCACTCTATTAATTACTCGCTTCCTCGAAAAGTGTTTTAAGTTAATACCCCATAAACAGAAATGATCAATGTTCCCATTGGTAGCTAAGCCTGACCTTAGGATGTATCCTACACCTCCACCTAAAACCATAGATAACCATGAGGTTCATCAACTATTAAATCCTTAACCTTACCCAACTTAGACAACTAAACTCTACTCGTAGCTATGGGTAAACGTTATATCCTGCTACACATCCTTACTACAATATGGTTTCCAAATTGGAGGATTCCCCTTTAAAATCCAACAATAATACTTTCCAAATCCCTCATTAAAATGAGACGAAATGCCGAAACACTAAAAATTCCACAAAATTCCCCTTATACATAATTAAGAACCAATTTTACAATCTTGTGAAAATGTGTCATTTTTACACAACTATCTATTTTGAAATCTGGTCTTAGTCAAACCTGTGCAAACATTTATTCGAAAGAAAATTTCGAAATCAAATGTTTCTTCACCCTTTAAAGAAGAAAACACACAAACCCATAGCGAAACTTAAGAATCAACCCATATATATTAGAACCATTAAACACCAGAAATGGGTACGTTTTAATAAAACCATGAGAAGTTAGAGGTGCCCACACTAACAAAATATTGAAACCTCATAACATCAAGAATTAGAACCTTCACCTAATGAACTTACCCCATAAAATCATGGCTCCTCAGATAGAGGATGTGCTATTGACATAACACCTAGGTACCCATACCCAAGAGGAAACCCTAGACGACCTAGGAAAATTCAAAACTTGTTCCAAATACCACCACCTCGTTCCCGACACCCTATCGGTAATGGCGTAAAAGCTCCGAGATCCTGACGGATCTCCGTAAATGGTAGACTATACCAACCCGTAAAATTTCGGATTATTATAATAATATATATCACGTCAGAAAATTCAAATCGGTTATTTCTGAAAGATCTCAATATCTAAAATTTAAAAACCAGAGGTCATCTCGTTTCTTTAAAAATAAGACACCGCACACACGATACTTGTCCACTAAGTATCTATATAGTAAATTATGGAATTTATTATTCTCTGAGTTAAATTTAAGCATACATAAGCTTAAGCCGATGTTCTGGGAAGTTATCCCGCATACTGCAACACGCAGTAACATACAAAACTAAAAATAAATACTTATATGAGTGAAATATGCACATTTTAACATTCAATGATAATTTACAAAAGAAAACGAGAGGTTATATCATGTATTTAGAAAGTCACGGCACCGCACGCATACCGACACCAAATTAATAATGGCAAACGGTTATAATTAAATTTCTACGTAATAATAATGTTATGTTATTACGTTTAAGAAATCGTTTCCAAAAACATAATTTCTATATTTTTTGGGTACCGGGAAGGTACGTTTATTCAAGGATTCGACAAAACACGGGGTACACTTAATACTGTTATTAATAAATAAAAATAAAATGTTACCCAAAAACCCAACCCAATACTTGATCTGTCATTTTCGTCTTCTGCTTTTCTGTCTCCTCCCTACGCACCTCTCTCCCTCCATAAACACAGAAAAGATCTCTACTCCTCTTTCTTGAAAGTCAAACTCAAAAAGGATCATCACCCCCCCTTCTACAAATGGATTCCTAACATCCTAGCAGCCACATGTTTCCTTTGGAGAATGGGTTAGAAAACGACTAGAGCCAAGAAAGAGTATCAACCTATGAGCTAGGTCAAGAAAGTTAGGAGGCTTCCTTTCCCTCCTCCATCTATACAAAGGTCAAGAATTCCACAGAAGTATTCATTCGATTTCAACCCAATCCGAAAATTAGGGTTCATGCAAATCAAAGGGGTTTTTCCAATTGAGTGGGGGGTTTTGTTAATTAAAGCATAAGGAAGATTCTCCAAGTATTTAATCATGCCAATTCGTTTCGAGTCCTCTCCAATTTGAGTTCATGGGTTTCGGTGTTCATCTATTCGACCCACGAGATTAAATGTAAGAACATGAAATTGTTATCTTTTTTTGAATTTATTGAGCTTGTAATATCAATTGTCTGAGTCAAATTTATGATCTTCTTGTTCATACCGATTGGTATCAATTATTTAAATTATAAGTGATATTGATTTATAATGGTGTTAATTAAATTGAAAGTGGTTTTATAGAATTAATAAGGAAAAATGATTTCTTTCGCTAATTGTTGTTATGTGTGGCAATTAATAAATTACATACAAAAACTAGATTGGCTCATGAATTGGAATTGCTTATTTTTCATTTTTGGCTTATCATGTACTTAAAGGTTTGATATAAAATTTGATATTGATATGAGTTGGTTTTGTTTTGTGGTCGCAATCACTGTTAGTCGAACCAACAGTGTCTATACTCCTTTTTTGTTAAGTCATATTTGCTTCCAAATTTTGGATTATTAAAGTACTTGATTTGGTCTTGTTTGCTTGGTTGAGGGTCGAACCAAAGTGGAAGAAGTCTTATGGTCTTAGTTGGATTACTTCTTTTTTTTTTCCTAAACTGTGAACTCAAAACAAGGTCAAGAAAAGAGTGGTTTGAAAAAGGAATTTGTTGTGTTTGGTTTTTCTTGTGAGTCGACCACTGCCCAACAGTGGGTATTTTATCCTTTTTTTTTTGTTTGTTATCTTGTTCACCCATTGTCCTACAAAAATTTTGAACTTAAAGAAACTAATAGAGTCAAACAAGTCCCACACAATAAATAACTTAAAAGGTTAAAATCTTGGTCTAATGGATATGGGAAGTTGGAAGAATTAAGTTTGGTTTGGGCTGTGTTTTTGTCGAAGGGGTGTGGGTCAAATTATTAACCTTGTCACTGATATTTTATTTAACCTTATCATTGATATTTTATTTAACCTTCTTTTTATGGAACATAATATTTTTTTAGTAGTGCAAGTAAAATTTGCAAAAATAGTGCAAGTGTATATTAAAAATATAAAATTTACTAAACTTACTATGGCATCAAATATAAAACTTTTTCTACATACTAATATAAGAATGTGAGGACACACGTAGAAGCTTCGATATCAATTTTAGTCCATTTTTTTAGGTGGACTTAACTTCACTAAATTCCAACATTAGGCATCCAATACATGTTTAACTTATAAAATTTATTATAGTTTGATAAACGCTATCGTAAAAATCCTACACTTATAATAACCTAAACAAGCATACACTCTAAAAATATATAATCTATTAGCTTAATTTAAATATAAACACTTTAAATAAAACCATTGCTTGAAAATATTTATTTACATACTTTTAAGTAATGCATAGATACATTTAGCAACAATGTCTTTATATTCCGACGACGTCTAATATTTACTTGTATTATCTTTCCGTACTTTGTCTTTCGGATACTTGTGAAGCGACTACTCATTCGTCTTGTATACTTTTATACTTATGCACTTTCCAAGAGCCAATACTTACAAACAATTGGAAAACTGTTTTAAACTTAAATGCTGCCACACAAGCAGCAACAACATAAACATTGAAAAATTTATAAAGTTAGTTAAACTTTATCGAGTCTTAAACATGAAGACTAAATATGCCATACTAAATCAGGTTACGTGTCGGAGCCGTGCACTACCACTAATTGATTTATTCCACCTCGTACTACTAATGGCCAAGGTGAGTTTCATAGCCCCTACTTTTACTTTTTTTTCATAACTCTTTTGGGGGAGAATACATGCTCGTTTTCACTTAAACTAAATGCTTATTTTACCTAAACAAGTGAATTGTTTACTCAAACTATGCTGATTGACTGAATGTATTATGTGTTTACTTGCCAATTACTTGATTACTTAAATGCATTCTAGTGTAAAGTTAATGCTTGCTTTTACATATAGACACAAGTACTTGAAACTGTTATGCCTGCATGACCGAGTGAACTGGTTACATGACTGATTGTACTGGTTGCATTTGCTATGTACATGTATGAGCGAATGAATAGGTCACATTGCCGAGTGAACTGGTCACATTATGAAATGAATACTAAATCTTGTGGTCCATAAAACTTTTACAACTAAAATCTATGAACTCACCAACCTCGTGTTGACACTTTTTAGCATGTATTTTCAGGTTTTGAGGTGATAGTTTATTTTTAGATGCGCAAGGCAAAGGCATGCCATGGTCATAGATGACTCTGATTTATATATTGGGACCACATTTTGATAATGGGCCATTTTTCCGCACAAATCAATAATGTAAACATTGTTTACAAGAATGAATAAAAGCTTATTTATGAAAATCAGTTGTTCTATGCTTATGTTGTGATATCAATTTAGTAGCACCCCAATACTTGTTTGCTTCCGTTGAGCCATTTTGGGGGTGTTACATAACTCATATGGGGTCTTGTTATGAGGCTTCACTACCAAAACTCTATTATGTACATAACAAGCAGTCTTTACTGCTTCAGCCCAAAAAGTTGTTGGTAATTTAGAATCTGCAAGCATAGCCCTAGCAGCAAGTGTCCTATTCCTCCTCTCTGCAACACCATTTTGTTGAGGAGTACTAGCTACACTAAATTGTCTTTGAATACCCTTCACTTCACAGAACTAGTTCATTTCCTGATTCTTAAACTCAGTCCTATTGTCACACCTTATTATTGTAACTTTTAGATCAGTTAGGTTTTCTACTTTTGTTATAAAAGCCTTAAGGATTCCACTAGTATCATCCTTCTTTGCTAAAATGAAAACCCAGGTAAATCTACTATAGTCATCTGTGACAACTAGGAAATACATTTTCTTCATCAAACTCTTTACAAAGGTGGGCCAAAGAGGTCCATATGAAGAATCTGCAATGGTTTGTTGATGGAGCTCACAGTCTTGGACTTACAAGAAGCTCTATGTTGCTTTCCCTTCTGACAAGCAACATAGTTTTCATTGATATCAAAAAGCTTGGAAGGCAGTCCCCTGACAAGATTTCCCTTCACCATCTTATTCATAGTTTTGACGTTCAGATGCCCAAGTCTTATATGCTAAAGTTTTGACTCATCTGATGTTGGCTTAGAAAATAGGCAAGTCAAACCTCCCTTTGGAACCATGTGCTTTAGATCAACACTGTATATATTCTATGTATTTGGAACTCTAAGTAGGATTTGACTTTCATCAACCAACTTAAAGTTTGGGGACAAGACAATACATTCAGTGTCAGTAAAAAGGACACTATTCTTCTTATCACACATTTGTGACACACTGAAGAGATTGAACTTGAGTTCTTTGAAAAAGTACACATCATCAAAGTCTAGAGAACCTGTTTTAATCTTTCCCTTTCCAGTTATCTTTCCACCCCTTGGGTTGCTACCGAAGGCCACATATCCCCCATCAATAGGTATAAAATCTGAGAGATAGGTGATAGAATCGATGCTCGAGGTTGTTTAGACCTTATCTAGGATCACAATAACAATTAAAAATAACACGCAGCGGAATACATCAAAACATAATTGTCATTGAACAAGGTTTCTTCGTCATCATCTCCTACACTATTACAAACACCATAAGCCCCAATACTACGTGATCAAGGTAGTACGGTCACCTAACTATAACAAGATCAAATACCTTGGGGCTAAACTACATGAATCCTAGGCGTTTAGATAAGCAACCAAACTCCTAGACACACACACCTTTAACTTAGTCGACTACATATCTTGTGCACACTAAAACATATTCCCTGTATCTCTTTATAAACTAGAGATACTAGGGTTACAGGGAATTAATGACTAAATAACTTAAAGCATATAAAAGATTTTCCTGTAATCTTCTATAATTAGAAGATTGCTACTTTGTCATATTTAGTCCTTCAAGTTCCATTCTTGTAACATTGTAGCTTATTATTTTTGCCATTTTCAACTCAAAATAATGAACCCAACAATCTTCCCCTAGTTGATAATTGCAAAACTATACGATGAATGAAACTTCCCCTTAAGTCATGCTATACCATGCAAATCTTCATGTTGCAAATCTTCAAGTAGACTCTTCTTCCCCTTTTTGCCATTATCCACTAGGAGAAGCTAAGTAGAAGAAACTTTGATCTTCAAAACCATGAACCAATATCATACGACTAATCCATCTTTCCAATGCCTCAAAATACCCTCCATGAAGTTTTCTGCACTAAAAATGAAATTAAGGCAAAAGAAATCTGAACCAATAGTAAAATACCAACAAGTAGTAGCAAAAACCTTCACCTCGATGTAGCATATAAATGGTTAAACATTTAAACATTAAGCTTCCCCTGAAACCCATATGTTAACCATTTGAAGAATGTATGCTCTATGTAATGATTACTGATGAAGAAAACCGAGTATAACCAATTTGATGCTGAAGTAGAACAATCCAAACCTGTGTCTTATATCTTGCACTAAAGATGACATCGAACGTATACCCAATCTTGATGTATAGGGAGACCGCAATCTCTTGACGAAAAACTTCATCTACTATTCGTCAATTCGTTGTCACACATGAACGCACGAACAAGTTACCTCCTGCTAAAGGTATGATAAAACACAAACTCGAATAGTCCACTTCAACTCCAAATAGGTGATAAACGCCTTTCTTCGTAATCAATTATGCAAAAAGAACGAGCCTTTAAAAACCCGTTAAGAACATATAAAAATGTGTGTCATCAAATAATCAAGTCGAAAAACAAATCCATGTTCGACTTTTTCTTCGTGTGTGTCGCCTAATATCTTCCAATCACATCCGAAAACCAAAACTGCTTTGTCACCCAATATCCGATATCAAACCAATGAACCAAAATTATGTACTGTTGAAAACGTAAATAATGCACATACGTCTTCAAAATTCCATACCTAATACCAAAGCATCACTAAACCCATTCAAAATCAAGGACCTAATATCAAAGCAGACCCTTTATTAAGCCCACTATCAATTTTCTTACTAGGTTCAACCAAATCACACGCCAACTGATACAATTCTAATCCAGAATAAATAAATATTTCAATCACATGTATCCATCCATACATATTAAACTTTGTATCACGAAATATATAACTGATATTAAATAATGTATCACAGTACCATGTGACATACAAGCCAATAAGCATCCACCATCCAATTCACCTCCACCGTCCCATGTGAGTATCAAGCAATGACCATAGATCAATAATATCATGCAACTCATGCATGAAATACGAGCGTCCCAAGTTGCAGCTATCTACCCATGCACCAATGAATCCAACGCATACACATCAATCAGTAGGCCCAAAATAATACTAACACTAAACCAATTCATATGTAATCTCAGATTTAAAAATACTCCAATGCCCTTGTTAAGCAGTACAAAGTTTTCTTTCGTGGAATTAGTACTAAATTTCTTCTATCAGTACTAACTTTCTTCTATCAGTACTAATGTCAATTAGTATTAACTTTGTATGATAACCAGACTTAACCTCCAACGAGCAGTGAGCAGCTAGTCGAGCACCTGTACTTGGTAGTATAAACTCGTTCTTTTGTGCTTCTGGAATTGGAGCAAACATTGCATAACAGAGTACCAAAGTATTTTTCAAAGATCCTTTACCACTCACCAATCCTCGAAGAAGAAGAAAACATGTGTTTGGGACCAGTCTATAAACTATGAACTGCCAGCGTACCAGATTAACATAAGGATCAGTACTCACGTGTAGATAAGCATCCAAACTGGGATCAAGAACTCCATTATCCCATGTGCTAATATCAAACGTATGAGAAGGATTTGGAACCACAGTAGACAACTGAACGTATGACAGTATCAATCCAAGAATCGATGGGACCACAGTACCAAGTATACTGTCATGGAGCAGTATTATCTTTACATGAATCTAGACAGAGAAACAAACCATGAAGCATTCAAGAAATCCATAAGCTACTCTTTCATTCTTTGTCGTTTGAGCATGTAAACATCACAGCAGCAGAAAAACGATTAATCAAAAACCCCAATAGACTTGTTTCTTCAAAACGACTCAGAAACAACTATTCACGTTAAGAATAATATCATATTAAAACCCTAACTGCAATAGTATCCATAATACCAGGGTTTCGAATGTAACACCTAGGGTTTGCACTTGTTTCAAAACACACGATCATAAGAAACCCTAGACAATTAACTTAAGACAAGCTGCTTGAGTAAATGAATTATTGACACCAAGAAAATCACTTTAGGGTCTGTACATAATTGTAATGCATGCTTCATAGAATGAAAACCCTAAAAATTTGAAAACCATACCTCCCTCTGCAGCAGACTTTACGACTGAATAACTTTCAACTCAGACCTCAGATGAAAGATCCCTCTGGTGAAAAACTAGATTGTCATATAGAGAACGTCCACCAAAATTTCATCACGATCCAACGGTTAACGAAAAATTTATCATCATTTGAAAACAGTGCTGCAGAAACCATACGAAAATTTTTCAATTTCGAATTTATCTTCTTCTTCAAGAAACCTTGCGAAATCCCAGATATCAAGAGCAAACCGCTCTGATGCCACTTGATAGAATCGATGCTCGAGGTTGTTTAGACCTTATCTAGGATCACAATAACAATTAACAATAACACGCAGCGGAATACATCAAAACATAATTGTCATTGAACAAGGTTTCTTCGTCATCATCTCTGTGGAAAACTAGAAGGGGGGCTTGAATAGTTTTGCCAATTAAAACTTCCTTTTAGTCTATTTAGATCGACTTATGTCAATCTATTTGGATGTGTGTGTTGGATGTTGATAAACAAGCATATAAATGTAAGTAATGAAAAGATAAGAGTAAGAAGCACAAAACCACAACGCGAGTATTTATAGTGGTTTGGCTACAAGGACACCTTCCTTGCCCTACTCCACTCCCCGAGTCACCTACTCAAGAGTTCGTAATCACTACACCAATCTCCTTATGGCGGAGAAGCCTTCACAACGTCGCCTACCCTTTTTTCCGGTGCTAGGCTAACCACCGGGTTCTTTCACTCCAAGGTGAACCACACCTACACAATGTCGCCTACCCTTTATAAGGTACTAGGCTAAGTACCTAGTTCTTTCACTCCAAGGTGAACTACACCTTCACAACATCTCCTACCCTTTATTAGGTACTAGGCTAAGCACCTAGTTCAATTGCAATGGAGGAACTATTACCACACTACACCAACGATTAATCCCAAAGGAGATCTACTCCTTTACAACATCATCAAGGATATCAATATCCTTGGATCTACTACTAGTCTATCTTGTACATCGAAACACACCATATGGAATGTACATCTAAGGCACCTTTCACTAATGCCTTTGACTAGATCTACAAGACACCTTTCACTAATGTCTTGTGTCTTCACTTCTAAGCACCTTTCACTAATGCTTCTAGTCTTAACTTCTAAGCACCTTTCACTAATGCTTCTTATCTTTACTTCTAAGCACCTACCACAAGTGCTTATGCTATAGACGATAGATACCCATCACTAATATCTTCGTCTTGACACTTGAGACATCTTTCACTAATGTCTTCAACACTACACTTCTTTGAAGAAAGAAAGGAATCATCAACAAGAAGACTTCAGTAGCCTTGATGATGAGGAAGCATGACAACTCATGGACTTGAGCTTGCTCGACTTCAAAGGTGGTGATCTTGCCTTTAAGAGGAACCTAAAAGATCACACAAAAACAAAACTACAAACATAGATCTCTTGGATCTGAGGTTAGTGAGTTTTTAACTCAGGGAGAAAGTGTGTTAGAAAGGGGTGAGAAACAATGAAGAAATGGCTCACTATTTATAGAGGAAAAATCCTACTGTTCCCCGGATCCCACGGATCCCTTCCATAAGGGATCCGTCTAGCGTTAAGCTAGGGATCCGTGGGACGCTCCCTTTTACCCATGGGTATTTTGGTTATGGGTGATGGGTCATGGGTTGAACCATGGATCTTTAGCTAGATACAATGTATCTTTGAGTGCAATGTACTTGGTCACTTGGGTATGGGTTGATCCATGGGTTATGGATATTATCCATGTATGATATAAGCATGATGTCATGCAATGGGTTATGGGTCAAGCTCCATGGGTTATGGGCTTTGGGTTGTACCCAACTACATTCAATGTATTTGCCCAATGGGTTGTGATACTTAAGTTTCTACCCATTTATATTACCCAATATACTACATACTAGTTATGTGTATATTATACCCAAATATGTAAACACTAGTTGTTGTACATATGTATTACTAAATCATAAAATCACTTATACTTGTTTTAGTGTTTTATATGAAAATGTGAATGTGTTAGAAACTATTAGTTCAAACCATTTACGTATTTTATTTGTTTCGTTAACATGATTTTACGTTTGTTATCGACAAAACATTAGAAGATCGTAAAATATAAATAAACGTTTTTACGGCTTATTTGTATTAACAATCTCCCCCTTTTTATTGATGACAAAACATAAAATTATTTTAAGGAAAATCTAAAATTCGTAAAAGTTTGAATTTGTAGTTTTACTTTCTTCTCCCCTTTTTGTCGAAACAAAAAGTGTTTGAAGGAAAGCAACACATCGTTTTTAAGAAAAACATGTGAAAGAAATAAAAAGAAATAGAAAGCAAGTAACGGGAAAGGATCTCGTCTTTACTCCCCCTTGACGATTCCATCCCTATGTAAGGGCGTCAAGAAAGTGATACTAATCTAGTTTGTTTGCAAGTAAGTTTGCAAAATATTTCGTCTAAGTGACGAATGTGCTCCCCCTTGATGATTGCAATTTTGCAAGGGGATGTCACGAAAAGTAAACCTAGTATTGCAAGTAATTTGCAATGTATTGCTTTGACATAAAGCTCCCCTAGCTTTAGGATGTCAAAGTCTTCATGTGTAAATTGAATAACTACAAAACAAAGGCTAGAAAGCAAGTATAATTCACAATTTCCTGCAAATGTGGTCCAAGTTAGTAGAAAATAGATTTTTGTCTCACAGATCCCACGGTTCCCTCCTAGTAAGGATCCGTCTAGGCAATTCTGAAGGATCCGTATTAGCTGATTAATTTCAGCAAAGGTGATATAACAAGTAATGTTATCACAAAAATGAGATATGAATACAAAGTAATCATATGCTCAGAAAAATAACAAGTAGCATGTAATTCCATTTAATAAAACTAGAGTTATGATATACATGAATCTAAAAACTAAGAAAATAAGAAAATACATGACCACGAATTTCTAAACCAACTATCGCTTGATGCTAGGACACCACTAAAATCTTCTAGCTCAAGTTTTGTTTAAGTTTGATCTCGTCGAAATGTTCGAGGAGATGATAGAACATGAAACGTTGGTCTTCTCGTACTTCATGTATCAAACTTTCAACATGTTGACAATGATAGCAATCTTTGTCATGGCTAGGTAGTGGTGGTGGAAGAAATGAAATGGCTTGATGCGAAGGATCAAGTGAAGTGGCTTGTGGAGCTTCAAACGATGGAGGGATTGGTAGAGGTGCATTTTAGAATGGTTCGACCAAGAATGATGGTGGTGGTAGAGAAGTGTCAACTTCCATATGGTCGGGTGGTTGACTTTGATGATTTCTCATAATTCGAATGGGATTATATGATGGAAACGGCGAAAAGGAAGCCGGAGCAAGTGTTGATTCAACACCTTGATTTTGTACCATTATTCCTTCTAATGAGGAAAATGTTGTCGGCGGAAGCGGATGAGGCGGCCTAGGAGGCAAGTCCTCTAAATTGTAGAGGTGTGGTGATGATGGTGGGGATGTAAATGAAATAGCTCTAGGAACCAATGGTGATGGTTTAGTGGAGATGATATTGTTTGGCCTAGGAGGTATGGTGGTGTTTGGCATTGGTAATTTTGTGGGTACTATCCTTTTAGGAATTGGTTTGATTGGATGAGGAAGGATCCTATCATTTGTTGGCTTGACCGGAGATGATTCGGTTAAAGAGATTTTGTGTATAACACGAGCCCTTTTCTTGGGTGGTTCTTTGGTGGATAAGTTACTACTTGGGATTTTCCTCATGATGAGATGATTTTAAGAGGTTTGCAAGGGTTTCTAAAGTGCTGAAAGTTAGGATGAGAGTGATGACTATGGAGGTCCCAACAAAGTGGTTTATTAACCAAGAGATTTGGCAAGTGCATTTAAGCCTTAAGCCACTAGGATTCATTGGAATGTGATGATTAACATGCACAAGAGTCAACTTCAGAGTTTGCACTGATCTAGGAACTCATTTAAGATGAGATGGAGTGTTTGAGTTAGGAAGATGAGTTAAAATGATTGTTTTAGCAAGATTTGACATAAACTGTCATCCGGATCCCACTGTTCCCTCCTCGAGGGATCCGCCTAGGCTAATCCTAGGGATCCGCTCTCAGAGCCTATGAAAGAGTGGAATTGATGTTTCTAAGATCTAAGACCTATAACATCTTGAGTGTTTCAGTCCTCCTAAGTGTCTTAAATGAAGGGGTGCTTAATTAGTTGAAGGTAATGAGTGATGTAGCTAATGATTGTCTTTTATGGAAAGATTTGGAACTTTCAAGAGTACCAATGGATGAGCAAGGATGACACTAAAGATGAGAGTGTCAATTGAAGCTAAATGATCCTAGAGATCAGGTTATGACTTAGGATAGTGTTTTGGAAAATATCCTAGAAGCTTTGAGATGGGAAAAAACTAGAGTTTGATCAACTTTGATCAATTTTGAGGTAAGGATGATTTATGATCAATTTTGCCATAATAGAAAGATTTCTAAGGCTAAATGTGAGGGACCAAGTGAAAAATGAAGTGTGAGTTTGATAGTGGAAGAGTAATGGATTAAAAATGAAACGATAGATCTACAAGCGTCTTAGAGTGTGATCTAGGTGAGTTATGTGTGAGTAGGAAAGATCAACCTATTTTGATAAGGACTTAATTTTCCTTAAGACACTATGTTTAGCTTAGTGTGAGGTGTTCTAAGGATATGTTTGAAATATAATGCTTGCAATTTCATTTTCTGTTTGTCGGATCCCACGGTTCCCTAAGTGTAGGGATCCGTCTAGCAAAAACTTTGGGATCCGTCCATCTGCTCAGCAGAACCTTTACTAAAGGTATGCAATGATTTTGATAATGCATTATATTCCAAGGTTAGTTTAAAGGGGTTCTAACACTAAGATATCAAATGTAAGATGTTTTATTTCATGAGAGAAATAGGATTACATTGATAAAGCACGAGTACAAGAGAATTGATCCTATTTTGAAATACTACTAGGTTTCTTGAGTGTTTTCTCTAGGAGGATCATTACGTGATTGATGAATGTTGGTGGAATCAAGAATGAAGAAAGTCTTCATGAGAGATATGTTTAGCGGTTCCATCATCTTGTTCACAAGTACGTAGAACGGACTTTGAAATTGAGGATGGAAGTGCATAACATTATGATAGAGGCGTGTCAAGAACATTCCATAAGGGATGAGTTTATTCTTGAGCCTTGAAGATTTGCGATTCGCCTTGCGAAGAAGTAGGCGAGATTGTAAGGTTGTTGTGTTAGCAAACAGTACAACATGTGAGCACAACAAGCGGGAAGGATTTCTCGATTTCCCCTAAGACTCCAAAACTTTTCACGCAGGATGAGTGCAAGAGGCTTGTACTCTTCTCGGATGTCCCGTGTGAAGATAATATTTGGATCGGAGTAATATGGTCGAGGTTTGCATATTATGCGATTTAAATCTTCCGGGGAGGGTATGTGTGAACAATATGGACTATTTTCTTCACGAAAGTTGAAGAGAGAATCAAGAAACCAATCTTCGGTGAAGGCACATTGTCCATGATTTGGAATCCGGAGGATGTGAGCAAAATGCCTAAGGGTTAAAGTAAACTTTTGGTTTTTGATATAAAACCAAAGAGATAGAGAGTGATCCTCGTTACTTAACGAGTTCGACTTGACGGAAGAATTCCATTATGAACCTTGGACATATCTTCTCGTTGATTTCAGGAAGACATTCTAGTCCTAAGGCTCGGAAGGAGGTATTGATACCTTCTTTGAATTGTAGAGAGGTGTCTACAATACGTCCTTCGTGGAAGTGACGGTTTTCGAGATTATTGAACCCACGGACATGATTGCCAGGTGTGTTCAAGGGAGATGTTCGGAGTGTAGACGCTAGTGAGTGAAAAATCAAACTCATATTCATGCGTCATAGTTGAACCTATAAGAAAGGCACTTAACTCACTTATGGTTTTGACATTTACGTGGAGTATTACTTTTAGAAGAAAAGTGGTTTTTAATTTGCATGAAAAAACTGCTTTTCCAGAGGGGCGGATCCCACGGTTCCTTTTCAAAAGGGATCCAGCTAGTATAACTTCCGGGATCCGTAGATCTGTAATTACAGATTTTATGAAAACACATAGGTTTTTAGATCTCACAGTTTTATACCAAGATATGTGTTTTAACCTACATTTTCTTTTAACATGCATACATGACTTCTAATGTATCACGAAAGAAAGACATAAAGCAAAGAAAGAATGATAAACACATAATGATAATAATAACCTAGATAAACTAGACTATTAATAATATTTCATTTCAATGCTAAGAATGATACAAAGGATTGGGTATATAACCCCGATGTAGATTAACAACACAAAGTAAATGTCTCCGTATGTGAACTTCATCATAGGGAACACAAGTGCGATGAGTGTTAAGACGATGAGCACGAAGGCGATGTAAACCATGTTGAAGATGATTCTTCTTGGTTTCGGTTTGGATGAAGTAGAGAGGAGGATGAAGTTTTGAGTGAGAGGGAATTTTTGAAATTGGAAAATTTGAAAAAGTGGGGTTTGATAAAGTGGGCGTCGAGTGGATGATTTATAGGAGAGGAGGAATTTTTGATATTTGTGTTTTGTTTTATTATAGGATTAAAAGAAATAAAACATAAGTTTTATATACCATGACTTAAAAAAAATTAACACGTATGTAAGAAAAAGGCTTCCTAATGAAGCTTCATGTATAAGCAAAAAAGGTAATCATATAAATACCTAAATAGGCAAACTTAATTATCAAGTAAAATAAAAGGAAATCATACCTCTAGTGCACTTAGGAATGTCTTTACAAATGTCACTTAGACGATTCCCGCTCCTTTGCGTTTAAGATACCTTCTTAAGGAAGGTAATCTTGTTACCAAGCGATTCCTATAGCTTGGTGGGTATGAGCTTTGACTAATCAACATGACAAAGAAGATTAGTGCAATTAAATGAAACAAGTAAATAAAAAAAATGTTGTTATCAAATCAACATCCAAACATATAGTTTTAAAAGACATGGTGTTTGTTTTTATGAAAAACCTTCTTTGTAGTTTTCAATTAACCATGGATCGTATCAAGTTTTTAAAGTACAATATACTTCAAGAAACTTGGTAACGAAGCTCTGATACCAATTATGGAAAACTAGAAGGGGGGGGGGGTTTGAATAGTTTTGCCAATTAAAACTTCCTTTTAGTCTATTTATATCGACTTATGCCAATCTATTTGGATGTGTGTGTTGGATGTTGATAAACAAGCATATAAAGGTAAGTAATAAAAAGATAAGAGTAAGAAGCACAAAACCACAACGCGATTATTTATAGTGGTTCGGCTACAAGGACACCTTCCTTGCCCTACTCCACTCCCCGAGTTACCTACTCGAGAGTTCGTAATCACTACACCAATCTCCTTATGGCGGAGAAGCCTTCACAACGTCGCCTACCCTTTTTCCGGTGCTAGGCTAACCACCGGGTTCTTTCACTCCAAGGTGAACCACACCTACACAACGCCGCCTACCCTTTATAAGGTACTAGGCTAAGTACCTAGTTCTTTCACTCCAAGGTGAACTACACCTTCACAGCGTCGCCTACCCTTTATTAGGTACTAGGCTAAGCACCTAGTTCCATTGCAATGGAGGAACTACTACCACACTACACCAATGACTAATCCCAAAGGAGATCTACTCCTTTACAACATCATCAAGGATATCAATATCCTTGGATCTACTACTAGTCTATCTTGTACATCGAAACATAACATATCGAATGTACATCTAAGGCACCTTTCACTAATGCCTTTGACTAGATCTACAAGACACCTTTCACTAATGTCTTGTGTCTTCACTTCTAAGCACCTTTCACTAATGCTTCTAGTCTTGACTTCTATGAACCTTTCACTAATGCTTCTTGTCTTGACTTCTAAGAACCTACCACAAGTGCTTATGCTATAGACGATAGATACCCTTCACTAATATCTTCGTCGTGACACTTGAGACATCTTTCACTAATGTCTTCAACACTACACTTTTTTGAAGAAAGAAAGGAATCATCAACAAGAAGACTTCAGTAGCCTTGATGATGAGGAAGCATGGCAACTCATGGACTTGAGCTTGCTCGACTTCAAAGGTGGTGATCTTGCCTTTAAGAGGAACCTAAAAGATCACACAAAAACAAAACTACAAACATAGATCTCTTGGATCTGAGGTTAGTGAGTTTTAACTCAGGGAGAAAGTGTGTTAGAAAGGGGTGAGAAACAATGAAGAAATGGCTCACTATTTATAAAGGAAAAATCCTACTGTTCCCCGGATCCCACGGATCCCTTCCACAAGGGATCCGTCTAGCTTAAAGCTAGGGATCCGTGGGACGCTCCCTTTTACCCATGGGTATTTTGGTTATGGGTGATGGGTCATGGGTTGAACCATGGATCTTTAGCTAGATACAATGTATCTTTGAGTGCAATGCACTTGGTCACTTGGGTATGGGTTGATCCATGGGTTATGGATATTATCCATGTATGATATAAGCATGATGTCATGCAATGGGTTATGGGTCAAGCTCCATGGGTTATGGGCTTTGGGTTGTACCCAACTACATTCAATGCATTTTCCTAATGGGTTGTGATACTTAAGTTTCTACCCATTTATATTACCCAATAAACTACATACTAGTTATGTGTATATTATACCCAAATATGTAAACACTAGTTGTTGTACATATGTATTACTAAATCATAAAATCACTTATACTTGTTTTAGTGTTTTATGTCAAAATGTGAATGTGTTAGAAACTATTAGTTCAAACCATTTACGTATTTTATTTGTTTCGTTAACATGATTTTACATTTGTTATCGACAAAACATTAGAAGATCGTAAAATATAAATAAACGTTTTTACGGCTTATTTGTATTAACAATCTCCTACACTATTACAAACACCATAAGCCCCAATACTACGTGATCAAGGTAGTACGGTTACCTAACTATAACAGGATCAAAGACCTTGGGGCTAAACTACACGAATCCTAGGCGTTTACATAAGCAACCAAACGCCTAGACACACACCCCTTTAACTTAGTCGACTACATATCTTGTGCACACTAAAACATATTCCTTGTATCTCTTTATAAACTAGAGATACTATGGTTACAGGGAATTAATGACTAAATAACTTAAAGCATATAAAAGATTTTCCTGTAATCTTCTATAATTAGAAGATTGCTCCTTTTTTCATATTTAGTCCTTCAAGTTCCATTCTTGTAACATTGTAGCTTATTAGTTTTGTCATTATCAACTCAAAATAATGAACCCAACAATAGGACATGCTGCCTGTCATGTGTCTGGAGCATCCAATGTCAATCACACCTCTGTCCAATAAGTCCACTTGTGGATTGCCCTGCACATAAAATAAGAGAATTAGTTTCTCTTAGGGACCCAAGCCATTATAGACTTGGATCTACCTTGTGCATCTATGTAATTAAATCTTTGAAGTACATATGATGCACTATTGTCTTTGGATACATTAATCAAATCAGAGGTCTTAGGTCTCCAGGTCCAACATGCTGAGGCCTTTACTGCATTTCCCTTTGTACCCATAACAGCATTTTTATAAAAATTTTGCTTAGCAGTAGTTACCTTTCGCCAATCGGTAGTTACAGGTTTTATTAAAGAAGTATTTCCTTTTTGATTATCCATGTTGTTTAGAAGTTTTTCTTCTTTGAATGGGTCTAGATATAGATGAATGTGCCCTTTTTGAAAAACATGTCTTTGTATTGGTAGCATTCACTATTTGTCTTGTGGTAGCAGTAGAATTAGATCTAACAATATTTACATTTTTCAATCCAGATCTCATTAAAACTGCTTTTGGAACAAATGATTTAGCATGAGGGTTAAGTTTTTTAGAAAAATTAGAATGGTTCACCCTATTAGCATAGTTCCACATTGGTTTTGTCACCTTTGCTTTTAATTTATTAGAACAAATATAATGAAAATGATCAAAACTTCCACAAGTAAAGCAAGGTTTATTATTTATAATAAAATTACTTCCTAATTTATCAGACATCAATTGGTTCCAGTTCCTATGATTTCCTCTAGGAGTATTTTTATTACATGACTCTACTGCCTCTACATTTTCTCTAACAATTGTGGTAGAGACAGTTTTATTTAGGACTCTAGACTTGACATTCTCTTCATCTTCATCATCAGACACCCAATCCTCAATCACTGGTGCCTCAGACTCTCTTCTAGACTGCTTAAACTCTCCTCCATCAACACTCTTATCTCTAGGGGTCTCAGACACCTTTTCCTTATTGGTGTCACTACTCTTTTCTGCCCCTGTAAAAGACAAGTCAGGCATGGGGGAAAATTTTTCCAGAAGGATGAGGAACAGCTTCACTATAATAGCCTATTCCCTTTCTATGTCCTATTTTGTTGTACCTATTATAGATCTGAGTGCCAATCATTTTACTGACTTCCTTAGACATATATTCATGTCTTCCAACATGTAATTCAATGATATCCTTTTCTATCTCAACCTTTTCCTTTTCAGTTTGAACTTGATCTAATTTAGTTTTAAGTTCATTTATGGTATGATCTCTTAAGTATACTTCAACCTCTAAGGTCCTAATCATTTTACATAAGACAGTTTCATTAGATTTGAAAGATTCTAATCTTGCTTCTACAGATTTCAGACCTTCTTTATAACCTAAAAGTAATAATTTAGCATCTTCAAGTTCTGTTGTTACTCTATTATAATCATCTCTATAAAACATGAATATGTACATGATTCAAAGGATACCTCAGAATCAGAAGAACTTGAGGTTGTGGAGTGTGCCATGAGAGCAAAGTCAGTAGGGCCTTCTACAGCTTGATCACTCCAATCATATCCACCAAGCCCATCACAGGACACCAAGGTAGTTGTTGAAGTCTCCTGCACTTGAATGGTCCTCCATTCCACCTCCTTTGTCCTGTTCTCTTGAGACATGGGAAACCTACATTCTCTTGCAAAATGACCTTTCTTTTTTCAATTATAGCACTCCACTTTGGACTTGTCAAAGACCACTTTATCAGAACCAGTCATTTGCAAGCTTCTTCCAGTTCTCAGAAGAAACCTTTTTTCCCTCATAGTGAGCATGGACATTTGCCACCTAAGATCCATCTCTTCAACATCATCAGGATGGATCTGTTGAATGTCCTTATTTTCCAGTTGAGTAACATAACTTTGACTGGCAAAGAATGAGCACACTACAGCATCATTCAGATTCTCACCTCCAGCAGCACTTCCCAATGCACTAGCAGCACCTCCTTCCTTAGTAGCAGGGACATCAACCATTGTACTACTAATGCTATTTGATGAAACAAATGCCAAGTTGTTTGAACCTGTGCTTGAGCTTGACTTTTGCTTCATTTCAGCCTCATAAACCTTCAGGTTGTTGCGCAGATCATCCAGGCTTGATTTATCCAATTTTGGCTTGTTCCTCCACACAATAGCATGAGTGTCCCATTCAGATGGAATACTAGGCATCAACTTTTGATTTAAGTCTTCTTGTTTAGTGGTCACTCCCACAAGCTCCAATTGGCTTACCATCTTTTGCAACCTGTTGCAAATTTCATCAAGGGATTCAGTGCTTGATGCAGAAAAGTTGGCATATAGTTGCTTCAAAAGATTCTTCTTGCTCTTATTTGTAGCTTCATTTCCTCCAAAGTTCTTTTCTAGAGCATCCATTAACAGCTTAGCATCCTTAATGGAATTGAGGGATAAATGATACTCATCTGGAATGGCCATCATAAGAATACTTCTAGCCTTCATCTCCAGTCTTCTTTTGGCTATATCCTCTCAGCAGTGAGAGGAATGGTCTTGCCTCCATCTCCAGTTTTCAACTGGACAGTGTTTCTAGTTTCAATAACTTCCCACAGACCAATAGCAATCATTTAGATGTGCTGCTCTATCCTCATCTTCCACATCTCATACTCATCTGGTTTGAGCATGGGAACCCTGTTGTGAGATACAGTCACTGAGTTAGAGTCCACCTTTCACAGTTGTTGATAATATTCCTCTTGTTGTAACAGCTTCTTGATTACACAAGCTCTGATATCACTTGTTGATCCCAGTTCACCTTGTAAATATAGATCTTTGATAGCTTCTGTATAAGAAACTGTTTGATTCTATATGTATTACGCGAAATATAACACTTATTGAATAAGAAGAACACAATGAATTCACAACCAAAAGCTTCAATATTATTAGATTAATAATACGAGTAATCTTGATATCACTAGGGTTTACAACCTTGAAGCCACCTTAAACTTGTATATTAAACAAATGACCTAATATCTCCTTTTATATGTTAAGGAGTCCTATTAGGTTACAATCACTTCCTATACAATCGTATATTTTCTATACTTATCTAATACTACATTATAGTACGCAACATTCCTTAAATACAAAACAGACTAACACTCCAGCAGTAGATAAACAAAACTAGCAGTAGATACAAATACTCTAAAAGTACTTCAGTATTCAGCAGCAGAAACTTTACTCTAGCAATAATTTCTTCAAGTCTAGTAGCAGTTACCACTTAGTGTATTCTCATAATTCTTTCCAGCAACACCCAGCAGCAGATCCAATAACACCAACAGCAGATCCAATAACACCAACAGCAGATAACACTTGAACCAATTTATCATGAACCCAATAAGCAGTTGATTCTCCCAAAAGAGTAGTATCTGTAAAACCCAACAATTTCACTAACAATTAGCCCAGAACAATTAAGACTATAATCAAACCATATTGAACTGAACCTATACAGAGAACAAATAGTTAACAGTGGTCTCTCTATACCACAAAACAGAACCAAGTAAGGTATTTTTATAAATCAAAATAGATCTAATCAATCTGAAATCTGAAAATCAGTTAAAAAAAATATTGAACATACAATTGATGAAACAATACCTGCTACATCTAGCTACAAAACCTTCAAAAGACATGATCAAACAATAGGACCACTTGAGATTTATTTATTGTTTGGATTAATTGTCTATGTTTGATTGTCCATTTTGCATCTGTTTTATGAGTGTCCGTGTAAGAGAGAGAAAGTCAACACACACATTGAAGACTATAATGTGTGTGTTTCACTTTTAAACTATCAATAAAAAACATAAGTATGACCACAAAAAGAAACACTAATAATAAAAAGGATTGCTATATGATCAGTCCATCCATTCCATTCATCAAGTGAGTTACTACAATCTTC
This sequence comes from Chrysanthemum makinoi, assembly GCA_910596185.1. Classification (NCBI taxonomy): domain Eukaryota; kingdom Viridiplantae; phylum Streptophyta; class Magnoliopsida; order Asterales; family Asteraceae; genus Chrysanthemum; species Chrysanthemum makinoi. Next base: position 96,492,511 of record OU343219.1, on the reverse strand, counting down.
ATCTTCATCAAATGACAGCTTCACATCAACACAGACAAAAGAAACATCATCTAAGGACCAAGCAAAAGATACACACATCAACACAACCTAAACATCTGCAGTGTCTTCATGGAACTGCATAAGGGCAACGTGGTGCTCCTTCTCCCTGATGCCATCACGAGCTTCAGCTAGGATTGCAGTCAAATCCTGATGCCTCTTACGCTCCCTTTCAAGCGTCTCACCCAAGCAGTCAACAATATCGGTAGTCACCTTATGAAATGGACCAAAATTCTCACCCTCCTTCACAGTCTGCTCAGCCTTCTCAATCTTATCCCTTAGTTTTCTGCACTCCTATCCAATCCTTATCAGAAAGCCCTCATCCTCCGTAATCTCTTGAGAGAAGTAGAACTTGAAACATTGAGTGAGATTATCTGATCCAGAAGCCTCTTTGAGTTCATTGAGGTTAGGTGTAGCAGCCATTGATGCAATTTCTTGGTGAGGGTTGTTGATTAATTGTATGCAAAATGTATGGTTGAGAATGTATTAGACACTAAGATTTGTGTAGTATAAATACAATTAAGAGATACACTACAGAAAAACGTACCCAATAAGACACTCGAAAGGCATCATTAGGTATGATTATCTCCATTTAATTCAAGCTCTCTTCTTCTTTCCGGTGCAGAGTAATCATTTCAGTATTTAATATAAAAGTTAGGGAGATAACATAAAACCCTTGATATTTAGCATTGTGACAAAAAAGTCCCTTCAATAAGACAATGCATGGCATTTTGCAGCCAATATTAACATGCACATATTCTTAAATTTATAGTTTATTTAAATTAAAGCTTTATTTAAGCTTATTTTTGAGACATGATAATAACCAAACATCTAATAATATTCATTCATCTTCATAGCATTTCCTTCTTCGACACGAACACCAGCCTTTGCTTGAAAAACAAGTTTGCTAACTTATGAAGTAATTCTCGATGTCTCTCCTAAGTTTTATATAGTGCTTCAAGAGCATCTAAAGCAACCACATCATAACCTAGGGCTTCCATGTTCGCAAGCATACCTCGGTTTCTTGTCATTACCTTCCTCAAATGCTCACAATCAGCAATAAGCAATTTTGATACCGCATCATCTTCGCTGGCCTGCTGAATAAACCACATATGCTTGCAATCATTCAATTTAGAAGAACCCGAAAGAGTGATCAAGTTCTCTAACATTTGAAATTGTGCCATTATATCAGAATACAAATGTTTTCACATCTGAGCATGATAATAGTGTCAAATAGATAGGCAAATACTCACTTATGTAACTTATGCAAATTTAAAAAGTGCAATTGAAAAAACTGTTTTAAATAGTCACTATTTACTACATAGTTGCTAAGTGCAATCAAATAGCCAAAACTAAAACCAAAATTATGCTAACGTAAATCAAACAGGGAAAAAAATTGTCACAAGCATGACGCCTTCCACATTTAGATTAGCCCGTGTGCAACGCACGGGTTAGAATGACTCGTGTTATACATACACGAGTGATGCAGCATCGTTCGCTAACTGTAACCGGTAATTTACTACAAAGATATGACTTAAATTGTCTACTCCACATCTATGTAATAATGGGATGAAGAAATAGACTATTAGCCATAATTATTTGGATTATTTAATCGAATTTTCTATTTGTACTATGTAATAAATACAATTAATTTTATGCCTCTACTACATAGTTGATGCTTTAACGTGTTGTTGATAGAACTAAAATAAAACAAAAGCAATAATAGTATACTTCAAAAAATCCGTTAGACAAAACATATTTGTTTATACCAAAAATCGTTCGAAACGAATATTAGACTTAAATTGCCTCTGCCGCAACGCACGGTTGCCAAATTACTCGTTTATAACATGAAGCATAGCAGTATAAATATAAAACCTATCACGAACACAAATAATTGGCATGTAATATGTTGTGCCCAAATATCAACCTCACGTTGGTTTTGTTGACAACTGAAGCATAATACATCTTTAACTAGACTAAGCATGCATAAATATCACAGATCACCTTTGGGCAGAAACATAACATATATTTTAGTTATGCTTAAAATGGTTTCATTGTTCAAGTTATCACACAAATAACTGTTTGGTTCATTGAGTGGTAACATGAACAATTACAATAATATGGCATGGGTGAACTTGTAGATTAATCTAAACAATCATTCAACTGAATGATTATCTACATCCATGTATTATATTTAAAACTAAAAATCTACATTAACTAGTAATTTCAGGAAAACATTTTACCTGATCTTTTTGTTTTCCACCATTGAAGATCAAGTGTACTTATTGTAACTAAAATGAGCGAATTTAATTAGTCTTTTAGTTTAATTAGTCTTTTCAAATTCATAAGTTACATAAAACATTCAACTAATGAGAAAGCATAAATATGGACTTTGATTTCCTGTTCAAAATCCCATTTGTTTGGCATTAAATATTTTATAGCAAAATGAGAAAAATATTTACAGTTCCATGAAATTCATTATATTTATCATCAAAAATTATTATTATTATTATTATTATTATTATTATTATTATTATTATTATTATTATTATTATTAATTTTTTTTATTCGACATCACTTTATTAAAAACTTATAGGATTTACAAGAAGTTAGTGGGAAGCTGAGAGGCTCTCACTCCTCTAACTATAGAAAAGTTAATCCTACTAAAAACTCATAGGACACAATTATTATTATTATTATTATTATTATTATTATTATTATTATTATTATTATCATCATTATTATTATTATTATTATTATTATTTAAAGTTAAATATACATTAATTTTTAAACTCTATTTTTTATTCTATATTTTTAACAGTTTAAAATTATATTTTATAAAAAAAAATATTTATTGAAATAATGTTAAATATAATAAAATTTTAAATTATTTTAATATATTAGTTTATATAATATAATTTAAAATATTTATTATTTTTATTTTTATTATTGTCCTTATAAAAAGTATATTTAAAAAATAACATTCGGTTTATCAACTTTAATCTAAAATAAAATTGTAAATATTTTCATAGAATTTGTTTTTTCATTTCATTTCTTTCAGCCAAACACGAATTATTTTTGAAAATTTCAATTCCTTCATATTGCAAATTCCTTGACGTTTCAATTCATTCGCATTTTAATTTTATAGACAAATTCCAATTCCACAAAAACATTATGTGAACCAAATGAACCCTAAAGGTTTGGTTCATATATCTCGCATCAAGTTGTTTCTTATGAGATATATCATTTATTGTTCATTATAATATCTTATTAGGTATTGTTATCTTATTATATTGAGTTACTTTTTAAAAAATATATATATGTAACTTTGATTCTCCTGAATAATCTAACTAAAATTAAAATGTATGCAAGTATTTATACTTCAGGTAACTATTGCTATAAGAAATAAACAAAACATGACTTGCTGTAAAACTTATGAAGTACACCTTAAGTCCCAAATTTTATGTTTATTTTAACTTTTTGATTCAAACATTGACCTTAAATATTTTTGTTTGTATTATATAATATTTGATGAAAATTATATCAATGTAAAATACATTTAAAACACAATATATTCATATATTTTTCATTAAATATTATATAATACAAACAAAAATATTTAAAGTCAAAGGTAGATTCAAAAAGTCAAAATAGACATAAAATTTAAAACGAAGGTAGTATATAAATAGCATGGACTTAACTTGAACCCATTTAACACCGTGTAAAAATGAACTAAAGACATTACCCATGTCAAAGAGTGATTGTAAGGTGAGTAGTGATTGAGAGACCTAATTTTAGACCAAATTTTATGCCTCAAGTTACATATCAATAATTCATTGATTGTAGAGGAATTTTCATTTGATTACCTTTATTTTGGTGCTTACCAAGGGACAAATCTCCACCATCCATCTAATTTAATCTAATGGTGGGGATTAACCTAAGATTTATTAGATAAACCTAAATCCATTTTTTTTCTTGTCTTTTTGTCTTTCTTTTTTATTCATATTTTTTTGACTTTTTCTTTTAATTCACGGTTTTATTAATTCAAGTTCTTTTTTTTCTAGTTCAGTATTTTTTTTTTAAATTCACGTTATTCACGTTTTTTTTAATTCACGTTTTTTTCTTCTCTTTCACACGTTTTCGTCCGTTTTCATACGTTTTCTCTCGTTTTCTTACGTTTTCGTTCATTATTCATACGTTTTCGTCCATTTTCGTCCGTTTTCATACTTGTTTTTACGCTTTCATAAGTTTTCGTCCATTTTCATACATATTCGTCCATTTTCATACGTTTTCGCCCGTTTTCTTACGTTTTTGTTCATTATTCATACGTTTTCGTCCATTTTCGTCCGTTTTCATACGTTTTCGTCCGTTTCATACATTTTTACGTTTTCATACATTTTCGTCCGTTTTCATACTTATTCGTCCGTTTTCATACGTTTTCGTCCATTTTTAAATGTTTTCGGCCGTTTTCAGACGTTTTCATACGTTTCTAAATATCACAAGTGATAATCTGTGATGTTCAGATGATCACAAGTGTTATTCTGTAATATTCAGAATATAACTTGTTATATTCTAAATATCACAAGTGATTTTCAACTAATGTTTTGTAACATGAAAATCACAATTGATATTCAGAATATCACATAGTGATATCCAGAAAGTCACAAGTGATATTCAAAATATCACAAAGTGGTATTCAGAAAATCACAAGTGATATTCAAAATATCACAAATGTATAATCAGAATAGCAGCTACATAGCCCTTATTTTATTTTCTTATGAACTAATGTGATTTCAGTTTATGTTTCACAAGCCTAATTTTCTTATTTTGAAACTTATAAAAATATGTAAGTTTATATTTGATAAGTGTGTAAATACTCATCATTTTTGGTTAAATCTGAACAGCAAAACGTTTAAAAATGCTCAGAAATGCATCAAAATACTGAAAATATCTCAAAATTGCATTTTATATGTTTCAGATGCAAAATGTTCAAAATCAGATGAAAAATGAGCTAAGTTTGCATAATTGGCAGTTTCAGTCCCCCAAGTTTCAAAAGTTGTCAGAAATAGTCCCTGAGCACATAATTTCAAAAGAAAAATCACCAAAGGTCCTTTTAAAATCATAAGTTGTCAAAATTAGTCCTTTGGTGAAAAATGTCAAAAGTTTTGAGAAATTACAAGTTTGGTCCTCCAAGTTTCAAATTTGGCAAAAATAGTCCTTGGAATTTTGAAAATGTCAAGTTTGGTCCTTGTACTATTGGAGCCTGTCACTTTTAGTCCCTTGGAGCAACTTTGATAAAATGGCAGCCTTGGTCCCTTGTTTTTCAGAATTTACACAAATGGACCCTATGATTATTAATACAAGCCTTGGACCCTTGTCAAAACTGCATGTGACCCCTGTCATTAACCCTTGTGACCCCTTTCATTTGACCCTTCCCTTTTAATATACCAGTCAAACCCTTTTGACTCTCCTTTTCCCTCCATGTCACGGGATACCATCTCCATCATCACACCCCTGCAACACTTGCCTGCATACTCAACCACCCTCCATCATCATCACTACTACCCTCCACCTCACCCCAAGCCAAGATGCATTAATAGCTTCCTCAACCTAACACTCAACCCCCCAGCTGGCTAAAAACCTTTTCCCGCCAAAATTACATCCAACGGCTAAAATCCACTCAAGTAATCCAAAGGCCAAAATAATTAGTGGGATTTGAAGAGAGAGGTGAGAGAAGCTCACTGGTGTATAAAAAGAAGGAAGAAGAAGGAAGATAGAAGTAGCACTTAGTTAAATTTAAAAATGTATGTCGTTTTTTAATGCTTAAGTCTTAAATAGATCTTTAGTTGTTATTTCAAGTTTCTTTGTATCAAATTACTTTGTTCAAGTGTATTACAACTCTTTCTAAGTATCAATTCAAGTTGTGTTAAGATTTCTTGTTTCATGGTTACTGTTGAAAATTTCCATTTCAAATTCTTATGTACAAGCTCTTATTAGCTTATTTTTAAGCTCAAACAAGCTTACATATGCTTCTTATAGCTTTTTGTAAGCTTGTATTTAAGTTTCATGCCATTTTGGTTTTTGGTCAATGAAAGTCAACTGAGGAAGCAAATGGGTATGAAATGGTAAATGGTTGAAGCAGTGCTGGAATTGGGTTGTAAGTGATTTTCTAAGTTTCACTGCATAACTTTTATTTGTAGTTATAAATAGTTTTAATCTGTTAATTAAGTTTTATTTAGGTTATCTAAGGTCAGTTTGATCAAATATTTAAGCTAGTTTAGCAGTTTGGTTAATGTTAATTGTAAATCAGTCACAGTAAAGGGTGTTTGGATATGTTGGTCTACTTGTATTTAAGGCTTGTTCAGTTGTTGACACTTGTCGATTTAGGTTGGTTTAGCCATTTACATTCATATCTGTCTTAATTTTGCTCTACAAAAGCTAAAAGTCAACATATCAATAATCTGTCTTAATCAGCTTAGCTGTTGTGATTTTTGAAATTCAAAAGCTTGTTTTGTGTTTAAAGTTCATAGATAAAGCTTGCAGTAGTTCCATTTCATCATATAACATCATTATCAGTCCAAAAATTGATTGCAAATCTCACCAAAGTCAAATCTTCAAAACTGTTTTAAAAAGTCAAAAGTTGAAAAATCAATTTTGAACCCAACTGAGATGATTTATCATTGACTCATCTCTGGGTCAAATTAAGTGAAACTTGTGGTTTTAAAAACTTCCCTTGGTCTATTTTCTTATTGTCATTTTTATAGATTTTTGTCAAATTTTTATAAGCTCCAAAAAGGCTTGTGAATATGGGCTTATATGCCCTGTGCAACTGACTCAGCATACACTGAGTCTGCACAGGGTGTGTGCAAGGCTTGCACCAAGCTCATCAGAGCTCATCCAGGGCTCATCTCTGGTTTAGACATAGCTAGCCAGGTCTAGATTAGGTTCCAGCATTTGGTTTTTAGTTTCAACTTATCTTGAGTGCTTATTTTCAGTCCAAACTGAGCACCTCAAATCTGTTTTTGCCCATAAGCTCACATCATCAAATCTGTGTAGATTGCAATTCAGAGGTTTAAGCTTGTTGTAACTTGTTGCATTTTGGTAATTTTAGCATATTAGAGTTTCTGTAATCAGTTGGTAGCTTATTGTGGTCTGTGGCTTATTTGGAATGCTTATTCACTAGCACTTTGCATTGCAGTTGCATAATTCCACACACAACCACCTGTTTTTCTATTTTTCCTAGATTCACAATATTATTTTAGACTTATCTTGAATTTTTCAGATTTTTCTAGGTCAGTTTGGTATTTTTCTCCATTTTAATTAGTTTTTAAGCATTTTTAATTAGCATTAAATACAATTAATTAAGAAAAGTTTCAAAAAAATAATTTTTCATTTTTCTTAAGTTAAGATAAATATAAAAAGTCAAAAAAATATTTTTCCAGATTTTTCTTAGTTAAATTTGTATTTTTAAGCAATTTAAGTAGTTTTAAATAGTTTTTAATTCCTAGAAAATACAAAAATAATCAGAAAAATACAAAAATAGTTTTGAAAATTCTATTTTGTTATTTTAGATTTTTCCAAATCAAAGTTTTATTTTTCTAGCTTTATTTCCTATTTTCTTGTATTTTAGGCTATTATTAAATAGTTAAAAATAGTTTTTAATTAATAATAATTAGATAAATAGTTTTAAAAATAATTTTATTTTTCTATAAATTTTGTTTTATCATTAGGTTTGTAAAAATATCATTTTTATATTTTTAGGATTTATATTGTTTCAATTTCATATTTTCATTTGTACGTTACGTAGTTTTAAATTAAGTTTTATAAAAGAAAGAAAAATCAAAAACATCATTTTGCAAATAGTGATAGCGTTTATTTAATATTTTTTATCTTTTTAATTTTCTTTAATTTGCATTTAAGCCTTTGTAATTATAGGCTATTTCTGTAGTTATAATTAATCAAAACCTCTTTTCCGTTCAAATCTCTCGATCACTATTCGTTGGATGATTCATCGCATAGCTCGCTGGGACATAACGACCCGGGGAAACACTATACTCTCCTGATCTTCATTGCATTCGTTTCCAGACTATTTTAAGTTTCTTACGGTCGGCCATTCACAAGTGGCCGGCTTGTGTGAGAAAACTTGACCGTCTGGGAGCGAATCAATATTTACCACGTATAACGAGAAAATGGTCAAATTTTGGTTTAGATTGCATACATATTCGTCCGTTTTCATACGTTTACGTCCGTTTTTAAAAAATTTCGGCCGTTTTCATATGTTTCTGAATATCATAAGTGATATTCTGAATATTACAAATGATATTCTGAATATCATAAGTGATATTCTGAATATCACAAATGATATTCTGAATATCACAAGTGATATTCTATGATATTCAGATGATCACAAGTGATACTCTGTGATATTCAGAAAATCACTTGTGATATTGTATTCACAAATGATTTTCAGAATATCACAAGTGATCTTCAACTAATTTTTTGTAAAATGAAAATCACAAGTGTTATTCAGAATACCACAAAGTGATATCCAGAAAATCACAAGTGATATTCTGAATATCACAGAAAATCACTTGTGATAGTCAGAAACGTAATGAAAACGGACGAAAACATTAGAAAATGGACAAATACGTATGAAAACGGACGGACACGTATGAAAGCGTAAAAACACATTTGAAAATGGATGAAAAAGTATGAAAAGTGGACGAAAACGAAAGAAAACTGATGAAAACGGACAAAAACGTGTGAAAACGGACGAAAACATATGAAAACGGGCGAAAACGTATGAAAATGTATGAAAACGGACGAAAATGTATGAAAGCGAAGAAAAAACGCGAATTAAAGAAAAAACGTAAATTAATAAAAAAAAGCGAATTTATAAAAAAACGCAAATCAAATTTTTGGCGCCGCTGCCGGGGATCTGTGCTGATTATCTTCCGTCTAGCATATTAGTAATTTGAATATTCACTCTTTGTTCATACCATCTATCTATATATATATCCATATTTTCTTATAAAAAATCCAAAAACCCAAAAACATCCAAAAACGTATAAAACACAAAAATATTTTCCTTTTGTTTCTATATATATATCAAAGATAAAAATACAAAAAGATTTGTCGTTTTCTTTGTTTAATAATAACAACATAAAAGATTACCACCGCAAACCAAGGCAGTGTACTACCTAACTGGGGGTACGACCATAATAAGTTCCCGAACCAAAGATTAAAACTTGCCTTTGTGTCCTTGTGATTGGTGTACCTTTTTCAAAGAAGCCATTCATCTTGTGATTATTGGTTTAAGTTCACTGTTGTTTTGCCTCGATTTTGTTTTAATTGGATTTGTTGTTATACTTGTTAAAACCAAAAAACCCAAAAAGATTCTTCTTACCCCATTTTCATAATTCCCATTCCTCTCCTTAACTCTGAGACCTCTTAGAGTTAACTCTAGTGTATGCGCACTCGCTCTTCTAGATCTGTGAGCCCATTTCGTGAGCTTGTCAAGATTCCAAGAAGGCGTGTCCGTAGACTTTCTGCTCCATCAGTCGGATCTGAGATCCGGACTGCTCACACTACTTCCGCTATCATGGCGGAAGAACGTCCTATGTGTGAGCTTCTCCAGGCACCCATCGACGGGTATGGAGATGCTATTGTGATCCCAGCCATTGTGGCTGAAAACTTTGAACTCAAAACCGGGTTACTGAATCTTGTAACCTCAAGTCAATTCTATGGTTTTGAGCGGGATGATCCTCATGCTCATATTCGATGGTTTAACAAGATTGCATCTACCATCAAATACAAAAATGTCCCTACTAATGCTGTTAAGCTTCTTCTGTTCCCATTTTCTCTTGAGGGACAAGCCCGGATTTGGCTTGAAAAACAACCCCCTCAATCAATTGAGACATGGGAAGACCTGGTAAAGAAATTTGTGAATGAATTCTATCCACCTTCCAAAACCACGAGTCTTAAAAATGAAATCATCAAGTTCACTCAAAAATTTGATTAATCCTTCAGTGAATCGTGGGATCGTTTCAAGGAATTACTTCGCAAATGTCCTCACCACGGTTTCTCCGAGTTGATGCAACTCGATACTTTCTACAATGGAGTGAGTCAATCTGATCAAGATTCTCTCAATTCCTCCGCTGGAGGAAATTTCCTAAGCAAAACTGTCAAAGAAGCTTTAGCGATCATTGAAAACAAGTCTAAAGTCCGCACTGCACGAAGCAAGCCGGTTGTTTCCCAAGTCAATGTTGGTCCTTCTTCTTCATCGCCCGTGAGTCAATCTAGCACCGATGCTAAAATTGACAAGCTCACGGAAGCAATTCAAGCTTTGGTTCTCTCCAACCAAAAGAAAGTCTCTTTTCCACAAACTTCACCTCCTGCTGAAGTTAAGAAAGTGGAAGTCTGTGTTACTTGTGGTGGTCCCCATGCTTACTACAATTGTATGGCCACCGATGGTAACCCTTTTGAAGCTAATGTTGTGGGCGGGATTTCTAATCAAGGAGGCAACCAATATCGTGCTCCTATAGACCCGAACCACCGTCCTAACCACTACCCTGGACCTCCCGGTTTCAACCAAAACCGTAATCAAAATCAAAATTTCCAACACCAAGGAAATTTCAATAGAAACCCAGGTCAGGGAAATTACAACCCAGGGTATTTTCATGGCAATAATCAAGGAAAATTTTAAAAATCAAGGCCCTAATCCTAACAATTGAGGCTAGAATTTTCCTGTGCAAAATCAAGCCATTGTTCCGACTGGACCATCATCTTATGAGTTGTTGAAGCAATTCATGAAATCCCAAGAGGAAATGAATAGGTTGTTGGTTAGCCATATTTCTGACATCAAGAAGTCTTTAAATGATCGACCCTCGGGCTCAGGTACTTTACCTAGCAACACGATCGCTAATCCGAGGGGCGATGCAAAGGCGATCACAACCGGAAGTGGTGCTTCATATGCTGGACCCGCTATTCCTACTACCTCTTCTTCTCTCCCGAAGGTAGTGGAAAGTGAACCTGAGGCGACAAAGGACAAGGAACTTCCTACTAATAACGGAAGTACCAAAGAATGTCCATCCTCGGGTTGTCCCGAAAACCAAACCTGGAGTTGTTTTTGAACCTCCAGTTGGTAACCCCAAATCCAAAACTTCTATTCCTTACCCCTCACGATTAAATGAGCAAAAGCTCCACGAAAAAGCCAGTCATCAAATGGAAAAAAAATTTCAAATTTTCCAAGAGTTACATTTTGACATAAGCTTTGCGGATGCTATCATGTTGATGCCCAAGTTTGCATCGACTCTTAAACACATGTTGAGCAATAAGGAAACGCTGTTTGAAATGGCCAAAACTCCTTTGAACGAGAACTGCTCAGCAGTTCTATTAAAGAAGCTTCCCGAAAAGCTAGGAGATCCCGGAAAATTTCTTCTTCCTTGTGTTTTTCCTGGGATGATTGAATGCTTTGCCCTTGCCGATCTTGGTGCAAGCATCAATCTGATGCCTTATTCAGTGTGGAAGAAACTTTCTCTTCCAGAACTTATTCCTACCTGCATGACTCTTGAGCTTGCAGATCGTTCTATATCGCGTCCTCTTGGCATCGCCGAGGATGTATTCGTGAAAGTAGGAAAGTTCCATTTTCCAGCTGACTTTGTGGTTGTTGATTTCGATGCCGATCCTCGGGTTCCCCTCATTGTTGGACGAGGATTCCTGAGAACGGCCCGTGCTCTTATTGATGTATTTGAGCAAGAAATCACGTTACGTGTGGGTAATGAAGCTGTTACCTTTAACCTTGATCAAACTTCAAGGTACTCCTCAAATTATGATACTGAATCAGTTAATCGAGTCGATTTAATTGATATTGCTTCAGAGGAGTACTCTCAAGAGTTTCTTGGTTATCTTCATAATTCTGTGAGTGGAGGTTCCACCACATCTTCTCAACCTATCATTTCCGACTCTTCCCCCTCTCTCACTCCGTTTGAGGGAGGTGACTTCCTTCTGGAAGAGATCGATGAATTTCTTGCTACTGATGAATCAATTCCGCCTGGAATTGATGGTGTTTATGATTCGGAGGGAGATATCCTTTACCTTGAGCAATTGCTAAATGAAGATCCAATACCTTCACTCCCTCCGAAAGAAATCACAATTGAGGAAATCAAATCAGTACAAACTTCTACTGAAGAATTTCCCAAGGTTGAACTTAAGGACCTACCTCCTCATCTCGAGTATGCATTCTTGGAGGGTGATGATAAACTACCCGTCATAATTGCTAAAGACTTAACTGAGGAGGAGAAAACTGCTCTCATAAAGGTCTTGAAGTCACACAAGCAAGCAATTGCTTGGAAACTCTCCGACATTAAGGGTATCAACCCTGAATTTTGTACTCACAAAATCTTAATGGAGGATGACTTCAAACCAGCAGTCCAACATCAGAGAAGGGTGAATCCTAAGATTCATGAGGTTATCAAACAAGAGATTCTCAAACTTCTTGATGCCGGTTTAATTTACCCTATCTCTGATAGTCCTTGGGTCAGTCCCATTCATTGCGTTCCTAAAAAGGGTGGCATAACTGTTGTCACAAATGAAGAAAACGAGTTAATTCCAACTCGATTGGTTACGGGATGGCGTGTGTGTATTGACTATCGCAAGTTAAACGAAGCCACCCGTAAAGACCATTTTCCTCTACCCTTCATGGACCGAATGCTTGAGAGATTAGCAGGGAACGAGTACTATTGTTTCCTTGATGGTTTCTCGGGTTACTTTCAGATCCCCATTGATCCGCTGGATCAAGAAAAGACCACATTCACCGGCCCATACGGAACTTTTGCCTACAGACGTATGCCTTTTGGCCTATGTAACGCTCCTGGCACGTTCCAACGATGTATGATGGCAATTTTCCACGACATGATCGGGGAAACAATGGAGGTGTTTATGGATGACTTCTCGGTCATTGGGGATTCGTTTCAAACATGTCTCTCCCATTTAGAAAAAATGCTTCAAAGGTGTGAAGACACCAATCTTTGTCTAAATTGGGAAAAGAGTCACTTTATGGTCAAAGAAGGCATAGTCCTTGGCCATAAGATTTCCAAAAACGGGATTGAGGTTGATAGAGCAAAAGTTGATGTTATTGCTAAATTGCCTCATCCTACTACCGTCAAAGGTATTAGGAGTTTTCTAGGTCATGCCGGGTTTTATCGTAGATTCATACAAGATTTTTCTAAAATCGCTCGGCCTATGACCCATCTTCTTGAAAAAGAGGCTCCTTTTATCTTCTCACCTGAGTGCGTCGAAGCTTTTGAAACACTAAAGAAAAAGCTTACGGAAGCACCCATTCTAGTTGCCCCCCGACTGGGATTTACCCTTTGAGCTCATGTGCGATGCAAGTGATTTTGCTATCGGTGCAGTCCTGGGGCAACGAAAAACCAAGCATTTTCAGCCTATCCACTACGCAAGTAAAACTATGACTGAAGCTCAAACCCATTACACCACTACAGAAAAAGAATTATTAGCTGTGGTGTATGCGTTTGAGAAGTTTCGGCCATACCTTATCTTGACCAAATGCGTGGTGTATACGGATCACTCGGCTCTCAAATATCTCTTTGCAAAACAAGATGCAAAGCCGAGATTGCTCCGTTGGGTTCTCCTCCTACAAGAATTTGATATCATTATACGTGATAAAAAAGGAGCTGAGAACCTGGCTGCTGATCATCTTTCCCGTCTAGAAAACCCTCACCAGGATGTGTTCGAGAAAAAGGAAATAAATGAAACATTTCCTCTCGAAACACTCAATATGGTTTCTTTTCGTGGAGACTCTTCTACCCCATGGTTTGCTGACTTTGCAAATTACCATGCGGGTAACTTTGTGGTGAAAGGGATGTCGTCCCAACAGAAAAATAAATTTTTTAAAGATGTGAAACATTACTTCTGGGACGACCCCTACTTGTTCAAAATTTGCGCGGATCAAGTCATCAGGCGATGTGTGTATGGTCAGGAAGCCATTGACATTCTCAAGGCTTGCCATTCTGGACCTACTGGGGGACATTGTAACCACCCGCATTTTTAGGTTACTTTTTATTTTCGAGAATTTACTATTCACTTTTACTATTCAAATTCACTATTCATCTCGTAAAATTTTTAATCCACATTCTCGTAAGATAAGTTATTTTAGTAATAACCTGAGAGTTCGACCATCGTTAGATCATTTTCGCAAAAATTATTAAGTAAACATCGTTTTAAAGTTTCGTTTTAGACGGTCTACCGTTTAAACATCACACGTATAACGAAAATCAACTCCGACAATTTTCCTCGCATCAGATAAATTTTTAGATCACTCATGATTAATTTGAGAATTTTAAAGATTTATTATTTTTAATATTACCAAATAAGCCCAGCGTAGAACAAAACTAAACTTACGTTTTAAACAATTCTACTTACATCCACACTTAACGATTCCTGCACTGTGTTTCTAATATGTTTTTGAAACTTTTACATTTTTGGAAAAGTCAAACATATTTCCCTCCTCCTTTGACCATAAAGGAATTAACCTTGTACGTTCTACATTTCTGCTTAAATCGCGTGACTTTTAAACTTCACGAATAACTGTAAAGTTATCCCGCGTATGACGAAAACCACATTTTAACATCTCATATCACTTTTAGACTAATTTTAGTCTACTCTAAATAAATTCACGGTCGTTTCCTGAAATTTCGTTCTTTTCTGAAAAACTACATTTTACACGATTTTGACCCGTGTTTCCAGCTTTAGGCAGCGTTTTTGCACCCAATAAGACTTATCACTCATTTTATATTTTTAGATGGAGTATAATGATGATTTTAATCATTCCTATAAGTTTCATATTTTTACGATACCCGATTTTACGTTTCATGAATTAAATACTTACCGTTAGCGATTTTCGAGACTAAAACTCACTCCGTAAACACAAGATGAAAAACTAAAACTCTTAACCTCCTCATGAGGCTTCTCAAGGAAGCCTCCTAGACACATGGTTTGATCATGGCCATTCATTCCTAAGATCTTGCCAAGTATATAACTTAACCATGGTTAGTTTTTAACCTAATATGTAGTTAACTATTTTTCTCATCCTATAAATACCAAGCTAAAACCTTCATATTTTCTTGCATCACCCCTTCTTAACATCTAAAGTCCTAAACCTAAGGCATTTCTTATAGATCTTGTAAGAACATTCATGTGTTCTTGAAGAAAACTAGCGTTTGATCTTCGTTCTTGGAAGTTTTCAAGAAAGAGTCGTTATAATCTTCAAATAACTTCAAGTCTCCAAAAAGACGTTGTTATAATCTTCATTTCTTCTTCGGGTTCTCAAGAAGGCGTTGTTATAATCTTCTAATAGCCTTGGGTTTTCGAAGATTGCAAATTTTACGTCGAAGCTCCGCTAATATTTTATTTTTCCATAATACTCAAGCATTCTATATTAAGGTAAGTATTTATAAAACTCAAACTTATTTAATTACTTATAAACTTTGTTAGTTTATTTATTGTATTTATAAACTGTTAATATATCATATAATCAAGTAATTAAAATACATGTTTTACGTATTAAGCACTACAACACTAGGGAACTTCATGTGAGGGGTTCATTTGGGTAAACGGGTCGACTAGTTGCTGGATTTACGAATTAAAGTGTCCTAGCTCCTTGAACGTTTACTGCATGACCTCTGAATTATGATGGCCCGAACGGTAGTACGAGATATACAAACTAAAACAATTTCTATTAACAAACATACAAATGCTACATTATTCCAAACCTAAGTCGCAACATTCTATTTTAGGTTGCTCGTAGAAGTTCTCACGGCATATCCATCATTCTCATTATACATGTGATATCATTTATTAAGGTGAGTCATAGCCCCTACTCTTTTAATACTTGTTTTACAAACTCTTTGGGGGAGATACATGCTCAACTATTTTCATTTACTTTTATAAGTACTTTAAACTTTTACTGATTACCGTGAGTTCATAGCCCCACTTTCTATTATTTAATTGTTTTACAAACTCTTGGGGGAAATACATGCTTTATTTTAAACCGAACACATTGCTTTCAAACAAAAGCGGGCTCAAGTATCACAACGTATTGAGGCAGCCGTATCAAACAAAAGCGGGCTCAAGAGTCATATACTTGAGGCGCCGCAACTATATACTTATCTGATTGTTATTAGCACTAAGTTTCCGCATTTGCCAAACTTAAGTCCCTTAATCATGAATCATTAATCACTATGTGAGAGTGGGCGCGAATATTGTGAATAGATCTATTGGGATTGACGAATCCCGTTTGTGTTGACCGGGTAGGCAAACAAACGCACTATATTTGAGTAACATTGGTAAAAACGGCAATTTTACCTGATAGGGCACGCACCGACATTTTCTCCAATTAATTTTGGAACACGTTAACGCCTTGATTGCATGATGCTTAGTCTAATAATAACTGTTTTGGTTTTCAAACCATTGGTGTGAATTTATAACTCACACTACAAACATAATGTGTTCAACCATCAAACAAACTCTATGAATTCACTCAACCTTTGTGTTGACAGTTTTAAGCATGTATTTCAGTCCATAATGTCTAAGCTGGCACGGAAGAGAAAGGACTAGATCAAGAAGGCTATAAATTTTATTATCATTCGAAAACCAATTTAATGTATTTTTTAAACTTGGAACCATCTGGGACCTCATTTTTGTAAACTCTGATATTTATACAAATCGAATGATAAATCTTTTGAAACGACTCCATTAGAGTACGTTTTCTATTGTTATGACTGTTGTGCCATGAAGTAACACCCAGTTTGAATTCCGCTGAGTATCACGAAGTTGGGGGTGTTACAGATTGGTATCAGAGCCACAGTTATAGAGAAACGGGTCTAATTGAGACTTAAACTATAACTACTTTTACAAACAAAAACATTTTTATAGCCTTCCGTTCTCCGTGCCTTCCATCCTCCAGACGATTATGTGACTTTTAGGCTTTTTAAGCTATACAAACATACTAGTATATTGATATATACACTCGACATAATTTCAATCATAAACAATGTACTAAACATACCTGCGTATGCCTATTCTAAGGCATTACGGCACAATCATATTTTTTTTCCCAATCTCCCAATCATACATCTACTCATGCATTTTAGGATTACGAAACTTCCTCCAAGACATTGTAACTGACTACAATGGTCTTTCCTACTTCCCAGACATTGTGAGATACAATGGTCTCATTCGTATTTCAAGACACTGTGAGATACAGTAGTCTCTATTACATTCTCAGACACCGTAATCCTACAAATGGTCTCTATTACATTCTCAGACACTATAAATCCTACAGTGGTCTCTCTTATATCCTCGCATTAATCGTAGTGAAACAGTGGTCTCAACTATTTCTCAGACCTTGTGAGTTGCACAATAGTCTCTATTATTTCCTAGACATTGTGAGTTGCACAATGGTCTCTATTATTCCCTAGACATTGTGAGGTACACAATGGTCTAATTTATTTCTCAAGACATTGTGAGTACACAATGATCTCTCTATCATTTCTCAAGACATTGTGGGGTACACAATGGTCTCAACTATTTCTCAAACATTGTGAGTTGCACAAATGGTCTCAACTACTCCTCAGATATTGTAAGTTATACAATAGTCTCCAGAAATTATCTTATAAAACCTTATATGGTATTGTTTTTACATGAAACCCGTCACAGTCTATCAATTTCCCTAATGGAAATACAAGAAATGGGATTTCTAAAAGACAAAACTGATTCATCATCTACAAAAGCTGAAGTTCAGTAACTTTCTCTACATTCATCAAAATTCTCTTTTAAAACCTTCATTGTTAAATGTCCGTCAATCTTATAATTACTTAAGATTTCCTTTCTTTTCCACACGTATCTACCCATACTGTCTTCTATGCAATGGAATGTGAAAACATAGGTTGCAAGTCTTTTATGGCCAGGACTTGCAACTGAATGGTTTGATATCGCCTTTGCTTTGTGGATATTTTCTCAAAAGCTATGAACATATCACAAGTATACCTAATTTAGGTATTTGGAAAATTTATCGAACCTCGGCTAAATATAGCCTAATCACCTATATTTAACCTTGGGATAGTGGAACATGGTCTGATTAGCTATGTTCGACTTAAATTTTTCAAACACTCAGAACAGTTATACAAGGGTTATATTCAGGTTAATTTCCTACTTAAACTCGATAAACCACCAAAATTCATCTAGAGACACGATAGTGTCTACCACTCAGCAAAATCTTAACATCTTATTCATACTACCTAATTTCATTCTTGAAAGTTTTCATTTATGAAATAATCCTAACTACTATCTTGGGATAGTCATCAAATCTTCTCGTCATTCCTTAGAAGTACTAGCCTGACTAGATTTCAAGGATATCATTCCGTCATTCACTTTTGATTTTAAAACAAACTTGACATCTCTACCTAAGAATAATAGTAAGTGTACGCTACACTCTTCTAATCGTCAACATATCACATCATTATCTGAACTCCATTATAAGTCAAGATGTAAAACTTCACAGTATCACGTTTCTTTCAAACACTAGTAGACATAAAAACTATACGATATATCTTTCATCCCGAAATCACCTAAGACATGATCAACTTTGGAAATGGTTTGGGTAAACCACTTGCCACTAGCAAGACTTTCCCTACAACGACAGTTATCACGTCATTACAAACCATTTCACATCACCAATATCTTACACCTTTGATTAACAATAGTTACCCTAACAACAACAAAACTATTCCATTTTGAGGCACTATATAGACGAATGTGTTAGTTAACCATTTGCTGGACTAAGGTGTTTAGAGATCACCCACGAAAGAACTAAGGAAACTATACAAATATAAATTAGGCTCCATGCCGCACACTATCGCCAAAAACTCCATGTTAGAAATTAAGGTTTTATTGATAGCCTTGATGTAATAAGATATGATTCGTTTTGAGAATTGGGAAAAACCAAACTTTAGGTATATTGGACTCTATAAGATTTTAACAAAACCCTTTAGGTTATCAACTTAAGCCACATGGTACATAATACATTCTATGACCAAAAACTTGAGAACACAAAGATTAGAATTCGGCGCATACATCCACATTTCCCTAGACAATTCAAAATCGGATAACACACCCTGAATTCCTGGACGGAATTCACATTAAGGAGGTGAGACTGTAACCACCTGCATTTTTAGGTTACTTTTTATTTTCGAGAATTTACTATTCACTTTTACTATTCAAATTCACTATTCATCTCGTAAAATTTTTAATCCACATTCTCGTAAGATAAATTATTTTAGTAATAACCTGAGAGTTCGACCATCGTTAGATCATTTTCGCAAAAATTATTAAGTAAACATCGTTTTAAAGTTTCGTTTTAGACGGTCCACCGTTTAAACATCACACGTATAACGAAAATCAACTCCGACAATTTTCCTCGCATCAGATAAATTTTTAGATCACTCATGATTAATTTGAGAATTTTTAAGATTTATTATTTTTAATATTACCAAATAAGCCCAGCGCAGAACAAAACTAAACTTACGTTTTAAACAATTCTACTTACATCCAGACTTAACGATTCCTGCACTGTGTTTCTAATATGTTTTTGAAACTTTTACATTTTTGGAAAAGTCAAACATATTTCCCTCCTCCTTTGACCATAAAGGAATTAACCTTGTACGTTCTACATTTCTGCTTAAATCGCGTGACTTTTAAACTTCACGAATAACTGTAAAGTTATCCCGCGTATGACGAAAACCACATTTTAACATCTCATATCACTTTTAGACTAATTTTAGTCTACTCTAAATAAATTCACGGTCGTTTCCCTGAAATTTCGTTCTTTTTCTGAAAACTGCATTTTACACGATTTTGACCCGTGTTTCTAGCTTTAGGCAGCGTTTTTGCACCCAATAAGACTTATCACTCATTTTATATTTTTAGATGGAGTATAATGATGATTTTAATCATTCCTATAAGTTTCATATTTTTACGATACCCGATTTTACGTTTCATGAATTAAATACTTACCGTTAGCGATTTTCGGGACTAAAACTCACTCCGTAAACACAAGATGAAAAACTAAAACTCTTAACCTCCTCATGAGGCTTCTCAAGGAAGCCTCCTAGACACATGGTTTGATCATGGCCATTCATTCCTAAGATCTTGCCAAGTATATAACTTAACCATGGTTAGTTTTTAACCTAATATGTAGTTAACTATTTTTCTCATCCTATAAATACCAAGCTAAAACCTTCATATTTTCTTGCATCACCCCTTCTTAACATCTAAAGTCCTAAACCTAAGGCATTTCTTATAGATCT
Organism: Chrysanthemum makinoi; assembly: GCA_910596185.1. Classification (NCBI taxonomy): domain Eukaryota; kingdom Viridiplantae; phylum Streptophyta; class Magnoliopsida; order Asterales; family Asteraceae; genus Chrysanthemum; species Chrysanthemum makinoi. The sequence continues at coordinate 96,472,091 of OU343219.1, read as the reverse complement.
TGTAAGAACATTCATGTGTTCTTGAAGAAAACTAGCGTTTGATCTTCGTTCTTGGAAGTTTTCAAGAAAGAGTCGTTATAATCTTCAAATAACTTCAAGTCTCCAAAAAGACGTTGTTATAATCTTCATTTCTTCTTCGGGTTCTCAAGAAGGCGTTGTTATAATCTTCTAATAGCCTTGGGTTTTCGAAGATTGCAAATTTTACGTCGAAGCTCCGCTAATATTTTATTTTTCCATAATACTCAAGCATTCTATATTAAGGTAAGTATTTATAAAACTCAAACTTATTTAATTACTTATAAACTTTGTTAGTTTATTTATTGTATTTATAAACTGTTAATATATCATATAATCAAGTAATTAAAATACATGTTTTACGTATTAAGCACTACAACACTAGGGAACTTCATGTGAGGGGTTCATTTGGGTAAACGGGTCGACGAGTTGCTGGATTTACGAATTAAAGTGTCCTAGCTCCTTGAACGTTTACTGCATGACCTCTGAATTATGATGGCCCGAACGGTAGTACGAGATATACAAACTAAAACAATTTCTATTAACAAACATACAAATGCTACATTATTCCAAACCTAAGTCGCAACATTCTATTTTAGGTTGCTCGTAGAAGTTCTCACGGCATATCCATCATTCTCATTATACATGTGATATCATTTATTAAGGTGAGTCATAGCCCCTACTCTTTTAATACTTGTTTTACAAACTCTTTGGGGGAGATACATGCTCAACTATTTTCATTTACTTTTATAAGTACTTTAAACTTTTACTGATTACCGTGAGTTCATAGCCCCACTTTCTATTATTTAATTGTTTTACAAACTCTTGGGGGAAATACATGCTTTATTTTAAACCGAACACATTGCTTTCAAACAAAAGTGGGCTCAAGTATCACAACGTATTGAGGCAGCCGTATCAAACAAAAGCGGGCTCAAGAGTCATATACTTGAGGCAGCCGTACAACTATATACTTATCTGATTGTTATTAGCACTAAGTTTCCGCATTTGCCAAACTTAAGTCCCTTAATCATGAATCATTAATCACTATGTGAGAGTGGGCGCGAATATTGTGAATAGATCTATTGGGATTGACGAATCCCGTTTGTGTTGACCGGGTAGGCAAACAAACGCACTATATTTGAGTAACATTGGTAAAAACGGCAATTTTACCTGATAGGGCACGCACCGACATTTTCTCTAATTAATTTTGGAACACGTTAACGCCTTGATTGCATGATGCTTAGTCTAATAATAACTGTTTTGGTTTTCAAACCATTGGTGTGAATTTATAACTCACACTACAAACATAATGTGTTCAACCATCAAACAAACTCTATGAATTCACTCAACCTTTGTGTTGACAGTTTTAAGCATGTATTTCAGGTCCATAATGTCGGAAGCTGGCACGGAAGAGCAAGGACTAGATCAAGAAGGCTATAAATTTTATTATCATTCGAAAACCAATTTAATGTATTTTGTAAACTTGGAACCATCTGGGACCTCATTTTTGTAAACTCTGATATTTATACAAATCGAATGATAAATATTTTGAAACGACTCCATTAGAGTACGTTTTCTATTGTTATGACTGTTGTGCCATGAAGTAACACCCAGTTTGAATTCCGCTGAGTATCACGAAGTTGGGGGTGTTACAGACATCATAGCCCCAACTACACCGCCAAGAAGGTGTTTGATTCCGGATTCTATTGGCCCACTATCTACAAGGATGCCCATGAATTTGTCAAAACCTGTGACGCTTGTCAACGTCACGGGAATATCTCACAAAGAAATGAAATGCCGCAAAACGCTATTCAAGTGTGTGAGATTTTTGACATCTGGGGCATTGACTTTATGGGGCCATTTCCTTCTTCTCGCGGAAATAAATACATACTCGTGGCCGTTGACTACTTGTCAAAATGGGTTGAAGCTAAGGCTTTACCCACCAACGATGCCCGAGTTGTTGTGAAATTCTTAAAATCTCTTTTTGCTAGGTTTGGAACTCCACGAGCCATAATCAGTGATCGTGGTACGCATTTTTGCAATGACCAATTTGATAGAGTCATGCAAAAGTACGGTGTAACTCACCGTCTCTCTACAGCGTACCACCCCCAAACAAGTGGGCAAGTGGAAGTTTCCAACCGAGGGATTAAAAGAATTCTGGAGAGGACGGTTGGCGAAAACCGTGCCTCTTGGTCGGATAAGCTAGATGACGCACTTTGGGCCTTCCGTACAGCTTATAAAACACCCATCGGGTGCACTCCATACAAGCTTGTATACGGGAAGGCATGTCATCTGCCGGTTGAGCTTGAGCACAAGGCATACTGGGCCTTGAAGCATGCCAACTTTGATATTCAGACAGCTGGTTATCACCGGAAAGTTCAAATGAACGAATTAAATGAACTCCGTGATCAAGCATACGAGAACTCTTTGATCTACAAACAAAAGACAAAGAAGATTCATGACTCAAAAATCAAGAACCGCCTTTTCAACGACGGTGATCGAGTCCTTCTTTTCAACTCAAGATTGAAGATTTTCTCGGGAAAATTAAAATCCCGCTGGTCTGGACCATTTACCATCACTAAAGTCTTTCCATATGGAACCATTGAGTTATCTCAACCCGATGGTCCAAACTTTAAAGTGAATGGTCATCGGTTGAAGCATTATTTTGGAGAGGACATTCCTCCTGTGGTTGTCCCGGACTTACAAACTTTCCCCATGAACCAATGAATGCGGGGATCGAGTCAAGCTAGCGACTCGAATCAAAAAGTAGCATGCCATATAGGTTTTCACCCATATTTCTGACTTCTTTCTATTTTCTACCACCCTAGTGTGGGGGGTTGCCCCACATGTTGTGTATATATATAATCATCAAAAAAAAAAAAAAAAAAAATCTTTCAAATAATGGTCGTAGTATTTCCCTTTTACGTTCTATGTTTCGGCATAACCGCCGGTACTTTGAATATTGAGGGCAATATTCATTTCTAAGTGTGGGGAATTCTCACGAATTTTATCATGTAATTATACCGCCTAATTCCCCCAGTTTTGGCCAAAATTTTTTTTTGGAGTAAGTGTTTTGCACTTACTCAACTTATGGTTATCAGCCCGCCATGTCTAATAAACAAAAGGATTGGCTAATCCAGGAGCAAACGGCTCTTGGTAAAGATATCTCAAATCCGCTGACGGCTTGCAATTTGCCCAAAATTGTATGGTGTTCAGCTCACCATATCTTTAATTAGTGAAGAGTTGGCTAGCCCGCAAGTTTATGGCTTGTGGTAAAGGCAGTGGAAAAACCATAATTGGTAATCGACTCACCAAAGATAATATTGATAATTTATCTAAGAGTTGGCTAGTCCAGAAGCAAACGGCTTCTGGTAAAGACAAATCAAATCCTTTGGAAGCTGGTGGTTTGCTCAAAATCACATGGTTATCGGTGTACCATGGTTCTTACTTGAACTGAAACATTTGGCTACTCCAGAAGTAATGGCTTTTGGTAAAGAGATTCAAATCCATTAAGTTTTTCTCAAAAGATTGCTAGGGACTAGCAATAGTTTAGTGTGGGGGGTTGATGAGTGTGTAAATACTCATCATTTTTGGTTAAATCTGAACTTCAAAACGTTTAAAAATGCTCAGAAATGCATCAAAATACTGAAAATATCTCAAAATTGCATTTTATATGTTTCAGATGCAAAATGTTCAAAATCAGATGAAAAATGAGCTAAGTTTGCATAATTGGCAGTTTCAGTCCCCCAAGTTTCAAAAGTTGTCAGAAATAGTCCCTGAGCACATAATTTCAAAAGAAAAATCACCAAAGGTCCTTTTAAAATCATAAGTTGTCAAAATTAGTCCTTTGGTGAAAAATGTCAAAAGTTTTGAGAAATTACAAGTTTGGTCCTCCAAGTTTCAAATTTGGCAAAAATAGTCCTTGGAAATTTGAAAATGTCAAGTTTGGTCCTTGTACTATTGGAGCCTGTCACTTTTAGTCCCTTGGAGCAACTTTGATAAAATGACATCCTTGGTCCCTTGTTTTTCAGAATTTACACAAATGGTCCCTATGATTATTAATACAAGCCTTGGACCCTTGTCAAAACTGCATGTGACCCCTGTCATTAACCCTTGTGACCCCTTTCATTTGACCCTTCCCTTTTAATATACCAGTCAAACCCTTTTGACTCTCCTTTTCCCTCCATGTCACGGGATACCATCTCCATCATCACACCCCTGCAACACTTGCCTGCATACTCAACCACCCTCCATCATCATCACTACTACCCTCCACCTCACCCCAAGCCAAGATGCATTAATAGCTTCCTCAACCTAACACTCAACCCCCCAGCTGGCTAAAAACCTTTTCCCGCCAAAATTACATCCAACGGCTAAAATCCACTCAAGTAATCCAAAGGCCAAAATAATTAGTGGGATTTGAAGAGAGAGGTGAGAGAAGCTCACCGGTGTATAAAAAGAAGGAAGAAGAAGGAAGATAGAAGTAGCACTTAGTTAAATTTAAAAATGTATGTCGTTTTTTAATTCTTAAGTCTTAAATAGATCTTTAGTTGTTATTTCATGTTTCTTTGTATCAAATTACTTTGTTCAAGTGTATTACAACTCTTTCTAAGTATCAATTCAAGTTGTGTTAAGATTTCTTGTTTCATGGTTACTGTTGAAAATTTCCATTTCAAATTCTTATGTACTAGCTCTTATTAGCTTATTTTTAAGCTCAAACAAGCTTACATATGCTTCTTATAGCTTTTTGTAAGCTTGTATTTAAGTTTCATGCCATTTTGGTTTTTGGTCAATGAAAGTCAACTGAGGAAGCAAATGGGTATGAAATGGTTAAATGGTTGAAGCAGTGCTGGAATTGGGTTGGTTCAGAGCTATTGGGTTGATTTTTATAGGATAGAGGTTCATTGTGTTCTGTTTCAAGCCATTGTGGCTAAGGACCCTTTTGTAAGTGATTTTCTAAGTTTCACTGCATAACTTTTATTTGTAGTTATAAATAGTTTTAATCTGTTAATTAAGTTTTATTTAGGTTATCTAAGGTCAGTTTGATCAAATATTTAAGCTAGTTTAGCAGTTTGGTTAATGTTAATTGCAAATCAGTCACAGTAAAGGGTGTTTGGATCTGTTGGTCTACTTGTATTTAAGGCTTGTTCAGTTGTTGACACTTGTCGATTTAGGTTGGTTTAGCCATTTACATTCATATCTGTCTTAATTTTGCTCTGCAAAAGCTAAAAGTCAACATATCAATAATCTGTCTTAATCAGCTTTTAACTGTTGTGATTTTTGAAATTCAAAAGCTTGTTTTGTGTTTAAAGTTCATAGATAAAGCTTGCAGTAGTTCCATTTCATCATATAACATCATTATCAGTCCAAAAATTGATTGCAAATCTCACCAAAGTCAAATCTTCAAAACTGTTTTAAAAAGTCAAAAGTTGAAAAATCAATTTTGAGCCCAACTGAGATGATTTATCATTGACTCATCTCTGGGTCAAATTAAGTGAAACTTGTGGTTTTAAAAACTTCCCTTGGTCTATTTTCTTATTGTCATTTTTATAGATTTTTGTCAAATTTTTATAAGCTCCAAAAAGGCTTGTGACTATGGGCTTATATGCCCTGTGCAACTGACTCAGCATACACTGAGTCTGCACAGGGTGTGTGCAAGGCTTGCACCAAGCTCATTAGAGCTCATCCAGGGCTCATCTCTGGTTTAGACATAGCTAGCCAGGTCTAGATTAGGTTCCAGCATTTGGTTTTTAGTTTCAACTTATCTTGAGTGCTTATTTTCAGTCCAAACTGAGCACCTCAAATCTGTTTTTGCACATAAGCTCACATCATCAAATCTGTGTAGATTGCAATTCAGAGGTTTAAGCTTGTTGTAACTTGTTTCATTTTGGTAATTTTAGCATATTAGAGTTTCTGTAATCAGTTGGTAGCTTATTGTGGCCTGTGGCTTATTTGGAGTGCTTATTCACTAGCACTTTGCATTGCAGTTGCATAATTCCACACACAACCACCTGTTTTTTCTATTTTTCCTAGATTCACAATATTATTTTAGACTTATCTTGAATTTTTCAGATTTTTCTAGGTCAGTTTGGTATTTTTCTTCATTTTAATTAGTTTTTAAGCATTTTTAATTAGCATTAAATACAATTAATTAAGAAAAGTTTCAAAAAAATAATTTTTCATTTTTCTTAAGTTAAGATAAATATAAAAAGTCAAAAAAATATTTTTCCAGATTTTTCTTAGTTAAATTTGTATTTTTAAGCAATTTAAGTAGTTTTAAATAGTTTTTAATTCCTAGAAAATACAAAAATAATCAGAAAAATACAAAAATAGTTTTGAAAATTCTATTTTGTTATTTTAGATTTTTCCAAGTCAAATTTTTATTTTTCCAGCTTTATTTCCTATTTTCTTGTATTTTAGGCTATTATTAAATAGTTAAAAATAGTTTTTAATTAATAATAATTAGATAAATAGTTTTAAAAATAATTTTCTTTTTCTATAAATTTTATTTTATTATTAGGTTTGTAAAAATATCATTTTTATATTTTTAGGATTTATATTGTTTCAATTTCATATTTTCATTTGTACGTTACGTAGTTTTAAATTAAGTTTTATAAAAGAAAGAAAAATCAAAAACATCATTTTGCAAATAGTGATAGCGTTTATTTAATATTTTTTATCTTTTTAATTTTCTTTAATTTGCATTTAAGCCTTTGTAATTATAGGCTATTTCTGTAGTTATAATTAATCAAAACCTCTTTTCCGTTCAAATCTCTCGATCACTATTCGTTGGATGATTCATCGCATAGCTCGCTGGGACATAACGACCCGGGGAAACACTATACTCTCCTGATCTTCATTGCATTCGTTTCCAGACTATTTTAAGTTTCTTCTGTCGCCATTCACAAGTGGCCGGCTTGTGTGAGAAAACTTGACCGTCTGGGAGCGAATCAATATTTACCACGTATAACGAGAAAATGGTCAAATTTTGGTTTAGATTGCATACATATTCGTCCGTTTTCATACGTTTACGTCCGTTTTTAAAAAATTTCGGCCGTTTTCATATGTTTCTGAATATCATAAGTGATATTCTGAATATTACAAATGATATTCTAAATATCATAAGTGATATTCTGAATATCACAAATGATATTCTGAATATCACAAGTGATATTCTATGATATTCAGATGATCACAAGTGATACTCTGTGATATTTAGAAAATCACTTGTGATATTGTATTCACAAATGATTTTCAGAATATCACAAGTGATCTTCAACTAATTTTTTGTAAAATGAAAATCACAAGTGTTATTCAGAATACCACAAAGTGATATCCAGAAAATCACAAGTGATATTCTGAATATCACAGAAAATCACTTGTGATAGTCAGAAACGTAATGAAAACGGACGAAAACATTAGAAAATGGACAAATACGTATGAAAACGGACGGACACGTATGAAAGCGTAAAAACACATTTGAAAATGGATGAAAAAGTATGAAAAGTGGACGAAAACGAAAGAAAACTGATGAAAACGGACGAAAACGTGTGAAAACGGACGAAAACATATGAAAACGGGCGAAAACGTATGAAAAATAAATCACGAAACAGCCCCCGAACTTCTTATTATTTACGACTTTTTTATACAACAAACTTTATTTATCGTTTAGCTAATGGATACCTTGCGATTTCTCGAATAAAAAAAATACTGTCATTATGGTCTCTCGATAGCGAACAAAACGAGCCCAATATTCATATGCTTTTGACATACGTATGATTTTATAAAAAATGTTAAAGTTTAATATCTAGATATAGTTTTTAAATAAAAAAACTTTCGAAATGCACCCGTAACCTTTGAAATAACTTTAAAAATTATCATAATTTTTTTTAAACTACAGAGGCTAAAGACGTCCAGTTTTATGAAAGTTTCAATTATATATATATAAATTGGCCCGAAGATTAGATTTATGGGTGTGTATTTCTACTATCGAACACAATCATGCTTCGCGTAACAATAAATATAAAACTACGACAACCACGCCCTCGCACAATAACAAAGCACAATGGACCGATTTCCAACGCATTTAAAATAATATTTTCTGAACCTATTATATATATATATATTTATATATATATATATATATATATATATATATATATATATATATATATATATATATATATATATATATATATATATATAGATGGGAGACATTAGAAACTATAGTATTTGATTTCTCTCATATTTAAATATTATTAATTTTTTGGGCTTAATTCATCCATAATGAAAAAGAAAGGTCATGGGCTCATGGCTTTATAAAAGTTATGAAACGGCCCATAAAATTCTTATTATTTACGACTTTTTTATACAACAAACTTTATTTATCGTGTAGCTTATAGATACCTCACGATTTCTTGAATAAAAAATACCGCCAAAAAGGTCTCTCGATAACGAACAAAACGAGCCCAATATTGATATGCTTTTGACATACGTACGATTTTATAAAAATTGTTGAACTTTAATATCTATATATAGTTTTAAATAAAAAAAAAACTTTCAAAATGCAACGTTAACCTATCAAATAACTTTAAAAATTCTCATAAATTTTTTTTAAACTACAAGGGACAAAGACGTCCAGTTTTATGAAATTTTTTATTATATATAAAGAAATTGGTCGGAACATTAGATTTATGGGTGTGTATTTCTACTATCGAACACAATCATGCGTCGCGTAACAATATAGATAAAATGGCTAATAACCTTTTAAAGCACTATACTTGTCAAGAATGGCAGTTCTGCGTAGCGAACTAAAAAAAAACTCTTTTAGACATTAATGTTGACATTTTTGTCTTTCTTTAAGTATTATAACCATATTATGACAATTTTACCCTTTTCGAATATTTTTCGAAATACTTTTTTTTCGAATTTTTTTATCCAAAATATATATTTTTTTAATTTTTTATTTTATTTTTTTTTTCGAAATTTTTTTCCAAAAATTTCTGAAAATTTTTACGATTTTTTTTTTAAATATTTGTCGAAGGGTGAAATGGTCATAATACTTAAAAAAAGACAAAAATGTCAACATTAATGTCTTAAAAAGTTCTTTTTTAGTTCGCTACGCAAAATTACTATTCTTGACAAATATAGTGCTTTAATAGCTTATTAGCCCTAGATAAAACTAAGACCCGCACGCCCCTCGCAGAACCACTAACAGTACAGTCTCTTTCAAACAATCCACCACCATCCTCACTGAACCCAGTATCAGAACACCCTCGCCGCATCGCGACGGGTTCCAATTACTTGTTTTTCATATGACCAAATACGCATATTGTTATCAAACATAAAATAGTGCAACCATACAGAACCTTGTCAACATAACAATTGCAAAATAAAATGTCAAAATCAAGTTCTAAGGCTACTCACAATAATAGCAAACGATCGACTTATGTAATAGATTTGCAGTCGATCGCCCTTGTGTGGCTAGTCAATCAACGATCACTTGGAGGAGGGAAGTGATCATGCCTGCGATTGTGACTTACGTTTATTTTTTTTTAAGTGTGTTTGGGTTGCAACATGTGATTGTGACTCACGTTTATTTTTTTTAGATATTATTTTTAAAGTATTTTATAAAAGAAGGGAAAAAAAACATGAAATGAAATTAAAACTTGTTAGTTGAAAAAAGTTGAAAAAATAAATAAATATATGTAAAAAGTTGTAATGTTTTTATTTTATTTGAATTATTATGTAACGTTTTAATTATTAATGAAATTTGAGTTTGTGTTAAAAATGTTTAAAAAAAAATAATAAATAAAAAAATAGAACATGGTCGCCTTTACTGGGGCACTAAATCGCCTAAAAGTCGCTGGAGAGAAAACTGACGTGGCAGATAAAATGGGAAGGATTGGGATCCCTTACTGGGGGCAGCCTAATGTTTCAGTATGTAAATGATTCCTTTCTCTTACGAGTGTCGTTTGTTTTTTTTCCCACTAAGCATTTTTTCATTCTTTTCATTTATTTTGTATTTGGGAGCACAAAGACTTTTGTTTGTTTTTTTTGCAAACATAAGTGATTCTTTTCACTTCTTCGCTTAACTAAATTTCAGATATTATCTTTCACTTCTTGCCTCTTCTTTCACAAACCTACATCTCTTTCTCAATATCTTATGTTTCGTCCGTTTTTTACGTTTTCGTCTGTTTTTTTAAGTTTTCGTCCGTTTTTTTAAGATTTCGTCCGTTTTTAAGTTATAGCATGTTTTTTTTATGTTTTCGTCCGTTTTGTTAGGTTTTTGTCCGTTGTTTTACGTTTTCATCCGTTTTTTACGTTTTTGTCCGGTTTTTATGTTTTCGCCGGTTTTTTTACGTTTTAGTCAATTTTTTTACGTTTTCGTATTTTTTTTTACGTTTTCGTCCGTATTTCTACGTTTTCGTTTGTTTTTTTTTAGTTTTTTCCTGTTTTTTACGTTTTCATCCGTTTTTTTACGTTTTCTTACGTTTTTGACTTTTTTAACGTTTTCATCCGTTCTCTTACGTTTTTGAACGTTTTCGTCCATTTTTTACATTTCGTCCTTTTTTTACGTTTTGGCTGGTTTTTTTTTTTTATGTTTTAGCCCGATTTTAGGTTTTCGCCCGTTTTTTACGTTTTCATATGTTTTTTTACGTTTTCTTCAGTCATTTTACGTTTCCGTCCATTTTCTGACGTTTTTTCCGTTTTCGTCCGTTTCCTTACGTTTTCATCCGTTTTCTTACGTTTTACGCTGAATTCCATTTTCGTCCGTTTTTCTGACGTTTTTGTCCCTTTTTTTACGTTTTGGTTCGTTTTTTTATGTTTTCGTCTATTTTTTACGTTTTCATCCATTTTCATATGATTTCGTAAGTTTTTTGTACGTGATTCAACATTTTCTTACGTTAGCTTACGTAACAAAACGTAAGATAATGTTAGAAAATGGACGAAAACGTAAGAAAACAGACGAAAACGAAATAAAACAGACGAAACGTAAAAAAAAGTCAAAAATGTAAAAAGACAGACGAAGCCGTAGAAAAGAGGTCGAAAACGTAGAAAGACATATGAAAATGTAAAAAAAACGGTTGAAAACGCAAAAAACATACAAAAACATAAAAAAACAAACGAAAACGTAAAAAAGAAACCAAACTTTAAAAAATCAGAAGAAAACGTAATAAAAGGTCGAAAACGTAAAAAACAGACGAAAACGTAAAAACAGACGAAAACGTAAAAAATGGACGAAAACGTAAGAAAACAGACTAAAATGTAAAAAACGGACCAAAACATTAAAAACGAACGAAAACACTGGACGAAAACATAAAAAACTAGACGAAAGCATAAAAAAAGATGAAATGTAAAAAAAGATCGAAAACGTTAAAAAACGGATGAAAATGTAAAAAAACAAACAAAAACGTAAAAATAATGGATGAAAACGTAGAAGACAAATGAAAACGGACTAAAATGTAAAAAGAATGGACGAAAACGTAAAAAAAATGAACAAAAATGTAAAAAAAAGGAAAAACGTAAAAAAAACAGAAGAAACGTAAAAAACAAATAAAAACGTTAAAAAAAAGATTGAAAACGTAAAAAAACAGATGAAAATGTAAAAAACCGTCCAAAATGTAAAAGTAACTACCGGAACGTAAGAAAATCATTGACCCATTTGACTCGTATGACAAAAGGATTTATAGCAAAAAAAATAGAAAAAAAAAATAAAAGAAAAAGGAAAAAAAGAAAAATAAAAAAAATAAAGAAAGAAGTATTTCAATACTACAGAAAACAAACAGTCTTCTTGCATGCAGATGAAGACTTTTGATGTGTCTCTTCTTCTGCAAATATAATTTGCAGATGAAGCGGCAAAAACTCTGAAAAAACAAACGACACTTAAGTATTGAATTGTATATTCATGATATGTTTAATAAGGCAAAAGTATATCATGATTACATGATACATAAAATATTTACTAGTTATCTCGTCATGCAATTTCATATATTAATAAACAGAAACGTGACTTGTAGAATCAAATGGCACTTTCAAACCTATTTAAGGCCTTGAACAATCTATTGATTAACATAATGAACAAATATACTCGGCAATATAATCAATTGATAACTAGCAAAATCAATTATTCAATTCACTTCCCCCCTCTTTTTTTAATTTTTTAATTTTTTAATTTTCTTTTTCTTTTTTTTCTTTTTAAGGAAACGCCCTTAATTCAGAGCAAAAAAAACACACAACATTTTCTTTCGTTTAAAGAACACATACCTTTATCAAAATAACATTAATTCATGAGATTTAAACTGCTCTTGATGCCACATGTTAGATTAATTAAACATACAAAGGATCAATCTCATACAATCTTTTATATAATAAAATAATTATATATTTATTCTTATTGGAAAAAAATTGTACCAATAGGAGAGATCAATTTTGCCACGTAAGCAAAATCCTGAAATGTGATTGGTTAATAAAAGTCAAAATTAAATTGATTTTAGTCAACTTTTAATAAATTTGGTGGAGAAATTTGGCTGAGAAAAAAAACACATAAAAACATAAGTGTCAAATTTGTGAAAACAAAAACTTAAAAAAAGATGAGGTAATTAATAAAACTTTAGTGGTTAAATTTTTAAAAATTATATGAGGTTACATGTAATATTATAAGTTTTCATGTTTTATAATAACTTTATAAATTAAACAAATTTTCTCCTTATACTTTATACCCCTTATACTTTATATATTTCAAATACAATATATATATGTTGTCTTAAAAACAACATATAAATATGTATAAGATTATAAATATCAAAATATTTCTTTTACTATATAAGTTCAGTAAGGACTCATTTATTTTATTTAAAAAGTATGACTTATGTGGAAAGAGATTTGAATATTAAATACGGCTAAGTTTTTGAAAACGGGAATATAATTATCAAACTGTAAGTACGAGTTACTGTAATATGAAAAAAAATATATACGTGATTGTACTTATAACAACGACTCATGTAATTCTTATTTATTTATATAAGAATATGTAGAAAAACAATTTTTTTAGAAACTTTAAAGAATATATTTTAACTTCATCGACGCTAATTATGTGTCAGCTAAATATAAATAGCAACATCAACGTATATGTCAGCTAAATATAGTTAAATATTGAGTTATCTAGGAGAAATTTTTACAAAATTTTATTTTATCAAACTCTAATGGATATTAATGTATAATGGAAAACTCGTGCATAAGTATATAATTATATGTAATTACCTTTAAACACACAATATTCAGTATTAATACAGAATAATTTTTTTTTGTCAAAACCCCGTGCATTCACATGTATTATAACTAGTTATATCATAACAAGAATATCAAAGCAAACTTAATTGACGGTAGAACCGACTGAAAATTCAATATAGATAATGAAGTCATAACGTTAGGGTTAGGTCAATAATCTAATAAAAGGATTTCTCACAAATTATTGGTGTTTATATTAAAAGAATTGTTAATTCCATCAAATAAGTATCAATTACTTGTTAGGGTAAATATAATGATATTGATTATTGTATCAAAATATGCCATCGAGATAATTTTGGCCATCGCAAAGGACAAAGATCCACCCTACTTGATCTTATTGTAGTCGTGGTTAGGAAATTTGGTTGATCAAATTCAAACGACCCATAAATATGCACACACCGAGTACTACAAGTCATAATGCTCTAATACACATCTCCCTTTCTTTTCTTTTTATATATATGGCAGGTAGTAGGTCGTTAATTATTCAAAAATATACCACAAGACTTTATGACATGTAACATAATCGATCTTTTTGAAAAGCTGACATATAACATAAAATAACATAATTAGTCAGCAAACTTTTCATTTTCGTGCAAGAAATTTTAAAAGATTTATCTTATAGTAATAGTCAACATGATAATTTATATTGTTTATTGCTATTTTCAGATTGCAAGTACGTCATAGTGTCATACTAAAATTACTAATACACTATATACATAATAAAAGTCTCGTGCCTCATTATTCAGAAGAACTAAAATTTGATGTCATGAAGAGAACTATAGGGCCATACGCTTCATTAGATAAAACAAGACGCAGGAACCCGTCGCGCTGCGGCGGGGTGCCTGCCATACCTTTTGATTACTGTGACTGCTAATTCAAATGATGTTTGCAGTACATTACAGCTATGACACCATCTATGAAAAAAGAAGGGCAAATAGCATAAAAAGGTACCCAACTTATGTTTAATTTTAATTTAAGGTTTCAAACTTTTTTTTCCTCAATTTAAGGTATTAGACTTTCTTTTATATGCAATGTTAGACAATTATTAGGTTTCTAGGTTAGAATGTCTAGTCAACAAGTTAAAACCAAACACCCTTTTTTCTTTTAGTTACTCTCAAATCCAAACATTAGTCTTCTTCAACCATCTCCCACCTCTTCTTTTTATCACATCCCACCACCCATCAAACACCACAACCACCACCACCCATTACATACCACAACCGCTGCCCCCCATCAAAACCCACAACCACCACCACCATTAAACACCACTGTTGCTGCCCACCTCCACGGTCGCCGCCACCCACACTCGCTGCCACCTCCACAAGCAGAGTTTCATCCTCTCGTACACCATATGGCTTAATATAAGCAGAGTTTCTCCCTTTTCTCCAGTCTCACTTCACGAAACAACAATTCCAAAAGAAACTCTGTAGCTTGTTTCCATCATGTCAAAGTGTTTATCATATATACTTTTAAAAAATCAGTTTAATGATTTTGATACAAACTGTTAATCTTGATTATTTGAATGTTTTTATGTCAAAGTTTTTATGGAGTTTGCTTTTGTGATTATCATCAGACTCATTATACAATTTCTTGGTTAAGTTAGTTACAGTTTCATATAGGAATGAAATAATTAACAATGGGTTTAAAAAAGAATAAATTAGTCTTGAACTTTGGTGGTGTAGGTGGTGTTTAATGATGGTGGATGTGAGGTTGAAGAAGGGAAGAAAAATAGACTACCACATCATCATAAAGTTGCCAACAAGGATGCCATATCTGCAGTTATTGCCAAGTCACAAGAAAATTACCGGTCACCTGACTAGCAGGTAAAAAAGTCCTCAATTTGTACACTTAAAAAACTTGGATACCTTAAATTGAGAAAAAAAAAGTTTGATACCTTAAATTAAAATTGAACATAAGTTAAGTACTTTTTTATGCGATTTGCCCAAAAAAGAAATACCCAAAACAAATTGGTTACCATCTGATGACAACATGTATACCTTCACGTCAGTTTCGAATACATATGTTGTACTATATATGTAATTTCCATTAAATAAAAATGATGATTCATTGATCAACAATAGAACATGATATGGTACATTGGTACTTTCATTAGTTGCAACTATGTAGAACATCTAATAAATGTATTAGGCGGCCACTGTGATCATCGAGTCCGTCATACAGCTATTAACCGTCACATACCTGCTAAAGTGATTAATAGATACAAACCATTACCAAATTGACATCAAACGTATTACCGGGGACAATGGTAATGAATATGAACAATTAAAAAACATACATGTGGTCTTAAGCGGTCGTCGACATCCTGGACTGTAACAGCTTCTATTATATGTAAAAGAAGGATCTTCATTGTCTGTGAATGCGTTTTCAATATGTCTTTATTCCCGATCAATTTGCAAGCGAAAGAAACACCTGCGTCAGATTCTTTGGGGGAAAAAAAAGAAGAAGAGGTTACATGGTTTTACATAATCTAGTGTTCCCAAATGTCCCATTATTTCACTTTTTTCATCTCTGTCTGCAACACATTATGTGATAAGTTTTTTGTTCTGTCGCTAACCTCATCACAGTTCTTTCAAACAAAGCTAACCATCGGATACATCCAATAGAGTATATGCTATTACAACTAATAAATATGAGTTTATGTATCAACTCGTAAATTTTCATAAGGCAAAATGACTAAATTGCCCTTTGACTTTGACTTTTGACTATTTGACTTTTACCATAACGTAAAAGCAAATACGGTAACCGATAGTAACTGGTAATTTCCCAAGTTAAATAATTCACTTTGTTTTGAATTATTACACTCTGAACATTTTTGTTCACCTATAGCTATAAATAATTATTTAAAGTTGTTACTTTATTAATTACGAAAGTTTAATCGTGTAAATTTTCCTCGCGGTCAACACAAGACCACGATAAGTCTAGATGTTCAAAATACTCTATTTTCACCAATAGTCATATTTTATATATACTATTGCCACTTTATTAATTTTTACGTAAACATTTTAATCTTTACGTAATAGGCGTGTTCAAACCTACGTTATTAGGTTTTAACAACATTGATACACCCCATTAGACTTATCACACTTTTAATATACTTAGTTAGAGTATATTGATAAGTTTTAATATTTTTGTAAGTATTATATTCTTATGTTATCCAATTTTAAATTTCGTGACTTAAGGGCTTAATATTAGTAATTACCGAGATCAAACTACCCACTATATTCCTAATGCTACTCAAACTAAGTGATCATTATTATCACTATCCTTCATTGCCACGTTATATACACATGTCCATGGCAAGGACATGTGTCTTCACAATCTTTCTAATCTTAACAACACATAACATCAACTAGTAACTTATCTTTTCACTACATGCAAATTAGATAAAGATCACCTCCAAGAACTCTCATCTCATCCTTGTGACTCCATCTTGCTGTTCCAAAATAGTTATATTATCACCATCATTTAGTTTAATTCAATGTACAAGTTAAACAAGAAAGTTGAAGGTGTTGATGAGCTATACCTAGTCCAAGTGGTGATTTGTTGATTTAAAGCTTGACACAAGACTTATACAAGATATTTAGGGGCTGAATAAAAGGAGCTATTACAAGGGTAAAGAGATTAGTGAACTTTGGTTAAAGGGTTTAAGACAAGGGTTAAAGATTGAAAGAAGTTAGACTTGATTATTAGTAACTTTTCATCCTATCCTTTGTAAGGTTTGAGTTTATTTTCATATTCATTCAATATGGTTGTAATAATCTCTATTATTATTGGATGTAATTTGATATAAGTAGTACATGTAATATGGCATGATTGATGTTGTACATGAAGTTTGTAACATGAAAAGAAGCTAGAACAAGCCTTAGGTAGGTTTTATGAACCTGAAATTTACAATAGTCCCAAAGATTGATTAAACTGATCATCTCAGTAAACTTTGAGGTTAATTCAATATGATAGGCTTGTAGAGCTATGTCTTATGGTCGTTTCGCCGGGTGTCTCACCTCATAACTCATCCCAATGAGTAAATGAGAGCCAAAATGTGCACACCAGATTTAATTTGGGAAAAGCCCATGGTTCTGTTCATTTCTGTAAGTCGACTCAGTTTTATGAAATGTAGCTAAGACATAAAATTGAAGTTTTGCGAAAGCCGCGTGTCAAAACAATTTATAGAACTCAACTTATGGTCATTTTGGCAGGACTGAATGTGCAGCCAAACTTTCTGCAATAAAATATAAGTATATACTTGTTATTAGACAATTGATATAAGTAAACTTTTGGAACTTGAACTTCATTAACCTTGAGAAGCTGTTAGAGAAAGTAAAAAATAAAACTTGGGCTTTTGAATCACTTAAAAAGGACTTGTGGTTAAAAAGTTAAGTGTTACTAGAGGTAAATATAGTGTTGGAACAAGAAAGCTTGCTGAAACGATTTTAAAACGACGTTTTGACCTTTTTCTGGTCCGAATCAGCAAAAGTGTAAAGCACGAAAGTTGCTCAGAATGACTTTTTCTACCAAAATTAAAAAGCACATAAGCAGAAAGTGAACGACAAATCCTAAAAACTACAAAAACTAACTGGACCTGTTGAATACCGGAAAACAACCATGGCTAAGAAACCTTAGTTATTTTGATTCTTTGAGGCCAAAACAAAGCCAAGGTTAAGCCAAGGATGATGTCTCAAGGTATTTTGACTTAAAAATAGCTATTTGGTATGGCCTTATTGCTGTCTCAAGTTGCTTAACCATAACTTTGCTGCACGGCTAGTTTGGGCTTGATAACCCAAAAATTGTTTCAAAAACCTGTTCATTAGATTGGAATTTGCTAGACTTTGACAAACTAAGAAAATGACCGTATGACGTGTTAAACTACTTCACGACACACAAATTATATCATCATATTGTCACACAAGTCAATCAATAGTCTTTGACGAAACATAACACATGTTTTATATAACACTTGTCTCGTCAAATACTTTACTTATAAATGACAAGTACAATAATAGTAAGGAATTTCATTATCATAAGAGGCCTCTTCGGGGTGTCGTATCGACGAGTTGTGGATTTACGATTTAAAGTGTCCTGGCTCCTCATACGTTCACTACACGACCTCTTGATTTTGATAGCCCGAACGATGGTACGAGGTTATTTATAAAAGGGCTATAAGCCAAACAACACTTAAGGGATACTGTAACTTAAGAATTCATGTACAACATCATATTGAAAGCCAAAAAACTACATATACTTATACACTTATATCGTACACTATACTAAAACGAGATTACTATGCTTTCGTAGGTAATCGTTAAAGATCGTGATCTTGTCATACTCTATCGTTGATAAAAATTATATCGTTACACTCCGCTGCTGATCACTACAGTGAGTTTCATAGCCCCAGCTTTTGTTTAACTGTTTTATAAACTCTTTTGGGGGAGATACATGCTACTGCTTTTACTACATGCTAAAATGCTTTATTATGGACAATTACTTGCAAAATGAATGCCTTTACTGTATTATTGCATGCCTAAGTTGTTTATGCCAAAAGTCCCCAACATCATGGACCACTAATCACTTGGAGTGAGTGCAAATATTGTGGATAGGCCTATCGGAATTGACGAACCCGTCTCTGTTATCGGAAATAACAAGGCGCACTATATTTGAGGTTATCTAGGTAAAGGGCAAAATACCTACCCGGGGCAAGTTATTTACTGTATATATCGTCCGGTGATATATATACAACAGTCAATCGTGAGTGCCATGAGCTTAGAGCAATAATAACTATCAAGAAGATAATTGTAGACATTGCAATTATACTACAAACTATATTGTCCACTACTGTTTTCAAACCTATGTGGTTTCTATCGTTTGTATTGACCGGTTAGGCAATCAAACGCACTATGGGCGTATAACAACGTAGCCCACTACTTTTATAAACTTGATACCTTGTGATCAACTATTTTGCTAACAAATCTATGAACTCACTCAACCTTTGTGTTGACATTTTTTAGCATGTTATCTCAGGTTCGAAAGGAATTAGTTGGCATGGCATGTGAAGGCGCACGAAAAATTATTTTGAAGACGATGCATATATTATCATTCGAAAAACATTACAACTTTTATGGTTGTACAAACTTGTGGGACCTATTTGTAAACTCTGATATTGTAATCGAATGATAATTTATTTCAAAACGTCTCATTTAGAGTCGTTTTCTGTAACTTGTGCTGTGAACTATGAAGTAATACCCCAGTGACACAATCTTTCGCTGCGATAATTTTGGGGGTGTTACAGTTTACTTTAAGGTTGGTGGCATGTAAATAATTTTGGCTTATTCACTTTGGTTTAAGCACATTAGGGGTTTCAAAGTACTTATTTATCATCTCATCTATCCTAAAACACATTATATTAAAATTTTAAAATTTACTTGTTCAGGTGTTACTGCACTTTAAACAAAATAAGCAATCCCAAACATCCTCTTAATAGTCAAATACTCAAATTTATAAAAACAACACACAAAGCTAAATAAGAGTCTAGTATATGGGAACGTACCTTTGTCTATAATTTGGAACTTGGTCTGCTGCTTTTGTTCGGGAGTGGCTACTGTCCTTCGATCCTTTCATCTAGAAAAAAAATTGGTACATAAAGTATTTAAGCAAATCAATCCCAAATATGCAAAATGATCAAGTAAATGATTAGCTTCCGAAAACATCAAGAGGAAATTGCTGCCATGGCTGCAACCATAAAGGAAACCAGAATAGTTTGATGTGACTCATCTTTCCCTTCGACCAACCTTACAGGATGCGCGACCGCATTTCATCATGGTGGAACGTCAATCAAAACTGGTGCTCCTGCACCATTCTTTTATCAATCGCCATCTAGTTGGGTGAAACACTTTTGCTTTTGAAGTTTTATCTCCGTGGGTTTTTGCACATAAATTTTCATATGCTTAAAAGCTCTAATTTTTACACTTAAAAACTCAAGATTCTTGTGGTTCAAGGTTTATTTAGTGTTAAAGTTTCAGTTTTTAGCAAAAAGTTTCAAACTTTACGTGTGTAGATTAGATTTTGAGCTTGATTTTGTTCGTGTACTACTTTCTACGCGTAAGGGTGTTATTGGTTTTGAATCATCAAGTTTCAAACTTTATTGTTATTTTGGTGATATTGAAGCTATTGCATCATTAAAATCAGGTTTCAAAACACTTTTGAGCATAAAATCAGTTTTGGTGCATTTTTGGTACTTTCTACTCGTAACAAAACCCTAGTTTTACTCGTAAGCACAAAGTCTACGCATAAGCTGCTGTTACGCATAAGGATTTCTTCATTTGATCTTCATAGCTGTTGGTTTACTCAGTGTTTTCTTGCTTGGATAATCCTGAAAACACGTCGACTTTGAATATCTTTTACACTTGGATAAGTGTAAAGGATTTTTGGGCAAAACCCTAGTTTTACGCCTAAGCTTAATACTTACGCGTAGCATCTTCTTTGCCTAAGCATTTCCTACGCCTAAGCTTGTCTTACGCCTAAGGAAATATTACGCATAAGGATTCTACCAATAAGTCTTTGGTTTACACATAAGCCACGGTTTTCTCAAGTCTATGCGTAAGAAGATATTACACGTAAACTCTTGTCTACGCGTAAGTTGGATATTACGCGTAAGGGTATTTCTACGCATAAGCTGGTTTCTTCACTTAAGGTTACTTCATCAACAAACTCAAAGTTTCATTCGACTACAAAGATCCATCATCAACACAAGTTTCAAGATGTCACCACCACCATACTCTAGCTAATTTCCTCATGAGTATCCTCAACAACAACAACAACAACAACAATTCTATCAACAATATCCTCCACCATCTCCACAACAATTGCAACAATTTCAACACTTTCCTCAAGGAGCATACCCTCTTCCACCACAAATGGTTCAACCAAACCCTCGTCAACATGTCCAACATTATACATACTTTCAAAATTAGTATCCCGCCAAGTATGTTATGAATGTTACAACACCAAAGGAACCCTCTTGGTTTGCAAAGATGTGTGAAGCTTTAAGTAGCCAACAATCCTTTCATGAAGCTGGATCCCTTAACAAACCTCCAATGCTCACTCCCATAAAATACGATCAATGGGTAATAAGGTTTTTTAGGTTTTGTAATCTAAAGAAGCCACATGGTAAGTTTTTGAAGAAGGTCATCCTTGAAGGTCCTTTTCAGATGCCTACTCTCACTGTACCCGGAGATCCAAATGCTAATCCACCAAGAGATGATGTTACCAACGTTGTCGGTCTTGATCAACTTACTACTGACCAACTTCTTCACTTAGAAGCCGATGAAATTGCAATGCAATATATCCTTTTGGGATTACCTAATCCGATTCTTCGTAGTGTTGATGCTCAGAAGACTGCTAAAGCAATGTGGGAGCACATTCATCTTCTAATGGAAGGCACTGAACTCAATCAAGAAGATTTGGAATCCAAAATCTACTTAGCATATGAACACTTCATGATTGAACCAAGGGAGGCATTAGAGTCATATCATCATCGGTTCTCAAACATCATCAATGACTTGGATAAACATAATATCATTATGCCAAGTATTGCAATCAACACAAAGTTCCTGAGCTGTCTTGGTCCTGATTGGGAGAAGTATGTTACATTTATCCGTCAAGCGAAGAATCTTCATCAAGCTACATACGGATTGTTGTATGACTATTTGAAGCACCACCAAAAGGAAGTTGACAAAGAAAGAATCATCTGTGGGGTCCCTGCATCGCCTTCACTCCCGGATAATCAAACTCTTGCTTTGTGGGCTCAAGCATGTTATCCTCAATTCCCGACCTTGCCAATAACCTTCACAAATTCTCCACAATCAACTGCTTAGATCACACCATATGATCCATCACAGCAATACAACAACAACAATGATCAAGCATTCTACAGTGAATCAAATGAGGATGCAGAAGCCTTTGATGCATTGAATCAACGATTTTTTATGATTTCAAGAGCCTTCGGATGTTTTGTTATCAAATCCAACAACCGCATTCGCACCTCATCAAATACAAGGAATCAAGCTGTTGTTAACAATGGAAGGGTTGAGGTTCATAATCATGGAAATGGTCGTCAGATGAATAGTGGTTAAGGATTTCATGTTAATGGAAGGAATAACATGGGTGCTTAACAAAAACGGGTTCAAGTGGTTGATCAGGGAAATGCTCATACTGGGGTTAATGGTCTCCAATGCTATAACTGCAATGAGAAGGGTCATCTGGCTAATGCATGCCCAAAGCCGAGGACAAGAAGCAGCGCTTATCACAAAGAGGCCTTACTCCTGGCTCTCAAGGATGAAGCTGGTGGAACTCTTACCAACAAGGAACAGAGCTTCATGGCTAATGCAGATTCTGATGATGACGTGGAGGACTTGCAGGCTAATGCAGCTGTGATGTTAATGGCAAACATTCAAGAGCTCCACATGAGTGACACAAGCCCAGTGTATGACACTGACGACTTGTCTCAGGTACCGGATCAAAACATACTCATTATTGATCTGATATCTCCGCCAACATCTGCATCCGACGAGGCTCAGAGTGTTCAACATGAATCTTCTACATCTCATTCCGATGATAATCAAATGGATCTCGTAGTTATATTTGACGATCAAGATGACCTTATGGTTAATATTGATAATGAAGTTGACTCCGTGGTCATATTTGAGGATCTAAATAATGATCATGTTGAGATTCAAGTTGAACAAGATGAACCTTTGTCTAATCCAGATCTTGAGCTCATGACCAACTTAATTAAGACCACCTAATCTCAACTGGAAAAGTGCAATGACATCAATAAGAAATTGCAAGATAAAATTGCACTGTTGACTAAGGATAATGAATGCTATAAGTTCCAACTCAACATTTTTCAAACTAAAGAGAAACGTGAAAAAGGTTTTGAAGTCGCTTTTGCTAAATCTTACCAAAATGAAAAATCTCTGGAAAAACAGATCTGTGATCTAGTTGCATCCAAGAATGCATTGTTGTCTCAAATAGAACAATTGAAATTTGATCATAAACAACAACTTAACGCTCACACTTCGGAAACTCAAAAAGCCAACTCTGAGTTGTTAACTTGTCAAAAACAGTTTTGTGAGTACAAAAAGCATTCGAGGAAACAAATAGATGACTATCTTGAGAAAATTGTCGACTTACAAAAAAAAATCAAAGAGTTTCGAAATGTTGTTTACAAACATGGTGAGTCAATCACAACAATTCAAAAGTTTTCTTTTATACCAAATCCTAATGGATATGGACCAATTCTTGCTGATTACAAACCACGTTTTTCTAATAGAGCATTTGATGCTGGTTTTACTGACCAGGTCTTAATATTTATATTTTCTCGCTATACCTATGGTCTACCCTAATGCACTAACGGGCAGTGTACCCGTTCGTGTGTAGTGTAGTAAATGGTAAAGCCGAGGTCGTCCCAAGAGCTATATGTGTCGGATTATTACTAAGTCTAATTCTCACAGAATTATAATGGTTTTGATAGAGTTTTAATTAATTAAACTACTAATGCAGAATAAAATAAAAGTAGATAAATGGATAAAGGGAAATCAATAGCGGAGCAGTGGTGCTAACCTAGTCAATACTCCTAGCTAGTTATGTCTACGTCTACCTACTTCCAATTAATTCAGGTGGGGTCAAATTCGAGAGGACAGCATTTGGTCAATTCGCCCTAACCTATCAGCAAAGATGCCACCACAGGAGATATCAGGCGCACCGTCATAAGTCCTGTTGTTCCTAGTCCCCTAAGCCGAGTCATTAAGTACCGCTACATGCTAGATTCTAAATAGTGAGTGCCCGACCGTTAGGAACTTAGACACTACACCCCCAATTCTTAAGTTCATCCAAACGATAGGTGATCAGTTGGTCAAATCGCACAAGTAGAAAGGGTCGTCAGTTGGTCATATCTTACCCTTCCCGTCTCAGTCCGCTCACCTAGGGTCAGTTGGTCATATCTCCTAGGCAATTGGCCTCTATCGCCATTCAAAACTACCGAACCAAGGGTGACTACCAAAGAACTATGCATGCATACACTTAGAAATAATTGTACGGAAGTAAAGCTAAACGCAAACAAAACAATTAAGGAATCATAACTAGGCTAGAACCAAAGGGTGCTTAGCCGCTCATATTAATCATGCAAATCAATTCAATATTCAAGGGTACGAAATACATGAATTGAAAGTAAAAGAAATATAAAACGCTAAGGCTTATCGTAATGGTGTGACTTCTCCCTTGGAAACTGCTCCGTATGCTCCCTTAGACCTGCCTTGAGCTTTTTCCCACATTCTCAGAGTGTTGTGTGTGGAATGGGATGCTTTGAAATGCTGGAATTCGTGGGTATTTATAGGCCAGGTCTGGGTTACGGCGTAACCAATAGAGGAGTTACGCCGTAACCTTCTATTTCTTCGTAAATGCACTAGATCTGCTAGTTACGGCGTAACCTAATAAGTGGTTACGCCGTAGTATTCAATAAACTCGGTTACGTCGTAAGTGATGCAGTAGTTACGGCGTAACTATCAGCGGCGTGGAACCTCTTTTGACCTAATGGAGTTACGTCGTAACCTTTGGGAGGAGTTACGCCGTAACCTCTTGATAAGTTGGACTTCTGGGTCACGCAATAGTTACGGCGTAATGTGAGAGACAAGTTACGCCGTAACTTCTTCAAAATAGGCATACTGTGATAAATCTTTAGTAATGTTTCCATTTCCACGTCTCTTTAGCTCCAATGCTCGTAATTTACCTGAAAGTGGAAAACAATGGAAAACAAGCGTAAATCCATATAAATGATATAAATAACGAGCATTATCGGGGGAAATTGACACTTAAAATTGAGGACTATTTGATGTTATCAAATATCCCCCCACTTGAACTCTACTTGCCCTCAAGTAGACCTTATTAGATAGATTCCTAAAAAGATATCTCTCAAAATCTAGAAAATATAAATTTACAAATCCCTTATGCTAGAATAAAACAAAGCTGAACACCTCACGAAAGGGGAACAAACACTTAAATCTCTCAACTATTCTAAGTGTCAATTTCGGGGTGATCACTCAATCGCACAGTCATAGCATGTATTCTATCATAAGCTTGGCGGTTACACAAATCTCCACCACTAGAGTTAAGGGCTAAATAATTCTCGAAGGCAATATGGGTAGATACGACAAAGGTTAAGGGGTGACTCGTCATTACTAACATGTCACGGCGAAGTGGACAAAATCAATGATACATGACCAAATCCATGGCCAAGACACCAAAGATTGCTCGCTGCATCACCTAGACACGCTTCATGACTAAAGGGTAGGATAAGACATGGGATATATAATTGGTGTAAAATGAACAACAAACAGGTAGTCTAAATCTATAACCAAGTCATCACCACTTACCGTCCGCCCAAACTTCAAGCTTAGAAGTATAGAGATCGGATCATGAAATGCAAGTTAGATGCGTCATTAGAGGACATCATGATGGGCATACTACCTTTTCTTCTTTTGTTGGCAAAACCACCAACTCCAATCTTCAAATGTGACCGAGATGGCCTCCTCGATACTAATCAATAAAGCTTCATACTATAGTGCTTATAACATCGCACTTTACAATATCATAACTCAATCAACTTTTTTTTTTCAACATAACATAATAACATAACATCCCCCCACTTGAGATGAACAATGGGAATTCGGGGGGTCTTCAATGATCCTCATAAATGTTGTCGATGAAAGCGTGATTTCCAAACCTTTCCACTCGAACCTTGAACTTAGGCAAATGATGACTTCCCAATCACAAATAAAGACTACAGGGTAGGCTAAGGTGTATAGGTGTAACGAAACAATATATTGGGTTGACAAAATGAAAGGAATGGCTCAGAAAGGTGTATCTAGGGGTATCTTGCACTAAAGGGGAGTGCAACAAAAGGGTTTCACATGGGGGTCAAAAAGTCGAGGTGACTAATCGATAGACTCTCAATGGTAGGCTGTTTGGGTGATAATCCTATAATATTGCCTTCTAAAACTGAAAAGTCCAAATACATCGAGCTAACTCAACATACCTCTTCTATGGTCTCGAAATGATGCAAAGGCCAAGTTCTAAAGTTTACAAGCTACTGGCACACTCATAATTTGGTGGATTTGGGGTAAAATATAGGAAACGGATAAGGCTAATCTCACCATGTAATGTCAAGGGTTGTATGTGCTCGGCTAAGGTCTAATCTAGTTAGGTTCGGAAAAACATGTCAAAATTTTAAAAATGGCATAATTTTTCAAAATAAACTAGAAAAATAAGGGCGAAATAAAGTTCAAGAGATAATTCTACTCCCGTCCCCCCACTTGAATTGTACAAAGTCCCTTTTGTACTAGGCATTAAAATAAAGGTGAAGAGAAAGGTAGAATTAGAGCGAGAACTTCCCTGAAATTTGCTCCAAAAAGAAGAAGGCCCACGAGAAAGAACCGTGCCTTCATTTAAGCGTCATGAACAAACTTCAATCCCTGAAATCACAATACCGACAAGCATAATTCTTAAAAGAAAATAAAATGAAATGAAAAACAAACCTAACTCACTTTCGTAGGAATCACGGTTGCATTTAGCGAATGCAACAAGCCTTTTAAACCTCTTGGTGTCCCAAGTGGACGAGTGAAGTCTCGTGAGGGTTTACAGGGAACACACCCACAAAGTTCATTTAAAAACTAATACAAGGTTACTGTGTTTTAAAATGAAAGAATTAAAGCAAAGGAGAGTTACGTCGTTACTCCTATGAAGGAGTTACTCCGTAACTGGCAAAACCTAGTATGAGCTGTGAAGCGAATAGTTACGGCGTAACCACTGAGATGGAATTACGCCGTAATTGGTAATGCGTCAAGAATTCTGCTGCAAAAATGTTGGTTACGGCGTAATCACCAAGATGAGTTACGCCGTAACATTATTCAGATCAGCAACTGCAGCAGCAGTTAGTTCCTCATTTCCTGCAAAATGGTTAGAAAACACAAAACCCAACAGAAAGGAAATAAAAACAAAAGAAAGGGATAATTCGGGTTGTCTCCCGAAAGAGCACTTTTCTTTATTAACGAGTCTTTAAGTTAGACTCAGAGCCGCGGGGCTCCTATGGAGGTCTTTGGACATCCCCGACTTCATCCACGTCTTTCATTAAGTTGAGCCTAACCCATCCGATATTTGTTGCAGTTCGCAGATATTCTTTGGTTTCAATTTTCCGTATCTTGCAAAATTTTTCTTCAGGCCCCAAATGGTATCGCGTAAACTCAAATTTTTCGGCTATAATAGGAGGTGGCCTCTTAAATGGGATGCCAAGAAGCTTGCATGTTTCTCATGTATTTCATCATCTGGGTCAATGAATCCGTCTTCGCCTTGCAACTCGAGATAATCGAAATCATTGTCGGAATCGGTATCTTCAAGTTGGTTGAGAATTTGTTTGCATTTTTCATTGTTTACTTTAGACGAGCCTTTGGTGTCATCTTCTGGTTTTTCATTAGGAGCTTCGTTGTTAGGTTGATTTTTACTCATACACCCTTCCCAGATTTTCTTTTTAGTCAACGCGTCAATTTTTCCGTATTTGATTTTGATCCAATCGTCGAATCCGAGATCATCTGGCCAAGGCAGTTCTGTTCTTTCGGAATCATTAGTCGAAGTCCAAAGGAATTCGTCTTCCCCAGCTCTCTCGATGCTGCTTCCTCCATCACATTCATA
Organism: Chrysanthemum makinoi; assembly: GCA_910596185.1. NCBI lineage: Eukaryota > Viridiplantae > Streptophyta > Magnoliopsida > Asterales > Asteraceae > Chrysanthemum > Chrysanthemum makinoi. The sequence continues at coordinate 96,444,032 of OU343219.1, read as the reverse complement.
CTCAAAAGGGTTGCAGGAGGCCCAAACTTTTCGTCGCTGGTTTTAATTTGTTCGCACCAATGATTCCAAACTCCTTCGTCATAGTCATCTTCAGAAGGAATATCATCGAGGGGCTTAATGGTTTTCCCCCGAAGAATGTGTTTCTCATATTTGAGTTCCAGATTTCTGAACAGAGTTGAATTAATTATAGCGTCCCCGAATCTTATTGAATACCAATCACTGAATGATAGATTTCCAAAATCAACGTCGTGTCTCCCAGATTCGTACGGGCATATCCAAACTTCGTTCTTCACATTACCTCCTCCGTTGCAATAATCACGAAAAGGATTGCACGTTGGCCAAGCGTGAGTAATCTCATCTTCCATAATGAGTAATGGTTTGCAGAAATGCTTAATGGGCGGCCCTTCCACTTCGTTAATTGAGAACTTGGCTAACCTTTCTTCGTCGTTTAGTGTAGTTGTTGAAAACTAGAAGACCTTGATAGATCTTGAGCTTCGTAGATCGTTAGTATTGCCTGTGTAATCACAAACAAACTAAAAGAAAATCTCTACAACTTGTATTCTGTAGCGGAATATAAACACAAGTATTAAACACAGATAACTAAGAACTTCTTTGATCCTCTATGGATCGTTATATTAAAAACTTGTTTAAGCACACGTACATAATTCATTCTATTGTGTTCCTTTTATAGACAAGGAACCCTAAACAAAACCCTAAACCGTTTCCCAAGAAACGTATAAACATAAAACTAAATAAGATATACACAATCACTTCCTAATAAAGCTCATGTATATCCAAACTAAATAAACTAAACACGGAATAATAACTTCCGCAGAAACAAACTAATCTTCAGCAGAACTATGTCTTCAGCAGAATCCATACCCTTCGGCAGAATCCATTCAGCAGAAACAATAACATAATTCGTACTTCACATAATTCCCAACAATCCTCCCCTAAACTGGAATTTGACGTGGTTAAGTTCCAGTTTCTTGACAGATCTCTAACCTTGAAACATTAGAGGATTGTAACCAAACAGCATCAGCAAAGAAGCAAAACAAAATCATCTCTTTGATGAAGAAACTCTGAAACTCCATATCTTTGCAGCAACAAATGACAACATGTACATCAAAACATATAAGTTTCAAACTATTCTCATCACATCCAGGTGTGTTAACTCCTGTGAAAGGTGAATCATTGAAAATAATGGATTTGATGTCTCTTTACCAATAGCCATCACTACTGGAGTAGCCAAATGTTTAAGTTCGAAAACCATGGTACACTGATAACCATCTGATTTATTAGCAAATCAGCAACCATGAACGGATTTGATATGTCTTTACCTGTAGCCGTTTGCTCAGGACTAGTCAATTCTTAAAATTGGTGAACTGATGACCAAATATGGTATTCCACTGCCTTTACCACAAGTCATATACATGTGGGCTAGTCAATTCTTGGATTCCAAAAAGGAATAAATCATGGTGAATTGATAACCATACAACACTCAGCAATTAAGCATGGGTGGTTGCAAACCCTATGATTTTGAGCAAACCATTACAGCTATCAACAGATTTGATGTGTCTTTACCAAAGCTGTACCCTTTGGACTAGCTAACTCTTTGACATACACAAGGTATATCTGGTGAGTTAATAACCAGCAATAAGATACAACAAACCTGCAATAAAAGTTAGTAAAAACAAAACATATACATAGTGTTTTTTTTTTGTTTTTTTTTTATTTATTTTTTTTAACTAAGAATAATACAAAAATTACAAATCATACAAATTACCACAATCAAGATAAACCTTTATGTTGCATAAGCTGAGTTTTAATCAATCCAACACATTGTTCTGCATGAAGGTCATCATTGCCAACTGGATTAGGAGGTACTTCCAACTTCTGTCTAAGCATTCTTTCCATGAATAAAACTGACAACGGATAAGTTTTATCCGAGAACATACACAAAATCATGCCACATTTCGTCTGAACAACATGAACACATGGCATAGGATAGAATCTCCAACTCTCAATCTCCCATTTATGTGAATCCTTCCAAATAGAATACCCTTTACCATCTGGAGAATGAGAATCAAACAAGACTTGAAGATCACCCAATAAATATAAACGAGAACCCTGTGGTGAATGAATTGTATAATACTGAGTAACATGTTCATACAACATCTTCAAATCGTGTCTATCCACCAAATGAAATATTTCCTTCAAGAAGTTGAACTGTAAAGAAGTATTATCTAACCGATAAACAGTATTAAGCTTCCCAGCTGTCCAATTGATCAATACAGCATGTGTTCCTTCAGGAAAAACATCAACAGTACCCACTTTAATAAAAGTTGACTCAGCAGCCTTGAGATCAAAAGAAATACTCTTGGAAAGACGTTTCCTAGCCAATCTCACAGAGCTCCTTAAGGAACTAAGTTTCCTTTTAGCCATACTTTTCTTCCTCCTACCAGCTTTCTTATCTTTATCAATCTGTAGATCTTCTTCCTTACTCAATGGATCACCCAAATTATCAACACTAGGCAATGCTTCAGAAGAAACAAGAGAAGATTCAGCAGGAACAACCTTATTAGTGACAGGATTAGCTTCAGAAGTTGTTTCAGGAGTAACAACTTGAGACATTACTTGAGGCGAAACAGCATCAAAATTATCCACTATATCGACTATTTTAGGTCTCTTTGCGTTAGAAACATCAGACATATTATCAATCCTTTCCAATGTAGAAGACGAAGTAGAACCAGATGAAGAAAACTTCATAATCATATTATACTTTCTGATCAAATCATCATCAGATAACGCACAGATTTGCTTCATTGACATGCCAGCATTATAAATAGTAGAACTATGATTCTTCACAACTCTCCTCATATAATCCCTCTTCTGAGCTACAGTCATTGGTTTGTCCCTTTTTGCTTTATGTCTTTGAGCAACAATAGCTCTCCTCTTTGCATTCGCTTCTTTCTTCTTTTGATTGCCAAGAGCCACCATTTGATCCACAAAATTCGCACTATCAAAAGATGCTCCTAAAATAAGTTTTGCAAGATTAGGATCAGATGCACCTTGATTAGTATAGGCATCCCATTGATCATCAGTGATCTTAGGAAATAATGCATCAAGCTCTAGTTTTCTCTCTGTAGACAAATTAGAATCAGACTGAGCTTGAAGAAATTCAGCAACTACACGACTCTTCTGCATATTTTCATAATCAGCAAACATTCTAGCTTGAGCTTGATTTTCTTCTTCAGATACCAAACCTGAACCAATCATATCATCAATCACAGCTTTCTTGCCATTGTCAGAAGATTCCTCAGCAGAACCAATTTGAGAAATATGCATAGAATGAACTTCAGAAGGAACATCCAAAACAACATCAGAATAAACATGTTGAGAAAATTCCTCAACAGGTGTAGAAAAGACTTCAGAAGAAGAATTCAACTTAAAAATTCTCCCAGCCATAAAAACTGCATCATTATCTGCTGAAGGTGGAGAATTTGGTTGTTCTGGTACAAATGAGGCTTGACCATATTCCAACTTAACAACCATGGTAAATTCCAACTGAATAACCAATCTGCAAATCATAACAAACACAGAGAAACACACAAACCAAACAAAGAAAAACAAACTATCATTACATTAGCTGGTTAGTGTTAGAGAACAGAATCATAAACCAAAAATCAAACAAATTTACATAAAACAATGCAAAGTATACACAAATCCTCCCCTGAGGCATATGCCTCCCCTGAGGCCTATGCCTCCCCTTAAACTTTGCAGTTAAGGGTTAAGCATACCAATATGGACCACAAGGTGTTGAAACCTTGGTCCATCAAAAGATTTTGTTAACAAATCTGCCACATTATCATCAGTGTGAATTTTAACCACTTTTATCAAATGTTTGTCATATGCATCTCTTATAAAGTGGTGCCTGATTTCAATATGTTTTGTTCGACTGTGAAAAACTGGATTTTTAACAATGCATATGGTACTTTGATTATCAATAAAAATTGTTGTGTTCATGAAATTATACCCATAATCCAACAATTGATTTTGAATCCAAAGAACCTGTCCACAGCAATTGGCAGCAGCAACGTACTCTGCTTCAGTAGATGAGGTAGCCACAATAGTCTGTTTCTTGCATTGCCAAGAAATCAATCTCTTTCCAAGGAATTGGCAACCTCCAGTAGTGGATCTCCTATCCAGATTTGCACCAGCATAGTCACTATCACTATATGCTTCCAGCTTAAATGGAGATTCTTTTGGGTACCAAAGGCCTAAGTGAGGTTGACCTTTGAGGTACTTAAAGATCTTCTTAACAACATTGAGATGGGAAGTAAGTGGAGTAACTTGATGTCGAGAACAAACACTCACAGCAAAAGTAATATCAGGCCGTGAAGCTGTTAAATACATCAAAGAACCAATCATAGATTTGTAAAGATGTACATTCACTGGTGGATCTATTTCATTGTTGATCTTTGACTTTGGAGCTTCATAAGGTGTAGTGGCAGTCCTTACACTCTCCATACCAAACTTCTTTAAGATGTCCCTCACATATTTGTCCTGACTGATAAAGATACCATCAGGTTTCTGCTGAACTTGAAGACCCAAAAAGAAAGTCATTTCTCCCATGGCACTCATCTGAAATTCTCCCTTCATTAGCTCCTCAAACTCCCTGCACCAAGCTTCCTTTGTGGATCCAAAAATAATGTCATCCACATACACTTGCACAAGAATAATGTCTGTGGAATTCTTCTTCAGGAAAAGTGTTTTATCTATGGCACCTCTTCGATATCCATGCTTCAGCAGAAACGATGAAAGCCTAGCATACCAAGCTCGTGGTGCCTGATGTAGTCCATAGAGAGCTTTGACTACCTTGTAAACATGAGTAGGATGATCAGGATCTTCAAATCCTTTAGGTTGAGTGACATAAACCTCTTCTTCTATTTCACCATACAGGAAGGCGCCTTTAACATCCATTTGATATACCATAAATCCCATGTAGGATGCATAAGCCAAGAAAATCCGTATGGCCTCAACTCTAGCCACAGGTGCAAACACTTCATCATAATCAATCCCCTCCTCTTGTCTATAACCCTGAGCAACCAATCTTGCTTTGTTTTTAATGACAACACCTCTTGCATCTCTCTTATTCTTCAAAATCCATTTAGTACCAATTGCATACTTGCCATCAGGTAATGGTACCAATATCCAAACTTGCTGATTTTGAAATTGTTGCATCTCTTCCTGCATTGCCTCAAGCCAACTTGAATCTTCAAGAGCCTGAGTAACACTGGTTGGTTCCACTTGAGAAAGAAACCAAGCAAACAGACAATGTTCATAGTCTGTGTGATTGTCTCTTTGCTGATCTGAGACATAAGAGAGAAAAGCCACTTGACCATATTTAGAACTTGCCACAGTACCCCTTGTTCTAACAGGTGCATTAGGATCACCAATAATATTTGACTATGGATGAGTATTGTGAATCCTTTTAGTAGCAGTGGTGTTGACTTCAATGGAAGAATCAAGATTAGTCATAGTAGGTTCAAAATCAGTGTCATAAGAAGGTGAGGTGAAGATTCCAGCTTTGGGTTGATTATTACCAAGATCTGAAGGTCTTGGAAAACGAGTATAAGGATCTCCAAAGTCTGTGGACACTCGAGTAGAAATGGGAGTAGAAACAGCATAGCCTTCAGCAGAAATGATAGGAGAAACCGGATCATGTTCAGTAGAATTGAGGTTTCCACTTATTGTTTCACTTGCACTCTCCTTAGCATTCCTTTCAGCATCTAGATTAGCTGCATACTCTTGTTTCTTCAGCCTAGCAAGATCCTCTGCATAATTGGACTCGTCTTCACTCTCATCAGAAGTAACTTTAGAAGTGTCACCTGAAAAATTGTTAGGGGAGAAAGAAGGCACTACAATGGGTTGCTCATCATCTTCAAACTCACTGTCAGAATCAGCATCCAGGGAATCTGCACTGTTAGTTGGAGACTCTTGAGTATCTGCTTGTTGGTTAGCCATATGTCTAGAATAACCCAAATAATCAGTTAAGTAATCAAGGTCAAAAGACCAAACATGACCCTGTCCTTGAACATTAGGCTTGTCTTCTAAAAACCTCAGGTTCAATGTCTCCTCAATCTTCTTAGCAGATAAATTGTAAACTCTGTACGCCTTACTATGAGCTGAATATCCCACAATATAACCATCATCAGTCTTTTCATCAAATTTTGCCCAATGGATCACTTGTATTTAGAATAGTCACTTGACACCCAAAAGGTTTAAGGTAATGAATAGTAGGAACTTTCCTGTAGAGAAGTTCATATGGTGTTTTGAAGTGTGGTCTAGTAATGGACACTCTATTCAGTACATAACAAGCTGTGCCAACAGCTTCAGTCCAAAACATGGTGGGTAGCTTAGAGTCTGCCAGCATTGATCTTGCAGCCTCTATGAGGGTCCTATTTTTTCTTTCTGCCACCCCATTTTGTTGTGGGGTTCTTGGAGTGCTATAGTCCCTTTTGATACCTTTTGACCTACAGAGTTCTATTAGGATAGCATTCTTGAACTCTGTCCCATTATCACACCGAATTCCTTTAACCTTTTTGTTCAACTGATTCTCAATAAGGGTAATAAAGTCTTTTAGCACTGGAGATGTTTCATCTTTGGTCCGTAGAAAGAATACCCAACAAAATTTGCTATAACCATCAGTGATCACTAGACAAAAATACTTTTGATCAATGCTTCTAACTTGAGTTGGACCAAACAGATCCATATGAAGCAACTGAAGAGGTTCAGAAATAATGCTCACAGCAGTCACAACTTTGTATGAGGCTCTGTGTTGCTTTCCTTTGTTGCAGGCAACACAATTATGATCATTAGTGAAGACTTTGGAAGGTAGACCTTCAACAAGACCCAGTTTAGAGAGCTTGTTTATGGTCTTGAAGTTGACATGGGCCATCCTCCTATGCCATTTGGTAGACTCATCCAAGGATGCTTTAGCCACCAAACAAGTTAAGTCACCTTCTGGTTTAACATCAGTTAAGTTGAATGTATAAAGATTGTGATTCCGAGGAACTTTCAGCAGAATTGAAGTTTCTTCTGGGAGTTTGAAGTCTTTAGATAACACAAGACATTCATCCTCTGTGAAGAGTACTTTGTTCTTGGTGTCACAGATTTGTGAGACTGAAAACAAATTGAAGTGTTGGAGTTCCTTGACATAGTATACATTCTCAAAGTCCAGTTGAGGTGTTCTGATGGTCCCTTTCCCAGTAATCCTTCCATCACTTCCTCCAAAGGTTACATTGCCTCCTCCTTCAATTGATACAAAGTTATGCATCATATCCCTGTTTCCTGACATGCTTCTTGAACACCCACTATCAACAATGCCAACATCTTTATGCTTAAGAGGATGATTCTACAACAACAAAATATACAAAATATTAGTACACTATTGAGGCTCAAGTCATTGCTGACTTGAACCTGCCTTGTGGATCATATGAATTATGCCATGCAGATGTATAGGATCCACTATTGTTCTTGGGTTTCCATTGACATTTAAGTCCCTTTTTATTCCAAGAACAACCTGCTGAGGACTTGACAGCAGTATCCCAGTTCCCTGTCCCGTCAGTCATTGAGTCAACATATCCAGGCCAATAACCTTTCTTAAAGTATGAACTTGTTGGTTGTACATATGGTCTTGCAACTGGTCTTCTCCAAGGAAAAGGAGAATTAGTTGCTTGTGGAACATAAGGGGGTATAGCATTAACATTGGTCCACATTGGTTTAGATGTCCTAGAATCACCACACCTATTCATTCTTTGCTCATGAAAATCACAATCCTTAATTAAATGAAATTTACTTCTACACACAAAACATGTCTTCTGTTTAGAAGATTTATTCAAACCAAAAGATGTTCTAGTACAAGCAGAAGTATTCAAACCAAAACCATGAAAAGAATTGTTTTTAACAGTATTATTATGCAAAGAATTAAAAAGCAAGTCTTCAGAGGCAACTGTCTTGGAAGATGATTCCTTGGCAGCAACTCTGACATGCTTATTGGTAGTCTTGGGTGCAGGCAGGGGTGTAGACTTGGGAAGGTCAGACTTGTCATTTGAATCACACTCTGTAGACCCTTGCTCGGAGGACTTGTCACTGTTAACACAAGAGACAAAGTCATTAGAAGAAGTATCAGGGTCTGGCAAGTCATTTGACTTTTTGCCATAGAGATGATGTGATCCATCAAAGTCATCAGAAAGGGTAAGGTCAATAGGCATAGGTATTCCTCTAATAGATCCACGTACAGCATGTAGGTCACCTTCTTTAACATAATTAGCTAAGCTTGCTGGTGTGGATTTACGTGTGTCATCTCTAGCTTCTAATCCTACATATTTCTTAAAGCCTAAACCTATCCCAGAATTAGGAGCTTGACTACTATATAAATGACTAGCTAACTTTTTTCCATTTAATAACCATTCGTTATGCCTAGCAATTTCCTCATCTAGTTTCACCTTCAGCTCTAGATTTTCTGACACTACATCTGCTCGTAACTTCTCAGAATATTTTAACTCATTTTTAGCATTAGTAAGATCTCTTTCTAACACACTTATTTTCTCATCATAAGCTATTTGATTCTTCTGAAACCAAACCTTTTGTCTTTCTAGTGTTTTTAAAGCCTGTTTATAAGCTTCAACTTCTACAAAGCATTCATTATATTTAGGTTTCAAAATATCATAAGCTTCTTTGAGTTCATTATAACGCTCACTACAACCAAACAAACAATTTTGTACCTGAGAGATGCCCATCAGGGCAATCTGATCATGCCTATCCTCTGAAGTACAGCTTGCAATCAAACCAACATTATCAGGACCATCATTATCCTGCTCATGATGCTTCCAGTCCACATTGCTGTCAAGAGTGACCAAAGCTGCTGATCCCTTTGAAGTTCCAGACTCTCTCTGATTCTGCTGATAAGTAGAGTATCTCGTCTCATCACCAGCTTTCCTGTCTTTGCACTCTCTGGAGAAGTGACCCATCTGTTGACAAGTGAAGCACTTGACCTTCCTTTTGTCAAACCTCGCTGGATCTCTTCCTTGGAATCCAAACCTTCTGCCAGCTTTGCGCTCAAAATTCTTGATATCCATGGACAACATAGCCACCTGCCACTTCAGCTTCATCTCTTCCATCTCCAGTGGATCCACCTGATCTAAATCCTCATATGCCAGTTCCTGCTGAGGATCATAATCAGCAAAGAAGGATCCAAGCACATCTTCCATGATACCTCCAGATTGAGAACTTGATGGAGTGGTAGTGTAAGATGATGATGAGTAAGTTGGACTTGGACCATGACTCATCTTGGGGGTAGAAGCTCCAACGAATGCTGTGTGACTGGCAGTAGATGATGATCTATAAGGACTTCTTACATCATGTTCAAGAGCTTTAAGTTTGTTATACAGCTCATCAAAAGTAAGCATATCCAATCCACCTTTTGCTTTTAAAGCAATGCTCACTTGTAGCCAGGATTGAGGTAAAGACCTCAAGAACTTAGAATTACAGTCATCATTATCTGGCTTTGCCTGCAGCTGATTTAACTGACTTAAAATCTTGTGAAACTTGTCATAGCCCTTATGAATTCCTTCCTCTTCAGTGATTTGAAAGTCTTGAAACTGTTGTCTAAGCATGGACTTTCTCATTCTCCTAGACTCCTCATTCCCACCGAACTTAGCCTTAATTGCTAACCATATGTCCTTGGCATCTTGCATGAAGTGAAAATCACTCAAGTGATCCTCAGGAATAGCTTGAAGAAGAATGGTTTTAACCTTGGTTTCTCTCTGAACCGCCAGTAACTCTTCAGCAGTTTTGGGAGGAACATAAGTCATAGTTCCAGCAGCATCTACAGTAGTTTTCTTCAAACTGTTTCCCTTCAATACTATCTCCCATAGATTCCAATCAATATTGGAGATCCAGTTTTGCATCTTCATCGCCCAAAGATCATACTCTTCCCTTTTCAGATAAGGAAACTTAGCATTGCTATTAGAGAGACTTAGTTGCTGCAGATGGGTGAAGTTTTGGTTGTTGGTGAGTTTAACATCAACGTCTGAACCAGGAATGATGAGTTTTTGTTTTGGTTGTATGGGTGTTAAGAAAAACCTTTCCTTAGTATCGTAGAGACTCTCACGAGGCTCTGATACCACTTGTTGAAAACTAGAAGACCTTGATAGATCTTGAGCTTCGTAGATCGTTAGTATTGCCTGTGTAATCACAAACAAACTAAAAGAAAATCTCTACAACTTGTATTCTGTAGCGGAATATAAACACAAGTATTAAACACAGATAACTAAGAACTTCTTTGATCCTCTATGGATCGTTATATTAAAAACTTGTTTAAGCACACGTACATAATTCATTCTATTGTGTTCCTTTTATAGACAAGGAACCCTAAACAAAACCCTAAACCGTTTCCCAAGAAACGTATAAACATAAAACTAAATAAGATATATCTTACCCTTCCCGTCTCAGTCCGCTCACCTAAGGTCAGTTGGTCATATCTCCCAGGCAATTGGCCTCTATCGCCATTCAAAACTACCGAACCAAGGGTGACTACCAAAGAACTATGCATGCATACACTTAGAAATAATTGTACGGAAGTAAAGCTAAACGCAAACAAAACAATTAAGGAATCATAACTAGGCTAGCACCAAAGGGTGCTTAGCCGCTCATATTAATCATGCAAATCAATTCAATATTCAAGGGTACGAAATACATGAATTGAAAGTAAAAGAAATATAAAATGCTAAAGCTTATCGTAATGGTGTGACTTCTCCTTGGAAACAGCTTGTATGCTCCCTTAGACCTGTCTTGAGCTTTTTCCCACGTTCTCAGAGTGTTGTGTGTGGAATGGGATGCTTTGAAATGCTGGAATTCGTGGGTATTTATAGGCCTGGTCTGGGTTACGGCGTAACCAATAGAGGAGTTACGCCGTAACCTTCTATTTCTTCGTAAATGCACTAGATCTGCTAGTTACGGCGTAACCTAATAAGTGGTTATGCCGCAATCTTCAATAAACTCGGTTACGTCGTAAGTGATGCAGTAATTACGGCGTAAGTATCAGCGGCGTGGAACCTCTTTTGACCTAATGGAGTTACGTCGTAACCTTTGGGAGGAGTTACGCCGTAACCTCTTGATAAGTTGGACTTCTGGTCACGCAATAGTTACGGCGTAATGTGAGAGACGAGTTACGCCGTAACTTCTTCAAAATAGGCATACTGTGATAAATCTTTAGTAATGTTTCCATTTCCGCGTCTCTTTAGCTCCAATGCTAGTAATTTACCTGAAAGTGGAAAACAATGGAAAACAAGTGTAAATCCATATAAATGATATAAATAACGAGCATTATCGGGGGAAATTGACACTTAATATTCAGGACTATTTGATGTTATCAGCATGCAAACCAAATCCTCAAGTTTACAGTGCAGAACATAGAATTGATGACTCCATCATGAGTGTTGTTGAATATAATCGTATGGAGGAGTTAGATGCAGAAGACAAGAGTAGGTTAAAAATGGAAAATGTTGTTTATTGCAAACCATTTAACTATTCAAAAGCCATAACTTTCCTCACACAACAGGATAATTCTAACACACCTTGGGTTATTACGCCTACTCCTGAGTCCTATTCTAATGATGGTCCCCGACCCAATGTTGCACAAATTAATGGTCCTTTACCTTCTTTTAGTGAAATAAAGCCATTAGCTGAATGATGTCAGGTTCTAAAATACTTTGACACTTTCATGTCTGACATCAAAGTTTTGGAACATGCAATGGAAGTTAATTCTGAAATCAAAGCTGAACATTTTCAATCACCATTTGCGCGACAACAAAGAGATATTTTTCAGAAAGGGCTTTTACCACATGTTCGAAATTTAAAATTGTGTGCAATATATTGGGAACGGGAATTTCAGAAGGAGATTGGGCTTATGAAATTTTTTTTTGAGAAAACAGAAGCATCGATTTCAAATACTAAACGTAAAAAGAAAATGTTAAGAAATCATGTTGTCCGACTCTTGGAAGATGTTATATGTGCTCATACCATACATGTTGTGCTATTACATTCTGTTGCATATGCATTTGATTATATCGTTGTTGATTCTGTTGATAACGTTGAGAATACCGATAATGTGTCACAAATCGAATCTTTCAAAATTGAAAATGAGCGATTATTAAATGAGCTTTCGAATGCAAAACGTCGTCTTCAATGGTGTCAAAAAGATTGTCAAAATCGTGAACTTGCTTTGCAAAACAAAATCAACCAGTTGAGTTCAAAATTTTCTAATCCAAAAATAGAACAACTGGATGATGAAAACGTGTCTTTAAAATGTCAAATTTCAAAATATGAACAAGAAATTTCCAAAGTCAAAACAGAATATGGTGTCATATTTGATTTGCTAAAAAAGACTCGTGCTCAAGCGTCAAAAGATGCTGATGATCATCTTGCATATACCAAAGAAGTTTTATGAAATAATGGAAACACTCGCTCTGAAAATCAAGATTTGTTACACACTATCCATGACTTGAAAGCGGAGTTGGTGAAACTTAAGCAAGATAAGATTAGTAACACTAATGCACTTGCCCCAGGAACGTTTAAAATTGACACTAGAACGCCTAATGACAAACCTCAAGATACTAATGTGCTTCCTTCAACTGAAACAGGAATAGTTGCCTCTTTTCCCAACGCTAGCACTTCACAGCTTAAGAGCAAATCAAGGAAGAATAGGAAGTTGCGATGTAAGAAAAGAACAATAAAGACCTCTGAAGTAGAAGAACACCTTAGGACTTTGAATAAGACTCAAGTTGCACCCACTTTAGACATTGCGTTAGACAAATGTAATAGAAAAAGTGATGTAACAAATGCTGAACCTTTAAGTACTTTGAATGTTATGTTTGAAGCATCTTGTGTTGGTTGTCATAAAAGCATGCTTTCTAGTTGTCATGATAAATGTGTTGCTAATGCTATCTTATCTCGTAAGCGGAACAATAGAAAACGGAATACCTCTAGGCCCACTAATGCTTCTAAGTCTGTACTAGGTAAACCACCTTCTAGTGCTCATGCTTTAATCATTTATGTACCCATAGAAACCCCTTCACCTCCTAGGAAGAACTTATCACCTAGTGCATTCACTAAGACCAAAGCTAAGACTAGTTGGAGATGGCAGAAATGGTTACATAATACACTTGGTTTTAAATGGATACCTAAAATCATTAACATGTGTGTGTCTTCTGTAACTATAACGGAACCCTCTAACTCTTCGAGTTCCACCTCTACTTCTATTCCACATGTGTCATCTATGTGTAATGCAGGTGATACAGATCATCCTCTGGATTGTTGATAGCGGATGTTCCCGACACATAACAGGCAATCTCAAACTGTTATCCAACTTTGCTTCAAAGTTCATCGGTACTGTTAGGTTCGGAAATGATCACTTCACTGCTATCATGGGCTACGGAGATTACATCAATAGGAACATCGAAATTAGCAAAGTTTATTATGTGGAAGGTCTCGGTCACAATCTCTTTTCTGTCGGTCAATTTTGTTATGGAGATTTGGAAGTTGCTTTTCGGGAGAAAACTTGTTTCATTCATGATCTACAAGGAAACGATCTTATGTCTGGAAACCGCACATCAAGTCTTTACACAATCTCAATGCAAGACATGATTGCTTCATCTCCCATCTGTCTACTTTCTAAGGCCACATCTACAAAATCTTGGCTATGGCACTGTCGTCTTTCACACCTAAACTTTCAAACCATAACCAATCTTGCACGTTACAAACTTGTTGAAGGTCTCCCAAGATTTCGGTATTCTAAAGATCATCTATGCTCAGCTTGTGAACAAGGGAAAAGTACTCGTGCTCACTTTCCTTCAAAGGTGGAACACAGCTCTCAGCATGTGCTTCATCTTCTTCACATGGATTTATGTGGTCCGATGTGTGTACAGACGATTAACGGCAAACGCTACATGGACTTGGGTTTATTTTCTTCGAAGTAAAGATCAAGCTCCACAGATGATCATCACCTTTCTCACAAAAATTCAAGTTCAGCTCCGGAATACAGTCAGAAAAATTAGAACAGATAAAGGGACTGAATTTTTTGAATCAAACTCTTTGTGATTATTAAGAGAAAGTAGGAATTGAGCATCAAGCATCCATTGCACGAACACCAGAACAAAACGGAGTTGTTGAAAGACGAAACCGTACGTTAGTGGAAGCTGCAAGAACGATGTTGATCAATGCAAAACTTCCAGATTACTTGTGGGCTGAAGCCGTGTCAACTGCATGCTACACTCAGAACCGTTCTATGATTACTAAATGCCACAACAAAACACCTTATGAGCTTATCCATAACCGTAAACCGAATCTCAAACACTTTCATGTATTTGGATCCCTTTGTTACCCAAATAATGATCCTGATGACTTTGGTAAGCTTAAAGCTAAAGCTGACATTGGAGTCTTTGTTGGATACTGTGATAATTCTAAAGGATACCGGATCTGGAATCGTCGTACAAGGGAGATTATGGAAACGATTCATGCCAACTTCGATGAGCTTACAGAGATGGCTTCTGAGCAAAACAGCTTGGAACCCGGACATAACCGTCTGAACCAAGCCTACTGCTTACTCGTCGTCAAATGGAACAGCTATTTGCTCTTCTGTTTAGTGATGATATTGATCAACGTGCTCCAGATGTATCAAATATTTCCGCTGCTCAACCTGATAATACTCCAATCCCTGATACACCTGAAACAACAACAACTGTTGAAGAAGCACCTCCAATTGATTCTACAACAACAGCCGAACAAACCGCATCCAATAACGCTGAACCAGTTGATGATATTATGAACCATGAGGTACCCACACCTGCAGATTATGATCCAAATATGTTCTTCAATCCTTTTGCTAATGAATCTGCCACTTCTGATGTTGCAGAATCATCCACAAGCCATTTGAATCCTCCTAATCTGCACAATGTATATCAACATCAACCCTCCACACATTGTTGGACTAAAGACCATCCTCTTGTGAATATCATTGGAAACCCGAATAAACCAGTTGTAACCAGACAATGCCTATAGACTGACGGTGAACATTGCATTTATGTACTTACCGTTTGCCAATTTGAACCCAAAAACATTAAAGAAGCAATGACTTATGACAACTGGATAGAATCCATGCAAGAAGAACTTAATCAGTTTAAATGTCTTAAGGTATGGGAATTGGTTGAAAGACCAACAGGGGTCTATGTTATTGGTCTTAAATGGATTTGGAAAAACACGTTGGATGCTGAAGGTACGGTTATCAGAAATAAGTCACGTCTGGTGGCTAAGGGTTATAGACAAGAAGAGGGGATTGACTTTGAGGAATCATTCGCACCAGTTGCTAGACTTGAGGCTGTACGGATCTTTCTGCCATTTGCGGCTCACATGCACATCATGGTCTATCAGATGTATGTCAAAACCGCTTTTCTGAATGGTCAACGGAAGGAAATGGTATATGTTAGTCAGCCGAAAGGATTTGTTGACCCAGAGTTCCCAAATCACGTCTTCAAAGTGAAAAATGCTCTATACGGTCTCAAACAAGTCCCTCGGGCGTGGTATGATGAGTTATCATCCTTTCTCATTGCCAATAATTTCACTAAAGGATCGGTCGACCCAACACTTTTCATCCAATATCACGGGGCTCACATTTTAATCGTTAAAATCTATGTGGATGACATCATTTTTGGGTCAACACATAAAAAGTACTCAAACGAATTTTCAAAACTTATGAAAAAACATTTTGAAATGTCCATGATGGGTGAACTTACGTTCTTTCTAGGACAACAAGTTCATCAATCACCCCGTGGTATTTTCCTAAGTCAGTCCAAATATGCTCTTGAAATTTTGAACAAACATGGAAGACAAAACTGTGATACCTATGCCACACCAATGGCACATACCAAGAAACTGGATGCTGATTTGCATGGGAAATTGGTTAACCCTACCAAATACAAAAGTATTATTGGGTCACTCCTGTATCTAACAGCCAGTAGTCCTGATATTGTATTTACTGTATATCTTTGCTCCCGTTATCAGTCAAGACCAACTGAAACTCACCTCTCTGAGGCTAAAAGAATCCTCCGATACATCAAGGGAACCATTAATTTGGGAATCTGGTATCTGAAGGATTTTGGTTTTGAACTAATAGATTTTTCAGACGCTGATCACGCAGGTTGCTTAGATTCTCGGAAAAGTAATTCAGGTGATCTACAATTTCTTGGTGATAAACTGGTGTCTTGGCAATCGAAGAAGCAGGATTGTACATCGCTGTCCTCAACCGAAGCAGAATATGTAGCCATGTCGGTGTGTTGTGCTCAAGTCATATGGATGAGAACATAACTCAAAGACTATGGTTACGTATTCGACAGAATCCCGATGTACTGCAACAATCGAAGTGCTATTGCGATCTCGTGGAATTCCGTCCAACATTCAAAGTCCAAACACATCGATCTTCGATATCATTTCATAAAGGAGCATGTGGAAAAGGGTACCGTTGAATTATATTTTGTGGGTACTGAACACCAATTGGCGGACCTTCTCACCAAAGCCTTAGCTCCTGCTAGGTTTACTGAGTTGATCCATCGGATTGGTATGAGGTGTTTGACTCCAAAAGAACTGGACGAAATTTTGACACATTCTTAAAACCAGTCAAACACCAAAATCTCTTTTGTAAATATTTTCTCAAAAACAAAATAGAAAAATATAAAATTTCATAAAACACAAAAATACTCTTCTATCTAAAATTATATCAACATTGCATGTACAAATCTTTCGTCAACACTTTACTCTTTCAAACAATTCAATATTTTCAATGTCAAATGTTGAGGGGGAGAAAGTAAATATTTTCTGTTTCATAAAACATTGTACCTGCATGTTTCCCAATTTTGGTTGTATCTTTGATAATGGTGGATACGTTTCTTATTTCTTAACACTCCTCGGACTCAAATTTGTAAAATTTCAATATTTTTAAAGTCGAGGGGGAGTGTCGTCAAGTTTCTTTCCAAACTTTCACTACTTGCTTAACCAAAAATGGAAGTTACGGGCCGTGGTTAAAAATGGTTAAGGTGGAGGGGCCATACTTGTCAAAATTTTAAACTTAAATTTAACAAAAACTCCACACCTAATTTTCTTTCACATTTATTTCAAACATTTAAGTATTCAACTACCTCATCCAAGCCTAGAATTCATCTTCTAATCTATGTTATAAACCTCAAATTTGTAAGTGTTTAAAGTTTCTTGGTGTAATTTAAAACATTGGTCTTTAACTGTTTGCAAAATCAACGGTTTGATCTTCCTCTATGTGAGATTCAAGGTTTTACGCTTACGCGTATGAGCTTGAAATCGTGTTGGGTTGTTTGTTGTGAAATGGGTGTGTTAAAATGTTTCTAATAACAATCTTTAAACTGTTTCCAACATCTAATTAAACCCAGAAACAAGTATGAATCACTTTTCAAAATTAGGGTTTATGCGTGAAATTGGGTGTTTTCTATTGTGAGTATTTTAGGACAATTAAAGGCTTGAAAGATGATTGTTACATGTTTAATTAACTATATACATCATTGAATCCAACCCAGAAACATCAAAACTGCATAATTAGACTTTAGGGTTTATGAACAAGTTGGTTTGGGTATTTTTGATTCATGAGGTATTTGATGTTAAAACTTATTTCAGTTAACTCATATGGTCTCTAAGACTTACCAAAAATTATTTGGTACATTTCCCATGGCTAGATTGCATATTCGTAAGATTTGACTCTAGGGTTTTATGTTACGCATAACTTGATGTCTAGGCGTAACTGGATATACCTTGTGATAACATGTGATTTTGAAAGTGGTTGAATAAAATGTTAATGAAGATGTTATGAATGATTTATTTTCAGGATTTACGCGTGAAAAATCAGAATCAAGGGTAAAATATGGCCTTACGCTTAAAGGATTACCTTATGCGTAGCAGTTACGCATAAGAGAAATATTACGCGTAACCTATACGCATAAGGTTCTACATTGGGACTACGCGTATCCTGTGAAGGATATGCGTAAACTTGGATTCTTACGCATAAGGTTCACTTTTACGAGTAAACCTTACGCATAAACTCCTTACCTACGCTTACGCATAAGCCTTATGCCAAGAGCCTTCTCCTACGCGTAAGATTTCTTACGCGTAAGATGGACTCCTACGCATAAGCTTAGCTCTACGCGTATGGTTACTATGTTTACGCATAAGCTTACAATCTTACGCTTAAGCCATTATTTTAACTTTTCTTATGAAATGTTACGCGTACAAACTTGTAAATAAGTTACTCTTAACGTCACAAGACCAAAATGTCACTAATATATAATGGTTAAAATGTTGTGTGAATAAGTGAAAATTTTGACTTTAAGATTCAAAATTAATATACTCACGAAACTTATCACGACTACTTTGGACTGTTGGACAACAAGTGACATTGGACTCGTAACATTCATTAATATAACATATTCAACATTGGACAATAAAATCAACTTTTGACTAACATAATGTCTTTCGATATGTTGGTTCTTTTGGCTCAATATCTTTCAGATCACGATATGGACATCACCATAGAAAACGTTAACGCACCAAACGAGCTCACAATGGAAGACATATTCCCGACTGGTTATAGTATGAAGCTTGGAAAGAACAACCTTAAGGTTGATTTTGAGAACTTCACATGCTCAGAGTCTTCATGCCGAATTGCTGTGGATATTCTTAAGTCTCATCCCTACAACTGTGCCAGAGATCTACATTCACCAATTTTGGCATACAATGAAAAAGGTGGATGGTCAAGATGCTGTCACGGTTACTCTTAATGATAAGCAGGTCACCTTCACTGTTGCTGATTTACGAGGAATTCTTCTGCTCCTTGCTAGCCATGGCTGAGTATGTGTCAACTCCAACTGAAGAGGCTACACTACAATTCATGGTCGATATTGGATATGATGAAGCTGCAGGAATTATTACCAAGCATTCTTCACTAGATTTAAAGAACATTCCTCAGCCATGGAGAACTTTATACATCATGATCGCCAAGTCTGTTTCCGGAAGAGACAGCGGTCATGAACATCCAAAACTAATGCACCTACAAATCTTCTAGGGCATGGTCAACAAGATGCACATCAACTATGCAAGTATGATCTGGGAAGACATGATATCTCACCTCAAGAAGCCTGGCACAAAGGTTCCTTTCATCAGATACACAAAGTTGTTGATCCAGAAGATACTCGGGAATAATCTGGACATTCCCTTGAGACTTGATGACCCCAACCATCATTCTGCGTTGTTTGAGGCTACATTAAATGTTGTCAGATTTAAAGACTCATCAACAAAAAAACAAGGTGTAGTACTGACTGACTGCCTACTCACTGATGACATTAAAATTCTTCAATCGTATTCACGATACCAAGAAGTAGTGGCCTTAGGCAAAGTCGGATTCATGGATGAAAAGTTTTCCGCCATCCCAGTCAAGAAGACCAGAAGATCGGGCAGTGCTGGAAGTGTTGCAAGCACTGGAAGTGCCCGTAACTATCCTAAGAGGAATCCTCCTCGCAAACGGAAAGTTCCATCTGAAGGTGCCATTCCTACTCCAAACCGGCACCTAAATTAGAGGATCAAGACTCCGAGGATACTGAGACTGATGAGGAGATTCACTATTCTAAGTCTGTTACGGATGATACAACATCACAACAGATAGCTGACAAACCACAAAGTCCCAAAGTAGATAAGGGTAAGACTCCAGTGGCTGAAGAAGAAGAAGAAATCTCAGATGATGAACCTAAGGATGAGGACAGAGAGTACCAATAGACTCTAAACGAGCTAAGGATAAAGCATGCTTCTTCTGAATTTAATCGTCAACAAACTAAAGGCCCTGGAGGTTCCAGTGGTGGTGCACTATCCATACCAGTTCGTGATGTGGTTAATCAACCCGATAAGCAAACTGGTACCACCACTCTGGAATCTACAGAACAACAGCAGCAAGAGGATGACATCATATTCGAGTTTGAAGAAGAAGAAAAGGAGAAGAATGAAAATATTACCAATGAAGATATTGAGGAAGCTGCTCGGGAAAGAGCTGAAGAGGAAGTTCGAGCTAAAGCTAAAGAAGAGGCTAGGGTAAAGGCTGAAGAAGAGGCTAAAGCTCAAGAAGAAGCTAATAATTATCTACTGGATAATCCCGAACACAACCCGGAGGAAACTTCTAAGCCACCAAAAGACCCCGAGCCATCTCATGAATCATCTTCATCGGATTCTTCATCTCATTCATCACCACCACCATCAAAAGGAGCTACCACCAGATCAACCTCCAAATCTGTCAAGAAACCAACCGATACTTAGGCATCACGTGCCAATACAAAGATTGTCAAAGCTGTCAGACAATCAAGGAAACGTAACGTTGTTAACAAGAAACTGAATCAGCTTGCAGACAAAGTCAATCTACTTCAGAACGTGATAAACGAGTTTTCGGAGGAAAGAGAACAGATCCATCAGTTTCTCAATCGAGACATACAAGGTGAAATGGACAAGACGATTAGGGACTACACTCATAAGTTCCTTCTCGACACTGTCCCTGGAGTCACAAGAGAGATGTTCGCCAGACAACTCTTTCCACATCTCATGTCATTGGTCAAGCATACACTGTCAAATACCCCTGCTGTTATGGAAATCAAACCAGTCCCATCTCCGGTTGTCTCTGATGCGTAATTGATCTCTAAGCTTGTTATGCAAATGTCTCAACGATCTGCAACATTTACTTCTGACGAAGCTAAACTTTTTGAGGCATTACTGGAATATCAACTCAAAACATCTTGTAAAGAGTCAGCTGAAAGGGCTAAGAGACCAAGAGATGACGATGATGCAGACAAGGATTCTGAGCTAAAACGCAAAAAGAAAACTGGCGAATCCACATCTATGCCTCCACCAACCCAAAGGACCACCACCACCAGAAGATCTTCACAACGTCCTCCTGCTAGCGACAAACCTCAGGACTCTGAGTCTCCACCACCAACGGAGAAAACTGGTGACCATTTCGAATACACCGGTTGTGATGATGAAGAGCCTCCTAAGCCCCAACAACCACCCTCATCAACACCATCAACCAAGCACCATTCAGCATCATCCTCCAAGCCACAGAAGAAGACGTCTTAAACAGTTGTATCTTGGTTGGATGAAGATGATACTGTAGAATACGACCGGTTTTCAAAGCTTGTTGATGCAACCCCTCAATTACCGGAAGGCCAAGAACCGGTAGATGGTCGAACCATGGAGCATGTCAAGATCATTCAAGAAAAGTTTAAAGTTTAGAAAATGACGAAAGCAGAGTTAAGACGAATCAGGAATGATGCCTTTCAACTGTTAAAGGACAGCTCCAACAGTGCCATTGAAGTCGAATATCATCTCGACAACATAGCACGATCCATGTCCAACAATATTGATTGGCTCAACCCTGAATCAAACATCGACTGCACCAGACCTGACAGGCTCCTTACTACACTGACTGGACCAAGCCACTACCCACCATTGGTCGACCTGATCAACAATGGATTCCTTACCGGTACTTCTTCAACAATGACCTGGAATTTCTTCAACACGGTAGCGATGTTAGCAAGAAATACGCTACCTCACTCACCTTCCCCATCCCGGCAGCAGTCTTCTCCAATAATGTTGCCATCGAGGAAGAAGCCACACGAATGTTTGTTGATAATGTGGTAAATTATGACCTTGATGCACTGTATGGAATTCATCATTGGCCTAAACGAAGAAGACTTTACTACAGAAGCTGCCAGGTACTCAAATCTAACAAAGAGGTGTACAGTGACCGACGGATCATTGCTATAATGCATGTCAGCCTGTCTACTAAGTGGGACTACTCATTCTTGAAAGCAATTAAAGTCAAACGCCAAGAAAAATAGGAATATGACTTTACTGAAGCGGATTTTACGAGATTGTCACTCAATGACATTGAAGACATGTATCTTGCTAAGGTACAAGGTCGAATGCGACAGTTCTCCACCAACATCCAGCTCCAGTACATCAAGTCATTGCTGGTATTTATCAGAAGCATCGTTATCTAGGAACGTGTTGAAGACCTTCAACTTGCCGTGGAATCATACCAAAAATGTGTTAATCTCACAAAACCACTGCTAAAATTTCCCAATATCAACCAACTGGCTCAGTACACCATCCTCAAGAAACCAAAGTTTGGCGTAGTTTACCGTAGTGAACTTCACCACAATTGCTTCATGGCGTGCAATGAGCTTCACAAGTTTGGTTATCACACCCTGAAGAAGGTTCGTGATGGGCTAGCATATCGGTTAAAGGAGATTCATGAAGGCATCGGGTCAAAGAAACGGTGGAATTATAGGGAAAAGAGGGATGTGAAGAAAATCATCACAAGGATTGATGAAAGGTTGTTTCATCACGTTCAGATAAGGACTTTGGAGAGCTTCGTGGGTGGACGACAGAGTATTTCTCTTACGGGCTATCAACGTCCAGAGAGAACTCCCGGTGTTATTGACGGACTGCCTGGTACTCTTTGATTATTTTCTTGATTGATATTTGGATATTTTTTTTATCTGTAGATAATTGACAATGGCTTGTGCACACATAACAGTGTACAACCCGTTCTTGTAATGAAAGGACCTTGTGGTACACATCAGTGCAACAATCCTTATAAAAGGAGCGAAAGCTTCTTACTTTTGAGTAAAACTTATCAAAACTTTCATTTTTCAAAGTTTTGCTCAAAAGAACAAGTACTTCCCCTTATGTTTTCAAAACCTCAAAAGTTTGTATTACTTGTTGAGGAGGAGTACTTGCTAAAATCATTGTTCACAAATTGTTCTTCGTGGAAATCTTCCCACAAAACTCAAAATGGTCATATTCGATATCAAAATTTCGTCAAAAATAACGTTTATATGCCATTTTTTGGGGGGAGAAAAAATGTGTGATACAAATATGTTGAAAATATGATTAAATCATCGTGTCCTTAGACTTAACCCTTGAATTGACCAGATCTGAACGGTTATACATCGAGAAGATTTGTCTTCCAAGACTTGTCCGAGTACATTGTACCTATTCGAGAAACTCCTGATAGACATGAACTTTGACAGGTTTGACAACCTTTCGAGGTTTTTCCACACCTTCAAGGTAGTTATTAGAGCTAGTTGTCACCTAAAAGCTGACAATGTAACTCTTTAACTATGCAACGTAACCGTGTCTCGTGGGGAATTGTCTATCTTGAGTTGATCAATTCAAAAGTGCGCGCTCTTCTCTCACCGTGCAGATTTCTGTCAAAACACTTAAGCACTTGTGGAGGGGGAGTATTTCTGCAAATGATAAAAATCTCACAGTCATAAAAGGAGGGGGAGTATTCTCTTACAGTGCAAATGTTTTTGCTCATAAACACTTTGAGAGATTTTCAAGAAAATGATTTTATGGCAACTTAGGATAGTCATGGAGTTATAAGGTGACTAAGGTTAGGAATAACCGTCCTATGATCCATCAGAGCCGGAGGGAACTACCCAAGGACACCACCAATAGTTAGAACTTAGAAGTCCTTAGGTATGATTATAAAAAGGAGAAAATGAGAATCGGAGAAAAAAGGATTTGAAGAATTAAACAGAAATGTGCTACTGGGTTCAGCTCATATGCTACTGGTTGTCACTAGATGACACCGGTATTGAAGATCAAAGTTGTCATGGACCCAGTGACGCATGCACTAAACCTTTTTAGCCACTCAAGTTTCTCTCAACAGAAGCTTGTTTCATTCTCACAGGGAACCCTACGTAAACTATCGGCTTTCTCTTAGAGATTGCAGGTATTGAAGAAGGAGACCCTCTCCCTAGTCTCCGCTTAGGAAAACCAAAGCGCACTATTGAGTCTAGAGCCACGAGATTCATCAAAAGATCTGTTTGGAACACTTAACATTTCATCACTTGTCGTTCAACATTAAGGACACAAGTGATACTATTCTAGAATCCTACATAGATCTTAGCAATCTATCGAGAACATTTATGAGGGGTTCACAATTGTGATCCTCAGTGATTGAATGGAAACTCTTGCCAGGGTCAACATCAAACAGCCCTGACAGCAGGTCACTTCGGTAACTCCTCGTAGGTTACGCTTAGTGTTGTCTCAAACGGTCTACAGTCGTGAGGCGATGCTTCGGTGTACCTCAGCGACTCACCTGAACTGTAGGTGTGCTTTGGTACATCGTGTTATCCTACTTGAGAGACTCCAGTTCAGGAACAACCTTTGCTAGATTTAGAGATGTGTGTGGAAAACTAGAAGGGGGGGTTGAATAGTTTTACCAATTTAAAACTTCCTTTTAAATATTTAGATCGACTTATGTCAATCTATTTGGTTGTTTATGTTGGACGTTGATAGATAGATATATAAACGTGTAATGAAAGATAAGGAGTAAGAAGCACATCACCATGACACAAGTATTTATAGTGGTTCAGCTACAAGGACACCTTCCTTGCCCTACTCCACTCCCCGACTCACCTAATCGAGAGTTCGTAAACACTACACCAATCTCCTTATGGCGGAGAAGCCTTCACAACGTAACCTTTTTCCGGTACAAAGCTAAATACCGAGTTCTTTCACACCAAGGCGAACCACACCTAACACAACGTCGCCTACCCTTTATACGGTGCTAGGCTAACCACCGAGTTCTTTAACTCCAAGGAGAACTAATCCTATCACAACGTCGCCTAACCTTTATACGGTGCTAGGCTAAGCACCTAGTTCCATTACTATGGAGGAAATACTACCCATCACAACACAACATCTATTCTTAAGGAGATCCACTCCTTATTAAAACACCATCAAGGATATCACCATCCTTGGAAATGAACTAATACTTATATGTATAACGATGCACATCATCGATTATACGACCTAGGCATTCTTCCCTAATGCCACTTGATTTGATTCCTAGGCATCCTTCACTAATGCCTTTGACTTGACACCTTTAGCATTCTTCACCAATGCTTTTGAGATAGACGTTAAGCACCTTTCACTAATGCTTTTGTCATGACTCTTTCGGCATCCTTCACTAATGCCTTCAACACAACATCTACGGAGGAAGAAAGAACTATCAACAAGAGAACCTCAGTTTTCTTGATGATGATGAAGCATGGCAACTCATGGACTTGAGCTTGCTCGACTTCAAGAAGTGGTGATCTCGCCTTTAAGAGGAACCTAGAGAAACAGACAAAAACAAAATACAAACTACATAGAAAGATCCCTTAGGATCAGTGGTTAGAGAAGTACAATACTTGGAGAAAGTATGTGTGAAAGTGGTGAGCCAAAAGGAAGAAATGGCTCACTATTTATAGAGGAGAAAGTTCACTGTTCCCGGATCCCACAGATCCCTCCCACGGGATGGGAGCTAGCGTAAAGCTAGGGATCCGTGGGACGCTCCTCTTTTCCCATGGGTTTTTTTGGTTATGGGTCATGGGTTATGGGTTGATCCATGGGTTTCTTTCTAGATTCAATGTATCTCTAGAATACAATGAACCTAGTTAAGTGGTTTGGACAAAACCATGGGTTATGGGTCAATACCATTTGTTAGTTTTTACCCATTTTAGTATATACTTGTTTTTACCCATTTTAGTATAAACTTAGTTAAGTATATGTTTGCCCAATATGTAAACACTAGTTGTTGTACATATGTATATCATAAAATCACTTATAAACTTAGTTAGTATATACTTGTTTTTACCCATTTTAGTATAAACTTAGTTAAGTATATGTTTTATGGCTCAAACAGTTTACGTATTTTATTTGTTTCGTTAAAATCATTTTACGTTTGTTATCGACAAAACATTAGAAGATCGTAAAATATAAATAAACGTTTTTACGGCTTATTTGTATTAACAATCACCCCTTTTTTGTTGATGACAAAATATAAAATTATTTTAAGGAAAACCCAAAATTCATAAAAGTTTGAATTGGAGTTTTTACTCTCTTCTCCCCCTTTTTGTCGAAACAAAAAGAGCGTCGAAAAGAAACTAACACAAAGGTTTAATGAAAATATGTAAAAAGACAAGATGTAAAGTGAGTAAGTGACGGGAATGGTTCTCGTCTTAACTCCCCCTTGACGAGTCCATCCCTTTGTGAGGGCGTCAAGTACATAGAAATAAGTGAGCTAAAGTATTGCAATTATGTTTGCAATTTGTTCGTCCTTGTGACGAAAAATGCTCCCCCTTGAAGATTGCAATTTTGCAATGGGGTGTCATGAAGAGTAATCCAAATAAGGATCAAGTTGCAAATGGATTTTCAATGTATGGTTTGACACAAAGCTCCCCCTAGCTTTATGGTGTAAAAATTTTCATGTGTATTTTGAAAATCTAAAAAGTAAAGGTTAGAAAACAAGAGTATAGTGCATAATATCCTGCAAATAAAACTCAAGTTAATAGTAATTTGTGCTTCTGGACCACGGATCCCACGGTTCTTTTTTTTGGAGGGATCCGTCTAGGCCATTTCTAGGGATCCGGATGTCTGGTGACAGTTTCTTCAGCAGTGAAGATATGCCAAACAATGCTAATGAAGAGGTGAAATGTGTATATGATATATCAAGAATAAAACAAAGCAATTATGGCATATAGATATTCATTCAATAAAACAAGAGATAATCAAACAAATCTCTAAAACTAAGAGAATGATCTAGCCATACAAGTACTACTAATACTAATGAGTTACCCAAACTCAAGATTCAACTAAACGCTTAAAGATGATCAAGGATGAGATAAGTTTCCTAAACGTTCTAAGTTTGAGCTTGTGACTATGATGCTCATTGTAGTTTAGGTTTGTTGAACTCTTCGAAACATTCGAGGAGGTGATAAAACATGAAACGTTTCTCTTCACGTAGTTCATGTATCAACCTTTCAACATGTTTAGAATGATAACAATCCTTATCATGGTTTTAAGCTTCTTGAAGCGGAGGTTCAAGTGAAGTGGGTTGAGGATTCTCAAATGAAGGAAGAATTGGTTGAAGCTCATTAAGTGGTGGCTCAACAATGTTTGAGGGTGGAGGTAAAGAATCGTCAACTTCCATGTGGTCGGGTGGTTGACTTTGATGTCTCCTCATAATCCAAAATGGGCTATTGGGGAATTAGAAATTTGATATTGGTGCAAGTGTTGACTCAACACTTTGGTTTTGTTGCACAACCTTTGTTTGTAGGTAGTGGTGGAAGATGAGATGGCTAAGGGGGTAAGTCCTCTAAGTTGTGAGAATGTGGAGAAGATTGTGAGATGTCTCTAGACACCAATGATGTTGGTTGAGTTGAAGAGGATATGTTTGGTTTAGTAGAATTTGGTGATGAAATCCTAGTGGGAACAATCTTCTTGGGGATTAGTTTGATTGGTTTCTTTGGTGTGAGGGAAATCGCATTGTGGACTTAACCGGAGATGATTCGGTTGAGGAAACATCTTGTATGACCCTAGCAAGTTTCTTGGGTGGTTCTTGGGTGGATGAGTTAGCACTAAGAGCTTTTCTCATGATGAAATGACTTAGGAAAATGTTTGTAATTACTGAGAATTGTGTTAAGTTTGATGACTAAGTTGTTCTAGCACTATGACTTATAAAGGGAAGAGTTTGGCAAATGCATTTAAGACTTAAGCCATTGAGATTTTTAGAAATGTGATGATTAACATGCACAAGATTGAAGTTGAGTTTTCTTGATCTAGGAACTTAATAAAGATGAGGTGAAGTGTTTAGGTAAGCAAGATGAGCTTGAAATGATTGTTTTGGCTAGATTTGACATAATCTGTCACCCGAATCCTGCGGTTCCATCCTTTGAGGGATCCGGCTAGGCTAATCCTAGGGATCCGGCTCTCAGCAGTTATGAAAGTTTTAGAAATGAAGTTTCTAAGATCTAAAGCCTATATCATCTTGAGTGTTTTCAGTTCTCCTGAGCATCTAAGATAAGGGTGTACTTGAATGAATAAGAGTAATGAATAGCAAATGATTGCTTTTTATGGAAGGAAAATGGGACTAAATGACTACCAATGGTTGTTCAAGGATAACACTAAGAATTTTGGTGATGTCAAGTCATAATAAATGATCCTAGAGATCAGATTTTAGCTTGAGATGGCATTTGAAAAATCCTTAAAAATCACAAGAATTTGAAAAACTAATTTTTTACCCACTTTGAGATAAAGATGACTAGAAACAATTTCCTAAAATTGTTCAATATGTCTACCTAAGTGTTTTGAAAGATGAAAAACAATTTGTGAGTATTGAAGCGGAAATATGGTGAGTTTTGATGTGTTGATAAATCAAGGGACATTTTGACTAAGATCTTATGTAAGCTATAAGTGAGTCTAAGCCTTTCTCATCCTTGAAGTGGACTTAGTTTGGTTCTAATATCTTATGTTTAGCTAATGTGATGTTATCTAGAAAGGTATCTTGATGTAAGGGATGCTTTGTATAGATGCTGATGTCATGGATCCCACGGTTCCCTCAGGGAGGGATCGTCTAGGCTAATTCTAGGGATCCGGCATCTGCAGATCAGAACCCCCACAGAATAATGTGCAGATTTTGCACACTTAATTAACCATTAAACTAAATAACAAGTACAACCATGTCATCACAAAGCAACACTCATTAATATTGGTAGAAGTAACAATATCCAAATTACCAAAAACCAAAGTGATAAAACATAATCATCCACACATAAGTTATGTTAAAAATAAGCATATTCTTATTGTCTCTTTCGTCAATTCTTTCTTTTCCTTTTTGATGACTTTGTGAGGTTCTAAGAAAGATTTTGAATCATGCCCCTCAATTGTTTGATTTACGCGGTTTTGTTTGGAATGATTGGAAGTTGTTCGTAGTAATCAAAGGGTTCTAATTCAATGTTGGCTATGGGGTCGACATCTTCTTCTTCCTCATTTTCTTCTTTTCTCCTTCGAAGTCCGAGAGAGCTTTAGGTTTCTTTCCATTGACCATGAACCGTTTAGAGGGTATTTTGGTAAGAGTACCCATGATCGGCAAAGAAATAATCATTGTTGATAGGAGATGGTTGCAATGCACTAACATACTTACAAAGTCGTGTTAGGAGCATACCATACAGAAGTACCATGTTGGAAGCTTTGAATACCTCAGCCATTCTCCTTACCATGTAATAGGTGAGGTTAAATGGCTTTTGGTGGATAAGACAATAGATAAATTGCACAAGACACGCATTTGGATGATCCTTGTTACCAACTAGGCTAATGATGTTTTCCCTAAGGATTTCTTCCCATTTTTTAAATATGGGATGCATTTCGAAAAGTTTCATTTGAAAAGGGTCACGGTGAATGAGCTTCTTGTTTTGGTTGAGCGGGATTGGTGGGGCTCTTATTTTGAAAATGGTGTCTCGGATGGTTTCGGGTTCATCAAGAGGTGTATGGTACATTGGTTTAGAATCAAGTGCAAGGTTTTGGCGTTAATTGCCCAATCTTGAGTCCATACAAATTCCTTCACAAGGAATGCGAGAAAAATTTGAGCAAGGTGTTGAGAGGAGAATGAAGATTTCGTTTATTGATGATGAAGGCGATTGAAATGCTATCATTGGTGTTTCGAATGATCCTAATGCTTTTATAAAACTCAAAGATGAAGACCGGATAAATTTGTTCATCAATGTCAAGAAGACAACAAAATTGATTGCCGAAGACTTGGCGAATGTCGGTATCCTCGAAACATTCATTTTACATTACACATTCATGGATAAGTCGTTTTTCAAGCTTTGAAGACCTTGTATCGGTTTATGAAGAAATTCTTCATTTCTATAGTAATGAGTAAGCTAATGGGCCGGTATCATGATGGTCTTGTTGAGTGGCTTTAGGCATGGTTGATCCTAAAAATGCAAATTTTCCAATTAGGTAAAATTAGTTGAGATGGGTTTATGGTTTTGATTTGTATTAACAATGTTGTGATCACGATGTGATCTTAATTATGTAAAAGCGCCTTTTAATGATTAATTTTGAAAACCCTAATTAGATTAATTGATTAGAGATTTGTGAAACCATAAACCCTAGGATGAGGATGATGAAAATTAGAACAAGTTAGTGTAAACCCTTACAATGGTGTTCTAGAGAGGAATACTGGAGTATGGAATCCAATGAGGATGAAATCATAGTTTAGTCATTTTGTGTTATGTGAGTAGGGGAAAAAGATCGAGTGGTGATTTTTGGCGTATAGCGGATTATTCCACGGTTCCCCCGGATCCCTTGTATTTGGGATCCGGCTAGTACAACTAGGGGGATCCGGCTACTGTGGACAGAAAAAGGGTTGTTTTGCATTATTTTTGTAGTTTAGAGGTATCAGATGAAAGGTTGTTTTTGGTCGACGGGTTTTGATAAGTTACTTATTGAGGGTTCATATGTGACGACGGCGTTAGTTTGACGAATCAAAAGGAATACTATTCTCGATGATGAATAAGAAGGAAAAGTGACGAAAGAGACTTTTAAAGAGGCTAGCAATTATTAAACAAAGAGAACTATGATATCAATAAACTCATGTAAGCTATCTAATGAAAAGTAAAACATACCTCTATGCTTCTTGGTTTGGCATAATACCAGTAATACTTCATGAGCTCTTAAAGTAATCCTTTGTACTTGGTGCGAGTAAGTTGTGATTACTTTTAGATCCTTCCTTGAAGGTTGACTTCATTATTCTTTGAATAGAAATGAAGATTTTGGAGAGATCCTAGCATGAAGATTTCTTGAAACAAAAAAAATGTTAGGATGATCTATCAATGTCCAACAAAATGATTTAAAAGAAAACATGACTTTGAAAAATCCTTCATTGTAGTTTTCAAACATACATGGATCGTATCAAGTTTTTAAAGTACAACATACTTTAAGAAACTTGGTAACGAAGCTCGATGCCAATTATGGAAACGAGGAAGGGGTTGAATAGTTTTACCAATTTAAAACTTCGTTTTAAATATTTAGATCAACTTATGTCAATCTATTTGGTTGTTATATTTGGACGTTGATAGATAGATATATAAACGTGTAATGAAAGATAAGGAGAAAGAAGCACATCACCACGACAAAAGTATTTATAGTGGTTCGGCTACAAGGACACCTTCCTTGCCCTACTCTACTCCTCGAGTCACCTACTCGAGAGTTCGTAAACTCTACACCAATCTCCTTATGGCGGAGAAGCCTTCACGCGTCAGCTTTTTTCGTTACAAAGCTAAATACCAAGTTCTTTCACACCAAGGTGAACCACACCTAACACAACGTCGCCTACCCTTTATACGGTGCTAGGCTAACCACCGAGTTCTTTCACTCCAAGGAGAACTAATCCTATCACAACGTCGCCTACCCTTTATACGGTGCTAGGCTAAGCACCTAGTTCCATTACTATGGAGGAACTACTACCCATCACAACACAACATCTATTCTTAAGGAGATCCACTCCTTATTACAACACCATCAAGGATGTCACCATCCTTGGAAATGAACTAATAGTTATATTATAACGATGCACCTCATCGATTATACGACCTAGGCATTCTTCCCTAATGCCACTTGATTTGATTCCTAGGCATCCCTCACTAATGCCTTTGACTTGGCACCTTTAGCATTCTTCACCAATGCTTTTGACATAGACGTTAAGCACCTTTCACTAATGCTTTCATCTTGACTCTTTCGGCATCCTTCACTAATGCCTTCAACACAACATCTACGGGAGGAAGAAGAACTATCAACAAGTAAACCTCAGTTGTCTTGATGATGACGAAGCATGGCAACTCATGGACTTGAGCTTGCTCGAATTCAAGAAGTGGTGATCTCGCCTGTAAGAGGAAACTAGAGAAACACACAAAAACAAAATACAAACTACATAGAAAGATCCCTTAGGATCAGTGGTTAGAGAAGTACAATACTTGGAGAAAGTATGTGTGAAAGTGGTGAGCCAAAAGGAAGAAATGGCTCACTATTTATAGAGGAGAAAGTTCACTGTTCTCCGGATCCCACGGATCCCTCCCACAAGGGTGAGGGATCCGGCTAGCGTAAAGCTAGGGATCCGTGGGACGCTCCTCTTTGCCCGTGGGTATTTTTGGTTATGGGTCATGGGTTATGAGTTGATCCATGGGTTTCTTTCTAGATTCAATGTATCTCTAGAATACAATGAACCTAGTTAAGTGGTTTGGACAAAACCATGGGTTATGGGTCAATGCCATTTGTTAGTTTTTACCCATTTTAGTATATACTTGTTTTTACCCATTTTAGTAGATACTTAGTTAAGTATATGTTAGCCCAATATGTAAACACTAGTTGTTGTACATATGTATATCATAAAATAAACTTATACTTGTTTTTAGTGTTTTATGTGAAAACGTAAGTGTGTTAGAAAACTATTGGCACAAACAGTTTACGTATTTTATTTGTTTCGTTAAAATGATTTTACGTTTGTTATCGACAAAACATTAGAAGATCGTAAAATATAAATAAACGTTTTTACGGCTTATTTGTATTAACAATGTGTTTTACTATCTTTGTAACAGCTCGACCGAGTTCGAACTTGTAAGAGATCTTTGGAAATCCCTAAGGAGATTCCTTTCAAGAATCGAGTCTGGAAGATGTGGGTCATTACTGGAACTTGTTCAATGTAATACCAACTGTCCCTTATGGGATTCAGACGGCTGATTCACCAGACCAAGGTGAATGGAATCAAGACATTCATCAGAAGAACAATCGTAGTGGTCAATTCTCCAGAAAGCGACCACGATGATCGATTGGTGTTTGTTACTAACCCATTCTTATGTTTTTCTTCTTATGGATGCTCCGGGAGATGATGATGTGATTCTAAACATGCTCATACCAACAACAACATAAATTGAAGTTCTTTCGAAAGGCAACACAAAAGTTAGAATGATTCTTAGCCAAAGCCAAAGAATCTACAAAGTTTAAAGACTAAAGAGAACTACATCAACATTGTAATCCAATGTCAAAGAGCGTGTGAGCATGTTGGAGAAGGACGTGGAGACACTGAGCAACAGCGGACACGATGCAGATTACAACAACATAACATCACTATATCCACACCAGAACAAAGAACAAATATAAATGAAGACGTCATAGCTGAAAACTTCAAAGAAAAACAAGATCCTCTCACTGAGGAGATTATTAGAATCAAGGAACTTCTTCTCACAAGAAAGAAGAATGTCAGAAGACGTCAAAGGAACTATTACATCAGCACCAACAACGTTTCAAAATTACTTAAGTCATTAATTACCGACACTTAGGGGGAGATTGTTGGAATCACTCCTAAACTATATTTCAAGTGTTTGTAATCAATATGTAATAGGTTGCCTAATTAGTCTTTTATGTTAGTTTAAATGGCAAGGCTTATGTAGAAAGCCCATAAGCCTTGGCCTAAATCCAATAAGGAAGGAAAAGGACTTGTAGTGTTGCCCTAGTCCCTTTCTCCTATAAATAGTCATGTAAACCTTCATTTGAGGGTTGGTTGTTCACTTTGCAATACACTCTATGCATAACATTTCTTTTATATCATACGTGTGTGATTGTGTGTGTTCATCCGCTCACTTCCTTACCTATTTCTTACATATTGATGCTTGTGTTACAATATGGTGACCTAACATCGAGCATCCCAAACTTATGCATCTGCAAACCTTTTGGGGCATGGTCAACAAAGGCACATCGAATTTGCCAGTCTGATATGGGAGGACATGATGTCCTATCTCAAGAAGCCCGGGACAAAGGTTCCTTTTATCAGATACACTAAGCTGTTGATCCAGAACATTCTAGGGAAAAATCTGGACATTCCCTTGAGACTTAACGACCCCAACAGTCATTCTGTGTTGTATGAGCCCACATTAAAAATTGTCAGATTCAAGGACTCATCAACAAAGAAACAAGGTGCAGTGCTCCTGGATTGCCTTCTCACCGATGACATCAAAATTCTACCATAGTATCGTTGATACATTGAAGTTGTGAGCAAAGGCAAAATAGGGTTTATGGATGAAAAGACCTCTGCTACTCCTGCCAGGAAGACACGAAGGTCAGGCAGCGCTGGAAGTGTAGAAGGCACTGGGAGTGCCCTCAAGTATCCTAAGGGGAATCCTGCGCAAAAAGAAAAATCCCATCTAAGAGTGCCATTCCTAATCCTAAACTGGCACTTAAGCTAGAGGACGAAGACTCTGAGGATACTGAGTCTGATGAGGTGGTTCGCTATTCGGAATATGCTACTGATGAAACAACCTCGCTGAAGTTTGCTGACAAACCACCCAGTCCCAAAACAGACAAGGGAAAAACACCAGTTGCTAAGGAAGATGAAGAAAGCTCTGATGATGACATTCCACCAAAGAATGAAGAGAAATATTACCACAAAACACTTAAGCATCTGAGGATTCAACATGCTGCTACAAATTTTAATCTTCAACAAACCAGAGGTCCTGGAGGTTCCAGTGGTGGTACACTAACCACACCAGTTCTTGATGCGGTTAATCAACCCAATAAGGGAACTGGTACCACCACTCTGGAATCAACAGAACAATAGCAGCAAGAGGATGAAATCATTTTCGACTTTGAAGGAGAAGAAAAAGAAAAGAATGAGAAGATAACCGATGAAGACATTGAGGAAGAAGCTAGGGAGAGAGCTGAAAAAGAGGCTAGGGAAAAGGCTGAGGAAGAGGCTAAAGCTCAAGAGGAAGCTGATAATTATCTTCAAGATAATCCAGAACACAACTCGGAACAAACTTCTGAGCCACCAAAAGTCCAGAGCCATCTCATGACTCATCCTCATCTGATTCATCATCTCATTCATCACCACCACCATCCAAAGATACTACCACCAAATCATCATCCCGATCAGTCAAGAAACCCACTGACACTTAAGCATCACGTGCCAAGACCAAGATTGTCAAGGCTGTCAGGCAAGAAAGAAAATGAAACGTGGTCAACAAGAAATTGAATCAGCTTTCCGACAGAGTAAATTTACTTCAAAATGTGATGAACGAGTTCTCGGAGGAAAGAGACCATATCCAGCAATTCCTCAACCGAGACCTTCAGGGTGAGATGGATAAGACGATTAGGGACTACACTCATAAGTTTCTTCTCGACACCGTCCCAGGAGTCACAAGAGAAATGTTCGCAAGAAAACTCTACCCATATCTGATGTCGTTGGTCAAGCATATACTTTCAACAACACCAGCAATGATGCAAATCCGACCAGTTCCACCACCTGTTGTCCTTTGAAGAAGATTTTATTTCAAAACTGATTATGCAGATTTCCAAGCCAAAGAAGAAAAAGTCAAAATCAGTTGAGTTACGCCGAATCAAGAACGATGCGTTTCAACGCTTAGGGCGGCTCGATAGTGCTATTGAACTCGAATATCATCTAGACAACATCGCACGAGCTATGTCCAACAACATTGATTGGCTTAACCCTGAATTAAACATCGACTTCACAAGATCAGATAAGACTCCATACTTCACTGACTGGACCAAGCCACTACCAATCATTGGTCGACCTGATCAACCAAGGATTCCATACCAATACTTCTTCAACAACGACCTGGAATTTATTCAACACGGTAGCGATACAAGCAAGAAATATGCTACGTCACTCACCTTCAACATCCCGGCAACCGTCTTCTCCAATAATGATGCCATCGAGGAAGAAGCCACAAGAATTTTTGTCGATAATGTGGTGAATTATGATCTCGATACACAATATAGCATTCATCATTAGCCTGAATGAAGAAGACTATACTACAAAAGCTGCCAAGTTCTGAAATGAAACAAAGAGGTGTATAGTGACAAACGGATCGTTGCTATTATGAATGTTAGTCTGGCTACAAAGTGGGGTTACTCATTCCTTGAGAAAATCACCATCAAATGCCAAGAATAAACAAGAATATGATTTTACTGAAGTTGATTTTTCAAGATTGTCACTCAACGACATTGAAGACATGTATCTTGCTAAGGTACAAGGTAGGATGAGACATTTCTCCACCAACATTCAGCTTCAGTACATCACATCTTTGTTGATATTCATTAGAAGCAAAGTGATCCAAGAACGTGTTGAAGATCTTCAACTAGCCGTGGAATCATACCAGAAACAAGTCAATCTCACCAAACCGCTGCTACACTCTCCCGATATCAACCGACTCTCTCAGTACACCATTATGAAGAAACCAACGTTTGGAGTTGTTTGCCGAAGTGAACTTCACCATAACTATTTCATGGCGTACAATGAGCTTCACAAGTTTTGTAATCACACTCAGAAGAAGGTTTGAGATGGGTTAGCGTATCATCTAAAGGAGATTCATGAAGGCATTGGGTCAAAGAAGCAGTGGAATTCTAGAGAAAAGAGGGATGTGAAGAAGATTATCAAGCGGATCGATGAAAGGTTGTTTCACCGGGATCAGATGCAGAGGCTAGAGAGCTTTGTGGGTGGAAAAGAGAGCTTCACTATTACGGGCTATCAACGTCAAGAGAGAACTCCTGGTCTTATTGAAGGATTGCCTGGTACTCCTTAATTGATTTCTTTGATTGATATTTGGATGATATAATCTGTATATTTGACCATGTCTTGTGCACATATAACAGTGTACAACCCGTACTTGTAATGAAAGGACCCTGTGGTATGCATCAGTGCCATAATCCTTATAAAAGGAGCGAAAGCTTCTTATTTTTGAGTAAAACTTATCAAAACTTTCATTTTTTTAAAAGTTTTGCTCAAAAGAACAATTACTTCCCCTTATGTTTTCGAAACCTCAAACGTTTAATATTACTTGTTGAGGGGGAGTATTTACTAAAATCTTTGTTCATAAATTGTTCTTCGTGGAAATCTTCCCACAAAACTCGAAATGGACACATTCGATATCAAAATTTCATCAAAAATAACATATATGCCATTTTTGAGGGGGAGAAAAATTGTGTAATACAAATATGTTGTACATGTGCTTGAATCTTCGTGCTAAGACTTAACCCATGAATTGACGAGATCTGAACTGTCATACATTGAAAATATTTGTCTTCCAAGACTTATCCGAGTAGATCGTACCGATTCGAGAAGCTCTTGATAGACATGAACTTTGACGGGTTTGACAACCTTTCGAGGTTCGTCCACACCTTCAAGGCAGTTATTAGAGCTAGTTGTCACCTAAAATCTGACAATGTAACTCTTTAAGTATGCAACGTAATCGTGTCTCGCGGGGAATTGTCTATCTTGAGTCGATCAATTCAAAAGTGCGAGCTCTACCCTCACTGTGCAGATTTCTGTCAAAACACTTGAGCACATGTGGAGGGGGAGTATTTCTGAAATACAAAACTCTCGAAGTGTTACAAAATGTTTTTCACTCATAAACACTTTGACAGATTTTTGTGAAAATGGATTTATGGAAAATTAGGACAGGCATGGAGTTATAAGGTGATTAAGGTTAGGAATAACTATCCTATGATCCGCCAAAACCGGAGGGATCTACCTAAGGACATCACCAATAGTTAGAATTTAGAAGTCCTTAGGTATGATTATAAAAGGAGAAAATGAGAATAGGAGAAAGAAGGAGTTGAAGAATTAAAAAGAAAAGTAAAGAAATGGGTGAAAAAAAATAGCCCTCCAAATTATTCAACTTAGGGCAGACACCGGGTTTAATACATATGCTACTGGTTGTCACTAGATGACACCGATATTGAAGATTAAAGTCGTCATGGACCCAGTGACGCATGCACTAAACCTTCTTAGCCACTCAAGTTCCTCTCAACAGAAGCTTGTTTCATTCTCACAGGGAACCCTACATAAACTATCGACTTTCTCTTAGAGATTGCTGGTATTGAAGAAGGAGACCCTCTCCCTAGTCTCCGCTCAGGAAAACCAAAGCGCACTATTGTGTCTAGAGCCATGAGATTCATCAAAAGATCTCTTAGGAACACTTAACATTTCATCACTTGTCGTTCAACATTAAGGACGCAAGTGATGACATTATCGAGTCCTTCACAGATCTTAGCAATCTGTCGAGAACATTTATGAGAGGTTCACAATTGTGATCCTCAGTGATTGAATGAAACTCTGCCGAGGTCAACATCAAAGACCCACGTGGCGGTCGCTTCGGTAACTTCGTAGGTTACACTTAGTGTTATCTCAAGCGGTTTGTCATGGGGTGATGCTTGGTGTACCTCGGCGACTCACGAGCTGTAGATGTACTTTGGTACATCGTGTTATCCTACTTGAGGGACTCCACGAAAGCGACCTTTGCTAGAATTAGAGATGTGTTTTACACTAGGCTATTAACACATGCGCTCGAAGTTCAAACTTGTAAGTCTTTGGAACTCCCGCTAAGGAGATTCCTTTCAGAATCGAGTCCGAAGATGTGGGTCATTACTTGAACTTGTTCAATGTAATGCCAACTGTCCCTTATGGAATCGGACGGTGATTCGCTGACCAAGGTGAATGGAATCAAGACATTCATCAAAAGAACAATCATAGTGGTCAATTCTCTAAGAAACGACCACAGTGATCGATTGGTGTTTATCACTAACCCATTCTTATGTTTTCTTCTTATGGATGCTCCTGGGAGATGATCATGCAGATTCTACACATGCTCATACCAACAACAACAAAAATTGAAGTTCTCTCGAAAGGTAACACAAAAGTCAGAATGATTCTTCGTCGAAGCCAAAGAATCTACAAAGTTTAAAGACTAAAGAGAACTACATCAATCCTGAAATCAACATCAAAAGTGTGAGCATGTTGGAGAAGGGCGTGGAGACACTGAGCAAGGCGGACACGATGCAGATTACAACAACATAACATCACCATATCACACGAACAAAGAACAAAGATTAATGAAGACGTCAAAGCTGAAAACTTCAAAGAAAAACAAGATCCTCACACTGGGGAAATTGTTGGAATCAAGACACTTCTTCTCACAAGAAAGAAGAATGTTAGAAGACGTCAAATAAACTATTACATCCACACCAACAACTTTTCAAGATTACTGAAGTCATTAATTACCAACACTTAGGGGGAGATTGTTGGAATCACTCCTAGACTATATTTCAAGTGTTAGTAATCAATATGTAATAGGTTGCTTAATTAGGCTTTTATGTTTGTATTAATGACAAGGCTTATGTAGAAAGCCCATAAGCCTTGGCCTATGTCCAAAAGGAAGGAAGGGGACTTGTAGTGTTGCCCTAGTCCCTTCCCCTATAAATACCTTTGTAAACCTTCTTAGGAAGGTTGGTTGTTCACTTTCATCTAATACCTCGCAGCATAATTTTTCAAATATTCTATACGTGTATTGTGTGTTTGTGTTCATTCGCTCTATTTCTTTCCTTATTTCTTACATATTGATGCTTGTATTACATTATGGTGACCTAACAGCCCCTGTACTATTTTTACATTCACGTTCATACGTATGTGAATGAGTGTAAGCAAATTAAAAAAAATAGCAAAGTTAAATTTTATCATTCACCAGCCAGTAAATAATGAATCGACATTTTCGCAACTAAACCGATAAGATAACCCTAACTACAAACAAACATTAAATATTTCGTTGCAGATTTCATTAAAACGAAAATGAGGATCAGACACTTTTCAGTGATAATTAATGATTTCATTATACAAAAATTGTAGATATCACAGAACAATATATGGTACCTAACATTTTCTGTACATGTATTCATGTACGTCGACATTAGGTAAACCATGATAATGAACTAAAAGTATGGGCATCTTACTTTACATCATCAATGGAAACCTAATTCGACATTTTCCATACAATTTATTTTCATTTAGATTAGAATTAAATGCCTATTTATACTTGCTTCAAAACCACAGCTAAAGTATTAGGTGCACTACTGATATACGCCAAGAAGAATTGTCCTAGATAAGCAACCTTAAGGAATGTGTGTATATGTAAATGTGCACTCTAACAACAGTAGGTACAACCCTCACTCTTGGGTCATTGCTCCCTTACCAACCGTAATGTTAGGAATTAGAAATTCCCGGTATTAAAGAGTCGGTCACCTCAAGTATATGTAATCGTTAGAATGCTCGTAGTCATAGTTATATTTAGTTAAGTAGTATTTTGTTAAGTAACATCGTGGAGGACGGACGGGTCTTTACCCACTGTATGCCTGATCCACAGCCCGTTGTGTGGCGTTTTATGTAAGACTATAAATACTCTCTACCTCCCAAGGTAGAGAGTTGGAGCTCATAATAAGAATTTTCTTTCTCTCACTAAAGTTCCCTAAACCTCTAACTTTCTCTCTCTAGAATTCCACTTATACGCCTACTTTGTGCTATGGTTTGATGTGTATGTGAAAACCAATATCCTACAATTGGTATCAAGAGCCATGGTTAGATCATATCTTGCACATCTTTGGATTTCTAGTGGTTTTAGGTGGTTTTTGAGTTTGAAAAAGTTTAGTGGTTTGTGCATCATTTGGTTGATTTCTTGTGTTAAAGCTTGGATTTTGTTAGTACTTTTATGTTTAGAATCATCACAAGTGTTTAGGTTTTCATCTGGTAAGCTTGAATAATCTTGGTTGGGTTGTTTTTGGATTGAAAAGTGATGTTTATGTGGTTTTTCTTCATAGCGACTTGATATACGGATCTCTTTCTTCGTAGCGACTTGCTTCACAATTTTGTAGCGAATTACAGTTTTGGAGCTAGCGACTTAGACCTAGCGATTAACAGTACAAGTAGTGGACTCTCCACTACGGGTAGCGACTTGGTGGTAGCGACTTGGTCTGTAGCGAGTTGCTCTTTAGCGACTTGAGTAGCGAATTGCTGCCAAAATTTTGCTAGCGACTTGAGGCTTAGCGAGTTACTACTTAGTGACTTGCATTTGTCTAGCGACTTGGGACTTTAGCGACTTGGGGGTGTAGCGAATTAGGTGTTAGCGACTTGGTGCATTATCTTCTAGCGACTTGGGTGATTGTTTACGGTTTTCTCTTGATTTAGTAAAATCCGGTGAAAGAATCTATTTCCCGGTTTAATCATAGAGTTATAAAATC
Source organism: Chrysanthemum makinoi (assembly GCA_910596185.1). NCBI lineage: Eukaryota > Viridiplantae > Streptophyta > Magnoliopsida > Asterales > Asteraceae > Chrysanthemum > Chrysanthemum makinoi. The sequence continues at coordinate 96,402,944 of OU343219.1, read as the reverse complement.
CCGTATAATCAGTTAACATGTCTACCAACGTTCCTACTATCATCTCCACTGTTGCCGAGGATGTTCAAGTACGGTTTCGGATACTCGTCCCACCCATGCTTGATGAACCGACTACGATTCTTGGGCTCAACGAATCAGTTATGCTTGCCTTGGAAAGGAATATGGTGTCAACATTCTCAAATCCATTGATGAAGGACCGTATCGAGTTGAGGCGACTAGAGATGTACTTGATATCTGAAGATGGAACTCGATCTACGGAATGGACGCACCAAAGATGTATGATGAGCTTGATGATAAGGAGAAAAAGAGATTCGATCGCGTATCGGGCTTCTAACATTGTACTTCAAGGTCTTCCTAAAGACATCTACAAGCTGATCAATCACAACACCGATGCAAAGGCAGATGAGATAATGTCAAGATGATTCTCTCAGGTTCAGAATTAACTATGGAAGACAGAGAATCACAACTCTATGGCAAATTTGAACACTTCAAGATGAAACCGGATGAGAGTGTCTATGAGTACTATGTGAGATTTCATAAGTTGGTGAATGACATGAGGAACATCAGAATGACAATGTCTAACATTCAGCTGAGCTCAAAATTTGTGAACAACATGAATCCCGAATGGCACAAGTTTGTCACCTCTGTGAAGCTCACTAAAGGATTGAAGAATACAAACTATGAGCAACTCTATGCCTTCCTCCTTGAGAATGAGAGACATGCTATGTTTGAAAAATTGGTTCTTAATCAGTTCAAAACCAACCGGGGAGAGACAAGCTCGTCTAATGACTCAACTGCTTTCTATTCAAACATCGGAATCACAACCAAAGCCTCACAAGTCATACCCATGGGAAATGGTAATCACAAACTAATTCCTGATCCTATGTTCAAACAAGCCGATCTTTGATGCACACGTGGGTAATTTCATTAATCAACTAGCTCTTCTGATCGGTCAAAACATGAATTCTCTCCCACAAACCAATAACAACCTCGAACAAAGACATCTAACTCACACAATCAAGCTACTGTTAAAGATGGGAGGATCGTGGTGCAACCAGTTCAGGAAAGACAAGATAATCGGGAAGAGGTGGAGCTGGTAGAGGTATGTTGGTAATCGAGAATCGAGGAAGGAATGGTAATCAAGGTCAAGTTAAGGCGATCAAATGTTATAATTGTGGTGGTGAGGACACATTGCAAGGAACGCACATCTCCAAAGCGCCCACGAATCCGACTTCAGAGATAAGATGCTTGTGCAAGCTTCGGGATAATGGTGCTTTGGATGAAGAGGAATTGTTATTTCTAGTCGAGGGCAATGCCAAGACCTATGATGCAGTTGTGGATGAGCAGCCTATTCAGGAGATAGGTCACAATCATCAGAATGTCTTTCAAGTCACTGATTGTGATGCATACGACTCTGATGTGGATGATGGACCTACTGCACACACAATCTTTATGGCTAGCATTTCTCCAATGGTTTCTCCCAAGGTCTCCTCTTCACCACAAGCTGGCCCATCCAAAGACAAACTCATCTCAGAGGTACTAAAACTATCGATGAGGCCGATGTGCAAAAGATGCATGACAAAGTACTATCAACTGAAACTTCTGTATCAAATATTGAAAATATGGGTAATATCAATGTTGTCCCATATGATCAATATGTGAAACAAAGTGAAAGTGAAGTTGTACCAAGTGATGCATCTCTGCGATCAACAATGACTATATTTTTATGAATACACGCACTGTACTTACGATGAGTCCGTAATGTCTGAACTAAATGCCTATAAAGAACGTGTTGCTATTTATGAACAACGTGCTAAATTTGAGTTGACCACTGCGTGGCGTGAAATGGATGACCAAAATGCGTACAATCATTAGAAAAAGTAATTTTAGAGAAGAAGTATTAAAACAAGAGGTAAATTCCTTGCAAGAAAAGCTTTCTAAAAGCGCTAAGCAAAACAAGAACTTCAAGAAAATGTTAAAATGCTTAAGCAAGAATTTAGTGCTAAGGAATCAAAACTTTTGAATGATTTTTCTAATCTAAAACTTTGAAAAACAAGCTTGAAAATAAGTTGTACGTACAAGGAAACACCATTCAGAGTGCTCACATGATCACTAAGCATAGAGTTCTAAGTGACAAACATAGTGTTGCCTTAGTTGATGAACCAAACCCGGAGGCTTGTAAAAAGGCTAGAAAGCTCATAAGGTCTTGTATGATGGTAATGAGATCCTTAAGCCTAGACAGAAACCTAGTTGCGCTGAGTCTTTGTATGATTCATTTTGTTGTTCAATTAAGGGTACCTCAGCAAATGATGCGTGTTCATTTGTTTTCCGACGATCTCGCTTGCATTACGCATTTTAGCTTACGAGAGTCAAGTTGCTTGTATCAAGATTGTCATTCTCTTGACTGCGCATTCAAAGGTGACAAGCGATACAACATCCGATGCATTACTCGAATTAACCATACTACCACTTGATTGCACCCCACATTCATTCATTTTACTGTTCACATCATCCACTTCTTTTGTGAAGCGGAGTTTACCGAGCATTTGGTTACATCATTCATTGTTGTCTCACGATATTCGCATTCGGCAACACCCGACCAATTATCGACACATTAACCGACTCATCACAACTATCTCTCAATTGCATCACGAAATTCATTCAAGTTTTCATCCTTTTGTGCAACTTCCTCAATGTACTTTTCCACATTATCCATGAGTTGGATAAATGTCTCAATGAATTCTTGAATTTCCATTCCAGATGTTTTTGAAGGAAATTCAGTCAAGTGTTGATCGTATCTGTGAATATTCTCCAGCGATGAATGGCTGAAATAGTTTGTAGATTACTTGAAGAGCTGCACTGGAACCATCCTTTTGAACCTCTTCATTGGTAAATTGCAGCTTTAAATGTTCTAAGTTCAACAACAAGGTTCTCGTCAGTGTAGGTAAGTCTTGACGGAAGAGGGCACTACATGTTCGATCCCCAGTTGTGGATAACAACTGTATGAGGTGCAAATGAAGTAGCTGATAGGGCACAATGCTGCATTCCATTTGTATGGCATTCTGTGGCATTAGCAGGTTCAATTCTTTCTCATTGTGCTCAGAACATGAAGATCTCACATCGTCATTGATTAATTCAATCATCTTTAATCGTTCAGTGTAGCATTCATTATCATTGTTGTCCACAACATCATACAATTTAAGCACTTCTGAAATCACTGGGTCAGTAGAGTAAGACATGATGTTGTATACAGGGGATTTTACAAGTCTATGATTTAAACCGAGAAATAGATTCTTTCGCGGGATTTTACTAAAATCAAGACGAAACCGTGGGACAAGATAAATAAAGAAGGATTGTGTGAAATGAATTTACGGATCTTGTAGACGATAGAGAAGTAATTTTTGTTTTTGAAACGTGTTTTCCGATAACTAGCACGGTAGTTATATTCAAGGAACCCGGAAAATCTCAACCCAATGTAATTCTCAATCTCGGATAATGAAGCTTAATAAAACTGTCGTGCCAAAGTTATACCACTAATTCAGCCCCCACGAGAAAATTACAAAAGATTCATATTAACCTCATTAAAACTAACTCACTTTGGTCCAATCTCCAAATAATATTACCAGCCCAATAAGTATTTTCGGATATAAGATGGCCCAGCTAAAAAAACCCAACACTAATCCAAGCACCCTTACCCTAATTTTCAGCTATAAATTTACTAATATCTCATTTGCCCTAAACTTTCTCACAATTTTAACCCTAAACTAAAAAAACGCAGCCACTACTTTCTCTTCTCACAAAAATACTCAGCCGCCAACTCTAATCAAATCTCACCAAACCCAATCGCAATTAATTACGTTCCTTGTTCTTGATTATCAGAACACAATATATGTAGAACTCATGCTGACTGTTGGTTTCTACTGACCCAACGACTTTCAGATTCAATAAGGGTCACGGTAGGTTGTAATCTTGTTTGATTTTATGTTTAAAACGAATGAAAGAGAGATGAAACCTTTGTTTTTGTCTTAATCTTTGTAATATTCGAATATTAAAAGGAAGTTTGAGCGTCGAAAAGATTGATGATGGTTATCTCTTACACGGTTTGTGTTAAACACGAATCGTTTCATTTAAAGGAGATTGACTGAGATCAAATTTCGTTGAAGCGATTATTTTTCCTTTTTCTCGGATTAAAACGTGGCTGAGATTAGATAAAATTAGGGTTTGGTTGTTGTTGGTTGTATTTGTTGGTCCAAACACAAGTCGCTTGTGTAAAGACACAAGTCGCTATGCAAAAATAAACTCAAGTCGCTATGCAAAAATGACCCAAGTCGCTATGCAAAAATGACCCAAGTCGCTTATGCAAAAATGACCCAAGTCGCTTTCTAAATAAAAAGCACAAGTCGCTAGATAGAAACTGCACAAGTCGCTAGATAGAAACTGCATAAGTCACTATATAGAAACTGCACAAATCGCTAAAAAGAAACTACACAAGTCGCTAAAGGAAACTGCACAAGTCGCTAAGATGAAACAGCACAAGTCGCTATTATGAATGTCAAGTAGCAGCCAAGAGCACGAAAAATACCAAACAGCAGCCCCGAAACTTATAATAAAACTTAACCAAATATCAAACTATACTAATCTACCCCTTGTAAACATGAAATTACAAATCTTTAACATATTTAACCAAATAAAATTAGAACTTGGTGCAAACACAAATAAAAATTCAAACCAAATGAAAACAACAATAACCACTTAAAGATTCAAGCACACAAGATATCCAAGATCAAACCATGGCTCTTGATACCATTTGTAGTATATTGGTTATTGCTTTAATCAATGAGTATGTATGAGGATTGAATCAACCAAGATTATAGAGAGAGAGATGGGTAGGATACTTTCTAGTGAGAGAAAGAGATGAGAGAAAAAGGAAGTTGTATGATTAGAAATGAAAGCACCAACCCTCTCCACATGAGGAGAGGGCTATTTATAGTTCTTACATATTACGCAACCTACGGGCTGTGGATCAGGCATACATTGGGTAAAGACCCGTCCGTCCTCCACGGTGTTGCACTAAGCTAATAACTATACTAATAAACAGTAAATAACGATATGTCTACGAGCTAACTTGTGCTAGTCTATAGTTGGGGTGACCGACACTTTACTATGGATTTTCTAAATCCTAACATCTACGAATCCTTTACCACAATCTGACTAACCTGAAAATAAAACACAACCATGAAACCATTAATAAATTGTGACTGCAAAAATGGGTTCATCTAATTGATGCAAAACCTGCATAAACTGTTGATGCAAAACCTGCTTTATCTAATCAAAAGACAAAAAAAAGGATTATCTATAATTAAAATATACGATCACATACCTACAATTAATGATTTCCCTGTTCTTAGTCTGCATCGTGGAGCCGTGTTTCAGCATAGATGAATCTGCATATTTTTTTCTAGTTTTGTATGTATTTGTGGATCAAAACAAAGATAGAGAGAGTTGGCGGTGAAATATTAAAGATAATGACACGTATCATTTCGGTGTGTATCTGTGGATACATTTGTATATCTAAACACCAGCATGGCCTAAATGGACCAAAGCTCATTTGGGCTAAGTAGTTGGGCCTAACAGGTTAGTATTATTTTATGTAAGAGGGTATTAAAAAATTTCACAGACGCTCAATATAATAGTATTAAAAACCATATATAATCATGTCACTGACGTACGGTTTTAGTATATAGATAGAATAATTAAATTAAAGGATTTTTCTGGCATAAGTTAAGCACACTAAAAGGACACCGGGACTCACAGAGAATGACACAAGGATCTACAAAAATTGTATTTTTCTATAGATCCCTGTGTCCTTTTATGTGGATCCCGGTGTCCTTTTAGTGTGCTTAACTTGTGCCATTCGGGCACAAGTTAGACAAACCCTAAATTAAAATATGATAATAAGATGAGAGAAATAATATATAGATGGCGTAAACTCATTTAGAACTTTTTGAAGCTGTAGTTTTTAAATGTAAATGCATAGAGCAAATTTCCAAAAAAAACTATAAGATACGAATAAAATTATTTTTAAAATATTTAATCCAAAAGTAACCTATTAATTAATTATAGAAATGCTCTTCATGAAATTTAAAAAACAAGTGAATGTAACCCGCCGCGTTGCGGCGGGGGCATTTGACAGTATTGAGTTTCATTGTTTCATAACATATATGTGAATACCACAATGAAGAGAACCATAATGAAGAGATCAACGACATCAAAGCACATCCACTTCCTGTTCATGTCCCTATGAAAATCTTAAATAACATAAACGAAAAAATTAACAAAAAAGAAGGCTTAGATTTGCCATGGCTGCAGCCACATCTAGGCAGTGGTTACCTCGCCAAGATGTTTTTCAGAAGACAGTCATCATTGCCTTAGGAAACAAACCAAGGGCCATGCGCAACCCATATTAGTCAATTTGTAATTGATAGGAAGGTATAATTACCTTTAAATCAAGACTATGTAACAACACTCTGCACAAAGAAAACCATACCAGAGAATCCACGGATCACCTGTAACAACTTATTCACAAAATGATCAAAAAATAACAAATAAAAATCCAATTCTACACAAAAAAGGAGTAGTTAACCTCATTCAGCCTATAACGATGAATGCCCATAATAGCTTATTCACAAAATCATAAAAAATTAATTAACGCAAACCCAATTTAACACAAAAGAATAAGTGGCAATTAACCAAATTCAGCTTATAACGACCAGAAACCATAACAGCTTATTCACAAAACCTTTTAAAAAAACAATCAAGAACCTCAAATCAACCATAAACAATCACAAAATCCAAAACCATGAAAAGGGTATCAATAAAAACACAAAATTAGACAAAAACTATACCTGAATGAAGAATCAGCAAAAGTACAGTGGAGATCAGACGACCTACCTACATCGGGTGTGACCAACATTAAAGACAAAAAGGTTCCTACTGGAGAAAGTGAGTAAACCGTCACCATTCTTGTAGATACCACCAAGCCATTTTATACACAACTATGGAGGCTAAGTCAACGATTATGGAAGTGGTACCCAAAACCCCATGGCTGCAACCATACGGTCGCCACACCAACATATGGGTTTTGGAAAACAACACTTACAAAATCATCGAAGACTGAAAAATCTCATTACCGCCCACAGTATACTCAACGTGTTAAAAAACCCAAAATGTCAGCATACACCCCATATGGCACAATTAAACTGAACATCATCTGCTGCAAATTCAGCAAGATGGGCGCGACATACATCTAGCACACATCATAAGTGAAAACAACAGAAGTAGGCGAAAACAGGCTCAGATAGGGCTACCAAACCGGCCCATAAAGATATTAATATTGTAACAATAAGATAACATAGTTTGGAGACGCTCCCGCTTATAACATCTTATATCACAACATGTAACAAAAAGGCAACCGTGCTATAATGAGAAGGCTTCCGTGTCTCTTACGTCACAAAAGCCAGGCTCAGATAAAGTAGCATTTGGAAAAAACGGATGCGCCCACCATGGCTGCAACCTCAGCAGGCTGCCGTGACAAGATATGGGGAATCTCATTATTATTCTGACCCGGTGAAACTCGTCATAGCCTCAATGTTGTTAAAAGCAAGTGTTACAAATGTACATTTGAATACCAATAGCGAAACAGCGAGGCAAACAATGTTGGACAATGCTGCAAAACGGGCTACCAAACCGGCCCAAAAAATATTAATTTTGTAAGAATAAGATAACATAGTTTGGAGACGTTCCCTCCTATAACATCTTGTATAACAAAATGTAACAAAAAGGTAGCCGTGCTATAATGAGAAGGCTTCCGTGTCTCTTACGTCACAAATGACAGGCTCAGATAGGGTAGCATTTGGAAAAAAACGGATGCGCCCAGCATGGCTGTAACCCCAATAGGCTGCCGTGCCAAGATATGGGGCATCTCATTTTTAATCTGACCCGATAAAACTCATCATAGCCTAAATCTTTGTTAAAAGCAAGTGTTACAAATGTACATTTGAATACCAATAGCGAAACAATGAAGCAAACAATGTTGCCGAACTTGCATCAATGGGAAAATGTGGAGTTAGCCATCATGGTTGCAATCCTAATAGGATGCTATACGGCCAATGCATGCCAACATAAGCAAACCATCAACAAACACTGTAACTAAATAAATTGTCCACCAACATACGCACTTATCAATTAAGTTTCCATTCCCATACACAAACCATCATAACTCACGAACATAACACATATGTATCGCAACACATGGCTGTAAACATGATTGTTTGCCCTGCCATGGTTGTGAAGCAAGTTAGTCGCCACATACGACATGGTTACGAAGCAAGTGAGTCCCCACGCCAAGATCAGTCCACCCCAATGGCTGCAAACACATTACCGTGATGCCCTGCCAAGAAAGGGGCAGATGAGGCAGACAAACACCACAAAGCAAAACCATAATTCTACTCAAGGCCACATTTCCAAACCCTAACACAGCCATAAGCAAAACACAAACCCGCGTTACTTTATAACCAAACTCAAAAACAGACAACAAAAACCTCACACCCCAAAGTAATCAAAAGATGCATATAACACGTTAAGACTAACAGCTTAGAAATCCACAACATGCAAACCCAGCTCACTAACAAAAGCCCCAATTGCTATAAGATATAATAGGAGGGAGCGTCTCCAAATTATGAAACCCTAATTTTCTCACCAACAGGTTAGAAATCCAGAATATGCAAACCAAGCTCACCAATCACCATGAAACCACCATCAGTACTAAAAAATACTGAACAACACCAGTCTAATTGAAACCTTAAGTTAAAAAAAAAATCAAAATAACAAAATCCCCAATTTAACCGAAATCCTAATTCTTCCAAAAACGAAATTAAAATCAATAACGATCAAAGCAAGCTTACACATATTATCTTTCGTTAGATCTGGATTTCGATGAAGAGCAGAGGAGATGTATCTGGAGTATTTCAGAAACCCAAATCCAGTAGAAGTTGGTCAAAGCTAATATGAAGGGGCTTAAGTGGACGATGCAACAAACCGGGCTACCAAAGTGGCCGAAAAAAACATTAATATTGTAAGAATTGATAAGAAAAAAATAACATAGTTTGGAGACGCTCCCATACATGATATACTATATCAATTTGAACGTGCTTAATTGAGTGAAGAAAAATTCAATGTACTCCCCAAATTATCTATGTATTGCATTATTCAACTAACTTGTAAGTTTTATTACTTCCACAAAAATGTGTAGATTGGCGGGAACACCCTGATCCCAGATGCCTTTCGGAACCAGCCATTTTCCACCCTACAAGGAATAGCTCCAGCAACTCTCCTGGCCTAGTGGGGCACCAACTGGAGTGAGCACGAGTCAAGACTCGGACCCCTGAGCTCTTATTCCACAAAGTCTCTCCAGTGTGCCCATAGGTTTTGCGGAGGTGGGTACCTATATGAAGCAAATGCCAAAGACGGGACTTGAACCTTAGTTAATTGACTCAAACACAAGTTCTCCAACTATTGGACTAATGCTCCATTGGTTGTAAGTTTAATTACTTAATTGTAGTATATAAGAAGTCGCTTTATCCAACTAAGTTGTAAGGTTAATTACTTAATTGTAATATATGAGAAGACGAGTACTTGACTCCAAGTGAATTGCTATACTATATATATGCTACACGTAGATTATTTTTTTCTTAGAACGGTAACTTTTATACTGTTATACTACGTATTTTTCACATAATATATCTTACAATATATTTAACGAGACTTGAACTCACACTATCTAAGCTGATGGGTTGATCACATACTATTAGACTAGAGGCTTACACTTATAATTATATACTAGCAGGGTACCCGCGCGATGCGGCGGCGGGTACCCTGTGACTATATTTTGTGGTGAACAAATGTTGTTCGGTTATATGTTTATTTTTTTAACAATAATCATACAAATGAATGATAATCTAAATCTAATTTATGCAAATACAACTAATTAAGCTACATGTAAAATTAATTTATGCATCAACACATACATGTACTGACTTTCAACTGAGACACTTTTTGTTATAAATAATTTTATGCTAAACATAGCTTGGCCCATAAAACAAAATACAAATCTATAACCAAATCAATAACGGTCAGTCAATTAAACTTCTAAAAATTTGGTTTGATCCAATATCAGGCAACAACACTATAAACTTTTGTATTAAAACAAATCCCAATTCCATTAACTAAAAAATCATAGCCCTAATGCTCGAGTATCTTTCGCAGTCACTCCAACTCATTCCTTATCTCTCCAAATGAAAATCCTAATAACATACACACTTCTAAACACAAGCCACGCATATTGCTCCTTGCAGTCACATGAACATAATACTACTTCCTACCCTATTTCCTCCTTAACTCCACACAGCCACACAACTCTTTATGATCTATGGCCCATACAAACACAAATCCCTTTTAGTTGTTACAGCAACAAGCCGAATATGATAGGTTGAGAGGGTCTCGGGTACTGGTAGGTTCTTTTCTTTTTTTGTTTATAGAAAAATGATGGGTTAACTTTCGAGTTGTTAAGATCTTTAAGATCTAAACACTATCTATGAAATATGAAAGAGAATCTGAGATCTTTTGTGGTTATTTTTTCTTTTTTCGAGTCTTGTATGATTTATTTGTGATGGGGAGTGACTTGAGGGGCTTTGGTATTTGATGTCGTATTCAATGGTCAGTTATGTTTTGTTATAGAGAAAACCAGGTTTGTCAAACTGTATTTTTTGTATTTTGATAGTGTGCTAAACATATGTAAAAGGTATGGTTTACTTGATTTTTCTTTGTCTTTTAGTTTAAATATGCATGTATACTTAGCTTCTCATGTCATTGGTAAAACGTTTAACAAACCATGCCCTCTTTTCACCACACATTTTAATTACATTGATTACTATTTGATGTTAAAATTTATGTTTGTGATGATTGTATTTATAGCTTTATGAGGTTGTATATTTTTAGTGAAAGGGTAATTTAAATAATGCATTAATTGTGTAGGTTGAATAGTATTTTTTTAGTTTTATTTGTACTTCAAATAGTTGTAAATTATGCATTTTTACTTGTATTTGCTTAAAAAACTATTTTAAGAAGACTTAAAAAATTAATAGGAGGGAAGGTGCTAAATGCTTTATAAGTATTATAGATGTTTGACAAAGTTTATTCTTTATACACACATCTACATCCAGAGACGGAACCAAGACGCGGTGAATTCAAGTGCACATGAAATAAACTAAACAATACTGCAAACACAATTTTTAAGGACCGGGTGCATATAAAAAAAATCGGTGTTTTTTGACAAAATTAACACTACAAAACAAATATCCATGGGTGTTCTAAGACCCCCCGAAACACCCCTGGTTCCGTGCATGTCTACATCTGTGACAGTCCGTCTACTGTATACTTTTATATGTTCACTCAGAGCTCAATCTCTTCATTCGGGGCCCACGGGTGCCGCATCACGTCCACATCACCATAACAAATATCTACAACTAACCACAACTAACCCCCCCCCCCCCAACTCACAACAAACCTCAACCTCTTCATTTGGGGCCCCTGATACAACTTTATTTTTTATTATTCAAATTTCCAAATAAACTAAATTCATTTCATTAAAAATAAAAATACAATACAACATAACAAAAAACATATGAAACGTAAAATAAAGATACGGTAAAAAAAACATAATAAAAAACATATGAAATGTAAATTATAACGAAACTAATTATTTGAATTCTGTTGCTGAAATTGTTCCCATTGAAGTTGTTGCCAAAGATGCTCGATGAGACATTGTTGAAGCTTTGCGTGTTTGCATTTATCTTGTAGTTCTTTGGTTTTTTTCCTTTGCAGTTCACAACGTTCAATCCATGTCTGTTGTAAATTTGGTGTCGGAGAAATATACGTTTCAGCAATGTCGGATATCGCAAATTGTTGATCTTTCATAATCATGTTATCCAATATGATGCACGAGTACATGATTCTCCGTAACTTGCCAACAGTAAATGCACGCGCCGGTTGGGCAATGATATGCTAACATCCTTGGAGGACACCAAAAGCTCTTTCGATATCTATTCGAGCACTTTCTTGTTTCACTTTGAATGCCATATTTTTTGAGTTACTTACAACTGTAAATGACTTGACAAAAGATGCCCACTCTGGGTAAATTCCGTCAGCTAGATAATACCCTTGCTTAAATTGACACTCGTATACTTCAAAGTCAACCTCAGGGGCGATGTCATCAAGCAGGTCATCGAATAACGGAGAATTATTTAAAACCGTAAGATCGTTATTCGCACCCGCTACACCAAAAAATGCATGCCAAATCCACAAATCGTATGAAGCAACGGCTTCAAACATTATAGTTGGATATTTTTTATCACCTCTGTGAAATTGGCCTTGCCATTCTTTCGGATAATTTTTCCATTTCCAGTGCATACAATCGATGCGCCCCAACATTCCCGGTAGCTTATGAACAATGTTATGTGCATTGTATAAGTTATGAATGTCATCCCATCTAGTTTTCTTAAAAACCCCTTCACATATAGATGTATTATGCACGTAGTAAAAAAATATAAGCAATCGCGTGCACAGTGTTCACCTATTTGTAAATACTTATCTAATGCATCAGCAGATACCCCGTAAGCCAATTGGCGTAGGGCACATGTGCATTTCATAATCACACTAAAACTCATTACACCCCTAGCATCGGGTCGGACTCTAAAGAAATCAAAATGCTTGGGAAGAGGATGATGAGTTTCAATATATGTTTCAATACCTTGTACTATTTGTAAAAATAGTCTACGGCTCATACGAAAGCGACGCCTAAAATTTTCGTCCGTATATTTTCGGTTGTCACCAAAATAGTTAGCAAGTAGACGTGCTTCAGCAATTTCATGTTCACGGGGGACGTATCGATGGTGGCATGAAGGACCGGCTTCTTGTTGTTGCAACGATTGCTCATCCTCAAACTCTTGAATAAACATTTCTAGATCCGTTATCTCTTCAATGTCACTTTCACTGGAAAAAGATGATTCACTCATATTTATATATGTAGATTTTATAGTGTGTAAAAGTGTGTTTATTTTGATTGAAATGGTTTAGTATTTATAGGGGTGGTATAAGTTAAAAAAAAAACAAAACTATCCATTTTACAACGGATATATTTTTTTCAAAACTATTTTATATCCGTTTGGTTTGTGTTTTGTCAGACAATTTCAATGAGATGAGCTCGTTGTGCAGACGAATAGCACGTCCATGGCGAAGGACGGCGAGCTCTGCCGGTGTGGCGGCGAGACGGTGAACTTGTTATATATTAGTTTTCACAAACACATAATCAAGCACAAGTATGGGTCGAATAAGATGAGTTTTAGAGAGAGAAAGTGAAGAGAGTTGGGAACTTTAGTGAGACAAATAAAAATGTATTATAAAAGCTCCAACCCTTTGCCTTGCTAGGCAAAGGGTATTTATAGTTAGTTACATGAGACGCCTCCTACGGGATGTGGATCAGTCATACAATGGGTAAAGACCCGTCCATCCTCCAGGGTGTTACATAACAAACTACTAACTATCACTAAATGACTACGACTACAAGCTTTCTTACGAATACATATACTTGAGGTGACCGACTCTTTAACTACCAGATTTTCTAAATCCTAAATATCTCCCCCTAAAGGAGGTCACCTCAATTACAATCAGATATTACATTTTGGTGTTCTTGGATTCTTGATAAGTTCTTTGCTCTGGAGCACGCAGTCTTTGATTCTTCATATTCCGTATGAGTTGTATATCAAGTGGAGGTCTTTAACTGATCCACGTGTTGGTGATTCTTTGAGCCAGTACTGAGATCATCAGCCACAACAAATCTCTGACTCATCCTTTGTTGTATCGCCATTATGTGAAGTTGTGACTTTTGGACCGACATGCTTACACTTTCTGGACAATGACATCTTTTCATCAGAGTAACAGAAGCATCATTGTATGTATTTGATGGTCATGATTTTCTTTAGAAGTGAGTGTACTGTGTGAGCATGCAGTTATGGATTGACTCCTTAATTCTGATCAGTTGCAACCGTCGGGTGTCCCTGCAGACAACAGTTAACAATAAAGCGCATGAAGGTGTCTTTGATTACTTTTGATAGGGTTACAAGAACCACGGTTCTCTGTTGATCATTACAAGTACTGCCTGTGATCAGGTAGAATTCCTAAGAACCTCCTTGATAGGGTACGCAGCTAATCAAGCGGTTCTCAAACCGGAACGTCTCAAAGAAGACAGCACGGAGTGAGTGAACCAGCGAATTGAGATTCACTGGTTGACGAAAAAATGATTTTAAAAACAATCTTGTATTGCTTAATAGAAAGGTTTTAGCAATACAATGAAGTTTTTATGAAAAATCAATTATCAATCATAAATACCCTTTTATTTTGAAAACTTAATACACAGTCGATGTGCTAGAGAAAAAGTTGTTAAGCACAACGACCGGTTTTTCAAAGGTATCCGTCAATCCATTTCCATGACCAAGGTTGATTCAAGTGTGAATCGCCCCATCCTTTCTATCCAGTTGTCACAAATTTGATCTTTCAAAAAGATCTCACATGTCACCTACCAAGAGCTTGTTTGATGTTGGCTCTAGAAGGATTTCCATCTTCATTGTGAATATTTTTACATATCACTCGGATGTTCTGGCAATACCACAAGGATAATGCGTAGGACTCTCAAAATATATTCTCACATTTCACATTATGTGAAACTGCGAGTTTTCATTAATTGTGTCCTAATGAGATTTGTTGATGATCTCTTGGCTCTAGACTCAATAGTGCATATCTGGTTTCCTATGCCGGAGACTAGGGAGAGGGTATCCTTCTTCAATATCAACAATCTCTAATAGAAAGTCGATATATTATGTAGGTTCCCCGTGAGAATGAAACAAGTCCTTTTAAGAGGAACTTGAGTAGCTTGGGAAGTTTAGTGCAGTGCGTCACTGGGTCCATGATGTCTTGTCTTCAATACCCGTGTTACCATGGTAACAACCAGTAGCATATGAATTGAACCCGGTTTCTGCCCTAAGGTTGAATTAATGGAGGGATATTTCTTTTCACCCTTTTCACATTCAATTCTTTTTCATTTTTAAACCCCTTCAGTGCTTACCGGGACTTCATAACTAGAACCTTGTTGGGTTTATTCCAGTAGTAGCTCTGTCTCAGTCCGCACTCTTTCCATATTCTCATTTTTCTCCTTTTTTTCATCATACCTAAGGACTTCTATGCTATCTAGTGGATTGTCCTTGGGTAGATCCCTCCGGCTCTGGCGGGATCATGGGAACGAATATCTAACCTAACCATCCTTATATCTCCATGCATAAAATAAATTGGTCGGTCTTTTGGTATTGTTCATTCCCTCGAAACCAATTGAAAATCAATCAAGGTACTTGTGATATAAAATTAAAGCATTTTGTACCTTAATTGTTTTTGATATTTTAGAAATGCTCCCCCTCAACATGTGCTTCAAGTGTTAGAAATTATTTTAGCACATGGAGGCAAGAGGACTTTTGAAATCTTAGATTGAGAGCGAAAGATCCAATCTTTGATTAACATTTTCTAAAATGATCATCATCACTTCCCGATCAAATACCGTATTTTAAGTACTTTGAATGAAATATTTTGGGAAGGATGAGGTTTTCTTTTGATTGCTCCCCCTTAATATGTGCATCGAGATTCGAAAGTGTTTTGCACATATTAGAAGGAACCTGCACTTTGAAATAAGTCAATCACGTTTCAATCCTTTTTGGTTTAAGATAGATGCTCTTCCTTAACACGTGCATGGAAAATTTGAAATCGTTTGGTACATGTACGGAGGAGAGCTTGATATTATATTTCTAAAAGTACTTATTGAATTATCAGTTTGAAACCAATTTAAATAACAAATTCTCCCCCGATCACAATTTTCAAATCCTTTGAGAATTGTGATCTCTATTGATTTAAATTATTCTTGAAAGCTTTTTGAGGAGAAATGTGACTCGCTTTTAAAACATTTAACTGATAAGAATCAGATTTTGAGACTTTAAACTCCAATGATCAATCATGCTTAGGTATCTTATGAAAACACAAGATTAACCTTGGTCTGGATCCAATTGTGTTAGGATTTGGAAAATCCAGTAGTTAAAGTGTCGGTCACCTCAAGTATATGTAATCGTTTGAAAGCTCGTAGTCGTAGTTATTTAATGTTATGTAGTATTTAGTTAAGTAACACCGCGGAGGACGGACGGGTCTTTACCCACTGTATGCCTGATCCATAGCCCTTCAGGTGGCATTTTATGTAATGACTATAAATACTTGGGGTACATAATAAGATTTTTCTTTCTCTCACTAAAGTTCCCAAACCTCCAACTTTCTCTCTCTAAAACCATTGTATCGCCTCTTGTGTTTATGTGATGATGTGTATGTGAAATCCAATATGTTACAAATGGTATCAAGAGCCATGGTTAGATCATCTCTTACATATCCTTGGATTTCTAGTGGTTTTAGATGGTTTTTGAGTTTGAAAAAGTTTAGTGGTTTTGCATCATTTGGTTCATTTCTTGTGTTAAAGTTTGAATTTTGGGTGTACTTTTGTGTTTAGGATCATTGTATGTGCTTGGGTTTTGATTTGGTAAGCTTGAATCATCGTGGTTGAGCTTGTTTTGGATTGAAAAGTGTGTTTTTTAAGTTTTTCTTAGTAGCGACTTGGCTCTCGGAGTGAATTTCTTGGTAGCGACTTGCTTCAATAAAAGGTAGCGAGTTGTAGTGAGTTTTGGTAGCGACTTGGTCATAGCGACTTGCCTTTTGAGACAAGCCGACAAACGGTACACTTAGTGGATTCTCCACTACGGGTAGCGACTTGGTAAGGTAGCGACTTGCTTTCAATTTTGATAGCGACTTGTTCTTTAAGTTTCTTAGCGACTTGGTGTTAGCGATTTGGACCTTAGCGAGTTGCTATTTAGCGACTTGACATCTTAGCGACTTGGTGCATAGCGACTTCTTTGCCAAAATTTGTAGTGATTTGGAACTTAGCGACTTGTCTTGTTATTACTTAGCAACTTAGTGCTTAGCGACTTGGTTCAAGGATTCTTAGCGACTTGGTTGACTTTTGTGTGTAATACGGTTTTCTCTTGATTTAGTAAAATCCCGTGAAAGAATCTATTTCCGGTTTAATCATTGAGTTATAAAATCCCGTGTAATCTTTAAACATGTCTACCAACGTACCTACAATCATCTCCATTGTTGCCGAGGATGTTCAAGCAGGTGGTTCGGATACTCGTCCACCCATGCTTGAGCTGACTACGACTCTTGGGCTCAAAGAATCGAGTATGCTTGTCTTGGAAAGGAAAATGGGGTCAACATTCTCAAATCGATTGATGAAGGACCTTATCGATTGAGACTACAAGAGACTTAATTGATACAGCTGGAGATGGAACAATGATCTATGGAATAGACAGACCAAAGACATATGATGAGCTCAATGATAAGGAGAAAAAGAGATTCGATGCTGATATCGGGGCTTCTAACATCATACTTCAAGGTCTTCCAAAAGATATCTACAAGCTTATCAATCACAACACCGAAGCCAAGGCAGTATGGGATAATGTCAAGATGCTTCTTTCGGTTCGAATTAACTATGGAAGACAGAGAATCACAACTCTATGATGAATTTGAGCACTTCAAGATGAAACCAGATGAGAGTGTCTATGAGTATTACGTGAGATTCCACAAGCTTGTTAATGACATGAGGAACATCAGAATGACTATGCCAAACATTCAATTGAACTCAAAGTTTGTGAACAACATGAATCCCGAATGGCACAAGTTTGTCACCTCTGTGAAGCTAACCAAAGGATTGAAGAATACAAACTATGAGCAACTCTATGCCTTCCTTCTTGAGAATGAGAGACATGCTATGTTTGAAAAAAGGATTCTTGATCAGTTCAAAACCAACTAGGGAGAGACAAGCTCATCAAATGATTCAACTGCCTTCTACTCAAACATTGGAATTACCACCAAAGCATCTCAAGTTATACCCATGGGTAATGGTAATCACAAACTCATTCTTGATCCAATGTTCAAACAAGCGATCTTTGATGCACCGTGGGAAACTTCATTAACCAACTGGCTCTCCTGATTAGTCAAAACATGAACTCTCTCCACACACCAACAACAACCTCAGAACAACATCCAATCCACACAATCAAGCCACTGTGAGAGATGGGAAGGTTATGGTGCAGCCAGTTCAAGAAAGGTAGTACGAACAAGGAAGAAGTGGAGTCGGTAGAGGATATGTGGCAAATCTAAATAGGGGAAGGAATGGAAATCAAGGACAAGCAAAACCTATCAAGTGCTAAAACTGTGGAGGTGAGGGACATATTGCAAGGAACTGCACATCGCCAAAACGCCCTCGAGAATCGAGTACTTCGGGGATAAGATGTTGCTTGTGCAAGCTCGGGATAATGGTACAGCTTTGGATGAAGAGGAGTTGTTGTTTCTTCTTTGAGGAAATGCCAAGACATATGATGCAGATGTGGATGAGCAACTAATTCAGGAGATAGGCCACAATCATCAGAATGCCTTTCAAGTCGCTGATTGTGATGCATACGACTCGGACGTTGATGATGAACCTCTTGCACAAACAATTTTCATGGCTAGAATTTCTCCAATGGTCCCTTCTAAAGTCTCTTCAACACCACAAGCTGGTCCATCCAAAGACAAAATCATTTATGAGGTATTAAAACTATATGATGATGCTGATGTGCAAAAGATGCATGACAAAGTACAATCAACTGAAACAATTGAGTCGGATATTGAAAATATGGGTAATATCAATGTTGTCCCATATGATCAATATGTGAAACAAAGTGAAAGTGAGGTCGTACCAATGATGACTATGTTTTTGATGAATACACTGCATGTGCCCCTGATGATTCTGTTATCTATGAACTTAATGCCTATAAAGAACGAGTTGCCATTTATGAACAACGTGCTAAGTTTGAGTTAACCACCCGTGAGCAGGAGATGGATAACCAAATGCGTACAATTATTAGAAAAAGTAATTTTAGAGAAGAAGTGTTAAAACAAGAGTTAAACTCCTTACAAGAAAAGCTTTCTAAAGCTGCTAAGCAAAAACAAGAACTTCAAGAAAATGTTAAAGTGCTTACGCAGGAATTTCATGCTAAGGAATCAAAACTTTTGAATGATTTTTCCAATCTAAAGACTTTGAAGAACAAGCTTGAAAATAAGTTGTACGTACAAGGGAATACCATTCAGATTGCTCACATGATCACTAAGCATAGAGTCTTAAGCGATAAGCATAGTATTCCCATTATAGATAAACCCAACCCTATGTATGGTAAGATAGCAAAGGTTGCTCAAAATGTTATCTATGATGGCAATGAGATTCTTAAACCTAGACAGAAACCTAGTTGTGTTGAGTGCACTGAGGAAGATAGAAAATTAGATGATGCATCTAGGGAGTAAATGAATAAGAAGCCAGAAGATCCAGAATGTAAAAAGAATAACATAATAGTCAAACCCCATGATTACAAAAAGGAAAATTGGATTTCCTTAAACAAATTTAAGCCTCAAACTTTGTTAACACTGAACAAGTTTTTGGAAAAAGGACTTAGATAAGAAAAAAGCTGAAAATCTTGTTGAAACAAACCCTCCCCTTAGGAAAATGCTTGCAGCGGCTGTGTATCCTTCAAATACACCAATGCATTTAGTTCCTAGAACTATTGCCACTAAGAGCAAGACCTTAATCACCAAATATGTTATTTTTCAATTATTTGTTGATTTTGAGAAAACTTGTAAGAAAAGGATCACACCCTCTGGGATAACTGAAGGGGAAAGGGGTTTTGAGCAAACAAAAGAATGCTATCTAACTGAGGTCATGCCTTTCTTTAAACAACTAAAAGATCAATTTGAGAGTCTTAAAAGGGGATGGATTCAGATATTAAAGGAATGGAAAAGGAATTTGATGCAATGATAGTTGAGGTTAGTGACTATGAGCGAGCATTAAAATATAATGAGATTGAGAGGAAGAACTTGCATACCTTGAATGAGAATCTTATTTCTGAATGTATTGCTCAAGATGTGTTTTATACTGCCACTAATTATTCCATTACTGCTTCTCAATTTCATGAATTATCTGTTGCTTTGAAAGTCTCCCATGATCGTGTCATTGAGCTTGAAATCAAAAACTCTAAACTAAGTGAGAAAATTGAACAGGATGATCACGATAATTTGGTAAAACATTTTTCTAAACTAGAAGTTGAACATTTTGATTTACAACTAAAATATCAACATCTCAAAGAAAATGTTAAAACCTCAAATATCAAGACATCCTCGGATGTTCCAGAGTTTGATGCAGTTTTTGAAATAAACAAACGTGATGAACGATTCAAGCTCATTGTAACACGATGAGAAAGTTGAAAGCCCAAATTTCTCAATTAAAGGGTGAAAAGAACAATGTGCCTGGCTCCCAAATGCCTCCTCCTTTAGATTCTCAAAATTCTCAGAACTTTCATCTTCAAAACTTGGTTAATGCTTTACAAAAGGAAAATGAGAGTTTTCTAGAAGAAAATGAAAAGGTTAAACGACATTTCAATGAGTTATATGATCAATAAAAGTCACTCGTGACAAGAACAACGAAAAAATAAAATCTTTACAAAAGGAAATTGAGAATCAAGAGTCAGTAAAAGGGAAAATGCCAATGACCAATAAGAATGTTGCTTCAAAGTCATGTTTGTAATAAATATGCTTTGTCATTAAATATGTTCCTCCTCATCTTAGGAATAACAAACTTGCTATTCAAACATATTTCTCATACCTTAAGGATAGTCTAGAATGTCTCCGTGAGATTGTAGAAGAGGATAAGTTAAAGAAACCACTTGATAATGCAATTGGCCATGCATGCTTATATGCCAAACGATCTCAAGAACTTCTAGAATGTTAATTACAACATGCCCTAAATCCTTAGGTGAGCAAGTCAATCTCTTGATACCTTGTTCTATGCCTAGTGCCAAGTATGCAAGTCATTCAATGCCCAATGGTATGAATGTGAAATTTAGTATGCCTTCAAGTAGTTCAGATCCCACCTCTATTAAGAAAGTGAACCTCAGTGTGCCTTCAAATAGCTCACATCGCACATCAAAGCAGGAAAGGCAAAAAATAGCAAAACCAACTAATGTTCCCATTCCCTCTACAGGAGTAATCAGTGACATTAAAGCGGCAGGTCAAAGTCTCAAGGCAATACAAGGAATGATAGGACCTCGCAAGCTAAGAATGTGCATTGGAAGAAAGTAGAAGATCACCTAGGAAGAATTTGAATAAAGCGAATCGTGTTGATTCTAGTATTAGCCTAAGCGTCTTGTAATTAATGCGAATTCTACTACTTTTGCAAAACATGTAATGATGATTGTGTGGTTTACATTACTAATCTTGAATATGGTGTGAATGATTTGTCTAATCTTGTCAAATGCCGATTAAATTGTTAATGTTAAAATTCAAGCTAAGAAGGCTAAAAGGCAAAAGCGAAAGAAAGTTAGAAAACAGTGGAAACCCACGGGAAGAACATTTAGTAAGATAGGTTATCAATGGATACCTTTTGGCCATAAGGTAATCGGTTTGCCCTCAATCGCTAAGACAATGCCCTCTAGTAAATGGATGCCTATTGGTAGAACTATTCCCTTAAGAAGTGAACATACTTTGAATAGGTCAAATATGGATACTAGCATCGCATCTATTTTATGATTCCATTGCTTCTATTTCGATATGGGTGTTTCTATTTCGATGTGGGTGTTCCAATCACTATTACTAACCAAATGGAACCCATTCTTGCATGGGGATCCCAATTATCCAGCTTATCCATTCTTGTGCGTGTTCAACTGCAGATCGTTCAAATCGTTACGTGGTACTTGGACTCAGTACATTCCAAGCATATGACGGAGACGGTCGCTCATGAACTTCGTTAGTAAATTCATCGGGACTGTTAGATTCGGGAACGACCATTTTGGAGCAATTATGGGTTATGGTGATTATGTAGTTGGCAAAAGTGTAATCTCCAGTGTATATTATGTGGAAGGTCTTGGTCATAATTTGTTCTCTGTTGGTCAATTCTGTGATTCGATCTAGAGGTGGCCTTTAGAAAACATACTTGCTCTATTAGAGAACTTGATGGTGTGGAATTATTAAGAGGTACTTGTGGTTCTAACCTATACACCATCTCTATCGAAGACATGATGAAGTCTTCTCCAATCGGCTTGCTGTCAAAGGCTTCTAAAACAAAGTCATGGTTATGGCATCGTCGTCTCAATCACTTGAACCTCGGCACCATTAATAACCTTTCGAAAAGGATCTTGTCAAACGCTTACCCAGATTAAAATATGAAAAAGATCATCTTTGTTCAGCTTGCCAATTGGGTAAAAGCACGAAATATGCCCACAAACCAAAACCACAAATTCAGTAATGGAAGTTCTTCATACCCTTCATATGGATCTGTGGGGACCAATGAGAGTGCAAACGATAAATGGGAAGAAATACATTCTAGTAGTTGTTGATGACTACTCGCGATTTACTTGGGTAAAGTTTTTGAGGACAAAGGATGAAACTCCAGATGTCATCATCAAACTAATCAAACGACTTGAGTTCGACTCAACAATACGGTCGAATTATTCGAGCAGACAATGGCACAGAGTTTGTTAACAAAGACTTAGGTTGTGTTTGTTTTTGCTCTTAAAGGTGTCGAGCGGGCAAAATGAATCGGTCGAGACATTTTGCCGTTCCGTTCGTTATTTTGTTCAAGCGTCGAACAAAAAATGTCTGAATCTGTCAAGACACGAGAGGGTGTCTTACTTGGCACGAATGTTTCTTGTAGACACAAAATAACCAAAATAAAAAAAAAAATCCCGTTCAAACATGCGTTTTTCTTGTTGGATCGTTGATTGAGACATTTCGTTGATTATTGATTCGAACCTCTTAAAAAACAAAAACCACCTTAATTCAGTTTTATGAAAGTGTTGGAATCAGTCATCAAAGAAGTGTTCCACGAACTCCTCAACAGAACGGTGTAGTTGAAAGACGAAATCGAACTCTTGTGGAAGCCGCAAGAACAATGCTAATATATTCAAAGGTTCCAATATTTCTCTGGGCTGAAGCCATTGCCGCTGCTTGCTACACCCAAAATCGTTCCCTTATACACACCTTTCATGGAAAAACTCCATATGAACTTGTTCATAAACGAAAACCTGATCTCTCCTACCTTCGTGTGTTTGGTGTTTTGTGCTATCCAACGAATGACGGTCAAGACTTAGGTAAATTAAGAGCAAAGGCAGATGTTGGAATTTTTGTTGGTTATGCACCAAATAAGAAGGGTACGAATCTACAACAAGAGAACCCGAAATATCATGGAAATAATTCCGTTACGTTCGATGGTGACCGGTCAAATGGCTCAGGACAAACCATTGGGACGCAACTCATTTTCATCAAGTAGTCCTATCGGTTCTACTCTTATTTCTAATCCTCTCCGGCAACTCCTTATGTACCTCCATCGAAGATGATTTAAAGAAATTGTTTGATCCAGCGTTTGATGAACACTATGAACCAAATCTTGATGAAATGTCAATTCCAGAGGCTGCTCCTATCCCTGTGAATGAATTCAACCCTTCAGTCTCAATTTCATTAAGTCAAGAAGCGCTGCTTTGTTGATCAATGGTCTCATCAACAAACCTTCAATCACGAGTGTACATCATGGAATTGCTTCTGATTCACAAGATGAAGTTAATCCCTTTGCAACTCTTGAAGATGCTCCATTTGAAAACATATTTGCTCTGAATCATCATACGAACCATCTTCATCAGGATACATCGACTCTGCTACATTAGTTCCACAACAACAACCACATGAACACCTTAGAAAATGGACACATGATCACCCATTGGACAACATCATTGGAAACCTTTCTCATCTAGTATCCACTCGTAAACAACTTGCTACTCAGGCAAACATTTAATTCACATTCAAATTTATGTTGATGATATTATCTTTGCCTCGACTGACCCCAATGAATGTGATCGCTTTTCAAATGAAATGGGTTCCAAATTTGAAATGTCAATGATGGGACAAATGTCATTTTTCTTGGGATTACAAATTTCACAAAGTCGCGGAGGCATTTTTATAAATCAATCTAAATATGCAAATGAGATTTTAAAGAAATTTGGATTTGATTCATGTGACACCGTTGACACTCCCATGATTGAGCGTACTAAACTGGATGAGGACCACTCAGGGATCATGGTAGATCAAACGAAATATCGTAGTATGATTGGATCCACGATGTACCTCACGACTAGCGACCGACATCTTGTTATTTGTGTGCATGTGTGCTAGATATCAGGCTAAGCCTACTAAAAAGCACCTTGAAGCGGTTAAGCGGGTCTTTCGGTATCTCCAAGGAACCATCAATATGGGACTATGGTACCGAAGGACACGGTATGTCACTAACGACCTATGCAGATGCTTGATCATGCGATGTCAAGATACACGTCGAAATGCGTCGGGAGGTGCTCGATTTTTGGGTGATAAGATTGTGAGTTGGTCTTCAAAGAAGCAAATGAGTACTTCTATTTCCTCTACAGAGGCTGAATACATAGCCATGTCATCTTGTTGTGCTCAAATCCTTTGGATGAGATCCCAATTATCGGACTATGGCTTTGAATTCAACAAAATCCTCATCTTTGTGATAATAAAAGTACCATTGCTCTCTCATGCAACAACGTTCAACACTCAAGAGCAAAGCACATCGACATTCGACATCATTTCATCGGGAACAAGTGGAAAACGGTGTGGTGGAACTCTATTTTGTGAAGTCGAAATACCGGTTAGCGAACATCTTCACCAAAGCTCTTCCAAGAGAACGTTTTGAGTTTATTCTTCCACGACTTGGCTTGAAAAGCCTTCAACCAGAAACACTCAAACGTCTTGAGGAGGAAGACGAGGAGTAAAGGTCTTTCTTCATCCATCTTTTGTATATATTTATTCAAAAAGCAAATAGAAAAATATAAAACTTTCAAAAAATCCATAAAAAATTTGAAAAATCTTGAAAAAAAAAAAAAAAAAAAAATTGTTATTTTGTCATGTTTTTCTCAATTCGAAAATATCTACGGTCTTTGTGTTGTCATTCAAAGAATGACACGGGTCTTTAGATATTGTTCGAATATTATTATTATTAAAAAAAAAATAATAAAATAAAAAAATAAAAATTTTGGGAGAAAGTGAAAAAATGGTTTATTGTCATTTCAGGCAGTAACCCGCTTTTCAAAGAAAGAACAGAGCCATACTTTATCTCATGTTTCAAACCTAATGCTCTGATTCTAAAAACAAATGTTTGTCATTAACAAGACAAATGTTTAATTTCAAATATTTTTCCTTCTAAAGATTCATCTGAAAAATATTTGCAATCTTATGAAAACTCAATTGTTTTGAAAACACTTCGGACTCTATTTTTGAAAATCAAAAGAACTTATCAAGTGTCAAAATATCAATCCATCAATCAACAACTTTCGTCATTGATTGAGGGGGAGAATGGTTTTTCAATTAAATCAAAAAGTGTTCTTTTCAAATAATTAGCACTTAAATGAGCAAGGTCTACTCTAAAAGTTTTACAATATTTTACACAATTGGTTCAAGACCTTGGTTATTATTATGTTTTCAAAAGATAATCATGCATGTTTAATCAATGGAGTTTAAAGTCTCAAAATCCAATCCTTATCAGTTAAAGCGTTTTCATAATCAAGTCACAATTCTCCTTAAAAGCTTTCAAAATCAATTTAAATCTAAGAAGATCACAAATCTCAAATGATTTGATAATTGTGATAAGGGGAGAATGTGTGATTTAAATTGGATTTAAACTGATAATTCGATAAATGGTTTCATAAGTGTTTAGCATGTTTTCCTCCCGCATGTGACAAACGATTTCAAATTTTCCATGCACATGTTGAGGGGAGCATCTACTTTAAACCTCAAATTATTGAAACGTGATTGAATTGTCTCTAAGTGCGGGTTCCTCTAATATGTGCAAAACTCTTTCAAACCTTGAGGCACATATTGAGGGGGAGCAAACTTGTGAAAACCTCAACCTTCCTCAAAATGTTTTATCTACTCAAATTGATTGGGAAGTGATGATGATCATTTTAGAAAATGTTAATCAAAAGATTGGACCTTTCATTCTTAATCTAACGATTTCAAAGATCTCTTGCCTCCATGTGCTAAACAATTTCTGAATTTCTATGCATATGTTGAGGGGGAGCATTTCTAAAATATCAAAACAATTAAGATACAAAATGCTTTGATTCTATATCACAAGTATCTTGATTGTTTTTCAAATGGTTTTCAATTGGTTTCAAGGCGGAAGAACTATATCAAAAGACCAACCAACTATACTTTATGTATGGTGATATAAGGATGATAAGGTTAGGTTGAGGTCCCATGATCTGCCAGAACAGGAGGGATCTACCCAGGGACAATCCACTAGATAGTGTAGAAGTCCTTAGGTATGATGAAAAAAGGAGAAAAGTGAGATATGGGAAGAGTGCGGACTAAGGCGAGAGCTAGTCTTGGAATAAACCCAACAAGGTTCTAGTTATGAAGTCTCGGTAAGCACAGAAGGGGTTGAAGAATGAAAAAGAATTGAATGAGAAAAGGGTGAAAACAAATAGCCCTCCATTATTCAACCTTAGAGGCGAGAAACGGGTTCAATTCATATGCTACTGGTGGTTACCAAGGTAACATCGGTATTGAAGACAAGGCGTCATGGACCCAGTGGCCTGCTTGCACTTCAACTTTCCAAACTACTCAAGTTCCTCTTAAAAGGACTTGTTTCATTCTCACAGAGGAACCGACATTATCTATCGACTTTCTCTTAGAGATTGTTGATATTGAAGAAGGAGACCCTCTCCTAGTCTCCGACATAGGAACCAAATATGCACAATTGAGTCTAGAGCCACGAGATCATCAATAAATCTCATTAGGACACTTTCAATGAAGACTCTCTGTTTCACACAATGTGGAAAGAGATTATATCTTATGAGTCCTACGCATTATCCTTGTGGTATTGCGGAACATCCGAAAGTGATATGCATACAAATTCACAATGAAGATGGAAAGCCTTCTGGAGCCAACATCAAACAAGCTCTGGTAGGTGGCATGTGAGATCTATCCAATAGATCAACCATGTGACAACCGAACATAAACAATGGAGCGATTCAATCTTTTGAATCAATCACGTTCGAGGTTATGGATTGGCGGATACCTTTGAAAAACCAGTCGTTGTGCTTAAAACTCTTTTCTTTAGCACATCGATTGTGTACTTATTTCTCAAAATAAAAGGTGTTTATGATTGATAATTGATTTTCATTAAAACCTTCGTTGTATTGCAAAAACAATTTCTATTGAGCAATACACGATTGTTTTCAAATCTTTTTCATCAATCGTGAATCTCATTTATTTGGTTCACTCACTCCGTGTTGTCTTCTTTGAGGCGTTCGGTTTGAGAACGGCTAGAGCATTTGCGAAACCCTGTCAAGGAATTCTTAGAATTATACGATCACGAGGCGACTTGTATTGATCAGCGGGGAACCGTGGGGCGTGTACCTCAATTCAACGAAAGTGATCAAAGACACTTTCGTGCGCTTTATTGCTAACGTTTTATCGGTACACCCGGCGTTTGCGATTGATCGAATGAAGCGGTCAATCCATAGCCACATGCTCACACAACACATTCATATCCAAAGAAATCATGATTAGTGCATCAATGACTCTGATATTTTCACTCCATGCTTACGCTTCTGCTGCCAATATCATGAATCAACTAAAGCTTCCGCTACTCTGATAAGAATATATCATGATCAGAATGTGAGCATGTCGGTCCAAATGTCACAACATCACATAATACCAACACCACAATGGATGAGTCAGAGATTTAATATGGTGATGATCTCAAAGGCGACTCAAAACTTCATTATCACGTGGATCAGTTAAAGACCTCCACTCAGATTATCCAAACATGCAAAAATGAAGAATCAAAGACTACGAGCTCTGAACAAAGAACATGAAAAAGAATCCAAGAACAATCTCAATGTAATATCTGTTTGTATTCTATGTAATTTTAATGTGTGTTTGAGGTGACCTCCCTTAGGGGAGATTGTTAGGATTTGGAAAATCCAGTAGTTAAAGTGTCGGTCACCTCAAGTATATGTAATCGTTTGAAAGCTTGTAGTCGTAGTTATTTAATGTTAAGTAGTATTTAGTTAAGTAACACCGTGGAGGACGGACGGGTCTTTACCCCGTATGCACGATCCACAGCCCGTCGGGTGGCGTTTTATGTAATGACTATAAATACTCTCTACCTTCCAAGGTAGAGAGTTGGAGCTCATAATAAGATTTTTATTTCTCTCACTAAAGTTCCCAAACCTCTAACTTTCTCTCTCTAAAACCATTGTGTATGCCTCTTGTGTTTATGTTATGATGTGTATGTGAAATCCAATATGTTACAAATTCTACAAAAAATTGTTCTTTTCGATTATCCAAAAGTAGACCTTGTTCGTTTACGTGCCAATTGTTTGAAAAATAGCCTTCTGAATTGTTTGAAATCATTCTCCCCCTCAATCAATGACATAAGTTGTTGATTGACAGATAGATATTTTGACAAATGATAAGTCCAGATGATTTGCAAAATAAAGTCCGCGTTATTTTCAAAGCAATTTTGTTTTCATTAGACAACAAATATTTTTTCAGAAGAATCTTTTTAGAAGGAAAAATATTTGTGAGGAAACATTTGTCTTTTTGGCGACAAACTTTCCTTATGAACTTTTGTTTTTAGAATCAGAGCATGATGTTTTAAAAATAGATTAAGCATGGCTCTATTTTTTTTAATAAAAATAAAAATTTATTATTTCTGTTAAAACTTCATCTAAAGACCCGTGCTATTTTTGAATGACAGATCAAAGTCTGTAGATGTTATCAAAACCAGATAACATGGTATGAAAAACACTATTTTTGGATTTTTTCAAAATTTTTTGATTTTTATAGGTTTTGAAATTTTCTATTTTTCTATTTTCTTTTTGTTGTTTTTATAATTTTGTATTTTGCTTTTTTGATAAAATATGTACAAAGAATAGATGAGGAAACACCTTTACTCCTCGTCTTCCTCCCGAAGACGTTTCAGTGTCTCAGGTTGTAGGCTCTTCAAGCCAAGTCGTGGAAGGATAAACTCAAACCGTTCTCTAGGAAGAGCTTTAGTGAAGATGTCTGCCAGCTGATGCGCGTACAAGGCGCGTTTGGGGTCAAAGGAACTTCCTTTTCGTCGAGCAAGTTTTTCAACACCCTAGGCAGTGAACCTAATCATTGTAGTGTAGTATTGGGTAAGCCTCGGGGATTGATATCGTTCTCTAGGGAAATAGAAATGCTAGTAAGAAGTGTACAACGCTAAGGTGGAGGTTGAGAAAGATTCTTTTTTATCTTTTTATATTTTTTAGAAAGCAAAGGGTAAAATATCGGGGTTTTGATTTGGGGGGTGGTACTTCTACCAATTACTTCTACTATCTAATTATCTAAACTATGGGTAATCTATGTCTTTTTGATGTGTGCTCGTATGATGATTAAAAATGTGCTTACCTAGATACTATTACTCCCTAGTTATCTTTTATTGGTGCTTGAATTGTCACGTCCTTATTCTTAACGCGTTGTGTTTTCTAAGGTCGTAGGGTGTGCCTTTTTCCCTAACTCCATGAGACTACCTTAATGTTATTGCCTACGAAATCCTCTAGATTAATCATAAACTAACTTTATGGTTATCTTTGGATGTTTAGACTACGAAATCCGCTAAGTGATTCATAAACTAAGGTTCCCAAAGATTACTCAAGCATTTAAACACAACGATGGCATAATTGCACTCCTAAGCCAATTACAATTAAGATAAGAGGCAACCAATCAATAATTAATAACTAGGTTTCATAGATCTAAGCAAACAAACAAGAAATTTAGTCAAACATGTTAAACACGCAAGCATACACACATTCAATGGAAGACATAATAAAATCAATGAAGTAAAGCACTTATCTTGATGTAAAATAGGTTTTTAGAACCCTAAGATACTGTCTAAGTCAGACTACAAACGTTTAGGGTTTTTACTCCATAAGTCTACCTCCTAAATTCTGAAAAATCGATTTCTATATATAATTTTACACTGCGGGCTTATAGGTGGGGCCGCCATGATCGCCGTCATTAGGGTTTTC
This sequence comes from Chrysanthemum makinoi, assembly GCA_910596185.1. Taxonomy (NCBI): domain Eukaryota; kingdom Viridiplantae; phylum Streptophyta; class Magnoliopsida; order Asterales; family Asteraceae; genus Chrysanthemum; species Chrysanthemum makinoi. The sequence continues at coordinate 96,372,543 of OU343219.1, read as the reverse complement.
ATCTTGGCCAAGTAATCGTTGGGACGGCGTCACATTGTAGTTGCGACGCCGTCGAGCTTCAGCAGGGACGTCGTCTGATTCTGGATCTAGGTCGTCTAAGATGAAAAGTCTTAGTAACGCCCTTCCTCTTCAAAACTTGACGCCGTCAGGTGTATTTTAGCAAAAAGTTTACTGAGCCGTCTGAGATTTTAATTCGTATAAAGGGAAAGCGTCGCCCTTTGATTGGGATGCCGTCAGGTTCAATTCTAGCAGCTTGATTGGCTTCGATCTTGACTTTGCCATTTTCTTCATGAATTCACTCCTTTTCGTCCAAATATGCATCATTCCAGCATTTTGCTTCCAAGAGACCTAAAAAGTAAAAAGGAATGAAATTAAGCAGTAACGGATATAAAAGTGGGCGATGAAGGGCTTAAATGACCCCCTAAAAACGTACGTTCTAAATCCTTATCACCAGCTGATATTCAGTCCTTATGAAATATAGTTCAACCACACCTTTCTCCACTTGTTCCCTGATGAAGTGATGTCGAATGTCAATGTGCTTTGCTCTTGAGTGTTGAACATTGTTGCAGCAGAGAGCAATGGCACTTTTGTTATCACAATACATAGGAACTTTGTTGAATACAAAGCCATAGTCAGATAATTTGGATCTCATCCATACGATTTGAGCACAACAAGATGACATGGCTATGTATTCAGCCTATCTAGAGGATATAGACGTACTCATTTGTTTCTTTGAAGACCAACTTACTAACTTATCTCCCACAAATTGAGCACCTCCTGACGTACTTCGACGTGTATCTTGACACCCTGCATGGTCAGCATCTGCATATGCTGTTAGTGACATGTCGGTGTCCTTCGGATACCAAAGTCCCATGTTAATGGTTCCTTGGAGATACCGAAAGACCCGTTTAACCGCTAAGGTGCTTTTTGGTAGGCTTAGCCTGGTATCTAGCACACATGCATATAGCGAACATAATATCAGGTCTACTGGCTGTGAGGTACATTAGGGATCCAATCATGATACGATATTTTGTTTGATCAACCAGGATTCCTGAGTGGTCTTTATCCAGTTTTGTACGCTCCACCATGGGAGTGTCAACGGGGTCAGAAGAATCAAATCCAAATTTCTTTAAAATTTCATTTGCATATTTAGATTGATTAATAAAAATGCCTCCGGGACTTTGTGAAATTTGTAATCCCAAATAAAATGACATTTGTCCCATCATAGACATTTGAAATTTGGAGCCCATCTCCTTTGAAAATCGATCACATTCATTAAGGTCGGTCGAGGCAAAAATAATATCATCAAAATAAATTTGAACGTGAATTAAGTGTTTGCCTGACTTTCTGGTGAGTAATGTGGGATCAAATGCTCCTTTGCTGAATCCATTAGTCAAAAGAAACTTTGACAATGTATCATACCATGCCATTGGAGCTTGCTTCAAACCGTAAAGGGATTTATTTAAACGGTAGACATGGGTAGGATGCTCTGGATTCACAAAACCTTCGGGTTGACTGACGTAAACCACTTCTTTGAGATCTCCATTAAGAAAAGCAGTCTTTACATCCATTTGATAAACCACCATGTTCTTGCTAGCAGCATTAGCCAGGAAGATTCTGATAGCCTCAATTCGTGCAACCTGAGCAAATGATTCCTCAAAATCAATACCCTCCTCTTATCGGTATCCTTAGCCTTGCCTTATTATTTAGAACATCACCGTGCTCATCAAGCTTTACTTTGAAGATCCACTTGAGAGCAATAATCATAGCACAATCTGGAGCAGGTACTAATTCCCATACATCTTTAGGTTCGATCTTTGATAATGCAGAATTGAAGAAGCACCATAAGGCATCAGTAGCAAGTTGTTTACGAGTGGATACAGGGTGAGAAGGGTTCCCAATGATGTTGTCTAATGGATGATCATGTGTCCATTTTCTGAGATGTTCATGTGGTTGTTGTTAAGGAACTGATGTAGTAGAGTTTGGATCCCCTGATGAAGATGGTTCAGGTGTTGGTTCAGGGGAAAATATGTTTTCAAATGGAGCATCTTCGGGGGTAGCAAAGGGGTCGTCTCCATCATAATTAGCAGCTACATTTTCATGATGTACAGTCGAAGATTGAGGATTTAAAGATGATGATGCGTGATTGGCAATTGGTGCTTCTTGAGATAAAGACATTGAAACAGATGGACCATTCATATTGGTTCGATTAGAAGCACCTACAGTTGGTGGTATTGAATTGTCATTAGCCTGAGGTTCATAATATATATCAAACATCGGATCAAACAATTTCTTCAAATCTCCTTCTAATGGAGGTAAATAAGGAACTGCAGTGGATTGATTTTGTACAAGAAAATAACTGATGGGATTACTTGACAAAAATTGAGGTGCGGGTCCAGAACCTGATTGTCCAGGAACCATTTGCTTAGTCAGCTCATCGAACGTAACGTGAATAGATTCCATGATGTCTCGAGTTCTTTTATTGTAGATTCAGTAACCATTCCGATTTGGAGCATAACTAAAAAAAAATCCAATGTCCGCCTTAGCTTTTAATTTACTCAAATCTTGAATTTCATTAGTAGGATAGCATAAGGCACCGAACATACGTAGAAAAGACAGATCCGATTTTCGGTTGTGGACAAGTTCGTAAGGAGTTTTTCCATGAGTTGTATGAATTAGGGAGCGGTTTTGGGTGTAGCATGCAGGTGGCAATGGCTTTCGCCCGAGAGAAAAATTGGAGCCTTTGAATAAATCAGATAGTCCTCGCGGCTTCTACAAGAGTTGATTTAGATCTTTCAACTACACCGTTGAGGAGATGCGTGGAACACTTCTTTGATGGCTGATTCCAATGCTTTCATAAAACTGACTTAGTTCTTTGTTTACAAACTTCGGTTCCATTATACGTTGGATGATTCATTACATTTTATTAGCGTCAACACTAGCATTTGTTTAACAAGTTTGATGATGACGTCGGGAGTTTCAACCTTTGACCTCAAAAACTTAACCCAAGTAAACCGGGAGTAGTCATCAACCACGATTAGCACATATTTCTTCCCATTTATAGTTTGCACTCTCATTGGTCCGCACAAATCCATATGAAGGGTATGAAGAACTTCCATAATTGAGTTTGCAGGTTTGGATTTATGGGCATATTTCTTGCTCTTTCCTAATTGGCATCTTTGAACAAATATGATCTTTTTCATATTTTAATCTGGGCAAGCCTCTTACGAGGTCCTTTTTAGAAAGATCATTTATGGTACCGAAGTTCAAGTGATTGAGACGACGATGCCATAACCATGACTTTGTTTTGGATGCTTTTGACAACAGACAAATTGGAGAAGACTTCATCATATCTTCGATAGAGATGGTGTACAAATTAGTGCCACGAGTTCCCTTTAAAAGCTTAATAACATCTAATTCTTTAACGAAGCAAGTGTGTTTTCTAAAGGCCACTTCAAGATCATAGTACAGAATTGACCAACAGATTATGACCGAGTCCTTTAACATAATATACCCGAGAGATTACACTGTCACCAAATACATAATCTCCGTAACCTATAATTTCCCCAAAGTGGTGGATTCCCAAATCTAACAGTCCCGATGAATTTATTCACAAAGTTCTTGAGCACGTGGCGATCTCCAGTCATATGCTTTGAAACTGCCTGAGTCCAAATACCACAGATCGATTTATATGACTTATAGTTTGACACAGAGAAGTATGGATGACTGGAGAATTTTGGATCCCCATGCGAGAATGGGTTCCACGTGGTTAGTAAATGAGATTGGAACACCCACATCAGTAATAGAAGCTATGACATCATTAGAGGTGGATCCAAGACTAATAGAAGCACTTGGCCTATGTGTAGTATGACTACTTCTTAAGGGGATGATCCTACCAGTAGGTTTCCATTCCTTAGTGGGCATAGATCTATTCCTATTAGGATAGAATTCATTAACTTTGAATGTGCGGCCAGTGGGTTTCCATTGATAACCCACATTATTGAACTTTCTCCCTGTAGGTTTCCAATAATTACTAACCTTTTTCCAAATTGGCTTTCTGGCATCCTTAACACATTTAACATTTCTTACATTTTGGTTGGGAATTTAACCGTTTTTCAACTCATTCACAGGACATTCATGATAAATACCAGAAACCAAACATTCATTACATGTTTTGCAAATAGTAGCGAGATTGAATTAATTATAGTACGCTTATAGCTAATACTAGAATCAACACGATTCGTCTTATTCAACTCAAACTTATTGTTCCTAAGGTGGTCTTCTACTTTCTTCCCTTGATCACACTTAGCTCGTGAGGTCCTATCTTGCTTTGTATTGCCTGGAGGCTTTGATCCGCTTACCTTAGTGTCACTAATTACTCATGTAGAAGGAACGATGGGAACATTAGTTAGTTTCACTACTTTCTGCATTCCTGGTCTAGAAGTGCTAGGATATGAGATTCTAGGATACTCATCAAAGGTCACATGCTTGACTTTAGGCATAGAACAAGGCATAACAAAACTATCTTTCCTAGTACCAGATTTAGGACATATTGCTATTAAACATTCTAAAAGTTCCTGAGATCATTTGGCATATAAGCATGCATGCCCAATCGCATTATCAAGTGGTTTCTCTATCTTATCCTCTTCTAAAATCTCACGGAGACATTCTAGACTATCCTTAAGGTACGAAAAATATGTTTGACATGCAAGTTCATTATTCCTAAGATGAGGGGAATATACTTCATAAACATAGCATACTTAGTACAAGCAGGCACCTTTGGTGTAACATTCTCACCACTGGTGATTGGCATTTTCCCTTTTACCTGACTCTTTAGATTCTCAATCTCTTTTTGCAAAGAAGTTATCTTTTCATTGCTCTTATCATGAGTGACCTTAATTGATTCATATAACTCTTTGAAATGCAGTTTAACCTTTTCATTTTCTGCTAGAAAACACTCATTTTCATGTTGTAATACATTAATGATGTTTTGAAGATGAAAATTTTGAGAATCGAGAATCTAAAGGAGGAGGCATATGGGAGCAGGTCATCACTTCATTCTTTTCACCCTTCAATTGTGAAATTTGGGCTTTCAACCTTTTGATCGTGTTCTGATGAGCTCGAATCACGTTCATCACGTTTGTTGATTTCAAAACACATCAAACTCGGAGCATCCGAAGATGTCTTGGCATTTGAGGTTTTAACATTTTCTTTGATATGTTGATATTTTAATTATAAACAAGATATTCAACTTCTAATTTAGAAAAATGTCTGACCATGTTATCATGATCATCCCTTTCGATTTTATCATGCAATTTTGAATTCTTGGTTTCAAGCTCAATGACACGATCGTGGGAGACTTTCAAAGCAACAGATAATTCATGAAATTGAGAAGCAGTAATGGTGTAATTAGTAACAGTGTAAACACATGTTAAGCAATACATCTAGAAATCAAATTTTCATTTAGGATGTGAAGATTCTTCCTCTCAATCTTATACTTTTGATAAAACATTCTTTTCATATCTTTAACTTCAGTATCTATGGCCTTTTGAAGACTCTCAAATTGTTCTTTTAGTTGTTTAAAGAAAGGCATGACCTCAGTTAAGTAACATTCTTTTGCTTGCTCAAAACCCCTTTCCCCTTCAATAATTCCCGTTAGAGTGATTCTCTTCTTACATGTTTTCTCAAAGTCAACGAATAGTTGGTAAACTACATACAAGCTGACTAAGGTTTTGCTTTGGGTGGGAAGAGTTCTAGGCACTAAATGCATAGGTGTATTTGGAGGATACACAGTGGCTGGAGGCAATTTCGTACAGGGAGGATTCTTTTCAACGAGATCATCAGCTTTTTTCTTATCCATATCTTTCTTCCAAAACACTTGTTCAGGGGTTAATTGAGTCTGAGGCCTAAACTTATTGAAGGCAATCCAGTTTTCCTTAGCATAATTTGGAGTTTTAAATGTAATATTATACTCTTTACACCTAGGATCTTTTAGTTTCTTTTCGATTTTCTCCCTAGAGGCATCTTCTAATTCTCTATCCTATTCAGTGCTTTCTACACAAGTAGGCTTTTCTCTAGGTTTAAGGATTTCATTACCATCATAAATCACCTTTTGAGCAGCCTTTGTTGTCTTGCCATATTCAGGATTGGGTTTCTCTACAAGATCAATACTATGTTTATCACTTAAGAGTCTATGCTTATTGATCATGTGAGCAGCCTGAATGGTGTTCCCTTGTACGTATAACTTGTTTTCAAGTTTGTTTTTCAAAGTTTTTAGGTTGGAAAAATCATTTAAAAGTTTTGATTCCTTAGCATTGAAATCCTGCTTAAGCACCTTCACATTTTCTTGAAGTTATTTTTTTTGCTTAACTGTTTTATTAAGCTTTCTTGTAAGGCATTTAACTCTTGTTTTAATACTTCTTCCTTAAAATTACTTCGTCTGATAAGTGTACACATTTGGTTATCCATCTCCTGCTCATGGGTAGTCAATTCAAACTTAGCATCTTTGTTCATATATGGCAACTTGTTCCTTATAGGCATTTAGTTCAGAGGTCATGGAATCATCATGTGCCGATTCAGTGTATTTATCATATATACATTCATCATTGATGGCAGAAGATGCATCGCTTGGTACAATTATACTTTCATCATATTACTCATATTTTCAATATCTAATTCAATGACTTCCGTTGATTGTACTTTGTCATGAATCTTTTGCACATCAACCACATCGTATAGTTTTAATACCTCTGTTATGATGGATTCCTTGGAGAATTTGGATGGCTGCGAGGTGGAGAGACCATTGGTGTGATGTTAGCCATAAAGATGGTTTGTGCCGTTGCTTCATCATCTTCGTCAGAGTCAAATGCATCACAATCTGCAAATTGAAAGACATTGGGATTGTTCTAGGCCACACCATGCACTGGTTGTTCATCCACATCTGCATCAAAGTTTTGGCATTCCCTCGGCAAGAAACAACAACTCTTCCTCATCCAACACAGCTCCATTGTCTTGAGCTTGCACTAGTAGCATCTTATCCTGAAGTACTCTGCGTGCATGTAGACGTTTTGGTTGAGTGCGGTTCCTAGCAATGTGTCCTTCCTCCACAGTTGTAACACTTGATTGGCTTCCTTGACCACCGATCCGCAATCCTTCCTCTATTACGATTTCCCACATAACTTTTACTTGCCGCTCCTGTATTCCCATAACCAGTTCCAACACCAACATTTCCTTGCTCATTATGTGGTAGATAAGCATTCTGCCTTCCTTGCATGTTTTGCACTACTACCCTTCCATCTTTAACAGTAGCGTGATTGTTTAGGTTAGAAGCAGTTCTGAGATGATTGTTGGTGTGTGGAGTAAGATTCAAGTTTTGCTTAACCAATAGAGACCATTGGTGTGATGTTAGCCATAAAGATGGTTTGTGCCGTTGGTTCATCATCTTCGTCAGAGTCAAATGCATCACAATATGCAAATTGAAAGACATTGGGATTGTTCTAGGCCACACCATGCACTGGTTGTTCATCCACATTTGCATCAAAAGTTTTGGCATTCCCCTCAGCAAGAAACAACAACTCTTCCTCATCCAACCCTGCTCCATTGTCTTGAGCTTGCACTAGTAGCATCTTATCCCTAAAGTACTCGCATTCTAGGCGTTTTGGTTGAGTGAAGTTCCTAGCAATGTGTCCTTCCCCTCCACAGTTGTAACACTTGATTGGCTTCCCTTGACCTGAGCATAATCCTTCCTCTATTCGATTTCCCACACTAACTTTTGCGGCTCACGTATTCCCATAACCAGTTCCAACACCAACATTTCCTTGCTCATTATGTGGTAGATAAGCATTCTGCCTTCCTTGCATGTTTTGCACTACTACCCTTCCATCTTTAACAGTAGCGTGATTGTTTAGGTTAGATGCAGTTCTGAGATGATTGTTGGTGTGTGGAGTAAGATTCAAGTTTTGCTTAACCAATAGAGCCAGTTGATTTTCAAAGTGTTCCATGAATGAGTCTGAAGGCTTATACCTTGAATCCGGAAAGAGTTTGTGATTACCATCCCCAGTAGGTATGACTTGTGATGCTTTGGTACTTATTCCACATTAGTGTAGAATGTAGTTGAATCATTTGAAGAACTTGCATCTCCAGCATTGGTATTGAACTTTTCCAAGATCATTCGTTCAAATGCAGCTTGCTTTTCATGTTGGAGCAAATAAGCATACAATTGTGTTGGGTTCAGTAAATACCCAAACCCCTTAAGTCTAGGATTTGAATAGAAAATACCCTAAGTGTTTAATCCCTTAAACACGACAGTCAACTGGCGCATAGTCTCTTAGTGAGCTATCTTCGAGATACTCGATGAGACAAAGAAGAAGTCTCTCTACTTAGTAAGGCGGAACTTAAGGGGTGAAGACTGAGTCAAGAAGAAGATGGTGGATTCGGTGGTGATGACAATAACTACTGAATCAAAACTCCTCACCAACTACTAACACGAAGACAAACTAAAGACCGAATACTAAAGGCTATGAAGGCGAAGAAGAATGGCGGGACAAGGCGGGATAAGTTTGAATAGATAAAAGGCGAAGTCCTTATCAACCAAATTCAAACTTTTCTGAATCGTTAACTATCGGGCTCGGTGTCATCAGCGACAAAGAAGCGACCTTGTCACTTACCCAATATAGCCAATGTATAACAGAGCCAAATACATCGATATTTTGTCTTACGTAACTGTCGTTTGTCCTCTAGGATAGATTCAAAACCACACTTGTATAAATAGCATAAGAGATGGAGTGGAAGAACTTTAAGCTTGTGGATTAATTGTAAAACACACACACAAGCCATCTTTCACTCCTCCAAATACAACTCTGTCCCTGAGATAGCTCAGTGGTTCCTTTGTAGTTGTGCTCGGGCTTAGCCTGAGCTTAGTGAGGAGATCATACTTTGTCATTTCAATCCCAAGTACTATTCATGAAGTACTTGGGTAATGTATTCTTTTTTGATTTGTTTCTAATAAAGAATATATAAGTTGAAAATTATTAGTGTGTTTTACTTACATTATTTAGTCATAGTTCACAATCAATTGGTTTATTGTCTTAAAGCTTGTTTTATCACGATTGTGAAGCGGAAACAACAAGTGGTATCAAAGCCGATTGATTATAAAACCCTTTTAAGCCGCTCAAAAACATTTTAAATCGGGATCTAATGGCTGAAATTGATGTCCCCGACTTGTCGACAAAAAGGGTGGAGCTTATTAACATTTATTGCCCCTCATTTCGAAGTTGGTAAATTTAACAAATGGAAAACCGAATGCTTTGCTATTTGACTTGGATGGAACCTTACTACATTAAGTGTATTAATGAAGGTCCATATCCCAAAGACTGCTGAAGGTTTGCCTAAACCTAAAGCTCAGTGGACTCAGGACGAGAGAGAGTGGTCAACCAGGGACCAAAGGCTTAAAAGCATCATCATATCTTGTCTCCTTGATGATGTTATGGAGTCTGTTATAGAATGGTAGTCTGACTAAACAAACTTAGGATGACCTGGTCCACAGTCATGAAGGTCCTTCAGATACCAAGGAGAACAAGATTATGGACTTGAAACTTGAGTATAACACCTTCAGGGTTAAGGACTCAGAAACTCTGTCTCAAAATTACACCCGGTACAAACTTTGTTAAATGAACTGTCAAATGATGGTGTTAAGTTATCCAAACATGAAATCAATGTTGGTTTTGTCAATAGTCTCCCTGAGAAGTGGTTGAATTTCTCTCAAGGACTTAGGAATGCTAATCATATCCAGAATCTTGAACTTCTGAAATGTATGAGAATTTGTCTATGAGGAAAACCTCATCAACAACGAGCGTACTACTGACTTGAAGAAGTCTCGGAAGTCAAGAAGTCACGACCACCACCTCAACACCAATTTCTGCTTTTCATTCTAACGTGTGGTTCAGGATTTTCAAGAAAATTCAGGATGATGAGCCGATGAGAGATCAAGTGAGGAATACCTAAATGACCTGAACATAGAATTTCAGGAAGGGGCACTCCTTGCTAACTCTAGAAGGTTTATAAAAAGAAACAAAGGTTTTTCTAATGCTTAAGCTAATGAGGACACTGAGTGTTTTAAGTGTCACAAAAGAGGTCATTTTGCCAAATCTTGTTTTCAAAAACAATTTCTGAACCCTCTTACAAACCATCGGGTCAAATCAGTCCTCGGGCTTTAGCAAATTTCAACCAAAAATCTATAGGTCTCATCAAAATTTTCAAAACAAATCGATCAAAATAAAAGCTTGATTTTGAAGCTAAGTTCGAAAAGCCAAAGCTAAGCTAGCACTACTTGAGGCCATCCCTCGAAACAACAAATAATGTTAAATCATGCGGGTAAAACAAGGGCCTAGTTCTTTGAAGTCTTCGACCGGGATGAAGAGCCGGTCTCCTCTAACGATGAAATGGTGCAATTGATGCACTGATGGCTCTCGGAGAGGACAAGCTAGGTATTGGGAAGAATCATGTCAGGAATGGAGAATGGGTCAACATCACAATGAAGAAGGTAAATATTTTATTGTCTATGGATGATGACTCTGATTGGCAGTATTTTATGAACTATATCAATGTTGACCTTAAGTTTGTGTCTGGTGGCATGATCACCAATATGTTGTCAATTCCCAAGCCCAGTGATTGGATTGAACGAGTTAACCCTGAGAGTAAGCTTCCAAATTTCGATTCTAGAAGAATACTAGAACCTGAAAGCCAAGCTTTAAAGTGCATGCTTGGACTCCCTGATGTGCCCGATGTCTTGAACACATCTCTGAGTCTGGCGAGAATCTCAAGCACCGCTTCCACCCCTGAAACCTCTTCAAGGTGCTGCACCAAGCTCTAAGCTTACTCCTTTACAATTCAACCCTCATTCACCAAAAGAAAGGTTTGGACTTGGTAGAACCATCCTGAAAAGACCAAAAAAACCAATACAACAAGATTCAACCCCCACTAAGACTTCCACATCTTCCCCTTTTGAGGACCAAATGCAAAGCCCGAATGAACTTGTGAGGAAGTTGGTGACAAGATGGAATCCATCGAAAAAGCTTTCAATCAAGGAAACTAAGTCAGCCTCCTCTAGTTCATCAAGGTAAAAATCCAACAACAAACCCGAGGCGAAATGTGATATGTGCCATTATACCCGATCCATACCGCGATAATTGCTACAAAATCCTTTTTGTATGATCGCAAAAGGATGATCACGCGAACTTATGATCACTCACAGTATGTAAGTTCATTTAGTGAAGCAAAACATACCAAAGTTGGTCATCAACATGCTTCAACATCCAAAAAAGCTCATAGGAATAGAGCAAAACCCTTTCCTCCTTGCTTGCCACTGTAAGCTTCAATGATCATCATCGATGATTGTCTCATGAACACTGTGTGATATTGCGGAAATCGGCTCATGAGACATCCCGGCATGGCAGTGTCATCCAAGCAAGGAGAAGTTCAAACAACCCGAATCAACTGAGTCATCCTCAGTCATCAAATGCAAAACCTATGGTAGCACAATGCACTCAACCACTAACCATGAGTCAATTTCCAAATTCAAGCAGACCTTTAGTCCCAAGCTGACTAGCATGTGGGTCAGTAAGAGAAACTAATTCAGTTTACTATTTGTGTAGAGACATGCCGGGGAGCCTATTTGGCATCTAGATAGTGGATGTTCAAGAAGCATGGTAGCGTTAAGGAGTATCTGCAAAAGTATGTAAAGGAACCATGACCCAAGGTAGTATTTGGTGATAACTCATCATGTCCCCTTGAAGGTTATGGTTCAATATATCGCAATGGAATAGTTTTTTCTAGAATAGCTTATGTCAATGCTCTAAAATACAATCTCATCGATTAATGTCGATCAATTATGTGATGCTAAGTACATTGTGTAATTCAATGACAAACAAGGCACCATTTTCAATGCCAACAAAGAAGTTGTTTTGATAGCTCTAGGAGATGATGTTTATGTCTTATACATGTTAACACTCTCTCAAGATGGAACTTGTCTCTTTGCCAAAGCCACGAAACCGTCAGTCGTGGCGAAGAGATTCTCTCACTTAAATTTCAAAAACATCAACAACTTGGAAAAACAAAACAAAGTCCTTGGCTTACCATCAGGTTTTGCACAAGATAAACCATGCTTTCGGCTTTCGTGAAAAGGAAACACCACGAGCATCATTCAAAACAAAACAAAATTTCTCCATCAAAAGTTCCTTCCTCACGCTCATGGATCTGTTTGGACTGTCGGTCCAAGATCAATCCAGCATGAGAAGTATACACTTGTTATTGTTGATGAATTCTCAAGATACACTTGGGTATACTTTCTTTCCAAGAAGAGTCGGCGGTGATACAATAATATCATTCATCAAGAAAATTAAAACCATAATGACATTCTTGTTAAACAAATCGAACTGACAATGGTAATGCTGATTTGAAATCAAGAGCTTGAAATTTCGTGATGAAAAGGGAATTTCCCAAAATTTTCATCTCCTTACATACGAACAAAATGGGGTAGCTGAAAGGAAAGCGAGAACTCTCATTGAGGTACGCCATAACTATGTTAAATGGCTCAACACTCTTAAAGCATACGGGTGAAGCCGTTCAAGTAAGCGACAAAGTTACACTCAAAATATGTCAATCATTGTCAAAAGACATAACCAAACCCCATATGAGATCTTCAAAGAAAGACTTCTTGATATAAGCTACTTTCATGTGTTTGGGTGTCCTGTGTTCATTCATAATCACGAGGATCACTTAGGCAAATTTGATGCAAAAGCTGATGATGGGTATTTCCTAGGTTACTCACTGATCTCTAAAGCCCCAGGTGTTCAACACCGAAGACAACAAGTTGAGGAAACCTTTCATGTCACCTTTGATGAGAGTTGAAAGCATCGGATTCACCAATACCTCGATGGAGGAAATAGGAATTGATGAATCATCAAGATATCCTCGATGAGTTCAACGAAATCAATTCCTCATATCAAGCTGATGTTGACATCTCATACTATGTCTTACCCCACAACCTTCCTCAACCAACTATCGGTGAAGTCATTGATAATCAACGGTCCCTACTTGGGATAGGTATCTTGAACCAAATGTTAGAGACACGTGATTCAAGAACCCCAACCTGCACAAAGCATCTCAACAGATGACCCAAATGATTATGTGGCTCCTACACTTGAACTCACTCTTGAGTTTCCAGTGACCTCCTCAAGCTCATATCCTAGACCATAAAGTAAGTGGACAAGATCTCAGGACATTGAGCTTGTAAACATCATTAGTGACCCACGAAGGCATGCTCACTAGAAGCATGGTGCTAAGTTAACATCGGCTTGACCAATGAATGTCTATATCTTTGATTTTCTCAGAGAAATAGAACCCAATAGTGTCAAGCTCTAAAACACCCAAGTGGGTTCGAGGCCATGCAAGAAGAACTTCAACAGTTTGACAAAAAAAAGGTCATGACCTTAATCAAATGTCCTCAGCATGTCATTGTCATAGGAATGAAGTGGGTTTTCAGGAATAAAACTGATGAAAATGGCATTGTCATTAAAAACAAAGCAAGACTTATAGCCAAAGGTTACAGTCAACAAGAAGGCATTGACTATGATGATACATTTGCTCCTGTTGCAAGAATGGAAGCCATCAGGATCTTCCTTGCATTTGCAACTTACATGAATTTCAAAGTTTACCAATTGGATGTGAAAAGTGCATTCCAGAATGGTGAACTCAAGGAAGATGTGTATGTTCACAACCTCGGCTTTGAGAGTAGTGAATTCCCGAATATGTCGCAAGAACGACAAAGCCCGATATGGACTTAAACAAGCTCCCAAATCATGGTATGAAACTCTCTCGCCTTCGATTCAAAACAAGTTTGTGAAAGATAGACAACACATTGTTTATCTACAGGACAAAGCAAGATGTGATACTGGTCCAAGTATATGTTGATGACATCATCTTTGGCTCAACAAACTATACTTGATAACGTATAGTCCGCATTCGGGTCACGAACCCGACCAATGACCGCTACTAGCGAGCCTAGTATGACTGGGCTAACCCGATAACGGTTTGGGCTCACGAAGGCCCAAACCCAGTTATTATGGCTTACGATAGCGGATATCTCTTATCTTGGGAGATAAGTGTTTAATAACCGACTTAGGCGGGATACGCCGAAGTTTGGGGAACACAAAACCAATAAGGATTTCGCTTTGTATATAAGGGCATCCCAACCCTCATTAAAGGTATGATAAACAACCCTAACTCTCAACTAAAACCCTAAAACGATGACTTACTCTCCGTAGGAGGATAAAGTGGGAGACAATCCCACGATAAGCCTAACTGTTTTCGTTTACTTAGTGCGCATGTCTCAAGCATCAAGATCCATTTGATCTGAGACCCGAGTCCAAACAAGGCAGCCCAACTTTTGTATCAACAAGTGGCGCCATCCGTAGGACCAATCACTAAGAACTAGAATGACAAAGCAAGGAAACCTAAATCGGTGATCCATGATGACCTACAAGGGAAGAAGCGACAAGCGGATCGGCCTCTAAGCAAGCCTCTGGAACAACGGTATGGCTAGAAACCAAGGGAGGCCAGATCTGGTCTTCAGCGGTGGAACCCACGCCGCGGTGACAACCCATACCACCACAACAACAACCAGCGTAGAAGATCGCTGCGTAACCTTTTTAACACACCCCACCAAAAAATGACCTCACAAGCGCCGGGCGCACCTCTCGAAGCAGTCCAGCGTGAAAGCAGACACTCTCGGCGCTAGAAGGATGGCGCTGAATTAGCGCCAAGTGACCCGTGTCTCAAAACTTCACGAAACCTTGGCTACCCTCATGCAAAGGAGGCGAAAAAAGAGGTCGAAGTCGAGCCTAAAAGCCGACTAAACTTCGACACGGTTATAAGCATCCCGTCGGCGCCATCGAGAAAAGCGAGGAAAGATAGCCGCCGACGGTGTTTACCGGGATTGGGAGTAGAGTTGAGAACGATGAAGCGGTGACTGCGGTATGTCTGGAAGAACACGAAGAGGGCCGGTGGCGTACCAATATCAGCGCTAGGCTTGGTAGCGCGAGGTCCATGATAGACTTGGACGATGGTACTCCCCAAGTGGAAGCTCTTCAAGCTCGGACTCTGAGGACAGTCAGTGCAAACACCAAAAGAAGGGAAGCACATCCTCTGGTGACTCCTCGGATGGGCGACCTAGCGTAAACGATGGGGAAGCTTCGTTCGGTGATTCCTCATAGCGAGGACAACTGAAGTCGAGGGAAGATATCGCGACGGGGAGGAGGAAGATATGTCTCTTCCTTGGCGCGCTGAGAAAGGTGGATCACGTTCACTGGTGCATCGGTGATTTCTCGGAAAATAAAGAAGCATGCCTTGATGTGAAAACCTATGATGGAACAAGTGATCGACAATCACCTAAAATTTTGAATGTTTGCTACCATCGAAAATTGGCCATAACCTGTGTGGTGCCACATGTTCAATTCCACATTAGTAGGTAATCTTGGCGGTTGATGGCTTCCGCGGTAGCATTGATGGCTTTGAAGAATTACGGAAGGTGTTTCGCCTGAACTTCACTCAAAGGAAGAAGTCGCCAAAACCTGTCGAACTTGCGGGGTTAAACAACGCCGGGAATCTACAGCGCTTATGTGGGCGCTACAAAGATGAGTGCATACATGTCAAGGCATGTCGAAATACTAAAGATCTCAGGGGTTCATGAGCGGATCAATAACGAGAATTCATCAAAAGGCTAAGCGACAAGATCCCCAAACCTTTGATGAACTTATGAAGCACTAGGTCCTTTATCCAAGGAGAAGCGACCCGCGTGAGACGGCGAGGAAGGGCTACTCAAACTATAGGTCACAGAAACGACCAGGAGACAATCCATTGACGAGTAGCAACACGCAGCAAGAACTACAGCGGCGAGAAGCGGG
>OU343219.1:96317445-96356484 GCA_910596185.1 Chrysanthemum makinoi | reverse complement strand
CATACAATATCATTACGATTTGATGGTTAGTGACTGAAGAACCTCGTGAAGTTATTTGTTTTCAAAACCCTAAAACCCAAAAAATATTTTCTTTTCAAAATTTATTTTTCTTTTATGTTTTCCATTTATAAAACCCAAATCATTCTTTCATTCCTCTTATCCGCTTAATTCTATTTCTCTTACCTCTTTTACCGTTTAATTCTATTCTTCGTTATCTCTCGATGCACAATTCTATTCTTTTACCCTCTATCCGTTTAATTCTTCGTGATGTCTTCATCTTACCAATTTGGTTGTCAATGGTGTGGGGGAACTCAAAATGATGGAAATTGCCCCGGTAGTAGCAGCATGTGAATTCGGGAAATCCCTACAATGAAACAACCAATTTCCTCAACCAATCCCCGTACCATGAGATGGAGATATATTCTTGTGAGTATTGTGGAGGTCCTCACCCTAGTTTTGAGTGTCAAGCAGGGAGCATGCTTGTCTATGAGCAAGGTCCATGTAACAATCAAAATTTTGGTTTTGACCAATATCCATATGATTCACCGAATCACTCACAGCAATCATACGGTTGTGATTACTGTGGAGGTCCGCACTATAACGCCGATTTCCAAACGAGGAATCTGCTCTATGAGCATGATCCTTGTAACAATTATGACTACTCTTATGACCAACCTCCACAGTACCAAACAATTCAAACACAACCTCCACAAATTCCTCAAGAACTTCTCCAAAATTGTCTAGATTTACTCAAAGATTTAAAAGAATTGGTTAATGGACGTGCCCAAGAAGAGTCTCATCAGAAAACGTATAGAGAACTACTAGCTGAAGAACAAGCAGCTAGAGTAAGTTCCCAATATTGGAAACCTCTCGTGTATGATTATGATGACGATGATGACGATGATGAAAATGATGAAGAAACCATTCCAATTGGGGAGTTCTATAATTCATCTGCTGCTATCACACCCGTTCTCGAAGAGCCGGATAACAGAAGCATGGAAGAATATATTAGCGGGAGCAGATGCTCATTCCGAGCTATATGCAAGATTAGGTTGACGACGATTATGATTATGACGAGGAGAGTGCTATTCCATTGAACGATGTTATCTCTCAACTCCCTCAGTCTATTGCTATCACACCTATCTTACCTACTATTGCTTCCAAGGACTCTCTCACCATGGGGGATGAGCATCTTAGCACAATTCCGGAACGGAATCGTCTAGTGTTGAGAACTTCGTCCCAATCCTAAGTGAGTCTGAGGATATATCCGATAGTGATTGTGATTTGCCTTTTTGTGATTCTCTCGACATTTCTGAGGTTACCTTCCGGATATTTTCTCAAATCCTCTTTTTGAATTTAATGATGACTATACTTTTAGGAAAGTAAATCCTCTTTTCGATGAAATGTCTGAGGCCGATACAGAGACCACGAAAGTGGTGGAAATTGCTAGCTCTCCGAGCACAACACTTGTCCCACCTCTGTATTCTGACTTTTCTCTTCCGTCATGTGATGACGATTCTATCCTCACTGATGAGATGTCTTTCGAGTATCCCGTTGAGCCATCTGGCGAAGACAAGATTTTTAATCCAGGGATACTCGTTGGAAAAAAAATGCATATGGATGAAATTTTTTATGAGATATTTGAGCTTGAAATGTATACATCCGAACCTTTCTTCCTTTCATCACATATGACGTTACTTTTCCATATATTAACTCCTCCGGGAGTGAAGATACCATCTTTGACCCCGGCATTTATCATTGTTTTGAGCCGGTTATATCTCATCGGAGTGGAACTTTCAGCGCATTCAATGTTTATCCAAACCATTTGAATGAAAGTCCGATGGAGATTTTCTCTTCCACTTGCTCCCCCATGGACTAATGAATTCGGGGTCGAGTCAAGCTAGCGACTCGGTGAACAAAAACAGTAGCGCTTCGTTGGTGGCAACCCATGCCTATCATTCTATCTTCTTATCTCTTTTCTAACACTAAGTGTGGGGGTATTCCCCTGCTGTTGTTTGCTTGTTATGTGTTTGCTCTCTGTTTTCAGGATTCAATTAGATCGTGATGATTGATGCGCCTGTTTTCAATCCAGCCGCCGAATATCTGATCTTTTTGCTAACGATTATCTAGGGATATCTTATTAATCCTTTTTGCGAAAACATATTTCGTTCTCACACTTGGCTAGTAGTATTACTTTTTCCGTTCTATATTTTCGCAACGGCCGGAACTTTGAATATTGAGGGCAATATTCAATTCTAAGTGTGGGGGAGAATTCTAAGCGAATTTTGATCACATTGTACCTTCTAGTACCCTAGCACCCCCATTTTGACCAAAAATTTTAAAATTTTTGGTCAAAACGGGGGTGTTAGGGTACTAGAAGGTACAATGTGATCAAAATTCGCTTAGAATTCCATTGTCGCAACACAACCTCCTCAGCAGCGGTGCCAAAAATTGATTGTAGTAATATACCAAATATACGTGATACGCGAGAATCAACGAATCGACCCTTTAGGAAAAAGATCGATACGCGAATCCCTCAAATATACGGTAAGTGATACCGGGTAATCACTTACATTTAAAAATTTTATCGTTTTAAGTCAAGTATTTACATTTAAAAAAAGTGCTTTACACAAAAATAATGCGCTAATGCTTCGGTGTTAATGGTAGTTTAGTCTTGATTAGGCTAGAACAAGGGGAATCTTGACACTGCTAGAGTGTTGATCTAGTTGCTCTCTTAACATTAGGCTAAGGTTTTACGCATTGTGCAAATGAAAATATTAAGCGTGGAGTAGTTGGTTCCCTTTAGAGCTTATATAAGTAATCTATGGCTTTTTCTCCCAGAAGATCACTAAACTGACTAAAATACGTGCTCGTTGTCAAACTTTTGAACATTCAAATAGTCTTGTTACAATAAAAAGTTTTTAAGCAAAATTGATTTAGAGTCCGAGTTCAACTTTTTATTCAAATTTTTGAGAAAGCATACTTTCTTAAAATATGAATAATGTTGCAAAATGAAAGTATCGTAAAAGTGCTTGAATGATACAAAAGTGAATTGCAAGTTTAAAGTTTAAAGTCAAAATTGATTAAAAAAAACAAAAAAAAAAGGTGAAAAAAGTGAAAAATGAAAAAATATGAGTTGCGTGAATAAAAGTACTATATTGCTTATGAATAAATGTGCGAAACTTGCTTTTTCTTAAATTTAAATCGGAAGTTGAACTCGTATTCGTCAAGTTGTCTAAAAATTTGATGGTAATTTGGAAATTCTTGATTTCAAAGATCCCGAAAGCTCCGATACTATTCTCGAGGGTGAAAACCTAGCCTCCTTAAAAGGACAAGCTAAGAAGAAAGTCGCTACATGGAGTGATCTCACCTTTGAATCTCGAATCTCTAAATCATCGTCGGTTGCTATCCATTTAGGTTTAGTCTTAACTTAACGGTAGCCTCATAAATCTTTGGAATCGAATTCCCGCCAATTCCGGTACTATTCTCCGTGAGGTGTCAAAATCCCGATCACCTAAAACCAACCGGTTTGGGAGGTGCCGAGAAGAAAGCCGCAACATGGAAAAGGCCCTTTCGATCCTTAGACTTTCGTAGTTTCTGGTGAGTTAGTACTTTTGTAACTTATAGGATTTCACAAACACATCAAACCATAATCATATGAGGCGTATACAAGTTTTAGAGAGAGAAAGTTTTAGAGAGAGAAAGTTTTAGAGAGAGAAAGGGAAGAGAGTTGGGAACTATGTGAAACAAAGAAAAATGATATTGAAGCTCCAACCCTCTACCTTGGGAGGTAGAGGGTATTTATAGTTATCATACAAGACTCGCCTCCTACGGGCTGTGGATCAAGCATACAGTGGGTAAAGACCCGTCCGTCCTCCACGATGTTACTTAACTAAATACTAACTATTATTAAATGACTACGACTACGAGCTTTCTAACGATTACATATACTTGAGGTGACCGAAACTTTAATGACTGGATTTCCTAAATCCTAACAATCTCCCCCTAAGGGAGGTCACCTCAAATTGCACAGAATACAAACAGATATTACATTAAGATTGTTCTTGGATTCTTGTTTAAGTTCATTGCTCTGTAGCCCGTAGTCTTTGATTCTTCATGTTTTGCATGTTTAGAAAATTCAAGTGGAGGTCTTTAACTGATCCACGTGATGATGAGTTTTGAGCCAGCGTCGAGATCATCAGCTTACACAAATCTCTAACTCTTCCTTTGTAGAATTGACATTATGTGATGTTGTGACAGTGGACCGACATGCTCACATTTTGGATCATGATTTCTTTTCATCAGAGTAGCGGAAGCATTAGTTGATTCATGATATTTGCAGCAGCGTGGGGAAGCATGGAGTGTAAATATCGAGTTGTTGTTGATGCACTTATCATGATATCAAAGTGAATGTGTCAGGTGTAAGCATGTTAATGAATTGACTTCTCAATTCTGATCAGCTGCAAACGTCGGGTGTACCTGCACACAACAGTTAGCAATAAAGCGCATGAAAATTGTCTTTAATCACTTTCGTCGAATTGAGGTACACGGCCCATGGTTCCCCGTTGATCAGTACAAGTACTGCCTGTGATCAGGTATAATTTTGAAGAATCTCCTTGACAGGGTTTCGCAGCTGCTCTAGCTGTTCTCAAACCGGAATGTCTCAAAGAAGACAAAGCGATTTAGTGAACCAGTAATTTGAGATTCACTGATGATGAAAGAGATTTGAAAAACAATCGTGTACTGCTCAAAATAAAGTGTTTTTGCAATAAAGCGAAGGTTTTAAGGAAAATCAATTATCAATCATAAACACCTTTTATTTTTGAAATATTAATACATAGTCGATGTGCTAGAGAAAATATTTTTAAGCACAACGACCAGTTTTTCAAAGGTATCCGTCAATCCATTACCTGAACCAGGATTGATTCATATTTTTGAATCGCCCCATTGTTTCTGTTCAGTTGTCACATGGTTGATCTATTGGATAGATCTCACATGCCACCTACCAAGAGCTTGTTTGATGTTGGCCCTAAAAGGCTTTCCATCTTCATTGTGAGTATGTTGGCATATCACTCAGATGTTCTAGCAAAACCACAAGGATAATGCGTAGGACTCATGAGATATATTCTTACTTTCCACATTGTGTGAAATAGTGAGTCTTCATGGATTGTGTCCTAATGAGATTTGTTAGATGATCTCGTGGCTCTAGACTCAATTATGCACATTTGGTTTCCTATGCCGGAGACTAGGGAGAGGGTCTCCTTCTTCAATATCAACAATCTCTAAGAGAAAGTCGATAGATTATGTAGGTTCCCCGTGAGAATGAAACAAGTCCTTATAAGAGGAACTTGAGTAGCTTGGGAAGATGTAGTGCAGTGAGTCACTGGGTCCATGACGTCTTGTCTTCAATACCGGTGTTACCTACGTAACAGCCAGTAGCATATGAATTGAACCCGGTTTCTGCCCTAAGGTTGAAATAATGGAGGGCTATTTATTTTCACCCTTTTCACATTCATTTCTTTTTCATTCTTCAACCCCTTAAGTGCTTACCGAGACTACTAGAACCTTGTTGGGTTTATTCCAGTTCTAGCTCTATCTTAGTCCGCACTCTTCCCATTTCTCACTTTTCTCCTTTTATCATCATACCTAAGGACTCTACACTATCTAGTGGATTGTCCCTGGGTAGATCCCTCCGGCTCTGGCGGGATCGTGGAAACGAATACCTAACCTAACCATCCTTATATCACCATACATAAAGTAAATTTGGTCGGTCTTTTTGGTATTTTTTAGGAATTGGAAATTCCATGTTAAACTTTTGGTAACCCTAATTATGGTCTAGCATGTTTTAGCTCGTAGACTTGTAGTTATTTACGTTGTTTTGTAGTTAATTAGTTTATTAGTAGCGTAGTTTAGTATAGTGTAACACCGTGGAGGAAGGATGGGTCTTTACCCACTGTATACCTGATCCACAGGCCGATAGGAGGTTGTTAAGTCTGTAACTATAAATACCCCTTCCATCCATGGAAGGGGTGGAGCTTCTCAATCTAACCTTTCATTTTTTTGTTCTACAAGTCTCTACCAAGAAACTCCCACTCTCTACTTTCTCTCTCTAAAATGGAAAACATGTATTTTGATCATCCTAGACCACCCGAATCATCAAACACAATAATATTTGGATCCTAACAATTGGTATCAGAGCCAAGGTTTTTGTGTGTTGAAGATTTTTTTAGTTTTGTTACATGGTTTTTAACTGGTTCGTGTATTTTGGTGGTCGGATTATTTGTTTTCCATTTATTATTATGGGTAAACTGGTTTTATCATGTTTTGGTATCTTTTGGTAAAATATGTCTTATGATTCTTTCATTGTCATATCTGTCTTGTCTCATTTTGTCCAAGTCAGTATCTTTACTCACCTCTTCATGACTTTTGTACCAAATATGTGAAGCCTCTTGTGGTCATATGGTCATATTATTCAAAGTCCAAACTGAGTCAAAAATGAAGTATTTTTTTCTGCATAAGTCACTTTTTTTCTGGGTAAGCATGAACATGGTCGGAAAACTTTGTCGGAAAACTCATCGGAAAATGTTATTAATATTGCTAGCGACTTATGTCAAGTAAAACCTTAGCGACTTGTGACTTAAAAATTCATAGCGACTTGTATTCACAAGTCGTAGCGACTTGTTCTAAGACTTGGTGACGGTTTGACTTTTGAGTCAAACTGAAATGCTAGCGACTTGGTGCTAGCGACTTGGTGCTAGCTACTTGGCTCTTGACTTAAAAGTAGCGACTTGATTCAAGACTCATGACTTAGCGACTTGACAAAGACAGAAATGAAGAATGAGAAGACATGACCACAAGACCTCAACCACACCAACTAAATACCAAATACCAATTATAACAAAACTCACGACCTCAAGTGCTTCAACACCATCATCAGTCCGAGTTCAATTTCACGAATTGAAAATAACCCACTTCAACAGTCAACTCAACTCCACTTCAAACCTATACCTAATTCGTATAAACCCTAAATCAAAAACAGCCAACACCTATCTCATCACCACCTCATGACTCGAAGAAAAAATCAACTGCCAATTTAGATCTGAGAAGGTTCGGCTAATTGGAAATCAAAACAAAAATACAAATGTTAAAACCTACCCAAGACCTTAATTAACGATCTTGAAGCCATAAGTACTTCATGTGTTCCTCGTCACTGGTACAAGATATGTGGTGCTCTTGGTAATTGCTTGTGATATTATATTTATGTTTGGTGTTTGGTTTAAGCAAGTATGTCATACAAGGATGATGACTGAGTTTCTTGTTGGATATAAGTGAGATTTGTGATTGAGAGGAGAGATGACTTTTGGATGTGTTGACTGCTTTGAAAGAGAATAAGATAAAGTGTAGGCGTTTTACAAAATGAATTTAGGTTTAGGTTAACTGGTTCCCAAACTGTGTTTTATAACCGTTTGGTTTTATTGGATTTGGGCGTAGGTTTAGTTCACTTCGTTGGATTTGGGCCTATCAATTCCTCTTTGGGCCTCAGTTATATAAACAGATTAGAGGGAATTGAGCTTAATATTCGGATTTCGGATGGGTCGATGATTTACTAAAATCCGAATGTTAAATTTAAGAATTGTTGTTCTTAATAATTTTTTGGATTACGAGCAGTATTTTGGGTATGGTCATATTTTCTCGAAAGATACTGCATATTCACGGCTTGTGCTCAGTTTTGAGATAAAGATGGCTATGGGATTTTTGTACGGATATTGCTTACGGGATTCTTGTGTTTATATTTTACTTAGGCTTAAAATTAATTTATCTGGTCTGAACATAAATCAAGTGGGCCGATGTTAGATTTGGATTGGACTGGGCTTAATGGCTTTCAGATTGGATGATTATTGGTGATAATGAGGTTTGATGATGAGATTTGTTGTGTTATGCGGCTTGGCACTTTGGCTTATACATCTTCACGAAGAATATTATTTCATGGCTTGATGTGTTTATTGGAAAATTTTGACTACGGGGTTGTTTGAACGGTATTTCTTATTTGAATTTGAAGTGAGGTTTTCCGGGCACATGTACTTATTTCATTTTCTTTCTTTCTACCCTTCCGCGAAGATGACTTGTTTGGGCATTTATAGAGTGTGATAAAGACTTGGCTATTTAGTTACGGTTGTGATTCTTTCTCGCTTAACCACAACGTAACTATCACTCGTGTTTCAACACGAATTGAGGATACGTCAAGAGGTTTTGTACATTGGGTACTGTGACAACCCGTACTTTCAGGTCATTTCTCGACGCAATTCATGCCCCACTATTTCAACATTTATAGTAAACTTGGTTTACTTGTTTCAAATTCGCGTAACCTTTAAGGTTTAGCGGCGAATTCATGATCATAACATCACGTACATTTCATATGGACTATGATTAGTCTACATTTCATTGACATCATTTGCATCTCATTAGTTCATTCATGACATTTCATTTCACTTGAACCGCGTAATTTTTATATTTAATAAACGTTATCGCGTGAGTTATTATTTTGAATATTTAATCCGTTACTTTCAAAAATGATCCCGATGTATTTTTAAAATTACATTTAGTTTATAAAAACTATATTTTTAGTTTTCCTAGTGTTTCAAATTTATTTGGTACATAAATCGTTAAAGTTAAATTATTACGACGTTTTTCTTAAAAATTATACGATAATTATTTTATCACTCAAATTTCACAAGGAATGTATTTTTACAATTTTATTATCTCATTACATTCTATTTTGATCTATTAAAAACTTACTTGTACCAAAAAGTTACAATTATCTACACTTTACTTACCTTTTCTTACAAATTACACAAATATTATACAAGTAAAAAAAAAATATATGATTGGGAACCAAGATCCCCAAAAATCCGGTCCTTGAGGGGTAACATTTATGGGTTTGGTGAAAATTTTCTTGTGAAAGTATATGTCTATACTCCATGTATTATTATTATTATTCTCATTCATTCACTTCACTTCCTTCACTCTCATAATTCACATAGTAGCAAAAAGTTTCTATCCTCTCTTTGTTCTCCTCTCCTAACCGGCCTCATCAAGAGCACAAGGGATCACCATTATTTTTATCAAGTCCAAGTTATAAACAATCTAGTTAATACTCTTTATAAGGTTTTGAAATAAAAACCAAGAGTGTTTAGGATTATCCTTGTTACTTTCACCTCATCATATTCATTTGTAAGCTTGTTTCTTTCATTTTCATGTTTCCTTATCATTTCATATTCATCTTTTCATTTTTGTAGCAAGTATGCATGATATGTGATTTATACCATTTTTACATGATTTTAGAGTATATATATATATTTGGTCATCCTATAATTATTCCCTTGGTATTCTTTGGTCTTGATGGTGATTAGGAACCCATGACACCCTAAGAAGGTGTATGGTAGGATTAGATTAGCTTTGGAGTTGATTTGAAGGGATTAGAATAGGTTTTGTCCGAGAAAAACTATTTTCAATAAGTATATAAAGTGTTCTGTCCTTGTTTTGATTTTCTGGAAAATCCGACTGTAGGCACGAATTTTTGGCCTTGATTTTTAGAAAATATACTTTAAAACGAATCCGTGGCCGCTTGAACGGATGAAAACGGAGTTATAACGAAGTCGTGGTGAATTTTTAAAGTTTGGCGACGAAATATATTATTTTCAGAAAATTCAGCAACATGTTTTTACTTTATTCGAGTCAAAAACGAGTCTTAAGCTTTACAAATTATTTCGACTTATCAAAAATATATTAGTATACTTTGATACGAAGCTAAGGACGTATAATACGTAGAAAACGGATTTGAAACGACTAAGATATGCACGTTTTCATAAACTTGCCGTAACTATTATTTTTAGAAAAACTATATTATTTTTACGAGATAAGTGTTACGGTAATTAAAATCACTATCTTTAACCCTTAATATCTTTATGATCGAGACCTTTTGGACGAAAACTCCTGAACTGAAACTTCTAGATATCGATACAAACTTTCCAAAACCGTCGAGTTCGTTCTCTAACGATCGACGTACACCGTTTTACGACTAGTTTTCCGAAGCCATTTTTGTTAATTTCATGATAATTCCGACGACATTGTTTTGCGACGAAAAGTGAAAATTTCACCATAAATCATTATAAAACCATTGTAGGATGACATTTTGACGTAAAAACTTGTAAAGTAATTTTTGATTGGTCAAGACGTCAAAAGAGTATTTTTCGACGATAAGTATTATTTTCAAAACTCACAAATGGTATAAATAACATACGAAATGCATGCATAACATTACATCATAACTCATTACATATCATATCATTCATAATAGGTCATTTTCGAGATTCACGCTATATTTCAGTGTATCCACTTTTGTCATCGTAATCATTGCAACAGGTGAGTCTTCATAGCCCCACTTTTAATTGTTTTTATACTACTTTTGGGGGAGATACATGCTCAAACTGTTTTCATTTACTTTCACAAGTACTTTAACTTTTTAAGGATTACCGTGAGTTCATAGCCCCACTTTTACTCTTTTAACTGTTTTACAAACTCTTGGGGAGATACATGCTACATTTTAAATCGAACACAACTACTTTGAACTCAGATGCTATATCCGATGTTTTATTCTCACTAAGTATTTGCCATGTTCGAAGTCCCTACATCATGAACCATTAGTCACTGCGGGTGAGCGCGAGTATAGTGAATAGGCCTATTGGAATTAACACTCCCGCTCCTATTGACCCATTTAGGGGAATCGAGACTATATTTGAATCATTAAGGTAAATTGGCAAATTACCTATTAGGGTGGCGATGAAACGATGATTACCAATTTTTATAAAAGTGGTCGATGTTTACGCTTTCGTGTCATGAACTTAGTGAAATAAATACGATGTTGTTTTTAACGATGAGTGTGAAACAATTTAACTCACACTACGATGATTGTGTTCAAACGAATTAATTAAACCTATGGTTTTAAGTCGAGTTAGGTACTATTGTGAATTCATTTGACGATGTGTGGTTGAATATAAACTATATATACATTTCGGCAATGGGTTGTGAACACACAAAGTTGCAAGTTTTGTATGGGCGGGACTTGGAACTGAGTGGATTTACAATGCCTTTGCTGCATAAACGATTTCGATACATTGAGTCATGCACTATTTTGTGAATTCATTTGACGATTTGTTGGAACATAAACTATGCATATTCTCGGCAAAGGTGTTGTGAACACACAGGATGCAAGTTTTGTATGGGCGGGACTTGGAACTGAGTGGATTTACAATGCCTTTGCTACATAAACGATTTTGAAAGTCTTACATTTCAATTCAAACTCTATGAATTCACTCAACCTTTGTGTTGACACTTTTAGCATGTTCTATCTCAGGTATCTAAGGCATTCACTTCATGGCATGCATTTGGACACATCATGGAGTCGTGGTGACGACGCGTCTCACTTGGTTTTACGTACTTTAAAACATCGTTTGGATTGTATCAAACTTATTTTCCGTGCATAGTAACTTTCATTTGGGACCTACTTTGTAAACTCTGATTGTTTTATTAAATCAAACGATGTATTTTCCAAACGACACTTTAGGTCGTTCAATATAACTGTGATTGTGATGCTATGACAGTCAATCCCCAGGAATTCCATTCCGCTGCAAACAAAATTTGGGGTGTGACAGATTAGTATCAGAGCTTCGGTTATAGAGAACTAGGTTGCATCATTGACCCTAGACTATAACTACATCATCATAGCATCTCATCATTTCATCATACGTGCATGTTCACTTTGCGTGCGATTTATACGTACATTTTTTGAGTTATTTACTTTCATTTCATATCGATTGTCACACGGATGCCTTTAAATACCCATCCCATCATACTCACATCACTTTGACGTGGAGAATGCCCTGTCATTCCCTATCACAATTTTAACATCAGTTGACTCAACACCAAACATCATATGAGTCGATTAGTCCAAGCATTGCATAGTTACTCCTAAATTATACATAGCCTGATCACCTATGTCTAATTCAGGAAGAATCATGCAATGAAGGGAGTAGTAGGCTTATATGTGTAAGCAATCCCGTAATCGAGCCAAATTTTCAAAAGATTTTCTTCAAACCACTTGTTTCAAGTTTGATCCGCGTGACAGTTCTTGTTTGATGAGTTGCAAAGATCGAGCTAGAAACAAGTTGTTACCTAAACCGATTTAGCCTAATCGTATGACAGTTCTTGTTTGATGAGTGTGGGATTAAGTAAAAATCGGTTACCAAAAAGTCTTTTGAGGGTTTTGCTCGAGAATGGGAAGGCTTGCCTCATCAAACCCTAAACCCGTTAGACTAACAACGATTGAATTCAGGGACTGAATTCCTTTTTGGATGGGCGAATGTGACAACCCGTACTTTCAGGTCATTTCTCGACGCAATTCATGCCCCACTATTTCAACATTTATAGTAAACTTGGTTTACTTGTTTCAAATTCGCGTAACCTTTAAGGTTTAGCGGCGAATTCATGATCATAACATCACGTACATTTCATATGGACTATGATTAGTCTACATTTCATTGACATCATTTGCATCTCATTAGTTCATTCATGACATTTCATTTCACTTGAACCGCGTAATTTTTATATTTAATAAACTTTATCGCGTGAGTTATTATTTTGAATATTTAATCCGTTACTTTCAAAAATGATCCCGATGTATTTTTAAACTTACATTTAGTTTATAAAAACTATATTTTTAGTTTTCCTAGTGTTTCAAATTTATTTGGTACATAAATCGTTAAAGTTAAATTATTACGACGTTTTTCTTAAAAATTATACGATAATTATTTTATCACTCAAATTTCACAAGGAATGTATTTTTACAATTTTTATTATCTCATTACATTCTATTTTGATCTATTAAAAACTTACTTGTACCAAAAAGTTACAATTATCTACACTTTACTTACCTTTTCTTACAAATTACACAAATATTATACAAGTAAAAAAAAAATATATGATTGGGAACCAAGATCCCCAAAAATCCGGTCCTTGAGGGGTAACATTTATGGGTTTGGTGAAAAATTTCTTGTGAAAGTATATGTCTCTACTCCATGTATTATTATTATTCTCATTCATTCACTTCACTTCCTTCACTCTCATAATTCACATAGTAGCAAAAAGTTTCTATCCTCTCTTTGTTCTCCTCTCCTAACCGGCCTCATCAAGAGCACAAGGGATCACCATTATTTTTATCAAGTCCAAGTTATAAACAATCTAGTTAATACTCTTTATAAGGTTTTGAAATAAAAACCAAGAGTGTTTAGGATTATCCTTGTTACTTTCACCTCATCATATTCATTTGTAAGCTTGTTTCTTTCATTTTCATGTTTCCTTATCATTTCATATTCATCTTTTCATTTTTGGAGCAAGTATGCATGATATGTGATTTATACCATTTTTACATGATTTTAGAGTATATATATATATTTGGTCATCCTATAATTATTCCCTTGGTATTCTTTGGTCTTGATGGTGATTAGGAACCCATGACACCCTAAGAAGGTGTATGGTAGGATTAGATTAGCTTTGGAGTTGATTTGAAGGGATTAGAATAGGTTTTGTCCGAGAAAAACTATTTTCAATAAGTATATAAAGTGTTCTGTCCTTGTTTTGATTTTCTGGAAAATCCGACTGTAGGCACGAATTTTTGGCCTTGATTTTTAGAAAATATACTTTAAAACGAATCCGTGGCCGCTTGAACGGATGAAAACGGAGTTATAACGAAGTCGTGGTGAATTTTTAAAGTTTGGCGACGAAATATATTATTTTCAGAAAATTCAGCAACATGTTTTTACTTTATTCGAGTCAAAACGAGTCCTAAGCTTTACAAATTATTTCGACTTATCAAAAATATATTAGTATACTTTGATACGAAGCTAAGGACGTATAATACGTAGAAAACGGATTTGAAACGACTAAGATATGCACGTTTTCATAAACTTGCCGTAACTATTATTTTTAGAAAAACTATATTATTTTTACGAGATAAGTGTTACGGTAATTAAAATCACTATCTTTAACCCTTAATATCTTTATGATCGAGACCTTTTGGACGAAAACTCCTGAACTGAAACTTCTAGATATCGATACAAACTTTCCAAAACCGTCGAGTTCGTTCTCTAACGATCGACGTACACCGTTTTACGACTAGTTTTCCGAAGCCATTTTTGTTAATTTCATGATAATTCCGACGACATTGTTTTGCGACGAAAAGTGGAAATTTCACCATAAATCATTATAAAACCATTGTAGGATGACATTTTGACGTAAAAACTTGTAAAGTAATTTTTGATTGGTCAAGACGTCAAAAGAGTATTTTTCGACGATAAGTATTATTTTCAAAACTCACAAATGGTATAAATAACATACGAAATGCATGCATAACATTACATCATAACTCATTACATATCATATCATTCATAATAGGTCATTTTCGAGATTCACGCTATATTTCAGTGTATCCACTTTTGTCATCGTAATCATTGCAACAGGTGAGTCTTCATAGCCCCACTTTTAATTGTTTTTATACTACTTTTGGGGGAGATACATGCTCAAACTGTTTTCATTTACTTTCACAAGTACTTTAACTTTTTAAGGATTACCGTGAGTTCATAGCCCCACTTTTACTCTTTTAACTGTTTTACAAACTCTTGGGGGAGATACATGCTACATTTTAAATCGAACACAACTACTTTGAACTGTATGCTATATCCGATGTTTTATTCTCACTAAGTATTTGCCATGTTCGAAGTCCCTACATCATGAACCATTAGTCACTTGCGGGTGAGCGCGAGTATAGTGAATAGGCCTATTGGAATTAACACTCCCGCTCCTATTGACCCATTTAGGGGAAATCGAGCGCACTATATTTGAATCATTAAGGTAAATTGGCAAATTACCTATTAGGGCGGCGATGAAACGATGATTACCAATTTTTATTGGTGCGATGTTTACGCTTTGGTGTCATGAACTTAGTGAAATAAATACGATGTTGTTTTTAACGATGAGTGTGAAACAATTTAACTCACACTACGATGATTGTGTTCAAACGAATTAATTAAACCTATGGTTTTACGTCAAGTTAGGTACTATTGTGAAATCATTTGACGATGTGTGGTTGAATATAAACTATATATACATTTCGGCAATGGGTTGTGAACACAGAGGTTGCAAGTTTTGTATGGGCGGGACTTGGAACTGAGTGGATTTACAATGCCTTTGTGCATAAACGATTTCGATACATTGAGTCATGCACTATTTGTGAATTCATTTGACGATTTCTGTTTGAACATAAACTATGCATATTCTGGCAGTGGGTTGTGAACACACAGGTTGCAAGTTTTGTATGGGCGGGACTTGGAACTGAGTTGATTTACAATGCCTTTGCTACATAAACGATTTTGAAAGTCTTTACATTTCAATTCAAACTCTATGAACTCACTCAACCTTTGTGTTGACACTTTTTAGCATGTTCTATCTCAGGTATCTAAGGCATTCACTTCATGGCATGCATTTGGACACATCATGGAGTCGTGGTGACGACGCGTCTCACTTGGGTTTTACGCACTTTAAAAACATCGTTTGGATTGTATCAAACTTATTTTCCGTGCATAGTAACTTTCATTTGGGACCTACTTTGTAAACTCTGATTGTTTTATTAAATCAAACGATGTATTTTCCAAACGACACTTTAGGTCGTTCAATATAACTGTGATTGTGATGCTATGACAGTCAATCCCCAGGAATTCCATTCCGCTGCAAAACAGGTAATTTGGGGGTGTGACAGGTACACCGTTTCTTCTTCACAAGGATTAGTACAAGTTTAAGTAATAAATCTGGGGAATTTTACTTCATGCTCAGGTTTGGCATATCGGGTTTACTTCTCCATGTTGTCACTACAATAGCCGACAGAATGCGTGAATGAAGTGTTTACCAAAGTGTTTATTGGATGGTTGATGTTATTGGTGATGACAGATAATGAACCATTGATGAACAGCTGCATGTTCCCCTAAAACATATATTCACCGAAACCAAAGTTGTCATAACACATTCAAACTGACATTGTTTACGGTTTTGTCTTGATTTTGTAAAATCCCGCAAAAGAATCTATTTCTCCGTTTAAATCATAGGCTTGTAAAATCCCGTGACAATGGAAACATCCTGCTAATTGTTAAGTGCATTTCCAGATCTATCTTACGGTTTATTCTTGGTTTTGTAAAATCCCGCGAAAAAAATTATTTCTCGGTTTAAACCATAGAGTTGTAAAATCCCGTAATGATGGAACCATCCTGGAGAAAGGAAAGTGTATTTCGGGATCTCATTTGATGCTGCAGCTACGGTTTCTGCTTCGAAGAAGGGATAAAAGGGTGTAATTCATAAATTGGATGTGTGTTTGGATATTCATCATGGCAGTTTGGTTATTACATGGTTTTACGGGGTTATGTGCTTTTGACCATGGTCGGGATAAAACCATTATCAAAGTTCGTTTAAATGTCAAAGAAGGCCATATTTGAGCAGTTAACTAGATGATGTGACAACGGCGTTAATTCAGTATTATTTATTTGAGGTTGAAGTGAATTATCACGGGAGAGTGTACTTAGTATCTGAAGGTATCGGGGATGGTTGGATGAAGATTCTTCATGATCCTTGTTCAAGCTTATTATCATAAACGAAGACTTGAAAATCTAGTTATTGTTGGGTGTCTTTTACCTTTTCTTTTACCACTTGGGGGAATTGGGCTCATACCACCACAAAATAACTATCACTTTAAGGAGTTACGTTGTAGTGCTCAGTGTCACATTCAATTGTGGATTTTCAAGAGGTAATGCACGTCTTATACTTGATGGTTGGTTGGTTGAAGAGTATATAGTACATAGAGAGTACTTAGAGATGCTAATGGAAATCGGCACCGCTCTTTGTTACATATGTGCAAGTTTAAGTCACAAGTTCGGGTTAGTTTACTTCACGGTCAAATTCATCATATTGGGTTTTCTCCATCAGCTGTCACAATAAAGAGCCTACTGAATGATAATGGGTTGATTACATGTTTTGACAAAAGAGATGATGAAAAGAGAGAGATTATGACGTATGAACACAACAATTCATGCCTCGTACTCTAAAGAAAAGAAAAGTGTACGTGTCAGTGCGCTTTATCTTCTGAAGAAGAGAAATCTTCTCAATTATGACCATTCTCATCAACATGCTTCATGCTTTTTCCATGTGCTTTCAATTATCAAGTGAACCGGGCTACAGTTGATTGTTTTCTAATTCCACTTGCTCAACTATAATGACGATGGCGACATCATGTGCTAATTTTTCGGGGGAGAAGTGTGAATAGACTACATTTGAATGATTTCACTTATTTAATCAAGAATGGCATCTCCGTATGCAATTCTGAGGGGAAAAGAAGTGTGAATTTTTTGCATGGTTGATTGATATTTGAGAATAAATGGTCAAACGGCTCCAAACTCATGTAAGAACCGAGCTTCTTCTTATCGGATCATCTTTACATGGAGTTTCTTCTAAGAGCCGTTGGTTGACATCTTCACTCGGATTGATGAGTTTATCGACAAAGTGCTTCCGATTAATGCTTCACGTATACATCAACATGATGATTCCGAACAATCTCTCTGTTCTTGTTTGATGTGATTGGTAGTTTGGTGTTACCATCTTGTGTGTAGGATATTGGTTTTCACATACACGTCAAACCATAGCACAAAGTAGGCGTATAAGTGGAATTCTAGAGAGAGAAAGTTAGAGGTTTAGGGAACTTTAGTGAGAGAAAGAAAATTCTTATTATGAGCTCCAACTCTCTACCTTGGGAGGTAGAGAGTATTTATAGTCTTACATAAAACGCCACACAACGGGCTGTGGATCGGCATACAGTGGGTAAAGACCCGTCCGTCCTCCACGGTGTTACTTAACAAAATACTACTTAACTAAATATAACTATGACTACGAGCATTCTAACGATTACATATACTTGAGGTGACCGACTCTTTAATACCGAAAATTTCTAATTCCTAACAATCTCCCCTAAGGGAGGTCACCTCAACCATATACTAAAATGACATTGAATACAATCAGATATTACATTAACAATTGATCTTGCATTCTTGATGTAGTACTTTGCTCTGAAGCTCGTAGTCATTGATTCCACTCATTGCATGTTTGGTTAATCCAAGTGGAGGTCTTTAACTGATCCACGTGATAATAATGTTGGGCCACTTTTGAGATCATCAAAATAGAAAATATCTCGATACATCCATTGTGGTGTTGGTATTATGTGATGTTATGACTTTCAGACCGACATGCTCACATTCTGGATCATGATATCTTCTCATCAGAGTAGCGGAAGCTTTAGTTGATTCATGATATTGGCAGCAGCGCAGCGTAAGCATGGAGTTAGAATATCAGAGTCATTGATGCACCAATCATGATTTCTTTTGATATGAATGTGTTGTGTGAGCATGCGGCTATGGATTGACCGCTCCATTCGATCACGCGAACGTCCGGGGTGTACCTGCATACAACAATTAGCAATAAATCGCACGAAAGTGTCTTTGATCACTTTCGTTGAATTGAGGTACACGCCCCACGGTTCCTCGTTGATCAGTACAAGTACTGCCTGTGATCGGAATAATTCGAAGAATTTCCTTGACAGGGTTTCGCAGAGTGCTCTAGCTGTTCTCAAACAGGAACGTCTAAAAGAAGACAACACGGAGTGAGTGAACCAGCGAATTTAAGTCCACTGATTGATGAAAAGAGATTTGAAAAACAATCGTGTATTGCTCAATAGAAATTGTTTTTGCAATATAACGAAGGTTTTAATGAAAATCAATTATCAATCATAAAATACCTTTTGATTTGAAAAATTAGTACACGGTCGACGTGCTTAATGAAAAGAGTTTTAAAGCACAAAGACCGGTTTTCAAAGGTATCCGTCAATCCATAACCTGAACCAGGATTGATTCAAAAGAATGAATCGCCCCATTGTTTCTGTTCAGTTGTCACATGGTTGATCTGTATAATAGATCTCACATGCCACCTACCAGGAGCTTGTTAGATGTTGGCTCCAGAAGGCTTTCCATCTTCATTGTGAGTATGTTTGCATATCACTGATGTTCGCAATACCACAAGGATTATGCGTAGGACTCAAGATATAATCTCTCTTTCCACATTGTGTGAAACAGAGAGTCTTCATTGAAAGTGTCCTAATGAGATTTATTGATGATCTCGTGGCACTAGACTCAATTTGTGCATATTTGGATCCTATATCGGAGACTAGGAGAGGGTCTCCTTCTTCAATATCAACAATCTCTAAGAGAAAGTCGATAGATAATGTCGGTTCCCCGTGAGAATGAAACAAGTCCTTTTAAGAGGAACTTGAGTGGTTTGGAAAGTTGAAGTGCAGTGCGTCACTGGGTCCATGACGTCTTGTCTTCAATACGAGATGTTACCATCAGTAGCATATGAATTGAACCGGTTTCTGCCCTAAGGTTGAATAAATGGAGGGCTATTTGTTTTCACCCTTTTCTCATTCAATTCTTTTTAATTCTTCAACCCCTTCATTGCTTACCGAGACTTCATAGCTAGAACCTTGTTGGGTTTATTCCAGTACTAGCTCGATCTCAGTCCGCACTCTTCCCATATCTCATTTTTCTCCTTTTATCATCATACCTAAGAACTCTACACTAACTAGTGGATAGTCCTGGGTAGATCCCTCCGGTTCTGGCGGATCATGGGAACACATACCTAACCTTATCGTCCTTATATCACCATACATAATGTAAAGTTGGTCGGTCTTTTTGGTATTGTTCATCCGCCATAGGAACCAATTGAAAACCATTTGAAAATCAATCCAGATACTTATGATATTTTATCAAAGCATTTTGTACCTGAATTGTTTTTGATATTTTTAGAAGAAGAACTCCCCCTCAACATGTGAATCAAGTATTTGAAATAGTTTTCCACACGGAGGCAAGAGAAAAAAATATCAACATCACTTCCCTAATCGAATCAAGTAGATAAAGCATTTTGGGGAAGGATGAGGTTTTCATGATTTTGCTCCCCCTCAATATGTGCCTCGAGATTTGAAAAGAGTTTTGCACATACTGGAGGGAACCTGCACCTTAAGATAAGTTATCACGTTTCAAATCATAGGTTTAAGATAGATGCTCCCCCTCAACATGTGCATGGAAAATTGAAATCGTTTGTCATATGTGGGAAGGAGAGCTTGTACATCCTTATAAAACCATTTACCGAATTATCAGTTTAAATCCAATTTAAATCACACATTCTCCCCCGATCACAATTATCAAATCATTTGAGATTTGTGATCTCTTATAGATTTAAATTGATTTTGAAAGCTTTTAAGGAGAATTGTGACTTGATTATGAAAGCGTTTTAACTGATAATGATCGGATTTTAAGACTTTAAACTCCATTGATAAAACATGCCTGAATATCTTTTGAAAACAATTGAATGCCAAATAACTTTTTAATTTAATTGAAATCATTCTCCCCCTCAATCAATGAAATAGGTTGTTGATTGAGAGATTGATATTTTGACAAATAAGTTCAGATGATTATCAAAAATAGAGACTGAGTTATTTTTCAAAGCGGTTAGTTTTCAGCAGATAAATGTTTATAGAATCAGAGCATGGAATTTGGTTGATAAGAAAGCTTTTGATGAACGTTCAAACAAATTCTCAAATCTTAAAAAACATGAAAAAGCATGGCTCTGTTCTTTCTTTGAAAAGCTGTTACTGAAATGACAATAAGCCATTTTTTTTTCTCTTTCTCCCAAAATATTTTTTGATTTTTTTTTAATAAGAATTCGAACAACATCTAAAGTCCCGTGTCATTCTTTGAATGACAACATCAAGACCGTAGATATTATCGAATCGAGAGAAGCATGACAAAAAGACAGTATTTTTTTTTGAAGATTTTTCAAATTTTTCAAATTTTTATGGATTTTGAAAGTTTTATATTTTTGTATTTTGTTTTTCAATAAATATTTACAAAAGATAAATTAGTTTAAGAGAATGATGAAATGAGTACCGAGATAAAGATATCGTTCAGCGCGTTGTAGAAGAAAGGAATCAACATCTCTTAAACTTTCGCCACCAAAGCATTCGAGGCTTCTAAGAAAATCGTCGGGACATGAGCCTTCTCAATTTGAATCTTTGGTAGCTTCCCCCCAAACCGACAAACATCGAATAAAGACCATTTCCTTAAGAAGTAGAGTTGAATACAAAGCGGTCTCATTGATTGAAGCTCAGCACCCAGAAGAACACGAGAACACCGAAGTAACAAGTTGAAACATTGATCGTCTCAGTGGTTATCAAATCCGGATTAGCGATTACGACCGATCACATGAACTGTTTGTGCATCCCCGATGTACACCTTACTCTTCGAGATTGACCAGTTGTCTATTTAGGGAAAAAATATATCAACATCTTCATTTTACCAAGTGCATTCCAGTTATATAACATATAACCAATCACCACATAATGTACACATGTACCCAACAAGAGTAGAGACGATGACATCCATGTAACATGTTGAGTCACTAATCATCTCTGTGGATGTCAACTCTGAAATAGCTGAATTAGCTCGATCAAGTGAACATGTTGTGCATATAACCGGAAGCACTTTATCATAAACCGTATATAAGATGTCGATAGGCATTATCATCTCACGTTCCAAATATTCTTCTCACATTTCTTCCAACCGAACACTGAAGTAACATAAACCAAAGGTCTCCAGAGACCACTTCCCCAAATAGTTGGAATAATATATCCTTCCCCCAAATGGTTTTGATACCTCGAATCAAAAACATAATATATCCATAAACTTGAAATCTTGTGAGAAGAACTCAAATAGCCCAAATGAATCTGTGAGAATCAACGCTACATAAACTCTCACTGACTATCTTTATCAACCCATATGTAGACAATTTGAAGTGACCACTGTTGAAGAAAAACCCAATATACCAAACTTGAAACTGAAGTCGAATTCCCTGCATTTGTGTCTTAAGCTTGCACTTAAAGATGGAAGAACGGTGTCGAGAATCTATGCTTCAAGCAAATCTCTAAGTACTCACACTCAAACAAGGTATGAGACATTACCACCTCTTGATATTATCCACATCGTCATCTGCATGTGACACTGAGTAAAACAACGTAACTCCTAATAGTGATAGTTAACCGGGTCTTCAACCATCCACCCCGACTGCTGGTAACTAGATAAACCAAGCCTTCAACTCAAATTCTTAAGCCCGAGCAAATTATCAAATAAGAACATGCCTTTGTGAAGGTCAACTTCAATCTCAAATAAGTGATAAATGATTAACTCTGAAGTAATCAACTTGTGTCAAATGCCCAACATGTGAATAAACATACAACCGGATGTACATTCACCCACTGAATGAACCGGAACAAATGATGCCTCAACATCAATGTATTCTTCCTAAAAGTATTCATGTAGAGACTGATCTGGAGGATACACCAATAACTTCGAGTGGATGAGGTAGACATTTTCCTTGAAGTTCATGTGGTTGATTTATAGCATGCACGATGTGAGGAACAATAATCCATGAAGATTTGGCAAAGGAATACCAAAGAGTGGATCATTATTCATGAACAATAATCCGTGAAGATTTGGCAAAGGAATACCAAAGAGTGGATCATTATTCATGAGTGCAACTGCAATATTATGATAATCATTATCAACGCCTTGAGGAATAACTGGAGATAGGGCTTTTTGAGTAGTCTGAGTTGTACTTCTTTGATGATCATCAAACATATCTTGAACTCATGAATCACATATTCTTTGATGATCATCAAATATTCGCTAGCGTTTGTAAATACTCATCAAACATATCTTGAACCAATGAATCCCAAACAATAAATCCCATTTATCCTTAGTGAGTGAAACATTAGGCGTTGGAGGAGAGTCATCAAACTTTAAGTCGTATAACCATTATTCAAACATCCATCATCATTTAGTATATTCACTCTTCTCATAAATCCCATCAAAAATTGCATCAGAAGTTGCCATTTTTGATTTAGCAAGTGAATAAGAATATACATTAATGAATGTAGATCCACTTGATGACTGAATGAGCATGGGAGAAACATGAAGCTTGTTGATGAAGAATGTCGATGAGAATGGTCATAAACATGAAGATTTCTCTTCTTCGAAGATAAAGCGCCTTAAGCGTACACTTTTATTTTCTTTGAGGAACGGGGCCTGAAGTGTTATCTGCAGACGCCATAATGATGAAGAAACGAGGCTGAACTGATGTGAACAGACGTCATTGTTTAGAGCCAGTTATATGTTTAGAGCCGCCCGAATCCAAATACCAAGGGACGACTTATGCGACTGCTTTGGATAATGACGAAGACAGAGAATTGGAAACATTGGATCCCAACGTGCTCATGGGGTCCTTTTGGTTAGTACAAACAATCTTTGAATCAGCAGAAACCCTAGGTGCAATGTCATTGTCACTAGGAGCTGAACTAGTAGAAGCATCAGACTTAGTCGAGGGACATTTTGTGCTTAATGGGATTATTCTACTAGTTGGCTTCCAAACCTTAACAGGCACTACTCTAGGCATAGTGGGTCTAGTTAAGGGGCAAGGTTTGCCATTCGTGAATATTCGACTTGTTGGCTTCCACTGAAATCCTACATTGGTAAAAACCTTCCATGTAGGTTTCCATGATTGCTTAATCTGTTTCGCTCTCCAAACTTTCTTAACTGGGTTATGAATCTTAGACCTCGAAATAACACATCACATTTATCATGATTACCAGAAATTAAACATTTTTTACATGTTTTGCAGATAGCATAAGGCCTCGAATTAATTTTAGTAAGCTTAGAGCTAATACTAGAACTAACACGATTCTTTTGTTCAAATCAAACTTCTTGTCCCTATGGTGTTCTTTCACTTCCTTATCATGATCACTTTTAGTTTGCGTAATCCTATCCTTCTTTGCATAGCTTCTAGGTTTTGACCCGCTAACTTTAGTGTCAATCTTAACATCTATAGAAGTAACGATGGGAACATTACATGGCTTCACTACTTTCTGCATTCCTGGTCTAGAAGTGGGATCGAAATTCTAGGAGGCACATCACAGGTTGCTTGCTTGAATTTCGACATGGAACAAGGCATATTAAGGGTCACATGCTTGGCTTTAGGCATAGAACAAGGCATCACAGCTTTGCCTTTTGCACCTAAGGATAAGGATTTAGGACATGTTGCAATTACACATTCTAGCAGCTCTTGAGATCGTTTGGCCTGGAGGCAAGCAAACCTAACTTCACTATCAAGAGGTTTGTTAATGAAATCCTCTTCGACAATCTCACAGAGACATTCTAGACTATCCTTAAGGTAAGCACAGTAGTCATGAAAAGCATGTTCATTATTCCTAAGATGAGGAGGAATATATTTAACTGTCATAGTGTATTTGCAGTCTGAGGGTGACTTTGAGACAACATTCTTATTGAAAACAAGTGGCGGTTTCCCATTTCCCACTTCTCGATTCTCAATTTCCTTTTGTAAAGACGTTATTTTTCGTTGTTTTGGTCACGGGTGACTTTCATTGAATCATATAACTCTTTAAAGTGTCGTTTAACTTTTTCATTTTCTTCGAAAAAACTCTCGTTTTCCTTTTGTAATGCATTGACTAAGTTTTGAAGATGAAAAGTTTGAGAGTACCGAGAATCTAAAGGAGGAGGCATTTGGGATCCAGTCATTTGTTCTTTTCACCTTTAATTGTGAGATTTAGGTTTTCAATCTTTTGATCGTGTTACAATGAGCTCGAATCTGTTCATCACGTTTGCTAATTTCAAAACTGCATCAAATTCAGGAGCATCCAAGGATGTCTTGATATTTGAGGTTTTAGCATTTTCTTTTAGATGTTGATATTTTAATTGTAAATCAAGATGCTCAACTTCCAATTTAGAAAACTGTTTCACCAGATTATCATGATCATCCTGTTCAATTTTCTCATGCAATTTAGAATTAGTTTTTTCAAGCTCAATGACACGATCATGGGAGACTTTCGGAGCAACAGATAATTCATGAAATTGAGAAGCATTAATGGAACAATTTGTAGCGATGTAAAACACATCTTGAGTAATACATTCCAAAATAAGATTCTCATTCAAGGTATGCAAGTTCTTCCTCTCAATCTCATTATATTTTAATTCTCGCTCATAGTTACTAACCTCAACTATCATTGCATCAAATTCCTTTTCCATTTCTTTAATATCTGATTTTATCCCCTTTTAAGACTCTCAAAATGATCTTTTAGTTGTTTAAAGAAAGGCATGACCTCGGTTAGATAGCATTCTTTTGTTTGCTCAAAACCCCTTTCCCCTTCAGTTATCCAGTGGGTGTGATCCTTTTCTTACAAGTTTTCTCAAAATCGAAAAATAGTTGAAGAATAACATATTGACTGATTAAGGTCTTGCTCTTAGTGGCAATAGTTCTAGGAACTAAATGCATTGGTGTATTTGGAGGATACACGGTCGCTTTAGGGAATTTCCTACAAGGGGGATTCTTTTCAACAAGATTTTCACCTTTTTGCAAGTCCATATCCTTTTCGAACACTTGTTCAGGGGTCAATAGAGTCAGAGGCTTAAACATGTTTAAGGATATCCAATTTTCCTTAGTGTAATCATGGGGTTTTATCGTTATCTTGTTCTTTTTACACTCGGGATCTTCTAGCTTCTTATTCATTTTCTCCCTAGTGACTTCATCTGATTTCTTATCTTCCTCGGTGCACTCAACGCAACTAGGTTTCTGTCTAGGCTTAAGGATCTCATTACCATCATACAGTACCTTATGAGCTTCTCTAGCCTTTTACAAGCCTCAGGGTTTGGTTCATCAACTAAGGCAACACTATGTTTGTGACTTAGAACTCTATGCTTAGTGATCATGTGAGCAGTCTGAATGGTGTTTCCTTGTACGTACAACTTATTTTCAAGCTTGTTTTTCAAAGTTTTTAGATTAGAAAAATCATTCAAAAGTTTTGATTCCTTAGCACTAAATTCTTGCTTAAGCATTTTAACATTTTCTTGAAGTTCTTGTTTTTGCTTAGCAGTTTTAGAAAGCTTTTCTTGCAAGGAATTTAACTCTTTTTTTAATACTTCTTCTCGAAAATTACTTTTTCTAATGATTGTACGCACTTGGTCATCCATTTCCTGCTCACGAGTGGTCAACTCAAATTTAGCACGTTGTTCATAAATAGCAACACGTTCTTTATAGGCATTTAGTTCGGACATTACAGACTCATCGGTAGCACAGTGTATTCATCAAAATATAGTCATTGATGCATCACACTTGGTACAACTTCAATTTCACTTTGTTTCACATATTGATCATATGGGACAACATTGATATTACCCATATTTTCAATATTTGATACAGAAGTTTCAGTTGATAGTACTTTGTCATGCATCTTTTGCACATCGACTTCATCGTATAGTTTTAATACCTCTGAGATGAGTTTGTCTTTGGATGGGCCAACTTGTGGTGAAGAGGAGACCTTGGGAGAAACCATTGGAGAAATGCTAGCCATAAAGATTGTGTGCAGTAGGTCCATCATCCACATCAGAGTCGTATGCATCACAATCAGCGACTTGAAAGGCATTTTGATGATTGTGACCTATCTCCGAATAGGTCTGCTCATCCACATCTGCATCATAGGTCTTCGCATTGCCCTCATTAGAAACAACAATTCCTCTTCATCCAAAGCACACCATTATCCGTGCTTGTACAAGCAGCATCTTATCTCTGAAGTAATCAGCATTCTGTGGACGTTTTGGAGATGTGCGGTTCCTTGCAATGTGTCCCTCACCACCACAGTTATAGCATTTGACCGGCTTAACTTGACCTTGATTACCATTCCTTCCTCGATTCTGATTACCAACATACCCTCTACCAGCTCCACCTCTTCCCTGATTATACTGTCTTTCCTGAACTGGTTGCACCACGATCCTCCCATCTTTAACAGAGCTTGATTGTGTGGATTAGATGCTGTTCTGAGGTTGTTATTGGTTTGTGGGAGAGAATTCATGTTTTGACCGATCAGAAGAGCTAGTTGATTAATGAAATTACCCACGTGTGCATCAGATCAGGCTTGTTTGAACATGTGATCAGGAATTAGTTTGTGATTACCATTTCCCATGGGTATGACTTGTGAGGCTTTGGTTGTGATTCCGATGTTTGAATAGAAAGCATTTTAGTCATTAGACGAGCTTGTCTCTCCCTGGTTGGTTTTGAACTGATTAAGAACCAATTTTTCAAACATAGCATGTCTCTCATTCTGAAGGAGGAAGGCATAGAGTTG
The DNA here is from genome assembly GCA_910596185.1 of Chrysanthemum makinoi. Taxonomy (NCBI): domain Eukaryota; kingdom Viridiplantae; phylum Streptophyta; class Magnoliopsida; order Asterales; family Asteraceae; genus Chrysanthemum; species Chrysanthemum makinoi. The sequence continues at coordinate 96,329,042 of OU343219.1, read as the reverse complement.
CTCATAGTTTGTATTCTTCAATCCTTTAGTGAGCTTCACAGAGGTGACAAACTTGTGCCATTCGGGATTCATGTTGTTCTCAAATTTTGAGTTCAGCTGAATGTTAGGCATAGTCATTCTGATGTTCCTCATGTCATTCACCAACTTATGAAATCTCACATAGTACTCATAGACACTCTCATCTGGTTTCATCTTGAAGTGTTCAAATTCGTCATAGAGTTGTGATTCTCTGTCTTCCATAGTTAATTCGAACTGAGAGAAGCATCTTAACATTATCCCATACTGCCTTTGCATCGGTGTTGTGATTGATCAGCTTGTAGATGTCTTTAGGAAGACCTTGAAGAACAATGTTAGAAGCCCGGATATCAGCATCGAATCTCTTTTTCTCCTTATCATCAAGCTCATCATACATCTTTGGTCGTCCATTCCGTAGATCGAGTTCCATCTTCAGCAGTATCAAGTACATCTCTAGTCGTCTCAACTCGATACGGTCCTTCATCAATGGATTTGAGAATGTTGACACCATTTTCCTTTCCAAGGCAGTACAATCTGATTCGTTGAGCCCAAGAATCGTAGTCAGTTCTGTCAAGCATGGGTGGACGAGTATCTGAACCATTTCTTGAACATCCTCAGCAACAGTGGAGATGATAGTAGGAACGTTGGTAGACATGTTAACAGATTATACGGGATTTTATAACTCTATGATTAAACCGGAAATAGATTCTTTCACGGGATTTTACTAAATCAAGAGAAAACCGTAAACAATCACCCAAGTCGCTAGAAGATAATGCACCAAGTCGCTAACACCTAATTCGCTACACCCCCAAGTCGCTAAAGTCCCAAGTTGCTAGACAAATGCAAGTCACTAAGTAGTAACTCGCTAAGCCTCAAGTCGCTAGCAAAATTTTGCAAAGCAATTCGCTACTCATGTCGCTAAAACTTCAAGTCGCTAAAGAGCAACTCGCTACAGACCAAGTCGCTACCACCAAGTCGCTACCGTAGTGGAGAGTCCACTACTTGTACTGTTAATCGCTAGGTCTAAGTCGCTGGCTCCAAAACTGTAACTCGCTACAAAATTGTGAAGCAAGTCGCTACGAAGAAAGAGATCCGTATATCAAGTCGCTACAAGAAAAACCACATAAACATCACTTTTCAATCCAAAACAACCCAACCAAGATGATTCAAGCTTACCAAATGAAAACCTAAACACTTGTGATGATTCTAAACATAAAAGTACTAAAAAAATCCAAGCTTTAACACAAGAAATCAACCAAATGATGCACAAACCACTAAACTTTTTCAAACTAAAAAACCACCTAAAAACCACTAGAAATCCAAAGATGTGCAAGATATGATCTAACCATGGCTCTTGATACCAATTGTAGGATATTGGTTTTCACATACACATCAAACCATAGCACAAAGTAGGCGTATAAGTGGAATTCTAGAGAGAGAAAGTTAGAGGTTTAGGGAACTTTAGTGAGAGAAAGAAAATTCTTATTATGAGCTCCAACTCTCTACCTTGGGAGGTAGAGAGTATTTATAGTCTTACATAAAACGCCACACAACGGGCTATGGATCAGGCATACAGTGGGTAAAGACCCGTCCGTCCTCCACGGTGTTACTTAACAATATACTACTTAACTAAATATAACTATGACTACGAGCATTCTAACGATTACATATACTTGAGGTGACCGACTCTTTAATACCGGGAATTTCTAATTCCTAACATTGTGTGTTCGTTGCGGCCTGATTGCTGATTTCCTTGATGAACATCTTTCTGTTCTTGTTTGATTGGGAGGGATTTTAGTTAAGGGGATTTGCAAGATGTAAGTTAATTGGGATGCTTTTTGGTGTGAGTTGAAGATGTTAACACTCTATTCCCCATTTGGACAATCTTGAAGAAGGTCGAGTCTACAGTCAGTTCTACATTCTCTGCTACATGTTAGAAGACTAAAGACGAGTTGCATTTGATTATCTAAAGACTTCTTCTTAATCTGGGAATTTATCAAACAGATTGTCGGTTTATGGGAGAGCACTAATTGGGGGATAGTGATAAGTCAGATTCAATCCCCAATCAGACTTGCTCATATTTTTTAGCAGTGATTCCTCGAGAAACCCAATCTCCAGTTATTCCTCGAGGCGTTGATATTGACTATTGTAATATTGCAGTTGCACTATTGAATAATAATCCGCTCTTTGGTATTCCTTTGCCAAATCTTCACGGATTATTGTTCATGAAAAATGATCCGCTCTTTGGTATTCCTTTACCAAATCTTCACGGATTATTGTGCACTCTGTAAATCAACCACATGAACATTAAGGAAAATGACTACCTCATCCGCTTGAAGACATTATTGGTGAATCTTCGGTAGTCTCTATATGTATATCTTTAGGAAGATGGAATTGATGTTGAGGAATCATTTGTTCCAGGTTCATTAAATGGGTCAATGTACATCCGGTTGTACATTTATTCACGTGTTGGACATTTGACACAAGTTGATTACTTCGGAGTTAATCATTTATCACTTATTTGAGATTGAAGTTGACTTTCACAAAGGCGTGTTCTTATTTGATAACTTGCTCGGGCTTAAAAATTTGAGTTGAAGACTTGGTTTATCTAGTTACCAGCAGTCAAGGTGGATGGTTGAAGACCTGGTTAACTATCACTATTAGGAGTTACTTTGTTTTACTCAGTGTCACACGCATATGACGGTGTGGATAATCGCAAGAGGTGTTAATGTCTAATACTTTACTTGAGTAGTCAGTACTTAGAGGTTTGCTTGAAGCATAAATTCTCGACACCGTTCTTCCATCATTAGGTGCAAGCTTAAGATACAAATGTAGGGAATTTGATTTCAATTTCAAGTATGGTATATCGGGTTTTCTTCATCAGTGGTCACTTCAAATTGTCTACATAAGGGTTGATAAAATAGTCAGAGAAAGTCTTCAGCAAGTTGATTCTCACAAGAGTTCATGTGTTCTTCTCATAAAGATTTCAAGTATTTGGGCTTATACTATGTTGCTGATTCTGAAGTGTCAAAACTAGCAAGGGGGAAGGAGACAAGCATCTAAACGCGAGTAAACTTGATGAACTTAATTCTTCTAAGTGATTGAAGATATCCCGGGAAGACAAATGTCATTACCGCAGAGAAACTCAAGGTTTGACTCATGGCGTTTAGTGTTTATTCCAACTATGTAGGGGAAGAGAGGTTAGAGAAAGTTTCGAAGATAAAAAGGTACACAAGTGTGTGGTGATTTCGATGGTGTCGCAATGATCGGGAAGAGATTGTGTACATTAGGGATGCTCATCTATTTCACTTGAGTGCTTAATCAGTGATTCAGAGATATAATCACTTATTCCGGAGTTGACATCCGCATAGATTGTCACCCGCAGAGATAATCGATGACTTGGCCTGCTTCTTCAATGTTATCGGTTATTCATTCCTTGTGTATTGGTATACTTGGATAATTGAGCTTCATACACGATCATTCGGGAAGAAAAATGTGAACATGGGGAGGTGTTTTCATTCCCCTCATGATGTGTATTCGGGAGAGCTCTTGGGTATTGGTGTACTTCGGGTTCTTGAGCTTCATACACGATCATCCGGGAAGAAAAATGTGAACATGGGAAGGTGTTTTCATTCCCCTCATGATGTGTATTCAGGAGAGTGCTTGAGCATTATACAAAGAGGCTGACTGCATCAATTCAACTACTTGGGGGAATTGTTCTCTTGACACCATTTGGAATGGATTGCTTTAGACTTCAGTGGTTATGAAATGTGAGAAGATTATTTATGAGTGGGATGATACGTTGTTGTTCTATTTGATGATATAACCCCGAACGAAGAATCAATGGTCATTCTTAAAAGGAGCAGCAAGATTGATGATAATGGTGTGCTTCTTTGTGCACCTGGCTAAGGGAAGCTTGAAAGAAAGCTTTGAATCTGCTCAGCTAAAGGATTTTCTGTTTGGGTGAAGCTGCCAAAGTCTCACTTTCAGATGGTTCATTTCTTTCTTCAATTCAAGAGCCTCGGATGCTTTGGTGGTGAAAGTTTTAGGGATGATGACTTCTATCTTCTACAACGGGGCTGCTCGATATCCTTATCTCGGTACTCGTATCATCATCTTCTTAAACTATATCATCTATTCTATCTTTGTATATATTTATCCGAAAAACAAAATACAAAAATATAAAACCAACAAAAGAAAATAGAAAAATATAAAACCTTCAAAAACCCATAAAAATCAGAAAATTTAAAAATTCCAAAAATATGTTTTCCAAGACATGTCTTCTGGTATCGATAACATCTACGGTCTTAGAAATGTCATTCAATAATGGCACGGGACCATAGATGAAGTTCGAGCAGAAGGTGTAAATATTTTTTTCAAAACATGTCACAAACTATGGCTTACAGTTATTTCAGACTGTAACCCGGGCTTCAAATAATGGCTTGCTATTATTTTAGATAGCAACCCGTTCTTCAAGAAAGGAAAGTGATGCGCTAAACCATTTTTCAAAATTCGTGCACTTATCCTAAAACAAAACAAGGAAAGCATGTCGTCAAAAAGACTGTTGTTTCTACACAAATGTTTTTCCGTCTAAAATTCTTCAGAAAAATATTTGTTTTAACAAAATGGTGGAAAATGAGTTGCTTGAAAATCAATCTTATTCACAGTTTTCGAAATAAATTTGCAAACTCAATCAATGACTTCAGCGCTTTTAAACTTTTCAAAAATTGAGTCATTGATTGAGGGGGATAATGTTTTCAAATCTATATCATCTAACGGGCTTTCTTAATTATCCTATATGCTTAATTTAAAATGATGTTAACCTACGTTGAAGGACTAGGTGCCTAGGATATGATTGTTAGGTTTAGATGATTAGAGTTTGATGAACACATTATTTCCATGCCTTTATGTGATCTGATTGAGATGTTGCATTGACTTTTATTAGTCAATTGATGTTTGGGTGATGTCGACCACCATATATCTGTATGTGTGTTCACTAACGTATGCAGGTATATTGGTGTATAAGAATGTTCCCGATCCGGATCCCACAATAGAAGATGATTGGATGCCGAAAGGAAAGGGTAACTATATCTTGGGTTGACAAATGAAGAAACGGAGCTTAATTGGACTTCCATGGAGAGTTGGCATAAATGCAACATAAGAGGTCTCACTGCATCAGCAGATGGTTTTCTTCAACAGCAAATGAAGAAACGGAGCTTAATTTGACCTTAGTTGGCAGTAAAATGCAACATAAGAAGTCTTACTGCATCAGCAGACGGTTTTTCTTCCAAGCCCTATAGCAACAACATAAGCTTCTCAACCACCTAACGTGTCTTGTGCAGGAATAAGTAGTGGATGATACCATTTTTCTTAAAACAAACTTGATAATATTGTTTTGAAAATGGAAAAATATTGTTTTTGAAAATAAATCGGATTCAAAGTTTTGAAATCAACCGGACTTTATTTTGTCAAATCATAAGTGATTTCAAATTAAATATTTTCAAACTATATTTCATCTATCGAGTCCGTTTGTGCGTTAAAATGTGATGATCTAAAGATTTAATGTTATGTCATGGTATGATTTTCTTTAAAACTCAAAGATCTTACAAAATGAAATTGTTTCTGTTCTTGTTTGATTGTGAAATTGTTTTATTTTACTTAAAGATCTCTTAAAAACTATCATACCTGACACTAACAATCTTTAATGTCTTAAAATGGTCCTTATCTGTCATTTTTCAAAATCAAATCTTGCCACGTCTTTCCCCAAAATTTTCTAAATGATTTAAATCTTTTGGGAGCACAAATCTCAAATGGTTTGAAATTTGTTGATCGGGGGAGAGATCGTGATTTAAATCTCAAATATGTTTTAATGGAATTGGTTTTAGTCCTTCAAAGGCACTCCTGCCTCCATGTGCCAAACGATTTCTAATAAATAATGCACATGTTGAGGGGGAGCATTTATCCAAAAACAAGATGAGTATTTAAACCTGGCCACATTTTCTCCTATGTTTTCTAAACCTTATTAAATCACTTGGGATCCAAAATCTCAAAGGGTTTGATATTTTTGATCGGGGGAGAATTTGTGATTTAATAATGAAATTTGATAAAAGGTGATCGTTTTGATTCAATTGTGCAGGCTGCTCTCTCATATGTGCTAAACGCTTTCGAATCTTGAAGCACATATTGAGGGGGAGCATTTTAAAAGAAAATAAACTATCGAGGTACAAAAGCTTTTATGTTTTAACATAAAGTACCTTGATTGAGTTTTCAAATGGTTTTCTTAATGGTTTTTGTGATCGTGAATGTGTTTCAAAAGAACTCTTTCCTCTATGTGATAAAATGATTTCAAATATCCTATGCACATATTGAGGGGGGGAAGTTACCAAAGAAAATCAAAAGGCTTTTTCTAAGGAAATTGTGATCAAGAAATTATTTCAAAGAAATTATTTCAAAGAACTCTTGCCTCCATGTGCTAAACAATTTCAAATCATATGCACATGTTGAGGGGGAGCATTTCTAAATGATCAAAACTATTAAGGTACAAAATGCTTTGATCTCGTATCACAAGTACCTTGATTGATTTTTCCAAATGATTTTTGAATTGGTTTCAAGATGGAATGAACTGTACCAAAAGACCAACCAATTTACTTTATGCATGGAGTTATAAGGATGGTGAGGTTAGGTATTAGTTCCCACGATCCGCCAGAACCGGAGGGATCTACCCAGGGGACAATCCACTAGATAGTGTAGAGTCCTTAGGTATATTGAAAAAAGGAGAAAAATGAGAATATGGGAAGAGTGCGGACTGAGACTGAGCTAGTACTGGAATAAACCCAACAAGGTTCTAGTTATGAAGTCTCGGTAAGCACTGAAGGGGTTGAAGAATGAAAAAGAAATGAATATGAAAAGGGTGAAAAGAAATAGCCCTCCAATAATTCAACCTTAGGGCAGAAACCGGGTTCAATTCATATACTACTGGTGGTTACCAAGGTAACATCGGTATTGAAGACAAGATGTCATGGACCCAGTGACGCACTACACTTCAACTTTCCAAACTACTCAAGTTCCTCTTAAAAGGACTTGTTTCATTCTCACAGGGAACCGACATAATCTATCGACTTTCGCTTATAGATAGTTGGTATTGAAGAAGGAGACCCTCTCCCTAGTCTCCGGCATAGGAACCAAAAATGCACTATTGAGTCTAGAGCCAAGAGATCATCCACAATATCTCATTAGGACACAAAATTAATGAAGACTTGCTGTTTCACACAATGTGGAAAGTAAGTATATATTAAGAGTCCTACGCATTATCCTTGTGGTATTGCCAGAACATCTGAGTGATATGCAAACATATTCATGATGAAGATGGAAAGCCTTCTAGAGCCAACATCAAACAAGCTCTTGGTAGGTGACATGTGAGATCTTTTCTAAAGATCAAACTTGTGACAGCTGGATAGAAACGATGGGGCGATTCACTCTTGAATCAACTTTGGTCCAGGAATGGAATTGACAAACACTTTTGGAAAAACCGTTCGATGTACAAACCTTCTTTTCTCTAGAACGTCGAATGTGTATTCATTTCAAAATCAAAAAGTATCTCTGATTGAAAAATATTTTTAGAAAAACCGTTCGATGTGTGAATCTCTTCTTTTCACTAGCACATCGAATGTGTACTCATTCTCTAATACAAAAAGTATTTTGATTGAAAATTGATCTTTCTCATAAAACCTTTGTCGTACTGCAAAACTCTTTCTTCAAGCAATACACGATTGTTTTCAAATCAATCTTTCATCAATTAGTGAATCTCAATTCGCTGGTTCACTCACTCCGTGTTGTCTTCTTTGAGACGTTCCGGTTTGAGAACGGCTAGAACAGCTGCGAAACCCTGTCAAGGAGATTCTTCGGAATTATACCTTATCACAGGCAGTACTTGTACTGATCAACGGGGAACCGTGGGCCGTGTACCTCAATTCAACGAAAGTGATCAAAGACACTTTCATGTGTTTTATTGCTAACTGTTTTTTGCAGGTACATTTGGACGGTTGCAGCTGATCAGAATTGAGGAGTCAATCCAAAGCCGCATGCTCACAGCATCCACACTTAATTGAAGAAATCATGACTGGTGCATATCTACAGAACCTGGCTCTGATATTTTTATACTATGTTTCCGCTACGCTACTGCAAATATCATGAGCCAGTAAAGCTTCCGCTACTCTGATGGAAAGATGTCATGATCCAGAAAGTGTGAGCATGTCGGTCCGAAAGTCACAACATCACATGATGGCAACACAATAAAGGGTGATCCAGAGATTTACTGTGGCTGATGATCTCAAAGAAATCTCAAAGATCATCAAAGATGTGGATCAGTTCAAAGACCTCCACTCAAAGTACAAAACTATGCGGACTTTAAAGAATCGCTACTAATGCACAAAGATTGCAGAATTTGAAGAATTGAAGTCTACGAGCTCAAGAACTAAAGACAAAGAAAGAATGCTAGGATGCAAAATGTATTTCATGGGGTGACCTCCCTTAGGGGGATATTGTTAGGAATTGGAAATTCCATGTTAAAGTGTCGGTCACCCCAATTATGGTCTAGTATGTTTTAGCTCGTAGACTTGTAGTTATTTACATTGTTTTGTAGTTAATTAGTTTATTAGTAGCGTAGTTTAGTGTAGTGTAACACCGTGGAGGAAGGACGGGTCTTTACCCATTGTATACCTGATCCACAGGCCGATAGGAAGTCGTTAAGCCTGTAACTATAAATACCCCTTCCATCCATGGAAGGGGTGGAGCTTCTCAATCTAACCTTTCATTTTTTTGTTCTACAAGTCTCTACCAAGAAACTCCCTCTCTCTACTTTCTCTCTCTAAAATGGCAAACATGTATTTTGATTATCCAAGACCACCCGAATCATCAAACACAATAACATTTGGATCCTAACAGTATTGTTCATCAGCCATTGGAACCAATTGAAAACCATTTGAAAATCAATTGAGGTACTTGTGATATATTATCAAAGCATTTTGCACCTGAATCGTTTTTGATATTTTAGAAAACGGCTCCCCCTCAACATGTGCATCGTATGTTTGAAATCAGTTTGACACATGGAGGCAAGAGGAAGAATTCACTTATTTGATCAATTATTTTCTAAAAAAATCGACATTACTTTCCTGATCAAAATCAGTGTTTCACATACAGTTAAAGTTATTTTCGGGAAAGAATGTAGTTTTCAAAAAATTTCTCCCCCTCAATATGTGCATCTTATTTTGAAATTGTTTAGCACATATTAGGGAAAACCTGCACTTAGAGATAAATCAATCACTATTCAATCCATATTGGTTTGATGTAGATGCTCCCCCTCAACATGTGCATGGAAAATTTGAAATCGTTTGGCACATGTAGGGAGGAGAGCATGTTAATCACGTATAAAACCATTTATCGAATTATCAGTTAAATCCAATTTAAATCACAAATTCTCCCCCGATCACAATTTTCAAATCCTTTGAGATTTGTGATCTCTATTGATTTAAATTAAATTTTGAGAACTTTTAAGGAGAATAGTGACTTGCTTTTGAAAAATATTTTAACTGATAAGGATCGGATTTTGAGACTTTAAACTCCATTGATCAATCATGCATAAATATCTTTTGAAAACATAACATTAGCCAAGGTCTTGAATCAATTGTATAAAACATTGTTCTTTTTGTTTTTCCAAAAGTAGACCTTGCTCTTTTACGTGCCAATTGTTTGAAAAATACTCTTTTTGATTCGATTGAAATAATTCTCCCCCTCAATCATTGACATAAGTTGTTGATTAAGAGATAGAGATTTTGACATATGATAAGCCCGGATGACTTTTCAAAAATAGAGACCGAGGTATTTTCAAAGCAATTTTGTTTTCATAAGATGACAAATATTTTTCAGAAGAATCATTAGAAGGAAAAATATTTGGAAAGGAAACATTTGTCTTTTTGGTGACAAACATTTGTTTTTAGAATCAGAGCACGAGATTTGAAAAATAAGATTAAGCATAGCTCTGTTCTTTCTTTTTAAAACGGGTTACTGCCTGAAATGACAATAAACCACCATTTTTCTCCGTCTCATTCATTTTTTTTATTTAACAATTTATGTACATTCGAAGAACATCTAAAGACCCGTGACATTCTTTGAATGTCAACACAAAGTCCGTAGATGTTTTCGAATTTAAGAAAAAACATGACAAAATGACAATAATTTTAGATTTTTTTTTTTTTTTTTTGAAAAAATATTTACAAGAGTTAGATGAAGAAAAACATTTACTCCTCGTCTTCCTCTTGAAGACGTTTGAGTGTTTCCGGTTGTAGACTCTTTAGACCAAGTCGTGGAAGGATAAACTCAAAACGTTCTCTAGGAAGAGCTTTGGTGAAGATGTCTGCTAACTGGTATTCAGTCCTCACAAAATAGAGTTCTACCACACCTTTTTCCACTTGTTCCCGAAAGAAATGATGTCAAATGTCGATGTGCTTTGCTCTTGAATGTTGAACGTTGTTGCAAGAGAGAGCAATGGTACTTTTGTTATCACAATACAGAGGGATTTTGTTGAATTCGAATCCATAGTCAGATAATTGGGATTTCATCCATACGATTTGAGCACAACAAGATGACATGGCTATGTATTCAGCCTCTGTAGAGGATATAGAAGTACTCATTTGTTTCTTTGAAGACCAGCTCACAAGCTTATCACCCAAAAACTGAGCACCTCCAGACGTACTTCGACGTGTATCTTGACATCCTGCATGGTCAGCATCTGACTTTCTGGTGAACAATGTCGGATCAACTGCTCCTTTGATGAATCCAGTAGATAGAAGAAACTTTGATAGCATATCGTACCATGCCCTTGGAGCTTTCTTCAAACCGTAAAGAGCCTTTTTCAAGCGATAGACATGAGTAGGATGCTCTGGATTCACAAAACCTTCGGGTTGGCTGACGTATACGACTTCTTTAAGATCTCCGTTAAGAAAAGCCGTCTTTACATCCATCTGATAGACTACCATGTTCTTACTTGCAGCGTTAGCCAGGAAGATTCTGATTGCCTCGATATGTGCAACTGGAGCAAACGATTCTTCAAAGTCAATACCCTCCTCTTGACGGTATCCTTTTGCAACTAATCGAGCCTTGTTCTTTAACACATCACCATGCTCATCAAGTTTTACTTTGAAGATCCACTTTAGAGCAATGATCATAGAACAGTCAGGAGCGGGTACTAATTCCCATACATCCAGTCGATCGAACTCATGAATTTCTTCTTGCATAGCATTGAACCAGCTGTCTTCATTCATGGCAGTTTTAACGTCTTTTGGTTCGACTTTGGATAGTACGGAGTTGAAGAAGCACCATAAGGCATCAGTTGCAAGTTGTTTACGACTGGATACTGGACGAGAGGGATTTCCAATGATGTTGTCCAATGGATGGTCGTGTGTCCATTTTCTAAGGTGTTCGTGTGGTTGTTGTTGAGGAACTGAAGTAGCAGAGTCGTTTTCCCCTGACGAAGATGGTTCTGATGATGGTTCAGGAGCAAATATGTTCTCAAATGGAGAATCTTC
>OU343219.1:96281739-96317345 GCA_910596185.1 Chrysanthemum makinoi | reverse complement strand
GAGAGTAGCAAAGGGGTTATCTCCATCATAGGTGCCAGAAATAATTCCATGATGTACACTTGATGATTGAGGAATTGAGGATGATACAGAGTGATCAGCAGCAGGCGCTTCTTGACTCAATGACATAGAAACTGAATGGTTGTCTACGTTGACAGGTATAGGAGCAGCCTCTGTTGATGGATTTGACAGATCATTAGCAATTGGCTCATAGTGTTCATCAAACATTGTATCAAACAATTTCTTCAAATCATCTTCTGAAGTTGGTACATATGGAGTTGCTGGTGAGGGATTTTGTACAAAAGTAGAACTGATGGGACTACTTGATGAAGGTTGTGATGCGGGTCCAGAACTGGATTGTCCTGGAGCCATTTGACTGGTCAGCTCATCGAACGTAACATGAATTGTTTCCATGATATTTCGGGTTCTTTTGTTGTAGATTATGTATCCTTTTCTGTTTTGTGCATATCCTACAAATACTCCAATGTCCGCTTTAGCTTTCAGTTTACCTAAATCTTGACCCGCATTAGTTGGATAACACAACGCACCAAACACACGAAGGAATGATAGATCAGGTTTTCGATTGTGGACAGGTTCATATGGAGTTTTTCCATTAGTTGTGTGAATTAGGGATCATCTTTGAGTGTAGCATGCAGTAGCAATGGCTTCAGCCCAGAGAAACATTGGAACCTTTGAGTAGATCAGCATTGTTCTTGTGGCTTCCACAAGAGTTCGATATCGTCTTTCAACTACACCATTTTGTTGAGGAGTTCGTGGAACACTTCTTTGATGACTGATTCCAACACTTTCATAAAACTCACTAAGTTCTTTATTGACAAACCCAGTTCCATTGTCTGTTCGGATGATTCTGACAGTTTTGTTAAGTCGAACCTGCAGCTGTTTGATAAGTTTAATGATGATATCTGGAGTTTCATCCTTTGTCGTTAAGAACTTAACCCAAGTAAATCGAGAGTAATCATCAACCACAATTAACACATATTTCTTCCCGTTAATAGTCTGCACTCTCATGGGTCCACATAAATCCATGTGAATGGTATGAAGAACTTCCATAACTGATTTTGTAGGTTTGGGTTTGTGGGCATACTTCTTTCTTTTTCCCAATTGACATGCTGAACAAAGATGATCCTTTTCATACTTTAGTCTAGGTAAGCCTCTTACTAAGTCCTTTCTGGAAAGGTCATTTATGGTGCCGAAGTTCAAGTGATTGAGACGACGATGCAATAACCATGACTTTGTTTTCGAAGCCTTTGACAACAAGCAAATTGAAGAAGACTTCATCATATCTTCGATAGAGATGGTGTATAGGTTTGAACCACGTGTTCCTCTTAAAAGTTCTGCACCATCAAGTTCTCTAACGAAACAAGTATGTTTTCTGAAGGCCACTTCTAGATCAGAATCACATAATTAACAGACAGAAAATAAGTTATGACCAAGTCCTTCAACGTAATATACCCTGGAGATTACACTATCACCATCAACATAATCTCCATAACCCATAATTGCACTGAAATGATTGTTCCCGAATCTAACTGTCTCGATGAATTTACTCGAGAAGTTCATGTGCCGCGACTGGTCTCCAGTCATATGCTTGGAACAGCCTGAGTCCAGGTACCACAGAACGATTTGAACGATCTGCAGTTGAACACAGACAAGAATGGATAACTGGATAATTGGGATCCCCATGCAAGAATGGGTTCCATTTGGTTAGTAATAATGATTGGAACACCCACATTGGAAGTAGAAACAATGGAATCATCAGGGATTGATGCAGTGCTAGTGTATGCATTAAACCTATTCAAAGTATGTTCACTTCTTAAAGGAATAGTTCTACCAGTAGGCATCCATTTCCTAATGGGCATTGATCTGGAAAATTTAGGGCACAATGCATTAAGACTAAATTTGTGTCCAGTAGGTATCCACTGATAACCTATATTACTAAATTTTCTTCCTGTGGGTTTCCAATGTTTTCTAATATTCTTCCGCCTTTGCTTTCTAGCCTTCTTAGCTTGATCTTTGGCATTAACAGTTTTAACTGGGTATTTAACAGCATTAATCAAATCATTCACACCACATACATGATTAGTAACAGAAACCAGGCAATCATCATTACATGTTTTTCCAAAAGTAGCAGAATTCGCATTAATTACAGCACGCTTAGAGCTAACACTAGAATCAACACGATTCGTTTTATTCAACTCAAACTTAATGTTCCTAGGGTGGTCTTCTACTCTCTTTCATTGCACATTCTTAGCTTGTGAGGTCCTATCTTGCTTTGTATTGCTTGGAGGCTTTGACCCGCTTGCTTTTGTGTCACTGATTACTCCTGTAGAGGGAATTATGGGAACATTAGTTGGTTGGGCTACCTTTTGCATTCCTGAACTAGAAGTGCATGGATCTGAACTACTTGAAGGCACTTTAGAGTTCACTTTCTTAACACTGGGCATAGAATGGGTTGCATACTTAGCACTATGCATAGAACAAGGCATCACAACTTTATCTTTCTCACATAAGGATTTAGGACATGTTGCTCTTAAACATTCTAACAGCTCTTGAGATCGTTTGGCCTGAATGCAAGCAAACCTAATTTCACTATCAAGTGACTTATTTATGAAATCCTCTTCTACAATCTCACGGAGACATTCTATACTATCCTTAAGGTGAGCGAAATAGTTATGGAACACAAGTTAGTTATTTCTAAGATGACGAGGAATGTATTTAACAGTCACAGTATATTTAGAGTCTGTAGATAACTTTGATGCAACATTCTCATTAAAGACAAGTGGCATTTTCCCTTTTACCTGACTCCTCATATTCTCAATTTCCTTTTGTAAAGACGCTATTTTTTCGTTGTTCTTGTCACAAGTGACTTTCATTGAATCATATAACTCTTTAAAGTGCCGTTTCACTTTTTCATTTTCTTCTAGAAAACTCTCATTTTCCTTTTGTAAAACATTAACCAAGTTTTGAAGATGAAAAGTTTGAGAACACTAAGAATCTAAAGGAGGAGGCATTTGGGAGCTAGTCACATTGTTCTTTTCACCCTTTAATTGTGAAATTTGGGCTTTCAACTTTCTGATCGTGTTACAGTGAGCTTGAATCTGTTCGTCACGTTTGTTTATTTCAAAAAGTGCATCAAACTCTGGAACATTTGAGGATGTCTTGATGTTTGAGGTTTTGACATTTTCTTTGAGATGTTGATATTTTAGTTGCAAATCAAAATGTTCAACTTCTAGCTTAGAAAAGTGTTTTAACAAATTATCGAGATCATCCTGATCAATTTTCTCATTTAGTTCTGAGTTTTTGTTTTCAAGCTCAATGACATGATCATGGGAAACTTTCAAAGCAACAGTTAATTCATGAAATTGAGAAGCAGTAATAGAATGCTTAGTAACAGTATAGAACACATCTTGAGCCACAAAACTTAATACTAAGTTCTCATTTAAGATATGCAGATTCTTCCTTTCAATTTCATTATATTTGAGTTCTCGTTCATAATCATTGACCTCAACTATCATTGCATCAAATTCCTTTTCCATTTCTTTAATGTCTGAGTTTATCCCCTTTCGAAGACTCTTAAATTGACCTTTTAATTGTTTAAAGAAAGGCATGACCTCAGTTACATAACATTCTTTAATTTGCTCAAAACCCCTTTCCCCTTCAGTTATCCCTGTAGGTGTGATTCTTTTCTTACATGTCTTCTCAAAATCAACGAATAGTTGATAAACAACATATAGGCTGATTAAGGTCTTGCTTTTAGTGGGAATAGATCTAGGAACTAAATGCATTGGTGTATTAGGAGGATACACAGTTGCTTGAGGCATTTTCCTAAGGGGAGTGTTTGTTTTAACAAGTGCATTAGCTTTTTGCATATCAATGTCCTTTTTCCAAAAACCTTGTTCTGGGGTTAATAGAGTTTGAGGCTTAAACCTGTTCAGGGAAATTCAATTTTCTTTAGTGTAATCATAGCGTTTGAACGTTATGTTTTGCTTTTTACACTCAGGATCTTTTAGCTTCTTATTCATTTTCTCCCTAGTGACTTCATCTAATTGCCTATCTTCCTCAGTGCACTCAGTGCAACTAGGTTTCTGCCTAGGCTTAAGGATTTCATTACCATCATATATTACCTTCTGAGCTTCTCTAGCCACTTTACCATATTCAGGGTTGGGTTCCTTTACGAGGGGAATGTTATGCTTATCGCTGAAAACTCTATGCTTAGTGATCATGTGAGCAGTCTGAATGGTATTCCCTTGTACGTACAACTTATTTTCAAGCTTGTTTTTCAAAGTTTTTAGATTGGAAAAGTCATTCAAAAGTTTTGATTCCTTAGCATTAAATTCTTGTTTAAGCACTTTAACATTATCTTGGAGTTCTTGTTTTTGCTTAACAGTTTTAGAAAGTTTTTCTTGTGAGGAGTTTAACTCTTATTTTAACACTTCTCTAAAATTACTTTTTCTAATAATTGTACGCATTTGGTCATCCATTTCCTGCTCACAGGTAGTTAACTCAAACTTAGCACGTTGTTCATAAATAGCAACTTGTTCTTTATAGGCATTCAGTTCAGAGATAACAGAATCATCAGGGGCACATGGAGTGTATTCATCAAAAATATAGTCATCATTGACTGCAGAAGATGCATCACTTGGTACAATCTCACTTTCACTTTGTATCACATATTGATCATATGAGACAATATTACTATTACCCACATTATCCATATCTGATTCATTGGTTACATGTGATTGTACTTTGTTATGCATCTCTTGCTCATCAACTTCATCGTATAGTTTTAATACCTCAGAGATGATTGATTTTTTGGAAGGACCAGCCTGCTGTGGTGATGAAACCTTTGGAGAGACCATTGGTGAAATGCTAGCCATGAAGATTGTCTGGGCAGTAGGTTCATCATTGACATCAGAGTCAAATGCATCACAGTCAGCAACTTGAAAGGCATTTTGATGCTTGTGACCTATTTCCTGAATTGGCTGCTCATCCACATCAGCATCATAGGTTTTGGCATTTCCATCCGCAAGAAACAACAACTCTTCTTCATCCAGAACTGCTCCATTGTCCTGAGCTTGCACCAGCAACATCTTGTCCCTGAAGTACTCTGCATTTTGAGGGCGTTTTGGAGATGTGCAGTTCCTTGCAATGTGTCCATCACCACCACAGTTGTAGCACTTTATTGGCTTTACTTGTCCTTGATTTGTATTCCTTCCACGATTCTGATTAGCCTCATAACCTCCACCTGCTCCAGTATTACCATAACCTGCTCCAAGCATCCCTTGTTCATACCGTCTTCCTTGCACATTCTGCACCACTACCTTACCATCTCTGACAGTAGCTTGATTGTGTGGGTTGGATGTTGTTCTGAGGTTATTGTTGGTGTGTGGAGTGGAATTCATATTTTGACTAACCATGAGAGACAGTTGATTAATGAAGTTTTCCATGAGTGTGTTTGAGTCTGGAGGCTTATATGCTGGATCAGGAATGAGCTTATAGTTACCATTACCCGTGGGTATGACTTGAGAAGCTTTGGTGGTAATTCCTACATTGGTGTAAAAGGCTGTTGAATCATTTGACGAACTTGCTTCTCCCTGTTTAGACTTGAATTGTTCAAGAATTATTCGTTCAAACATAGCATGTCTCTCATTCTGAAGCAGGAATGCATACAATTGCTCATAGTTAGTGTTCCTCAAACCCTTAGTTAACTTGACTGAAGTGACAAATTTGTGCCATTCGAGATTCATGTTGTTCACAAACTTTGAGTTTAGCTGAATATTTGGCATAGTCATTTTAATATTCCTCATCTCATTCACAAGCTTGTGGAACCTCACGTAGTATTCAGTGACACTTTCCCCTGGTTTCATCTTAAAGTGCTCAAAGTCATCATACAGTTGAGATTCTCTGTCTTCTTTAGTTAATTCAGAACCAGAGAGAAACATCTTGACATTGTCCCAAACTGCCTTGGCTTCAGTGTTGTGATTGATTAACTTGTATATATCTTTTGGAAGACCCTGAAGTATAATGTTTGAAGCCCTGATATCAGCATCATATCTCTTTTTCTCCTTATCACTAAGCTCATCATACGTCTTTGGTCTGTCCAATCCTAAGATCACTGTACCATCCGCAGCAATTTCAAGTATGTCTCTTGTAGTCTCAATCTGATAAGGTCCTTCATCAATTGATCCCATTTTCCTTTCCCAAACAGTACAACCTAATTCGTTGAGCCCATGAGTCATAATCAGTTCTGTCAAGCATAGGTGGACGAGTATTTGATCCAGCTGCTTGAACATCCTCAGCTACAGTTGAAACGATAGTAGGTACGTTGTTAGACATGATTCCAGATTCTACGGGATTTTACTATTCTTTGATTAAACCGGGAAATTGATTCTTTCACTGGATTTTACAAAATCAAAAGAACAACCATAAAACGTAGCACGAAGAAGTGACAAGTCTCAATAGACAAGTAGTAAACTTGACAAGTCGCACACTAACCACCTCGCTTAAAGATCAACTCGCTTAGTGAACAAGTCGCATAAATGGACAACTCGCTTAACAGCCAAATTGCATAAACCAACTCGCTTAATAGACAAGTCGCTTAAAACCCAAGTCGCATAAAGATACAACTCGCTTAATAGCTAAGTCGCATAAACCAACTCGATTCCAAGAAAACTCGCTTAAGTGTCAACTCGCAGACACAAACAACTAGCTTAATAGCCAAGTCGCATAAACCAACTCGCTTCCAATAACAAAGCAACTCACTTCCTAGAACTGTTTTATCGAGGCTCAACTCGCTTCGTGCAATATTCAAAAACAACCACTTTATCAATCAAAAATAACCCAACCACGATGATTCAAGCCTTCCAATTCAAAACCTAAACACATATGATGATCCTAAACACAAAAGTATAATCAAAATTCAAACTTTAACACTAGAAATTGACCAAATGATTCAAACTCTTCTAAACACTTATAACCCCAAAAACCTTATGAAATCCACCAAAACAAAGAGCATGAAAGATGAGTGACCAAACCATGGCTCTTGATACCAATTGTAACTTATAGGATATCATAAACACATCAAACCATAATCATATGAGGCGTATACAAGTTTTAGAGAGAGAAAGGGAAGAGAGTTGGGAACTATGTGAAACAAAGAAAAATGGTATTGAATCTACCTTGGGTGGTAGAGGGTATTTATAGTTTTCATACAAGTCTCGCCTCCTACGGGCTGTGGATCAGGCATACAGTGGATAAAGACCCATCTGTCCTCTACGGTGTTACTTAACTAAATACTAACTAATATTAAATGACTACGACTACAAGCTTTCTAACGATTACATATACTTGAGGTGACCGACACTTTAATGACTGGATTTCCTAAATCCAAACAACTTTAGTTAAGTGGATAACAACCATAACAAATGTCGATTTTAATGGTCAAACTTTTGAAAATGAGCACACTCACTTAAATTTTATAAATTGCGAGAGTAAAAAGTTAAGTCTCGACTTACATAGACTATTGATAAGTAGTGTCAGCATTTTACAAAAACGTTTGCACAATAAGTTTAAGCTTAGTTTGAGAGTATCAAAAAGAGGATGACGATTACAATTCCCCGGAGACACCTATTTTGTGTGAATCCCGTTCCATGATGCCATGTTTAGAAAATCAAACATTTTATTATCGTCTAGTTTAAAATTCTCGTAGTGAATAAAAAGTAGAAACGGGGTATTCTTGGTATTGTTGATCCTTTCATTACTTCATATGATCGGATTGCTAGGGACTAGCAATTGATAGTGTGGAGGGATGATGAGTGGCCTTTTACTCATCATTTAAGCCCGAAAAACCCACAAAAACGTCTAAAAACACGGAAATATACCCAATTATGCTACAGATATCCTTGGAGTGTGTTTTTATGTGTTTCAGGTACAAAGGATCGAAAACAGGGCAAAAACGTGAAGAAATGAGCTTGGAATGGAAAACGTGCTTGCAGACGAAGCCAGGAAGTGGATTTTCTGCATTTTTGGATCCCGGAGACGTTTTTGGAGTAAGCTTGGGAAAACAAAACCCGTAACCAAACCCTAAACCGAATTTACCTTTTTACCCTTAAAACGTTTTTCACTAAAAACAATTATTTTTATTTACAACAATTATTTTTATTAAAACTAATTTTTATTAAAAATATTTTTCTCTCTAAAAAAAATAAAGACTCTTTACAAAAACTTAAAAATACTTTTAACTCTAAATAAAAATCCATAATAAACCTTTTTAATCCCTTTATACCCACCTGAACCCTTTCTTGACCCCTACCACTAAAACCATTGAACCCCCTTAATATCCCTTTAAACCCCATTTACCCATTCCACTCAACTATAATTATCTTACATGTTTTGTGATTTTTACCCATACCCATTTTCCCCTTTGACTACCCACAGTCAAATCAACAAACCCAGGAAACCAAATGCCAATCTTGGCGCCAAAAGCAAACTTACCCAAGCTATCCCTCTCCATCCCAATTGAGTCCAAGGCTCAGTCACATGCTTCCCTTTTTCCTGCCACTCCGGCAATCCACACCAACACAAGTGCCAATCAATGGCTGTGGTTTTGCCCTTGGTCCCCAAGCTAAATTTAATGGATGAGATGAAGTCTAGAAGAAGCAATTGGACGCTTTCTCAATTCTCTCACACAAAACAAACACAAAAGCAAGACAGTAGAAGACATTCTTTAGAATTTTTGTATAAATAGGCATCTAGTAAAATGGAAAATTTTGTCTTGAAATTTATGTCTAGTACCATTTTTACTTTAACTGTCATTTAATTTTAATATTTATTTTCAAGTTAATGCAATTTATTTTCAGTATTTAATTCCATTTTTTTAGTTTATGCAGTTTAATTTTTGTCCATGTTCTGAATTCTTGCCAAAGTGGTCTAAGTGTTTGTTAAATTTGTCAAAAGCTAAGTTGAGATTTAAGTTTGAAGCCCAAAAATCAGTTTTCAAAAGTTTATGCATCTTAATTTGCAAAACAGTTTCTATTTTCCTCCCAAAAGGGGTGTTTGGAACAGCATTGAATCTGGGTCAAAGATTCAGTTCTGACCCACTTTGGTGTCAAAACAGTTTTGATTGGTCTTAATGTGGTTTGGTTGATGAGCTTCATAGTCATTTCATATGGTTTTCAGTTTCAAAAGAGCTTTTAGATTAGGTATTGAAAAGTATTTTTTGCACTTGCTCACTGTCCCAAATCTGTCCAATTGTCCCATTTTGCAGCCCCATATCTAGCTTATAAAAGCTCTATGTGGGCTCTCATTTATATTTTTTAGGTTCTTAGCATTATGAATTTTAGCTATTTTAACTTGGTAGGTAATTTAGTGTTTATTGTAGTGCTTAAAACTGCTTTTGAAAGCCCCCTTAGTGCCTCTTTGAAACTATCCTGAGTAGCCTCTTAGTCACTTTTTAATCCAAGTTTTAAGTTTGTTATAGTAGTTTTTAGCTTATGAAAGTGGTTGCATAATTAGTTTGTAGTCCCTAGTTCAGCGGTTGTAGCTTATTTTGGTACTTAGAGCTTATTATTCAGCTTTTTTATGGCCCTCAAAGCCCCCCCCCCTTATGGGCTATTTTTACCAACTGTAACTGCAGCAGCTTTTGGGACCTTTTAGGCAGAGAAGCCTTCACAACGTCGCCTACTCTTTATCCGGTACAATGCTAGACACCGAGTTCTTCCACGAGGTAAAACCAAACCTATCACAATGTCGCCTACACTTTATCCGGTACAGGCTAGATACCGAGTTCCATTACAAAGGAGGAACTACTACCCAACACTACACCACAATACAACTACCCCAAAGGAGACACACTTCTTGTTACAACACTAGAAGGATATTAATATCCTTTAACCCAAACTATCTATCTTGTACATCGATGCACCATATCGAATGTACACCCTTGGCACCTTTCACTAATGCCTTCGACACGACACTTCGACACCTTTCACAAATGCCTTCAACACAACACTTCTATGGAGGGAGGAAAGAACAATCAACAAGATACACTTCAGTTGCAACACCCCAACCCGACAAGGGTCCAAATGTCACATTATGAAGTCATATCAGAACATACTGATAAAATTTTGCAAGCGGAAGTCTTATAAAATAAAATACCAAGTCATATAAACGAATGACTTACAAGGAAAAATACAAAATCCAATATGTCAAAAATGAAATATCAAAACAATGATCTTCAAAAGAGTCCAATAAGATAGGGAAACTAGGGTCGGTTCACTCAAATGCTCCTACTCTCAGCCCATCAAGCCCAGCATCCTACTAGGTACCTGCCGCATGGAAAAGAAAGTGCGACTGAGCTTAAAAGCCCAGTGAACATATATGACAAAATAAAAACTAAACAAAATAAAGATATGAAGGGAATCTGCAGAACACAACATTAATAGATAACTAGAAGAACAACAATCGAAGGATACCAAAACAAAGCAGCGCATTAGCGAATAGATATAAGCACGTATAAATAATCAAACATACATATACCGAACATAAACAAATAGGGGTTGATAAACAATATCATAAACAAAACAAGTAACCAAACAATGTACAAGCATAGCAGTCAGCGTATCAACTAAACCTAAATATGGCAACCCAAATAAATCAAATAATTAGAATACATATAAGCCAAGCTGAGTTCTATAAGCAGGCGGAAGCAACTAAATTGAATGTAAGCATAGCAATCACACAAGTCAGATAATCAATAGTTAATAAACAGAACAAGTATCATAACCAGCGAAAATACTAACAGTAGTATAAGCATGATAGTCACATGTATCAGGTAGGGATACCAAACGAACATCATAATTGAATGAATTAACTAAACAAGAACATAGCATGGCAAATAAACAAGTCAACTAGACAGATAACATAAGTTGAACCATATTCCTTCATCAACCAGTAGCATGAACAGGAGTATAAACATGGCAGATCAAAAAGTCAGGTAAACATCAATTACTAAGCCAAACCAATATCGTAAGAACAGAAAAATACCAACCAAAAGTACAAGAATGGTAGTCACAAATAGCAAATAGGAATACTAAATGATAATCATATACCACAAAATAATTGAACGAGGTATAACATGGTAAACGGATGAGTCAAATAATTACATACTAGCATGGCAAACGGGTAAATCAATTAGTCACGTACTAGCAGGGAAAATAGATAGTCACATATTAATCATATAATAGCAGGGTAAACGGATGAGTCAAATAATTACATACTAGCATGGCAAACGGGTGAATCAATTAGTCATGTAATAGCATGGTAAACAGATAGTCACATATTAATCATATAATAGCAGGGTAAACGGATGAGTCAAATAATTACATACTAACATGGCAAATGGGTGAATCAATTAGTCACGTAATAGCATGGTAAACAGATATTCACATATTGATCATATAATAGTAGGGTAAACGGATGAAGTGGTAATCTGAAGTATAAGCTTGGTAGTCAACCTAAATGGAATGAGAGTATGACAAATCAAATGAACTGGAGTATAGTATGGTAGTCGGATGAATCACATAAGGATACTGAATGAATGAGTAATCAACGGAAAACTAAAGATGGGAAGTACAGAATATGGTGTATTGTGGAATAACAGAAGATACAATATAAGTGTGTCAAAAGTGTAAGGGTTGTCAGAAATCTACCATGAGCCCAGAAACATATCGTATCATAAACATCATAATCATGGTCTTCATAAGTACAAAATGGAGTAGCTAGCTCCCAGAGTTGCGAAAGGCGTGTATTGCACACAGCACCAATCACCAGAAATAAATCAATCATGTCATATCATATCTATACTACATAAAATGGAAAAATAGTCAAAGTGGAAAAGTGAAAAAGTTTAATGGTCAAATGAGAGAGAAATATATTTGTGTAATTAATACTCTTATTAAAACACCCCATTACTTAAAAGTACAATAATTTATTCACATTGTACAACCAATTAAAAGCATATCTACCAAATTAAAAACAACCAATTAAAACACACCTTATTAAAAAGTCCAATGAAAATTTCACAATGTACAATTTAAACAAGCTACAACATAATTCTAAATATAAAATAATTAAACACACTAATTAATGTTATTTTTAAAACACCCTAAAATGAAAAGTACATGTTATTATACACATTATACAAATTAATAAAACACACAAAGCTTCATACAAGCTAACAAATTGATGGTACATATAGTTTTAAAAATCGGACTAGACCAACGGTTCAACCGGAAACCGGTGTCGCCATCGGTTCGGCTAACTAATAAGACCATCCGAAAACGAACTAGAGAGGACCCGTTGAACCGATACAAACCGGTGAATCAGGTCTCATCGAGATCTATTTCTCTGGTTAATCGTCAAAGGGTACTCGCCGCCGCAACGCGTGGGTACCCTGCTATATTATATATGAAGGAAAAACCAAAAAGTAAAAAGTAAAAAATTGAAACTATTAACACATATCGAAAACCGGGTTGACCCGATGCGCTTCAAACATGGTGGGTTGACCCTGTTTAATTTGACCCGTTTTGACCCAACATATCATATTGACTCGGTTTAAATCGACCCGTTTTTCGACGGGAACGGTTCAACCGGTTGAACCACCCGGGTCGAACCGGGTTTCAAAATGTTATGTTTAATCCCCAAATCTTCAAACTTTTATTATTTTTCGTTTAGAACCCATAAACTTTTTTTTAACACAAAACGATCTGTCACTATATAAATATATTATCTATAAGTTTTTCTTCAAAAACGATTATAATGTTTTACAATTATGAGAAAATATGTGCCCGTTAGTTCACATGTAACTTTTCAATAGGCTAAATACGCTCATTTAAAAAAAAGATGGGGCTAAATGTGCCCAAATCTTTTACAAAATAGCCAAATTAGCCAATTTTTATTTTATTTTGGGCTAATCATATTCACGCTAATTTTGGTCACCATTAATCCCATCCTTATTAGTTTTTACGCGACAAATAACGTGTGTTGTTAGTTTTTATCCCATAACTTATGTAATATTTACTTTCATTTTCATTAAATGATTTTATATGTTATTTGATAGATGTTAAGAATTTTGTCTAGACTTTAATTATCGTATAGTACAACCGTTTGCAATTGCATTTTCATCGGTTCACGTTCTATTTTAAACGCTACACAAAACACTCACCACAATATCACAAATCATTAATTATCTGACGCTAGAAACAGCTGCCACTAGGCGTGGGTACTCGTCTAGTCATATCTGAGAACAAATCTAGGATGCATCCATACGCCCCTGCAGAAATCATAGTGGCCAAACATATATCCTTGAGCTCATAAACATATAACAGAAAAGGGACGGGATGGTTCATCACTCGACCACCATGGAGTCATGCCATTGGTGCATCAATGACATAGCCATGTTATCTTCATGGCTAGGGAAAATGGCTCGGGTATTAAACTGAAGGGTCAAAAGGCAAAGTCAAAGTTTGGTAAATGTCTAAGTCATCATAATAGCATAATCAAAGGTTCATAATCAAAGGTTCATAGCAAAGGTTCATGACAAAGGCTTAATTCAAAGGTTCACATCAAATGATTCAAGTTTCATAATCAAAATAGCTAAAGATCAAAAGATGTGTAAGAGATCATGAGAAACCTTAAGAGAAAGGTCAGAATATCTGTACCTCAAACCGTAAAGCAAATCACTCGAAATACACAAGGAAAACAAAGGCTACTCCTTCCTCCGCGGATCTACATGAATAATGATCGCTGTTTCTAGGATCTACACAAAACACTCACCACAATATCACAAATCATTAATTATCTGACGCAAGAAATCGCTGCCACTAGGCGCGGGTACTCGTCTAGTCATATACAGAACAAATCTAGGATGAATCCATACGCCCCTGCAGAAATCATAGTGGCCAAACATATATCCTTGAGCTCATAAACATATAACAGAAAAGGGACGGGATGGTTCATCACTCGACCACCATGGAGTCATGCCATTGGTGCATCAATGACATAGCCATGTTATCTTCATGGCTAGGGAAAATGGCTCGGGTATTAAACTGAAGGGTCAAAAGGCAAAGTCAAAGTTTGGTAAATGTCTAAGTCATCAGAATAGCATAATCAAAGGTTCGTAATCAAAGGTTCATAGCAAAGGTTCATGACAAAGGCTCAATTCAAAGGTTCACATCAAATGGTTCAAGTTTCATAATCAAAATAGCTAAAGATCAAAAGATGTGTAAGAGATCATGAGAAACCTTAAGAGAAAGGTCAGAATATCTGTACCTCAAACCGTAAAGCAAATCACTAGAAATACACAAGGAAAACAAAGGCTACTCCTTCCTCCGCGGATCTACATGAATAATGATCGCTTAATATTTAGAAAGCTATTTCATAGTTTTAGGGTTTATCGCTATTAATATTTCATAATTATGGTTTCTCTTTCTATTTTTGGAAAGTTTCCGAATTAAGTAACTTTCCATATTTAGTAGATTTTCATATTTAAGTAACTTTAGGGTTATAAATGACAATTTTGTAGACTTACGGGTTTGACATAGCAAATATCATAGTTTCGGTTCTTTAATAACATATTAGTAATGTCTAGGGTCAAATACAACAATTATCAAAGTTTAAGGTTAAACATGTAAGTTATCATAGTTTAAGGTTTATTGCGACAAGTTATTAAACTTCAAAATTTAATATTATCATTATCATAGTTTAGGGTGAATTAAGCCAATTCATAAAAGTATAGGGTTTGCATGTGACACTTTCCTAAAGTTTAGGGTTTGATGTGAAAATAAAATAAAGATTCAAATGACATTCCATTTTTAATATGTATACTAAAATTTTAAAGATACCAATTCACTTTCATAACCATATTACATACTTATGTTCGATACCTATTTCATGTCTGATCGCGGCTCATGAAACTAATATTTACGACCTAGTGAGCATAACCCCTGACTCAAGTATAACTCATTTTGAAAAACAATTTACAACCATTTACTACTCTATTCACGTCCCTTTAGAAAAAGTTTACAAAACCCCTTCACCCCATTAGACCCATATCTGAACAAAACCCACACGAACTCTATACATGCGACACATAAAATCAAGGGCTAATAACCTATTAAAGCATCATACTTGTCACAAAAAGCAGTTTGACGTAGCGAATAAAAAAATAGCCCTTTTGGCTACTAACTTGAAATTTGTCTTGTCATTGAGTATTATGACCATTTACCCTTCCAATTCGAAATGATCCTGTGGGTTTGCGAAACATCCATCGTCCTAGGCTAAATTACAAAAATAGTCCTATCATTTGAAAAAATTCTGGATAGTCCAAGTAATTAAATCATGTTATCTTGAAGATCAACAAGTAAAACTGCACTTGTGAAAATAAACAATCGAAACAAAATATCATTAAATAAAGAAAAGATGTCGTTTGTACTATGATATAAACATATGCTGCTTGTGAAAATAAACAATCCAAACAAAATATCATTAAAACCCACTAATGCACTTGTGAAAATAAACAATCCCAAACGCATTGATGCATCCACAATATCATTCCTACATGATATGAATGCTCGTCGTCACACAACCACTTTAGCTTTAACACTCCTTCCATTACCATAAATCGTTATGTCTTTGAGACATCTTTTTCCACCATTATACCCACTTGGATCAATTCAACCAAATACCTTCAAATCAAACACCAATCAAAATCCAAAATTAATTAACTAATCTTCATCTTCTTCCAACCCATTAATCTTCCTCAACACCATCAACCCACCACCTAAAAACTCAAAATGTGGTGGCACAACATGGTGCGGCGTTGGTGGATCGGTAGAGGAGTGGAGAGGATTGTTTTGAAGGTGGAGGGTGGTGGCGGTGGTGAAGCAAAGGGTGGTTTTCGAGGGCTAAGGTGAGGGAGAAAGATTAATGGGAAGAGGCTGATAGGGATAGATGATGAGATTGTTAGAGATGTAGTGGTTCCCGGTGGGATTTTGATTGAATGATTTGTGTTGAATGTTGAACCACCGACAAAGAGATCAATAAATTGAAGCTAACAAGAACAAGGATAAGCTACAACAATTGAAAATGAGTTTTCTCTGTACAAGTCATAAATGGAGACCGGAACTTTGGTTCGAGATAAGACTTGTTGCTTAGGAGTTATGCTTGTGATGTTTACTCTCATAGCCTATTAGTCTTTTGAAGAATGATTGATTTGAAGAATGAGTTAAAACATTAATGGGGTTAATATACTTGGGACAAAGAATACAATTTTATAAATTTAAGGGTAATAGTCATTACAATTTTGTATTTTGGAATTATTACTCAATCAAATAGTAGGTTTAGTAGCCAAAGGGTTATTTTTTGTTACGTCGAAATTTTGTGAAAGTATGATGCTTTAATAGTTATTAGCCTAAAATCATGGACACCATAGTTTAAACCCCATCCTATTCGAATCAAACCATGTACACGCACAACTCCATTTGACATACAAGTACTCGATCACGTCTTTACCCTCACCCATGGTAAACCATTCGAACAACTACACAAACCTGTTCACATAGAGACCCACATTCATGCACACAACATAATTTTAATGAGACCCATTATCACATGAACCCACACTCGACCTAAAACATAAATGATCATGCATGTTTTTTCCTGACTTTTATTTCCATGGTTTGCATTTATTTTTAAGGTTGATAAAAGGGATCATATTTGGGTCTAAAAGACCAGATTTAATTACATACAAGTTGGACATATTCGAATGGCTAAATAAAATAAGGGTCGACAGTTGTAGCTTCTTGGATTCATGATTTTATGAGACTTGTTCCTTTAAAGCCAATTCCATGTTCATTTGCGATTATACCAGGTATTATAGGATAAGTTTTTATTGTTCACATGAAAATATAAGTGTCGAGCATGACTAGAGAATCAAAACAAGAGATGGAATACCTCTTCGAAC
The DNA here is from genome assembly GCA_910596185.1 of Chrysanthemum makinoi. Taxonomy (NCBI): domain Eukaryota; kingdom Viridiplantae; phylum Streptophyta; class Magnoliopsida; order Asterales; family Asteraceae; genus Chrysanthemum; species Chrysanthemum makinoi. The sequence goes on along the minus strand of OU343219.1, from coordinate 96,300,307 downwards.
AGAAACTAGGGACGAGTAAAGCGCACTAAATATTTCAAACCCAGGCTTTCCGGATAAAAAACACAACCTTCCTCGAACACACGATCATCCAATTTGAATACGTTACAAGTCTTAGATATAACTCAATGATCATTAGCCCTTCCCACAGATTTGGTTCCACGATCAGGAGGTATAAATTGCCGTCACTTAGGTTTTGATATTAGGGTATAATGAGGGAGTAAATGTGATAATTGGTTTTGATATATATAAGATGGAATGAGGTTGTAATTGCCGAAAAATGAGGGTGACCTATTCTTCAAATCCTTTCCAAAAATATAGTAGTTCTCATCTTTAATTTTAATAGTGTGTACACAAAGATTAAAAAAAAAAAAAAAGTTGGTTTAGCAAAATGACATGTGGTAATTTGAACGTACATATATATATACTAGCAGGGTACCCGCCGCCGCAACATGTGGTAATTTGAACGTACATATATATATACTAGCAGGGTACCCGCGCGTTGCGGCGGCGGGTACCCTGAAATAATTTTTTTTGGTGAATCATGTATTTTAGTTTATTATGTTCTTTTTGACAATAAATTTACGGATATCAAGAATTTCATTTAGCCCGGGCCCGTTCGGGCTCGATCCCTTTTAGCCCGCGCCTGTTCGGGCTCAAGCCCATTTTGCCCGTTGCCTGTTCGGGCTTTAATATTTGTATAATGTGCTTTATTATTTGTATTAGTGACATTTAATGCAGGGTACCCGTACGTTCCGGCGACATGTACCCTACAATAAAAATTTCAAATGAATCATCTATTTTAGTTTATTATGTTTTTTTTGACAATAAATTTACGGATTCTAAGAATTTCGTTTAGCCCGTGCCTGTTCGGGCTCGAGCCCATTTGGCCTGCGCCCGTTCGGGCTCAAGCCCATTTGGCCTGTTGCCCGTTCGGGCTTGAATATTATTTGTATTAGTGACATTTAATGTAAGAATTGTGTTTAATTTAATTGTACAATATGCTTTCATAATTTGTATTTATTATGTTAAAGGTGTTTTTAATAACTATAGTAATTGTATTTATTCATCAAATGATCAAAAATAAAAAAGATAAGAATCAATCAAATACAACAAGTGTCTTTTTAGAGTATTTATTACAATAAAAATTGTAAAATAAAACAAAAGGACAGTTCTGAAAATTTCTTATATCCTAAAAATTAGCATCATCCTTTAATTAAGTTCCTATTTCCATATCACTATTCTCGTATCTCTCTCTCTCCATTCCCAGATCTAAAAAATCACCATTTTCATATATATCTCAAAATCTCCATTCTTAGATCTAGACGCGATTTTTTCAGACGCGATTGCATCAGCAACAACTAACAATTATAACCATAGCCACCATCATTTTTCTTGTCTCATTCGAATCAGATGCGATTTTTTTCAGATCCGGTCACTAAGGAGACATTCGAAGCAAAACCCATATTCGAGGTCGCCTTAGAATCTTGTTGTTTCGAGGTCATTGATGATGATGATGTTCGTATGACTATTAGTTGTAACATTGTTTATTGTAAGTTTTGTTGTTCTTATGTGTATCAAATATTTGGTAGATTTAGGAAGTTTTAGATATCGTAACTTTTGATATCAGAGATATTAGAGCACCAATATATTTTCGATTTAATTTTATGATGATGAAGCTATCTTTTCATTTTAAATTATCTTGTTCTGAATTGGTATTGGTGTGTAAAAAAAGGTTTTGTGTGTGTTTTAATATGTGTATTGTTAAGTCTGAATTTGTTGGCTTTAGTGACTTGTACATCATGCTTAACCCCTTTGAAGTCTGAAAAGTCTGAAATATTTATTAAGAGAGAGAGTCATTCACTCTTTATAAGTAGTAGTGATAGTCTTAGACTTTGTAATTGTTTTCAATTTTTAATGTTACATATGAAAAGTTCGGCTAAATGGACATAAGGACGAGTAGTTTAGGAAAAACAGAGTATACTGGTTTATCAAAGCTAGGTTTAGGATATATCATATACGAGGAGAGTTATTTTACATACCAAACTTTTCTCACATACTAAGTGGCTGAAATCATTAGATTAAAAATTTTATTATTTCACCTATTTTTATAATTTAAATATCTGTAAACCGTTAATCGTTAAAAATATTACACCATTTTAATTATCTATAGACTTTGATATACTTTCGAAAAGAAAAAATTTTAATTTTTCGTTTTTTACGTTATTAAAATTTACATGAAAAAATCATATATGATATGTAATATCACATGTGATATTATATGTAATATCATATGTGATATTATACTAATATCACATGTGATATTACATATCATATATATACACTAATATCGTGTGATATTCAAATTAGTGTTTTATCTATATGATTTTTCAATGCAAATTTCATAGCGTAAAAACGAAAAAACGTTGAAAATACGAAAATAATTTTTTTGTCGAAAGTATATCAAAGTGCCTATCTATAGAAAGATAATTAAATGCTTCGCAGATATATTTTTTGCTTAACGATTCAAATATTTGAAAAAATGATGAAATGGGTTTTAAATTGTTGGGATTAATCTCATCCATAGATCAAATAAAATGGAGGTGGAGATTGATCCCTGGTATGTAAATAATCTTTGTCCTAAATGATCTTAAATCATATACATATAGTTGTGTCATTAATTTAATCGCTTAAGAACTAAAGTTAAATGTCATATTAATTCAATTACCACATAGTGTATCTTAAATACTTAATGATATTCATAGTGAAAAATTCAAATTATATAGGAATTTCGAAAACGGTTTAGGTTTTACAATGATAACGAGGCTTAGCAACTCATGACCTTGAGCTTGCACGTCTTCAAGAGGTGGTGATCTCGCCTTTAAGAGGAACCTATAGAATCACACAAACATAAAACTACATAGAATGATCCTTTGAATCAGAGGTTAGAGATGTTATAATACTGAGAGAGATTATGTGTAAAAGTGGTGATTAGCAAGAGAGACATGGCTCACTATTTATAGACAAAATTGTCTACTGTACCACGGTTCCCATGGATCCCTCCCCAGAGGGATCCGGCTAGTGCAAACCTGGGGATCCGGCTGCTAGGTCAGTCCAGTCCGGATTTCGGGTTGCAAACCGGTTTAGATGATAAAACTTAAAAGACGAAGTTTTAAATACGCGTAGATGTAAAACGTACAAGATTTACATAAAATGGTAAAGTAAAAATATAACTCGTAAAATATTTACGTAAGGAAATTAATACATGAATCATGTAGACTATAAGTAGTCTAGCGTTGGTTACGAGTTAAGTGTACGATTATCTTCGTACATGATTAAACTACTAAAGTTTCTCGTAAAAGTAAATTTACTTGAAATAAATAAAAACGACGTAATAAATCAAATAATGACATCATAAATTGAGAGTAGTTACAAACTTTACAAAAGTAAGGATCATTTTTTTTTTTTGCTAGAATCTATGTTCGAAATTAGTAATTAACAAATGATTAGTTGGATATGGATGATATTATGATAACGATGGAATAAAATGAGGTTATTGATGACGGACATCATGTTGTTGCTCACGAAAATCGTGTTATTGATGACGAACATCATGTTGTAGCTAACAAAAATCGGGATATAGATGAAGAAAATCAAGTTATTGCAAAAATAATGCAAATTTGGATCCCGAAGATGATGCAACTTTTGTTACAGATAAAATCACATGTGATTATATTGAAAATTACGCGTGATTGTAACTGAATTTATTAAAGATTATGTGAACGTCTAAGGAGGTATTAGGTGGTCACGTGAAAAGATATCGTTACTCCTCCTTTAACAATTATATTAATTTAATAAAAAAATCTAAACTCTTGGATCAAATGGATTAGATAATGGGGAATTGATAGTTTTATGTTTAGAAAATTTATGATCTTTAAATAATTTTTATCTATGACCAAGCCAATTTAAATCACTTTAACCTACTACCTTCATAAATAAACGACTACCATTTATATATTGCGTCATGATAGCCCTACCATTTTCGATATGAATAAATTGCTATTCGTTAAATTTATTCTAAGCTAAAGTTAGCGCTATTCGTAAAGTCTGCGGTACCGTAAAGTTATTGTTAGGCATCGAAAACGTTAACTGATAATCATTGCTTGCTTAAATTTAAATTGCATGGTATTCACTGCTACAATGCGCGAGATCAGGCTAAAACAACAATCTACGAGAAATTCTATATGCGACATTCACAACAGTGGCAGATTTAGGATTTTGAATCGTGTGTGTCACATTTTATGCTCACTTAGCTTCGCGAGGGATTATTAGCGTGTTTGTTTTTTGGGTAGAACTATTTTTATGCAGTTTTAATTCAGGAATCTCGACTATTCAACAGTAATATGAAAGTAAAATAAATATATTCAACCATAGACAAAATTAGACATTTAAGATAGGAGTTAAGTACTTTGTAACTACCATGTTTATCAACTCGTTACTAACTAAAACGCTGAATGGACACTCTATATGCAAAAGAATTAACAACTACTATTATATAAACAAACTTAAAATACTCTATATATTAGAAAAACTGAATCAAAGTGTTTGTGATGCCTAAAATCTCTAGTGTTCTATATATGTTATAAGCAAACTTAGGGTATGTTTGGTATGAGGGTATTGCGTTGTAGGTGTAGCTCCAAACCAAAAAATATTTGTTTGGTACAAAAGAAGTGGGCTCAAGGTTTTGATTGATTGTTAAATAGTTGCTAAAAATGAAAGCTCTTTGCATCAACTGGTATTAATATTTATTTCTCTTTCAATGTGGATCTTACTTCTTTGCTCTCTATCTCTCTCATCTCTTTTATAATATAATAATTCTTTTAATAATAAACTAGTAATAGTTTAAACAAGATGGTGTGTGTGTTTTATGCTTGTGTTTTGTAGGTTTTGGAACATCCAAGGGTTCTCTGGATTTTTCTAGGAAGTGAAGAGGAAGAAGGCGGTGGAATTATAGTGGGAAAATAAGGCTGCACTGTTTATGAATGCACTGTTCATGCCTTGTACTGTTCATGCAATCGTACAGTAATCACTTGGCTGGCCACTCATGTGCTGCCAAATGTACAAATTATCACTAATAACACTCAACCAACCAATAGAAAAGAAGATTAGCAAGGTAAATGGCTTGCTTTGGTTAACCCACAAAATGCCTTTTAGTATATAGATATAATATTAATTTAAAACAATAAAAAACAATATTTCATATATAATTATTATCTTTATTTTTAGCCCCACCATCTTTCTCTCTCCTTCTTTTCTTTCATTCTATACCGAATCTAAATCCTATTCTAAACTCGTGATCATACCAAACCCGCCCTTAAATAGTGTAAAATTATAGTGCACACATTGAAGATGCTCTTACTACTACATCTTCTTGCTTCTCCAAAAATCTAAAAAACTTGTTTCGATTTCCCGTATTCTTACTCATTTTCTTTGCACATCTCCAAACTACATGTAAAACTATTGAAAAAGATCAATTTTAAAAAATAATAATAATAATAAATAAATAAAATAATCATTGTTTGCCGACTTAAATCATGTGTCGCACGTGCCACACCTTGCCAATGCCTGGATCCGCCCCTGATTCACAAATACGTTTGAAATTAATGTAAGTCATTTTCAAATTTCTTTTAAAATGTATTCTTACTCAACTAGAGCAATCCTTTTGTTTTTCGTGATAAGTTGTACATCAGTTACTAATTACTAATGTATCTATCTTACATGGAGTGTTAGCGTTGCATACGTTGATCACAACATGTGCCTGATAACTTAGACTTAAGGATATATCCACAAGTTTAAACATATACTCTAAAAAATAATATTTAACTTACAATTTTTTGTAAAGCAGAATATAACTATAGCAAAATATAGCATCAGCATGTTCCATCCAATTTAGGTCGATCATAAAGATATACTAGTTATATATCCCGAGCAATGCACATCGCTTAGACATCAATTTTACTTAATGTGTTTTGATATAACTTACAATAATTTTAACCATATTAGTTTTTAACCCCTTATAAAATTTTAATACTTGTGCGCACGAGTTCTTATATAAAAAAAAATTTATGCATTAATACACATGTTTTAAGTTTAATATTTATTTCTTCGTTAATAATGATTATAGTCGTATTTAATTTTTAAACCCGTGTAACGCATATGTTAAATTTATATAGAGGGATAATATGAGTCGTTATTGAACATGGATAGTAACATTTTTTTTTTCCGGATATCCTTTCTTAAACTCATAAAGCGGAATAGCATGAGTTTTTCGAATATGCACAATTTCGTGTATTTATTTACATGTCACCAGTAACTTATATTGTTATTTGATATTTATAGTCTCGTGCATATACATTAATTTAATCTATAATGATAATAACATTTTATTCTTTTAAGAAAAATAATAAAGTCTAGGGGTATAAAATATAAAAAGGTATTTATTAAATTTATAAAATTTTAAAAAAAATGAAAAGTTATGGGTGCGTTTAGTTGAGGGAAAACACCCTTATTTTCCACAAAATATTTTGTGGAAAACAAAGAAAATAGATATCGCGTTCAAATTGATGTTTTCCAATAAAATTATCTACAAAACACAAAATTCCTATTTCCAACTTTAATACACAAAACTACAAAACATTTTTTTTTTCACCTATTTTCCTTTGAAATACCCCTAATCCGTTTTCGTCCATTTTTATACGTTTTTGTCGGTTTTTAACCGTTTTCATACGTTTTTGTACGTTTTTATGTCGAATTGTTTTTAACGTCGAATTTAATGTTTTTACGTCGAATTGTAGTCGCTTGAAGATTTTTTCATGTTATTTGATGTTATATTTTACTTTTTTAATTTTTTATTTTCTCGTATTAGATTCTTTTAGTTATTTTATAATTTAGTTTGTTAGTTTATAATATTTGTTTTTGTGTTTTGAAGATATTTTTATAATATTACAAAGGTGATTAGAGAATTGAGATTGAAAACAACAACACTTAAACATGTTTTCTAGTTTTGCAAAATGGGAAACACAAACACATGTTTCTCAAACTAAACGCGTTTTCTAAATTTTTCATTGTTTTGTAGAAATAAAACTCTCCTTCCTTTTCCTACAAAACAAGAAATAGCAAATGAAAGAAAATGTTTTCCAACTAAACGCCACCTATACGTTTTATAATTTATTTAAAATTTAAACACTAAAGTTTTATTTATTACATCCTCTTATTTTTTCTTTACAAAATTTGCACCTATATTTTCATACTTATTTTCTGCTGTGCACGTTTTTTTTTAAGTCTGACCTGGAAAAGTTCAATTTTAACTTTTAATTGGCTTATGGGAGGGCTCAATTTTAGCACGTGAAAAAATGATGCACTACCATTAAGCTAATTTCAATTCTCAACGGACCTTTTCTACTTTTTAAAAATCTCTATTATATTATAAGAGTTGAGCTATCTATTCTAAGGAAACTAAAAATGTACATAGCAAATTATGCTAAGCAAACTAAAACTTAATAAGAGCATCCACAATGTAATAAGTCTTTGATGACTTATTGCATTTAATGCATTAAATGCAAACCATATTTAATACATACAACTTTGAAGAAAGACTTAAAATATATCAAGTTTTTTTAAAAGAGTCTTTTAAAAAGATATCAATGCAATGCATAAAAAGTATTTCAAAAGAATTATTGAAATAGTGAAAAGTTATTCTTAGTTTTATCATTGCGGATGCTCTAATTGATCTAATTTATCTTTTCTGACAGCCATCACAAGTTCACAACTCACAACCATCTTCTGAGGTATCAAAGCCACACAGCATCCTTAGAGACAACTACTTCTTCTATCTTCCGCGGTATTAAAGCCATGCAACATCTTTTAAATTTTTGGTGATAATAATCACAAGTTTGTTGCGACTATGCCACTCATGAGTTGTTCAAAGAGAAACAAGTTAATAGTAGGGCTTTCCAAATATCACTTGGGTGAGGCTTCTATCAATGAATTCTCCTAAGTCTTTTAAGACCATGAACTCTACCAAATAAGTAAAACTTCCAACAAACACGTGCAAGTGAGTGACCGCATCAACAACATTGTTCCCTTGATAAGCTAACTCATTTACCTTAATTTTATTATATAGATTCCTTGAGATTAAGTTTAAAGGTATTAATAAATTCAAGTAAGCATCAAAACTTTCAAATCCTATTTTACAAGGAAATTGCATGTTGAAGGGACCATCTATCTCTATTCTACACCTAGGGTCAAAACATTTGGTAGGGATCTTCTTCCACCTCAATCCTAACTCCATCGATGACTTCTCCGTTGTCAAGTGCCTCCCCCTCATCAAATTCCTCATCGGAATCCGAATCATAAGTCAATTTATTTCATTATGCCCTAGGTAATTTCCAAGTGGTGAACGGGTGAGAGGTTTGGTGGAATTGCATTTTCCATAGCGGGGATTGGAGCTGGTAGTGCAAGGTTTCTACGACAAAAGATGCGAATCATGGAAAGTGATGAGATCTACGAACAAAAACACAAAGAAAAAGATAGACTACAAGGAAGCTAAAAAAAAGAGAAAAAAACTCACTTGATAGGAATCAAGCAAGTAGACATAAACGAGATAGAAATCTAACTAGCTATTCTATTCCCTGGCAGCGGCGCCAAAAACTTGATAGCGTGGGTTCGGGGTCGAGAAGACTTCCTTTTCTATGAGCAAGTTTTTCAACCCTCTAGGCAGTGTACCTAATCATTGTAGTGTATTATGGGGTAGGCCTAGGGGATTGATTCGTTCTCTAGGGGAATAGGAATGCTAGAAAGAGATGTATGACGAGAAGGTAAAGTTGAGGGAGTTTCTTTTTAGTCTTTTTTATGTTTTTTAGAAATCAAGGTAAATAACTCGGGGTATAGGAGTGGGGGTGGTACACTTACCAATTTTAACTACTTTCAATAACTATTTACTAATTAACTAATTAAACTATGGATATATTATGCTAATTGTAGATGTGCTTGTATGATGATTAAAAATGTGTTTACTTAGATATTCTTACTCCCTAGTTATCTCTTATTGGTCGGTTGAATTGTCACATCTTCATCTTAATTGGTGCGTTGTATTCCGATTGGTCATAGGGTGGTGCCTAATTTCATAGTTCTATAAATTATAACTCTCCTCTAGACTATCCGGGATCGGTGAGTACAATAGTATCTCCCCTGAATACTCTATTATCCTTAAGCTACAACTCACGCAATAAACACAACGAATGGCCTAAGTGCACTCTTAAGATTTTTTGCTATTTAGGACGTTCAATCTCGCAAAAATTAAAAAAGAAGCCAGTTTTGCTTACTCTAGCGTCTACCAATTAAGACAAGAGACAACCTAACAATAATTAACAACTAGGTTTCATAGATCCAAGCGAACACAAGGATGATTTAGCTACTCATGTTAAACAAGAAAGCATACACACATACAATTAAACATGGGGTAGACATAATGATAACATGGATTAACAAACTTATCTTATGATGTAAAGAAATGTATGGGACCCTTAGATACTGTCCAAGTTGGACTACAACTGAATTAGGGTTTGCTCTCCAAAGTTCTACCTCCTAAAATACAGAAAAATCGAATTCTATATATAGATTTACAAATGCGACGACGTCACCTTTTGCTAGTGACGTCGTCGGGTCGCTGTCATTAAGGTTTCGTCTAGGCCAAGTCATCATTGGGACGACGTCAGTTGATAAGTGTGACGCCGTTAGTCTTCATGAAGGACGTAGTTTGAGATTGGTTCTTGGGCTTCTGGTGTGGAAAATGAGAGTGACGCCTTCCAGAGTTTAGGCGTGATGCCGTCAGGTTGTAGAACCAAAAATTTTCTGAGCCGTCATGTGTAATTTGATCAAAACTTCTATATAAGGACGGCGTCACCCTTTGGTTGGGACGCCGTCAGGTCTGTTGGAGGGTCTTTGATCTTGACTTTGCCATTTTTTTCATGTTTTCGCTCCTTTTCGTCCAAATATGCTTCATTCCAGCATTTTGCTTCCAAAAGACCTTAAATGTGAAAAGGAACGATTTTAAGTAGTAATGGATATAAAATGTATTGATTTAGGGCTTAAATGACCCCCTAAAAATGTATGTTTTAAATCTTTATCAATCTTCTTCTGAATCAGATGATGATTCTCGTATAAGGAACATAAAATTAAAAATGATAGCTTATGTTGAAAACAATTTGAATGATGAAATCATTCAAAATTTATGTGATGAAATAAAAGAAGATAATAAGTTTAGTATTCAACTATTGGAGCAATATGATGTTGTTCATAAAAGAATAAAAAAGAAAATGAGATAGTTGCAAGAAAAGTTAGTTTGAATAATGTTTATGTTAGTTTTTTTATTATTATCATGTATGCTTTGCTAATTTAGATGTTTATTATCATATTTATGTTTGTGTTAATATATGAGTTTATGTTTGTTTTACTATTTGTTAATAATTATCTTTAAGGTTGTTTATAAATGTTTTATTTATGTTTTTTATAGTAATTTTAGCAAACTGTTTTGGTATACAATTGTTAAGCATCAGAAACCTTTAAATGTTAAATTAAGTATAAGAAACAAAAATATTATCAACAACAGATTTAAAAATAGTTACATAGATAACCTAAAATAAACAACAACAAATCAATCAAAAAAGTTGACATGGTCATCATATGGATCACTATCGTTGTCATTGTTGCCGTTGCTACCATCATCCCTATCTGACATATCGTCATCAAAATCACGATCAAACGTATCAACTGATTTAAAATCGTCACTATCATTCTCAGAAGCATTATTGTAAAATTCACCAATTTCATCAACTACATCAATTTCTTCCCACCAATTCTTGACGATATACTCATCATTTCCAGCTTATTATAAACATGTAAATACGGATGAGAACATGTACAAACGGATGAAAACGTGTAATTACATATGAAAACGTGTAAATATGCATGAGAACGTGTAAAAACAGACGAAAATGTGTTAATACATAAACATGTAAAAACCGATGAAAACTTGTAAATACAGACGAAAAAGTGTAAAAACGGACGAAAACGTGTAAATACGGATGAAAACGTGTAAAACAGATGAAAACGTGTAAAAACGGACTAAAACATTTAAATACGGATGGAAACGTGTAAAAACGGACGAAAACGTGTAATTACGGATAAAAACGTGTAAAAACGGACGAAAACGTGTAGATACGGATGAAAACGTGTAAAACAGACAAAACCGTGCAAAAACGGACAAAAACGTGTAAAAACGGACGAAAACGTGTAAATAGGGATGAAAACGTATAAAACAGACAAAAACGTGTAAAAACAGACTAAAACGTGTTAAAACGGACGAAAACGTGTAAATACGGATGAAAACGTGTAAAAACAGACGAAAACGTGTAAAAACGGACTAAAACATGTAAATACGGATGAAAACGTGTAAAAACGGACGAAAACGTGTAATTACGGATGAAAACTTGTAAAAACGGACGAAAACGTGTCGATAAGGATGAAAACGTGTAAAAACTGATGAAAACGTGTAAAAACGGACGAAAACGTGTAAATGCGGATGAAAACGTGTAAAATAGACAAAAACGTGTAAAAACAGACGAAAACATGTTAAAACGGACGAAAACGTGTAAATACGGATGAATACGTGTAAAAACAGTTAAAAACGTATAAAAACGGACGAAAACGTGTAAATACGGACGAAAACGTGTAAAAATAGACGAAAATGTGTAAAACAGACGAAAACGTTTAAATCCGGATTAAAACGTGTAAAAACGGACGAAAACATGTAAATACGTACGAAAACGTGTAAATACGGATGGAAACGTATTAAGGATTTGAAAAAGAAGACGACAAGGACTTTTTGGTCATTTTATTCAGATATGGACTGGATCTATAACATATGCAAACCACAGTGACTGAACTAGTAAAAAAAAAAAACCTTTAGTGACTGAAAGTAAAAAAATGACCAAACTACAGTGACCATTTATGTAATTAACTTCTCTCTCTCTCTCTCTCTCTCTCTCTCTCTCTCTATATATATATATATATATATATATATATATATATATATATATATATATATATATATATATATAGGGTCCTGTGCGGATTGTAATTTAAGTAGGGATGGTGCGGATAATATCACAGTAGCTTCTTTTTTTTTTAAAAATTCAAAAAAATCTGAAAAAAAGAAAGACGACTACAAATATTTAAGAATCGCTGAAAAAAAATAAAAAAAAAATCATTTTCATAGTTAAAAGGTATTGTGATATTATGGTTTTTTTAATATCATTGTTACTATCATACATTTTTTTTTTAATTTTCTTAATATAACCTTAAGTTTCTTTAAATATCGCAATCAAAAAAACAATGAAGTTAAGTTTTTACTAATATCAAAGTAACATTTTCAATAAATCCGTTAATATCGTATCTTTTTTTTACATGTAAAACACTTTATTTTTTAATTTTTTTAATATCATAGTAATTATCATGTGTTTTTAATATCATTAATATGTCATTTTATTTTTATATGTAAAAAAACTTAACATCACGGTAGGTCTCATAATATCATTAATATCATAGCAGGTATAACAACCCGTAAAATTTCGGATTATTATAATAATATTTTTCACATTATAAAATTTAAATTGATTATTTTCTGACAGATGCCGATGTCAAAAATTTAAAAACGAGAGGTCACCTCGTTTCTTTAAAAATAAGACACCGCACGCACAATACTTGTCCACCAAGTACCTGTATAATAAATGTGAAATTTATTATTGTCCAAGTTAAAAATTTAAGCATACATAAGCTTAATCTATTGTTTCGAGAAGTTATCTCACTTTATTAAAAACATGAGCTCGCGCACGAACCGACCAATAGAAAGTATGGTATTAGTCTAATAAACACATTTTTGAACCAATATTGGTGTTTTATTATTTCGTTTATAAAAACACACTCGAAAATATATTTTACACGTTAATCATTTTCAACGTGAAACTGAAACATTTCAAACCACGTTTAAAACGTAAATGAAATATCAAAATTTCAAGGAAGTTCACGTTTTAACTTCCCACTCTTTTCTACTCTCATTGTGTCGCATTTTATGCAACGATACATAATCCAACTTGTTTTATACGTATTTCGTATATACATTTCTCGTTATGGAATTATTTCCATTCAAACAACAAACCGAAATTTTCGGTGATGTTAATAATAAATTATATACATTATTCTCAAGGCATTGCTTTCGAACTTTCCCAACCCTAATTGAGCTTAAAAACTAGCGGATATCTCGTGAAACGCGAAAACTACTGAAATAAATGAGCTGCTGCGACTTTAAACTCTTAAATTAATTTGATTTATTAATTAATTTAAATTCGAGAAAACTATACATATAAATACTCATTTTCATCAGAAAAATTATTTCGGACGCAATGGCGCAAGTCCCGTATTTTTTAAACAGTCGTTTGCTACGTCAAATGGGGCCCACATGTGTTATTCATAAAAGATTATTACAAGTTTCAAAACAGCCCCTGGTTAACTTACCCAACCGCCCCCTGATCTTTCTTGTGTCCATGTTTAGCCCCTCAAGGGGGTATATAAACCCAAAGTTAGGTTATCCTCCCCATTTGGATACCACCACCACCGGAAAAATTAATCCGGCGCCGTCGCCGGTTCCGGCCAAAATTCCGGCCACCCATTTTCTTGTTATCAACGCATAGATCAAGGCTAGGGGGTTGTTTCTGGAGCGTTTGGGTTCAAAAGGAGCGTGTTTGGGTTCGTTTGAAGTGCCACCGCCGCTCACCACCACTCCTCCCATCCCTCTCTCCTGTTTGGTAAGGCTCACGCGCCCTTAATCCTTCATAATCTCCATTTTTATTAAAACCCTAATCGGATTGATTCATAAATACGTTTTTATAACCTAAACTAAATAAAACTTGATGTTTTATAAACTAAAACGCTTGGATCTTTAATATTGGCTCTCAATCGCCACGTGACTCGCTTCAAGTCGTGTGACTCGCCTGAGTCAACTCACGAGTTGAGTTGACTCGGACCCGTTCCATGTTTATTCCGTGTTATTAATTATTTTCGAGCATATGATGCGTCCGTGTGGTTGTTAATTCGGTTCGAAATTTTTTAAGCTTCTATGTAAACCGATTGACATATGGGTTCGAATGGGTTGAGCCGTGACTCAAGGGAGTCACGGCATGGTGATGTTTGGTCCGTCTCGACCCCCTCCCCCATCACGATAGCCTTAGAGGGTCCGTTTGGATCTGTTTATTTTTTTAAGCCCAAAGGGTGTGTTTGGATTGGTAATGGTGTTAAATTGTTGGCCATGTATGTGTTAAACTTATTGGTGTGAGTCGTGACTCTCGTGGAGTCGCGGCTACAAGATTGGTAGACCGAGGCCTTTAGCCGAGGTCGAGGTCTTGTAAGAAAAATTTTGAATAAATATTATTGAAGCAGGAATATTAGATCTGACCATGGTTGTTAATTGAGAAAATAATTGGTAAACGGCACTTTCGGTGAGTGTCGTTATGTGTACCACGACACGCGAAGTGTCGTGGGGACTTGGAATTATTTGTTGTCCTAATCGTAATGTCTTTCGAGTCATGGTCAAGGTTTAGGAAACCTCGAATTGGTCGTGATCATTAATATCGATATATTGTTTTGGAAACAAAAAAAAAATGAAATGTTGGATTTATTTATATTTAATTTTGACGTTGGTCATTCCATTTAACGTTTATTAACGTGACTTATTATCTTTGTTTTAGTCGATGACGTTTCGGATACTTATTGGATCACTACTCGGGATTGATATGGGATTTGAGTTTGATTTGGATAATTGGACAAAGCAAATACTTAACGGATTAAATATTTTGAACTTAGAAATATTTATCAAAGCCTAAGCTTGAATCGATTAATTGATTTGGATGAAAACTATTAAGAATTGGAATTGGATTATTTTGGACAATTGTTGTAAGTTGTATGAGCATTTATTGGATATTTGGACTTGAGGCGATACAATATATTAGACTCGTTAAGAATTTAATATATTAGACTCGTAACAAACCTAAAATATACAATAAACACTTATTCAACTAATAACGACTTATCAATTATAAACTTGTCGAGAAATATTGTTTTGCAACATGAGTTTTAATAAGTCGAAATGACTTGGGAACGTTCTATAAATGAAGGGGTCATGTGAAATTTTGTAAAATTTCTACACTTAAACGTTTTCTCAATAACTCTTTTATTTTAAATTCATCAAATGATGAACAATATACTAGAATATCGTACAACTCTTGAAGTTTGAATTATTAATCCAAACTTACCTTTATCTATAAAACATGTATGTTTTATACAAATTATTTGGGAACATAGGGTAAATGCCGAAACGTACTAATTGACTTTCTCGATCGACGTTTGTTTTGTTGCTATATCCTTGACTTCTTTTGTCATTCCTTCTCGACTCAAGGTCAGCGTCAATATTTTTCTCGGATGTGTCGATCATCTATTCTTATTGGGTAAGAATACTTGAGTTACTATACGAGTCAACTCTTATACGAAAGTTTCGTATACATTATTCCTCCATCTTTTCCAAGAGCCAAGGCGTGCGAATCATCTTCGCAACTACACTTTTCGATCATTATCGACAATCAAAATAATTTATGGAACTTTACATAAAATGTTATAAAACAAATATTTAAAATATTTGTTCTTAACTCCAAGCATTTTAAAGATCCAAATACTTTTGCTTTTGAACTTCAAGCATTTCAAAAACATAAATACTTGTAAACTTACAAGCGTTGTATTGAATACAAGACTTAGACTAAAAACCACACCATACTTATCTAGGTTGCGTGTCGGAGCCGTTCACATTTATTACTTGATATTAGTTGTGATGTCTTACATTTCTGCATACCAAGGTGAGTTTCATAGCCCCTACTTTTACTTGTTTTATAACTGTTTTGGGGGAAGATACATGCTCATTCTTACTTAAATGATTAAATTACTAAAATTCTGCATTCTATGCATACTATGCCCTTTGACTGATATGTTTTAAGATACATTATACTTAGATGCTTTAAGGACCACACCAAAACCTTTGACCTAGAATATTATGCAGCTTAGCCTAAGATCTTGGATCCCAAATTGCCCTCTTCATGAGCCGTCAATTCCTGCTGGGAAGCGCGAATGTTATAAATAGATCTATTGGGAGTGACTTCCCTGTTCGGTTGACCCCACTTGGGTCAAGCGAAAACATATAGCATGTCGGGACCGAGTGTATTGGGATAAACACTCGCCATGGGCTCTTATTTGTATGACTTCCTTGTGCATACATGAAATGCGTAGCTTCGGTTGCATGAACTTAGTGCTAGCGTAATAGATTCAATATATATGACATTATATTCGTTGTAATGTACATATACCCTACTTATGGTCCACTAATGAAAAACTTTATGAATTGAAATCATAAACTTTATGACATTATGCAAGACGTAATGATCATCAACAACCAAATTTGACATAGTGTCTTGAAATCCCTTTTTAAATAAATCTATGAACTCACCGGCGTAAGTGACCCCTTTAGCATGTATCTTCAGGTTTTGAAGTGATAGCTTATCTTTGGAAGCTCAAGGCAAAGGCATGGCATGGTCATAGACGACTCTGATTTATGTATTGGGACCACCTTTTTATAATGGGCCATTTCCGACTAATTAATAATGTAAACATTGTTTTTAAGAATGAATAAAAGTTTATTTATGAAAAGCCAATTGTTCTATGCTTATGTTGTGATACCAATTTAGTAGCACCCCAATACTTGTATACTTCCGCTGAGTCATTTTTGGGGGGGTTACTGATTGGCATCAGAGCCTAGGTTATAGAGGAACTGGTATTTTAAACCTGGACTATAACCACTTTTACAAAAAACTTAACCCTATGAGGACACGTGCACCTGCCGAGCAAATTTGCCTCACTTATGATCCTATTGAGATCATACTTGATAAGATACATGTTTTATCCTTTGCTACCTAATTTCATTGTAGGTTAAAATTATTTTCATATCACGTATACTTAGTATCACAAGCTACACATTTCACTCACAAAATAGAATAATTGTTCTAATCTACAAGACAACCTTTAAATGTATTGTGACATATTACTAGCGTAACTAAGCTAAGTATTTCAAAATTCATTGAACCTCGGGTGAGTATAGGACCGATCACCTATATTCAACCAGGACATTGGGACATAGACGATCACCTATGTCCGACTAGATGTGAATTTTGCATACTTAGGATAGTTATAATATCTTTATGTTCAGTGAGAAAATGATAATATTTTGATAAACAGGTAACATTTCAACAAACCACACATTGACGGTTACACTAAAGCCACACATTGGCGTCACACTATTCCTAAATCAAAAGCCGCCCACTGGCACTCCTTAATCACAAACCACTCATTGATAAAAACCGCTCACTGGTATTCCTTAATCGCAAACCACTCACCGACATTCCTTAATCACAAGTCACTCACTGACATACCTTAATCACAAGTCACTCACTGACATTCATTAGTCACAAGCCACTCACTGGCATACCTAATCACAAGTCACTCACCGACATTCCTTGCTCAAAGTCATCCAAGACATTCCTTAATCACAAGTCAATCACTGACATTCTTAATCACAAGTCATCACTGGCATTCCTTAGTCATAAACCACTACTGGCATCACCATATCATAAACCACTCACTAGTGTCACAATATTCCTTAATCATACCCACTCCATGCGCATACTACTTCCTTATCATAAACTTTATAATTCCATATCACAATCGGGTTATGTTATAGTCACCCTACCCCACACTTACACTCCATGGACAATCAAATCATTCTAGGGCAACCTTTCAATAGCACCTATTGAGAAAATACAAGAACCTTGGCAAAATCTAGAAGGGCACGATAGAGGACCTAAATCCACTGATGAAACTTGAAAACTTTCGCCTACTTTGAGAATTAAAAACTAGAAACTCCACATACCTTTTAAGAATAACCGTGCTACCTTGTCACTTCCTACAAACAAAAGAGTTGTCATTACAAACTATTTCCGATTATCCCTCAACCATTATAACCAATCTACTTATGAATCAGTTCATGAATCATTCTACAAACCAAATTACCACCTTACCATTAACACATAAAGTAAACTACAATTCTACCATACTTACCAAATAAAGTGTTCCTTAATACTTTGAAAGGTATTCCAGAACACTCTATTGGTTACTCAATTTCTCGAAATGTGTTTTAAGTTAATACCCATAAACCGAAATGATCAATGTCCTCTTTGATAACTAAGCTGACTAGGATGATTACACCTATGCCTAAAACCATAGATAACCATGAGGTTCATCAACTATTAACCCTCAATCCTACCAACTAGAACTAAACACTACGTGGTTGGTAAATTTATAT